>CM035407.1:149027475-149287475 GCA_020310875.1 Ceratopteris richardii
GGCTTGACTCCACAACTTAAACAGATTATGATCATACGCTGTGTAGGAGCAATGACACTAGATGCAGTGATTGCAATGGCTCTGCAACTGGAAAACAAGGTTGGAGGATTTACAGAAGATCTGGAGTGGTTAAAAACAAACAGAAATGTCGCCGAAGATATTACCAGACAAGAAGATATTACCAGACAAGTATACAGGACTGAACTGTTGTTGAAATTGTTGTCGAACTCCTGGTACTAGAGTGCAACCGGAACCTGATTCTACGGTCGATCATTCAGTTCCTTTGATAACGGTATGGTATAAGAATCATAAAATCACACAGGTACTAATTGATGGAGGATCTGGAGTCAACATTGCTACTGCTTCACTATGTAAAAAGTTAGGGTGGACCGAAATCGAACCAGTTCAGTTTTTTGTCAGAATGGCCGACCAATCAAGAGTCCATCCCATTGGACTTGTGCGAAATGTACCAATCACTTTACAAGGTACAACATTTAAAATGACCTTTGTCATACTGGATCTACCGGAATCCACTCTTGATTACAACCTCCTTTTCGGCCGACCTTTGCCGAAGCACGCTAAGGTGATACAGGATTGATCTGCACAAGAGCTCACTTTCAAGGATAAAAATCGTAAATACATTGTAAAATTAGATGCTATACAACCTTGTGAGTTGCATGCTAGACCGTATTTGGCAGAACCAGTCCATATGCTAGATGGATTGTCAGATGATGAAGAAGAAGAGTTTCTGAAAAACAATATTGACTTGATCTCCCTAGGAACTGTTGATCTACAATCTGTTGTAGATAATTGATAATTGGAACCCTTCAGTTTGTACTGTAATGACTGTAACAGAAGAAGAAAAGAAGGAAGATACTCCTGCTATAGATGATGCTCAACTGCAACAACTTTTTAAGCCAGCGGACGATACAGAGAAGCCTCGACAATTTTATGTCCCAAAAGATCAGTTGATCACTTGTAATTTAGGCAATGAAGATCATCCACGTCCTGTGAAGATAAAGCAAAACTTACCAGAAACATTTCAAGCAGGCTTAATCCAGCTACTCCGAGAATTCTCCGACGTCTTTGCATGGGATCACAAAGATATGAAAGGATTGGACCCGCGCATCTATCAGCACAGAGTCATGCTGAAGACGGAAGCAAAACCGATCAAGCAATCCAGCTACCATATGAATCCAAATTATGCATCACAGGTAAAAGCAGAACTTGATAGGCTATTGACGGTTGGATTCATTGTACCCATAGAGCACGCCGAGTGGATCTCACCAATTGTTATTGTTCCGAAAAAGAATAAGAAGTTGCGAATATGTGTAGATTACCGGAAAGTGAACGCAGCTACAGTCCTTTTCCGATCCCTTTTCTTGACACAATGCTTGATAGAGTAGCAAGACATGAAATGTATTCATTTTTAGATGGGTACAGTGGATATAATCAAGTTAGAATGGCTGAACAGGATATACCGAAGACCGCTTTCATTACCAACTGTGGTGTTTTTGCATGTACTGTTATGTGGTTTGGATTAAGAAATGCCCAAAGTACATTTCAAAGATGTATGCAGAAAATATTTTCTCCTTATCTCACCTCTTTTATGCAAGTTTACCTTGACGATTTTTCAATTTTCAATAAGATGATAGCACACCTGTCCCATTTACGGTGCTTCTTTCAGGAATGCAGAGAATACAGACTCTGTTTGAACCCAAACAAATCTGTGTTTGCGGTTTCATGTGGAAAGCTACTTGGTCACATTGTATCTGCACAAGGCATACAGGTGGATCCAGATAAAATTTCGGCAGTATTAGAAGCTCCAGTGCCCACTACACCGAAGGAAGTTATGCGCTTCATGGGCCAAGTAAGATGGCATGGACGACACTTACGGTGGCTTGCTCATTTGGCAATACCACTGAACAAGCTAATCACCAAGACTCCTCGACAATTTGAGTGGACCAAGGAATGCCAGATAGCATTTGATCGTTTAAAGAATTTATTAACACAAATCCCCATCTTACAGCCGCCGGACTAGGATCGCCCATTTCATGTATTTGTTGATGCTTCAGATATAGCAATAGGAAGTGTTTTGATGCAACAAATTGATAAGTGGTTCAGACCAGTGTATTATGCAAGTCGAAGATTAACCCCTGCTGAGAAGAATTACTCTGTAACAGAAAGAGAATGTCTAGGGCTAGTATATTCTATCAAGAAATTCAGACATTATTTGCTGGGCAATAAATTTACATTTCATGTAGATCATGCTGCACTTGTCTATCTAGTTCGGAAACAGCATCTAGGTGGTCGATTAGCACGATGGGTTCTACTTTTACAGGAATTTGACTACGAAGTCATTCATCGGCAAGGCAGTTCACATGCCTTAGCAGATTTTCTTTCTCGCTTAGATTCCGGTGAAGCTCCGATAGGCATAGATGACACAACTCCGGCAATTTATGTCTCTGAATCAACAAATGATGAAATTACAGACCCACCTATACAATCTACATATTACGATCAAATCCTGACCTTTCTTACTGATGGATGTCTTCCTTCCAAGACTTCTACGGCAGTACGCAGGAAAATTGCAGTTTTCAGTCGTCGATTTCGATTGATTGCTGGAGAATTATACTATGTAGATCATACCGGAATTTTACTTCGATGTATTCCACCGCATGAAGTTAACTCAGTTATTACTTTGGCTCACTCGATTCCTTCCGGTGGTCATTTTGCAGCAGACTTAACACACCGAAAAATTCTGCAAAGTGGTCTCTGGTGGCCAACTATGTACAAAGATGTGTCACAATTTGTCAAACAATGTGATACTTGTCAAAGATCTGGACAGCCCTTACAACGTCATCTTTTCCCTCTGCAACCCATCTTACCATTGGAACCTTTCCAGAAGTGGGGTCTAGATTTTATCGGTCCGATTACACCTCCGGCAGTCTTCAGTAACAACCGTTACATTCTGACCTGTACAAACTATGCAACCAGATGGGCAGAAGCCTGGGCTTTACGGTCTGCTCCAGCTGTTGCGGTAGCAAAGTGTATGCTAACCGATGTCTTTCCACGTTTTGGTTTACCACTGGAACTTGTTTCAGATCAAGGCACTCATTTTGTAAACAATTTAATGAAGGCACTTACACAGTCGTTCGAGGTCATGCATAAGTTTAGTTCTCCTTATTATCCTCGTCCTAATGGTTTGGCCAAAAGTACAAACAAATCCTTATTGAATATGCTTCGGAAATTGATTATGGAAGCACCGGAAAGATGGGATCAACTACTACCTGCAGTGTTATGGGCATATCGGACTACATACAAGGTAACAACCGGATTAACACCTTTCAAACTAGCTTATGGATTAGAAGCAATAGCACCAATGGAGATAGTTATACCAAGTTTACGAGTAGCAATCGCTCAGAAACTGCTACCGGAAGACTCAGTGTCATTTCGGTTGGATACACTCAGAGAATTAGACGAGAAACGATGGCACAGTTTTTTAACTATGCAGGAAGTACAACTAAGACAGGCTCGGACGCATGATCGACACTTGAAAACTCCAGTCTTTACGGTGTGACAACTTGTCCTTTTTTATAACGCAAAGTCGAATCGGTCTGCTGGTAAATTCAAATTACGCTGTTATGGCCCTTACCGGATCTCAGAACAAGTGGGCCCAGCAACTTTTCGGTTGACTACGTTGACCAGAAATCCTCTTCCGAAAGTAATCAACGGTTCGAAGCTTCGACCATACCAACACGCGTCTAAACCGCACTGAAACGTTTTTTTCGGTGGGCCGCGTCGTTTGGCGCTCGCTTTTCTTTCCTTTTCTATTCCTTCTTTTATTTTTGCGTACTTAATAATTCAAGTCTGTAAATATCTGCGTCTTGATGAATAATTATGTCATTAGCCGCCCTTCCCTTTCCAGCTGCTAACGCACATCAAAGTTAAATAATTATCATAGTAACACCGCACGATGACTAATCATCCTTCATTACCTTCCACCGTGACGCATCTATTTAAACTTTTTTGATTCACCGAAAATCGCTATTGTGTTTGCGTGCTTGTATGCTTGTGAAGTCCCTATGTGTCTGCGTTGTGTGATTACTGTCTTTGTTGCGCTATGGAAGCTTTGGCGAATTACGCCGCCTTCCGTAATGGAATCCCTGCCGACGTAGGAGAATTCCTGCGCAACCGTTGGCTTGCTAATTTCGCTGAACTGCCATGGCATTCAGTGGAATCCCACCCTTTCTTTGCCAATATCATATCCGCCATCGCCAACACACCGGCTACAGAGCAGAGCTTGCATATCACAACCTTGCCTACACGGACCGTAATAACCCTTCACTCATTCGCTGAGTCGTTCCGACTCCCTGCGCAAGGTAGACAAAAGGGCCCTAACCTCCCCGAAGCAACAATGAGAGAATTATTCCCTAGGTATTCATCGAACGAGTACGCGATTTTATGTCGGCCAGAACCAGAAAGATCAGCACTGCAGTTCTTAGTTGCAATCCTAAACCTACAGAAGCGCACTTACGGCATATCCCGGCCATTTTACTTGGCCATAGACTTAGCTGCCCGAGAACCAGTGAACTTCGCGACATATTTCTTCCAACGTATCCACAAGGAGTGTGTAGCAATAATCAAGCAGGTGAACAAAGGAGGCATGCCCAGGTCCCGATTACCGCACATACTCTCATTTCTCTTCCTGGCAATCCTTGCAACCAAACCACCACCTCCGGGGCCCATTCTGAGACATGAGGAGTCGATACAGCTGCTAGAGGACGATGAAGAAGAAGATGAAGAAGAACTCAACCAGTTATTCCGCCGGAAACGCATCAGAATCAGCTCGTCTGAGAGTGAAGCACAGAAATCAGCCGGAGAAGATAAAAAAGGAGATAAAGATGAAGAAAAGCAAGAAGAAGACACATTCCACGACACCGCCACATCCATGCAGCATGAGTCATCCGCACAGTCATCATCATCTGAGCAACACGAACAGGAAAATCAAACGGAAACAGAAACAATCTCAACCGAAGAAGCTTCTCAGCAACAAACTGAGAAGGAACAACAAGGAGGTGAACAACAAATTGCTAAAGATGTTTTCGAAGAGCTACTCAAGGCCGTTGAGTCAACCGTCGCGGACATCGACAAACAAAATAAGGTAACAGAAACTACCTCTGCCATTCCCACTCCACCACCGGAACCTCCACTAAACCCAAACCTTCCTATTCCACCCAACGCACCCGTCGAGCCCGCAGCTTCTTCCGCCTCATCCCCCAACTACTCCCCTCCGACATCACAGCAACTTACTGCAGCGTCTTCCAAACCTCGCCCCCCTCTTCCACCAACCTCCACACCACTATTTGCTCAATTAGAATCGATGGGTCAGATGCTAATCGAATTATCAAGACAACTGCCGCAACAACTGAAACATATTACAGAAACAGTTCGCGAAGATTTCCAGCACAAATTGGAAGTCATGGAGGCAGACATCACACCCCTCCAAGAAGAACTACAGGCCGTGAAGACAGAAAATCATGCGCTGCATGAACAAGTACAACAGCTACAGACCAGAATCCAAGAACAAGAACAACTAATAGCCCAGCGAGACGAAGCCCTGGCCGAGGAAAAAGAAAAAGAAGAATTACTACTCGTTGCAGATGCAGAGATAAGCAAACTGAATCAATTACTCAAAGAAAAAGAAGAGGCAACGAAGGAGCTAGGCAATTCAAGCACAGAAAGAAATCGCACAGCTCCGACGAGAAAGAGATGCCTATTCAACAACAATACAGTATCAAAACCAAGAAATTGAAAGGCGAGAAATTCAACTGAGCAATCAGAAAGAACGAGTAACCGAGATGCAGAAGCATGTTGCAGAAGTAAAAGTTTCAAGAGATGCAGCTTTATCTAACGAGTTCTACCTTCAGGAGGCCTTTTTGCAAACTCAGGCCGAAATTTTGCTCACTGAAGCCATCTCTCTAAGCTCTGTTAGAATACATGCGCAACTAGTAGAACCAGATACCCTTAAACAAATGTTAGAAACACTTAAGAAAAAGATCGCCCGAACTTTTAGACTAGCCCGGAATATGTACTTAGAAGGAATAGTAGACGAACAGTAATTGTATACATGCGGGTTCGAAGTCCACCGTGCGTGCCAATGTTAGTCGGCCGCCGGATGGGGACATGTAAAACCGAATCTTGTACACGCACGCGCGAAAAATGGTTACGCGACAGTTGTAATTTCTTATATAAAGCAATGTAAAGGGAGTGAGACACGACGATTCTGGGGATCACCAGACTGTTCGTCTGGGTGTTTGTCAGAGCGCTGTTGTAACACTGTTTGTGAAATCTCTGAGTACTCTGGGTATTGTGTACGATTTCGTATCGTGTTGTCTGTTAGTACTGTGGTTTACCGTAACGGGTGTTGAAGTACCAGACTGTTCGTTTGGGGGGGAAGAATTTCTGCATGTTCCTATGACGATTGCTTGTCTAAGTTCTTGAATCCTCTGAGTATTCGGTACACCTCTGTATCTTGTTATCTGTGCGGAGTTGAGTTAGTGTGACGACTTGCCTGATGACTGGGTTGGGACATCGCATGTACATGGCTCGTTCAGTTGAAATCTCTGTCTCGTTCTATCGGTTGTTATAGATACTGACGGGGATGTTAGTTTAATAGATGTTCAGTAAACTCTCTCGGTGATGGCCTGAGTCGGTTATCTTGCAAGATCTTACTGTTATGATCTACTGATTAAGTGCGCAGTGCTGTTGCTATACCTGTAAGGTGCATCTGTTGAGTAGAGATAGTGTAAGTGCGATACTGTTCTGAGAACTCTGAGTGTAATCGTTGATTTCGGAGTTGTTGTTTAGACGTACCTTTTCGGTAAGATGGAAATGCTATTCAAGTCTGTCACAGTACAGCAAGGTAGAATAGAGCAATAAACCCCTTTAGGGTAGTTGAGAACCTTGAACAAGTTTGACTATGAACTGTAAGATTACGAAAGTAGTTGAGGTTCGATAGAATTGGACCGCAAGGTATTGTTAGGTGTAAAGTGGTTAGCCTGGGAAAATCAAGTCTAAGGGCCTCTGTTTTTACAGACCCCTTCCACTCCCAAGAACCCACTTAGGTCGGTTAAACGCTCTTCTGATAGTTAGAACGAAGCGGTTTAACATTTTAACATCTAACATTTACAAGGCGCTCGATGCCCGCATTGTTCGTCATATGCTGAAAACATGAGACATGCTTTCTGGCGGTGCCAACGTATTCAAGGTTGGTGGAATACTTTATTCCTATTCCCTATTTGGGAAAGAAAGCCTACCAAGGCAGATTGCACATTTTTGTTCTTTGATAATGAGAATGCTATTTCAGACTGGATAAGAAAGAGATGTGTGCTCTTGCTTCTTTGGAATATATGGACGCTCAGAAATGCCAAATTGTTTGGAAACAAGATTTCGATTCGGAATTTCTCTTGGAAGCTTTGTAAAGTGCACCTAAGATTGGATATAGCAGCTATGCCATCTGTGGACAGGCTTGCTTTCATCTCATTTCTAGAGGCCATTTGAACCAGTGCTTGAGGGTGGTTTCTTGGTTTTTTGGCTCAGTGTTGTAGGTCTTATGCGGGGAGGTTTTTTCGAACATGTATATTGTTCTGAGGTTCAGTTTTCTTAGTTTAGTGTTTTGCTGGGAATAGGGGACACTTCTCCCTATTATTCTTTTTTAATGAAATAAAGCGACTTTTCCCGCAAAAAAAAATAAATAAATAAATAAATAAATATATATATATGTATGTATATATATATATATATATATATATATATATATATATATATATATATATATATATATATATATATATGTGTGTGTATGTATTTATGTATGTATGTATGTATGTATGTATGTATGTATGTATACGTATGTATGTATGTATGTATGTATGTATATGTATGTACATATGTACGTATGTACGTATGTATGTATGTATGTATGTATGTATGTATGTATGTATGTACGTACGTATGTACGTAGGTATGTATGTATGTATGTATCGTATGTATGTATGTATGTATGTATATATATAATACTTTATGTCAATGAAATGCTGATTGCTGCGAAGTCCTCTTATGACTTGTGATTTCTCAAAAAGAAATTGAGTGAGACAGTTGATATGAAGGATTTGGAGATGTCAAGCATATTCTTTGCATGCACATTTCTCGTGATAGAAGTAAAAGATGCATATACTTGTCTCAAAGTGAGTACATATCCAAAGTACTTCACAGGTTCAATATGCAAGGTGGCAATATGCAGGGTGGCAAGGTATTAAGTACAACTTTATCCAATATGTGAAATTGAGCAAGGATGATTATCCCAAATTGGATGATGAAAAGGAATTCATGACCAAAATTCCTTACCAGTTTATTGTTGGTAGTCTCATGTATGCTATGGTAGCTTTTGCATTTGCAATGAGAGTTCTTAGCAGATATATGTCTAATCCTGGTAAGAAGCATTTGGAAGTGATCAAGATGATTTTGAGATATCTGAGTGGCACTAAGGACAAGTGTCTATGCTTGGATAGAGGGAAGGCATCCATTATTGGTTACACAAATTCTGATTATGCTTGTTTCATTTTGTCAAAGGTGCTATCTCTTGGAAATCTAGTCTTCAAGAATGTACAATTGTTTCCACTACAGAAGTAGAGTATATTGGAGCAAGTAAGGCATGTACGGAAGTATTGTGGCTTTCTCGTCTTGCTTGTGATATGGGTCTACCTAATCATGTACCTCGTTTGCTCAATAGAGACCAAGCACATTGAAGTGAGGTATCACTTCATTAGAGATTGCTTAGCCACTGAGCGCATTATCCTTGAGAAGGTTCATACTCGAGATAATGTTGCAAATGCTTTGACTAAAGCTCTACCATATGATAACTTTCGATACTATTGTCACTTGATGGGGGGTTACTTAAAGGTCTACCACACGATAGCTTTCCACACTATTGTCACTTGATGGGGTTTACTTGATTCATGACATTACACAATTACTTGTATAATGTGTAACATGCCCGTCAAGTTGGAGGTATAGTTTGTATACTTACACTCAAGTATTCTTTATCGTTCTTTATTTTTCTCCCATAGTCACTTTGATCATATTGGCCTTTATTGGGAGATTGTTACCGTTAATGTCCATGTGAAAGGCCAAATGGCCATCGGACACTTTTGTACATGTTCTTTAATAAAACATATAGTAGCCTAGTAAGCCACAGATAGTAGGTTCGACTTCATTTGCAACACCTAAGAAATTTGTGTTCCTTCTCTCTGTGTACTATGTGGTTTTTGCGTATTCTGTAGCCCCTGTGCAGAGTATTCTTTGCAGCATCTGGAGCTCGGTTTTCTACTACGAGGGTATCGTCGTGGAACTCTCAAGGAAAATCCACTCAAGTGTATCACCATCATAGAAGTTTAGTTGGTGAGCGAGGGGATGGTTGTCAAACATAAGCTATGCCTTGTGATCAAGAATGGGCCCATGAGATGGTGGAAATACATCCACACAACTTGCAAACAAATACATAAATGCACATCAAATGAATCACACTCATCACATCTAGTAGTAGAATAATAAGAAAAAGAGAAGACAATTAAACAACATTGTGCGCAATAACATGAGAGAGACATTTGGATCATGAGACAAGGTTTTAGATTCATTGGTTGATATCAAATTGACATTGTTTTTACATACATCGATTATCTTAGAGTGAAAAAATCCTTCAATTACATGATACACACCATCAAATGCCAATGGTGTTTATTATGGTAGAACGACTTAATAAAGCCACAACATACCCAAAATGACATCCACATGCTTGAGGCTCATCATCACGAAAATTTAAGGTCTTGTTATAGTGTTAGATTTGGAGATTGACACAAGATACAATCTCGGTCCATCCCCACTCTCTCGATTATCCATCCCCACTCTCTCGATTATCCACGTACCGGACCACATGCGGATAGTCTTTGGAATTCATATCAAGCTTAAGTGCTTGTACCACACAAGAAGAAATAAAATAATGTGTGAAGCTACTATTGAATGAGATTGTAATGGTTTGACCATGAATCTCGCCTTGAATGCAAAGTAGACACAGCCTTAAGTGCATGACTGTTGATATATTTAGGTAGTGATGTGTGTGAACACTCTAGGACCGCCGGGGCACTTTTTTCCCTCTTTAGGAGGTTTTTTTCCCCCGGCTTGTATATACGCCTATTGCCCTAATGGGCTACTTATCTTTGTACATTCTCTAGTAATACATTCAGTCTTGTTTCCTTGTGCTGTTCGCGTGCTTCCGCAGACGTCTAACTCCAACAATTGGTATCAGAGCAGGTCGTTGCTTCTTCTAGGGCGCCGTCGACACTCCTCCGTTTGCAGTCTCAGATTCGCACAAAATTTGGTGAGCATACTCAGGGTGTTTCCGAGATCAAAACAGCTTCGCTTTGTGGTGCCGAAATCGCGATCTGAGCTCGTTTCGGCCTCCGAACGCACTATCGCAGTGCTTGTGCAGGCTATTTCGTCCTTTTGTGCCAAAGGTATATACTAGTTTCTGTTCGCCAGTTTAAGCGTCTCGAAGTCTGCTACAGGTCTAGCAGAACTCGTCTGGGCAGTTCTGTTCAACTTTTTGAGATAAAGTCAATTTTCTGCATCAAGGTATTTTAGTCACCGGCCATGGCTGAAAGCAGTGATGTATTCCGTATGTTGGCTGTTGAGGATAAGTTGGATGGTACCAACTACCCATTATGGGCTTATATGATGCGACATGTACTGGTTGCAAAAGGATTGTGGAACATTGTGCAGGGTGTTGAAAGACGTCCTGTTACACCTGTAACGACAAGTACTGCAAATACAGGTGTTGGAGCTGATGAAGATGGTGTCGAAGATGATATTCCGCAGATTCCTATTCGTGCTGCTGTTTCTGTTGCACCTACTGCAGAGCAGATTCGTTGGGATGGCAGAGATGCCCAGGCACATGCATTGATAGCTTTGTCTGTCAAACGTGCCATTATTCCTCACATTCGCTCTTGTAGAACAGCAAAGGATGCTTGGGATACACTTACCACTTTGTACCAGGCTAGGAATGAGGCTCGTGTTGCTTACCTCCGAAAACAGTTGGAGAGTGAGCACATGAATGAAGGTGATTCGATGGATAGTTTTCTTACAAAGATCAAAGACCTGAAGGAACAATTGATTTCTGCTGATGAGGTTATACCAGATAGCTCACTTGTGCAGACCGTTCTGAATGGCCTTCCTGATTCATATCAGAGTTTTGCCTCTACTCTTCGATTGATGATGAAAGGCAATCCGAATGCCTTGTCATTTGAGGAATTAGTCTCTGTTCTGTTGCAGGAAGATCAGTCCAGGCAGAACAGGTCCATTATGCGTGTTGCAGATCAAGCTTTCCTGGCTAGTCAGAAGGGCAAAGGAAAATGGAGCTCTTCTACTAGTAAGCAGAAATCTGCAAATGCTGCACAATCGAAGAACCAGGATAAAGATGAGAAGAAATCAGAAAAGCAGAAATTGTTCTGCAAGTACTGTAAAGGAAATGATCATATTATAAAGAACTGTCCAAAACTGGCTGCTAAAGAGGCAAAGAAGAAAGAGGCTGGAATGGTTGTTGCAGAGGCCTCTACACCAAAAACAGAGTCTGCAAATCTTGTGCAGGAAGAAGAATGGGCGTTTACTACTGTCTGCAGTTTTGACCCATCTTCTCATGATCAGTGCATGTCTGCAGTAGACTCAGATGTTTGGTACTTTGACAGTGGGGCGACCAAACATATTACCTCGCAGCGCAGTTTCTTCTCTTCACTCGAGCCTGCCCCTACAGGGAATACTGTCACATGCGCCAATAACTCCTCTTATCCTGTTATGGGAGTTGGTAAGATCATTCTGACTACTGCTGATGGTAGTTCTTTCACTTTGTCAGATGCTTTATTTGTGCCAGGGATCAAAAAGAACCTGTTATCAGTTTCTGCATTAGCCAAGATTGGCTTGGTTGTGAAATTCGTTGATGACAGGTGTACAGTCCATGATCTCTCAAATGGCGATGTGATTATTGCTTCTGGCATTTTATGTCGTGGGCTGTATAAGCTCATAGACTATGAAAAATCTGTGAATGATTCGGCATGTGCAGTTCATGATTCTCAGGCTATGTCAGATGCAAAGCTTTGGCATGCACGCTTTGGTCATCTGAATTTTGCTAGTTTGTTACGCCTGCAGAAATCTGAAATGGTGTCCTCTTTGCCCAAACTTGAGGCACCTGGAAAACATGTTTGTGAAGGCTGTATTTTGGGCAAAATGCAGCGTTCTTCCTTTCCAAAAGATGGTTCAGTTCGGGCTATGCAGAAATTGCAGCTTGTACATAGTGATGTCTGTGGTCCTATGCAGACACCCTCTTTTGGAAATTACCTTTACTTCGTGACTTTCATTGATGATTTTTCCAGGCATGCATGGGTATATCCACTCAAAGCAAAGTCCGAAGTGTTCATGTGCTTCAAACAGTTTTTGGTTTTGGCTGAAAATCTGTCAGCATGTAAAATGGGCACCCTCCGTTCTGATCGAGGGGGGGAATATATGTCTTCAGATTTTAATGCATTTCTGGCTGAACGTGGGATAAACCACCAGTGTACAGTGCCGTATACACCTCAACAGAATGGAGTTGCTGAACGAAAGAACAGGTCACTCATGGAGATGGCGAGGTGCATGGTCAAAAGTCAGGCTTTACCACATAGTTTCTGGCTTGAGGCTGTCATGTGTGCAGCATATGTACTGAACAGGTGTCCCACGAAAGCGTTGCAGTCTATCACTCCATATGAGGCTTGGCATGACCGCAAGCCATCTGTTGCTCATCTGCGTGTTTTTGGTTGTTTGGCATATGCATTAGTGCCTGAACAACATCGCAGAAAATTGGATGATAAGGCAGTAAAATGTATTTTTGTTGGGTACAGTTCTGAAAGTAAAGGCTATCGTCTGTATCATCCACAGACTAAACGCATTCTGGTTAGCCGTGATGTTGTCTTTGTGGAAGATGCTATTCAGCCATTGCTTTCATGTACTAAGGAGACATCTGTTAGCTCCAAAGACATGTATGATACTTTGATGCCTCTTTTTACAGGTGGACAGGCTAGCGCTGGTCCTAATGAGGCAACTTCTCAGCCTTTGCAGGTTTCGTATGATGATGCAGATCATTCCATTTCTGATGCAGATTTACATGATGCACTTGTTGATGAGAGAGCTGATATTGAACAGGCAAAAACTATGCCAAAATGGCTGGTGCAGACTTTGCGTGACAGCAAATTAGATGCACCTTTGTCATATCGTACTCGTTCAGGCTCTCATAGTACCTCCTTTGCATCAGATTGCTATGCTATGGCTGCATCTAGTCTTTGTGATGAGAATGAGCCTGTTTCTTTTGATGAAGCACAAAATTCAGAAAATTGGATGGCTGCTATGCAATCTGAATATGATGCTATAATGAAGAATGGTACATGGTCTTTATGTGACTTGCCTCCTGGCAAGAAGGCCATTGGCACTAAGTGGGTATACAAGCTGAAGCGTAAACCTGATGGTACAGTTGACAGGTATAAGGCTAGGCTTGTTGCAAAGGGTTATGCGCAGGAAAGAGGCATTGATTTTGATGAGACCTTTGCACCTACATGCCGTATGACTACTGTTCGGAGCATTTGTGCACTTGCAGCCCATCATGGTTGGAATGTACATCAGTTGGACATTAAAACAGCATTTCTGAATGGTGACTTGCATGAAGAAGTGTATGTTTTTCAGCCCCGTGGCTTTGTGCAGAAAGGGCATGAAAACCAGGTGTGCAGGTTAAAGAAGGCGTTATATGGTTTAAAGCAAGCACCACGTGCTTGGTATGAGAAAATACATGCCTATCTGATTGCACATGGTTTTGAGAACAGTCCAACTGAAAGCACCTTATATGTTAAGCGTGCTAATGATGTGCTTTTGATCATTGTTGTCTATGTAGACGACATGCTGCTCACTGGTCCTCTTGAGAAGCATATTGCTGATTTCAAGGCTGATTTGCATGCCTCATTTGAGATGTCTGATTTGGGGCATTTGCATCACTATTTGGGCATTCAGTTTATGCAAGTTGATGGTGGAATGGCTTTGTGTCAAACGAAATATATTGACACATTATTGCAGCGTTTTGGCCTTGAAGACTGTAAGCCTATTGCCACTCCTATGGAGACAGGTTTACGATTGAGTCTTCATGATGCTGGAGATGCATTTGATGCTGTTCTCTATCAGCAGGCTGTTGGATGCTTGATTTACTTATGCATTACTCGGCCAGATATTCAGTTTGCTGTCTCACAGATGAGCAGGTTTATGCATTGCCCAGGAGTCACGCATTGGAAAGCGGTTAAGCGCATCTTTCGCTACTTGAGTGGTACTCGGCTACTTGGGTTGTTTTATCCCAAGGGGGGATCACTACCGCCAGATTTGCATGCTTTTTCTGACTCAGATTGGGCTGGTTGCTATGACACTCGTGTGTCCACCAGTGGTTTTTGCTTCATGCTTGGTAGCTCATGTATATCTTGGTTGAGCAAGAAGCAGCCTACTGTGGCCACTTCCAGTTGTGAGGCTGAGTATAGGGCAGCTTTCACAGCGACTGTTGAGTGTGTGTGGCTCAGACGCCTTATGGCTGATTTGGGTGTTGGCCAGTCTTCTGCCACCACCATCTTCACTGACAGTCAGAGCGCATTGGCAGTTGCGAGGAACCCTGTGTTCCATGCTCGCACTAAGCACATTGAGGTGCATTATCACTATGTCAGGGAGAGGTTCTCTGCTGGGGAGATCAGCTTGGCATATGTGCCCACGCAGGAGAACATTGCAGACCTTTTCACGAAGGCTCTGCCTAGGGAGAAGTTTGAAGCTTTCCGCAAAGCTTTGGGCTTACTTCCTTTTGTGGAGTGATTTCCACATAGCTCGGCACTTCCTTATACATGAGTGCAAGCTCCTTGTTCACCGCATCACTCCCAGGGGGGGTTTGTTGATATATTTAGGTAGTGATGTGTGTGAACACTCTAGGACCGCCGGGGCACTTTTTTCCCTCTTTAGGAGGTTTTTTTCCCCCGGCTTGTATATACGCCTATTGCCCTAATGGGCTACTTATCTTTGTACATTCTCTAGTAATACATTCAGTCTTGTGTGTTGTGCTCCAAGCTTCTTCTTCTTCCTTGTGTTGTTCGCGTGCTTCCGCAGACGTCTAACTCCAACAATGACAACATCCAATCCTACATATGTGAAGCATCTTTGAATCTAAACACAAGATACATGTATCTATGATGGTGTTCATTGCAATGTCTTCCTTAAGAAGATATGAGGCCAGCAACTTCCTCTTCTCTCTCAGACAAGGCCTTTCTTCGTGGATGTGGCTAGTTTAGTTAGAACCAAATCAGTTTTTTGTCTAGAAATCCTCAGTTCATACCACCTCCTTATCATTTTTTTGAACCTTCCTAAGGGTCAATATGATTGAGTTGCTATAGTTGGAGCGCTCATGTACCTAGACTTTCTTGAGGGTCCCCCATTAAAAATAATGTTCCGATCAAGAGACTTTCTTGAGGGTTCCCCATTGAAAATAGTGTTCCAATCAAGACTTCTCCAAGATATATATGTGCATTTGTGCAATACTTAATCTCCTATCAGAAAGTGTATGTTTTGATGTCTTGATCCACTATGTAGGGACGTAAAACACTACAATCTATGTTTCACAAAGGCTAAAAGGCAATTATGTCATATGCAAGCTCAATCAAGGCATTTGTGTGGTGCTTCATACCCTTTCAAGTGGCAAAACTCAGTGCAATCTCATAAACATGGAACAACTATGAGATTTATGTTTGAGCGAATTTTGTTTTGTTCATGAATCTCTCACTATAGTTAAAAACTTGATTCATGTAAATGTAAAAATTTATAGGAGAGTTTGAAGCCTTGCTTCATTCACTAGCCGAGTGAACCAAGGTAGAGGTAATCTCTTAGATGTGTTTGCATCAACTTTTTGGTTGCACAAAATGATATCACTATAGGCGTGCCCATCTCTTGCAATATATGAATAGTCTTGATTTGGTTATATCTTTGGAAGGTATGCTTAAGTCCACAATATCAGGGTAATTTGTCTCTCATTTGACCTCTTGTTCTCATAATTTATTGTGATGTTTGTTCGATCCTCCATTCTCGTCAAGTCAGGACACAAGCCATATCCACAAAAATAGAAGGGAGGACATCAGACTCACCTCCTAGCCGTAGAGCTAATATAGACTCACCCTCGAGCTTCGGAGCCTACAGCCAAGCGGGCAGCCACCTCCAAGGGACCACCAACTCCCTCCCCCCACCAGTACGGGTGATGCGGCTCTACCAAAGGGCCAAGAATCCAAGTGCCTCATGCGAGGAATATCCTACAAATGATCCCATGGATCCTATTTGTACGCTCAAATGAGAAGTGGCCAAGTTCACACTGGGCGACTAGTTCATATTTGACAAGACACTTCAATTACAAGTGCCCATCCAAATGCCCTTTAATTTTGGGGACGTAACACTTCCCCACTCTTTTCCTATTGCTTTCCTCAACAATTTCCTTGGCTACAAACTAAGAGTCCAATCCGTCGACAACCTAACTAACTCCCAAGTCAAAGTGGACTTGAGTCGATGCCTCCACTAATCAGATATTCAAGATGAGAAGCCCCCCAAGACTTTCTCTCCCTTTGGTACTGAACTAAGTTGGGTTCTAGTGGGACATGTCTAATAATATCTTCCAAGCTCAGTTCCCCCCTCAAGGTATCACAAAAATCATCATGTCCAGTTATCAAGCAAGGCAATTGTCATGGAACCAAGATACTTGCTCAAGCTTCCAAACCGGCACATGTCATGGGACCAAGACACTCGTCCAAGTCACCAACGTGTCAACTATCATGGATGCAAGATGTCGATGCTCCCTCAATCTGATTCATAAGATACACTAACGATCAGTGATCAAATACGATCACCATCAAGAAGATAACATCATGCACATGTCAGTTTGAATCGTCTCAAGATCTCGAGTTAGCCTAAGGTATACCCTCCTATGCTACTAAGACCATGAGGTGCGCACATATCTGCAAATAGTATGGAGAACAATGCGGTGCAAGGAAGACAACATAGTGCTAGGTTGACTTCGTCGTGCTCTCCTCCTCTGTAACAATTCCTTCCTCCGGGAGGGAGTCTCTGCTAAAGACTTAGAGCCCATGCCTCCAAGTCTTGTGGTCGAGGAAAAGATTAGTTCATGACCAAATATCAACATCAACGAGTTATGCAACAGCCGATGTTGAATACTATCATGAACATACAACAAGCGGGCAAAGTCACCCACTCAGGCCGTATACATGAGGTATTTGCTAGGTGAGTCCATACCGACTAGAGACATAACCAAGAACAAACAGGCATGGCTCCAACTTTTGAACATTAAGTCATGTAATTCATTCATATCAATCATTGATATTGAAGATACGTTGATTACACATCCCGAAAAGGAGAAGCTAACTTTCAAAGCTGAATTAAGAAAGCCTTAGCATATTCTATGCTAGATTTAAGAACTTTATTTGCTTTCGGTGCCATCCATATCAATCAATAATATTAAGGATATGTTGATTACACATCCCAAAAAGGAGAAGCTAACTTTCACAACTGAATTAAGAAAGTCCTTAGCATATTCTATGCTGGATTTAACAACTTTATTTGCTTTCGGTGCACATAAGTTTCAAGAACCATATTTGAATGCATGACTTCTTGTTTGTGGCACATAATTGCTCGTTTCAACTATAATTGCTTCTTCTAATTGTTGGAAAACAATGTCTCATTGGTTGGAAATTGGTCAAAGTTTATACCACTTTTCAGCATGTATATCTGTTCTTTACATTACCTCTACAAGTAAATAGCGTGGGCGCAATGGATAAGGCACTCGCCTCCCACGATGATGACCTGGGTTCGAATCCCCTTGGCGACAGCCCGCAACAACTTCTTTTATATCATACTTTTCATAATAGCTAAATGGCGCCGAAAACGGACAGCGGACGGACTTGGTTTTTCGCAACACGTTTTTGCTTTTGGAGAAGTGCGATCGCATAGCTTTATGTGCTTTATTGGTATCAAGAACTACTATATAAGAACAAGCTTGGGATCACTTGAATTATCCTTCACATAGGATCAACACAAGCTTTCTAGAGCTTGGACCTCAATAGAGGTGGTGTTTCTTCTAGCACATGGGGCAGCCATGGTGCTAACTTGAAGCATGTTGAGGAGCAGCTATGGAGTTCTTCTTGGTGATTCTTCTTGGAGAAGATGAAGAGTGTGCTCACACTCTACCTCATGGAGAGGAGGGTATCTCTTGTTCATGGCAAGAAGACTTGGTCATTAGCAGCTTGATGGTGAGGATCGCCCATCTACATGATGTATTTGAAGATCATCTTCCACAAGAAGATGTTAGGTTGAAGATTATCTTCTACAAGAAGATGTCTGGCTACTTCAAAGACATTGGATGGGACCATCTACATTGCGTATTTGAAGATCATCTTCTACAAGAAGATGTTAGGTTGAAGATTGTCTTCTACAAGAAGATATCTGGCTACTTCAAAGACATTAGATGGAGTTTAACATAAGATTCACATCTTATGTTAAAGTATTCAGGTACATATTCTCTTTATGCACACAGAAGTTTATGGAGGCTGTGGCGTTCATATCAGGAGGAGTCCTATTCGGCATAGGTACAAGAGAAACAGTACGTATATGCTTTGTGCATATTTTATGAGGTGTTTGAGAAGGTGTGTTCACATGAGTTTGAGGATTTCCGTTCACACTGATCCTTCCTCTTTCAGTCACTCATATTCACTCTTCTATAACCTATAAGGTCACACATCTCATGTATATTCAGATTACTGCCCACACATCTGAATATGTTTGTTACATTGTACATTCACTCATTCATCTATTTCTCATCACATAGAGTGGTTGAGAGATATGCTCCCACATTGTACATTGAACATTGGTATATATGATACTATGAGTAAGCGCTGGCTTACGTAACACCTTACACATGACGTCTATTCTTTCTCTATCTTTATCTCATCATTTGTATGATTAAGTTGTGGTATGTTCATGTTTTGTCAATATGGAAGATTGCTAGAATTAATGTTGTACATGAATGGAACTATGGAACCATGGACCTGTGACATGAGCCTAAGGGCCTACCTCACTTCCAACATTTGGTATCAGAGCACTAAGGTTTTGGTTACAGAACTTTAGATCTTTGGCATCAATGCATTAAGGCTCATTCATAATCCCAGGTTCCTAGACTTCCAGATTTACAACATTTGATTTGAAAGCATCTTCTAACATTTGACATTTGACATACACACTTAATCTAGATGAGTAGAGATTTGAGAATTAGACATTTCAGTTACATGTGTATTCATCAGTGTGGAGTATGAAGTTGATGATCTGTTAGCAGCCGAATATTTTTGAAGAGTATGCAAATACTTTACAAAAGTATTGTTTGAAGACCCAGACTTGATGAAGAGAAGACTACTTCAAATTCAAGGAAGAACAATGGTTTAGAGAAGATGAAGAAATCAGATCAACATCAAATCACAGGTATCACTTTCTACTATCAGATTATCATTTGCAGTTCATATCTTAGAAGAGAAGTTATGAAGAGATTTGAAGAAATTCAAGGATTGCTTTTATACACTTTCATCATTTGAAAGTTAAAGCATTAGCTACATCAAAACAGGTATCCAGAGGTTTTTCTAAAGAGTTTTGAGAAGATCTCTTTCATGGCAAGAAAGATCATCTAAGAAGACAAGCGCAGAGATGAGATGAGTTTTTTCAGCCAATTTTCTATTGTAAGTTGGTTGGATATCAAGGTACAAATGTATCTAGAGAAGGTAACTCTAGAAGGGTAATTCATCATTCAGACAAACGATTGGTGAATTTCGTCGTTTCAGACATTTGAAGCAGAATTTTGATTCAGAGATATGAGGAGATGATAAAACATGTTTCTATATTCAACTTCCATTTATATACCATGTTTGTTTTATCTCTTACTCTTACACTAAAGGAAGAGAAAAGTTCGTTTGAAGAAGTCAAGAGTGTTTGCTACTTCAAGATGAAGAGAACAAAAGGTATGGAAGAGAATTTTGAAAATGTTGACATCATCAGGTGGAAGAAAGATGCAGAAGAAGAAAGTCCATCATTTCCAAAAGAAAAGTAAGGCTTCCTTTTCTCATATATTTTCCATATACTTTTCCTATTTTATCCTCTACATCCAAAGACAAGTCTACGAGAACATCTTGTTTAAAGAAGAAGCAAGTTCTTGTTTTGCATTACACTTGGTCATGATTTAGTAGATTTGACAAAGAATTGCATTGAGAGAAAGAAAAGCAGCAGATATATGTTTTAACTCATATATGTATGAGTTATGTTTTAGTTGAAGCTTTTAAGCAAGCAGCTTATAAGTTCCCTCAAAGAATTCTTGGAGTGTCAATACAGAGCTACTTGGTATATGACAAGTTGCAGAGAAGTATATTTCTTCTTTATCTAACTCTTGAGGTAAAAGAGTTTTTTATAGCAGATGTTGAAGACTTGGGTTGAGGTTTTATGTTTGGAAAAGGTTACCTCATATTCAGTACTTTCAGAAACTTCAGAAAATTCAGACTTGTTGATGTACCTGTCAGTTGAAGAATCTACTTTCTATGATTGTCTTGATTTTTTGGATACATGTTTGTATTCAAAAAAGTGTTCCATCATATCCTATCACTTGATTGAAAAGTGGAGTTAGCCAAAAGAAAACCAAGCAGGTACTATCACATTTCACCCGGGTAAAATATGAAAGTTATGAAGTATCAACTTGCAACTTTTGGAGTTCTCAAGGTGAGAAGTTTGTCTACTTATATTTCAAGTAGGAATTTCAGATTCCTTAAAGGATTTGTTTGAAGAAAAGTTTTACAACTTTTTGAGAAGCATGGACACTTGGAGACATTCAGGTAGCAAATCAAACATTCAGACATGAAGGTTTGATAAGAGCAGATTCTACACAGGAGAGATCATTGATCTTGGATAGATCTTGTATGATCTTGAGTATTTATGATTCAATTGTCTATCCTTTGTTTGATAAGGTTCTTAGCATTGGAAGAAGTAAGTCAAAGATTCAGATTCTATCAGATTTGTGTTGCAGAGAAAAAGAAGATACTTGTTATGTTACAGAAGATTATGGATCCTAAACTTTTGTTTCAGATACAAGTATGGATTACTGAAGATCAGATTTATTGAAAGAAGGAAGACGTTCCACATTTCATAAAGTCTCATATACTTTGAAGAATACTGGATACTAGTGTTAAATCATCCAGGGGGGTGATGAAACATGAAGACTTATTTTCAGCCATATGTAAAAGAATGCAAAGTCATACCTACAGGTATTCCTATTTCAGGTATTCCTATATTTCCTTTGTCAGGTTCTCTTTATGTTCCAGCTTTGAAAGAAGAAGGAAGAAGAAGAATGTTTGGAGAAAGTTCCTGTTCAGGAGAAGGTTCCAAAATTCTATTGAAGAGAATACCAAGTTCTGAAGGAAAGAGGTATGAAGGATTTAAAGGATGAAGACATGATGACATCATAGATTTTTTGACTCAGATTTCAATTGAGTTGAGTTGATTTGACTTGAGTACAGTCAGAGATGAACCAGCAATGTTCATAATGCACTAAGTTGTGAGTTGTCAATCACAGGTTCCAGGATTCAGTTCCTGATTTTGTTTAGTGTATTAATATGACACAGCAGAAGTACGTTGAGAAACCTTTTTTGGTAAATGCAAAAATCTAGATCCAGTGTATGTTTTCAGGTTTTTGAAGACAGGAGATAGCAAGTTCAGAGACAGTTCATGCTATATTTGTTGTCAAGCAGTGATTGCTTGATGTATACACTATTGGATATCTAGTTTGCATATTTTCTCCGGTATTATGGTTCATATTCAACAAGGTCAGGTTTTTTGAAGGGAAGTCGAATTCAGTTTTGAAGAAGACTTTTGAAGAACAAGTTCTGAACTACGGGAGTACAAGCTTGAAGCTTGTGGCAATTTGCAGATTATAAAGTTTGCAGATCCAGTCCAGGTTGTACCAATTTAACATTGAAGGGGGGATTGTTGGAAAACAATGTCTCATTGGTTGGAAATTGGTCAAAGTTTATACCACTTTTCAGCATGTATATCTGTTCTTTACATTACCTCTACAAGTAAATAGCGTGGGCGCAATGGATAAGACACTCGCCTCCCACGATGATGACCTGGGTTCGAATCCCCTTGGCGACAGCCCGCGGCAACTTCTTTTATATCATGCTTTTCATAATAGCTAAATGGCGCCGAAAACGGACAGCGGACGGACTTGGTTTTTCGCAACACGTTTTTGCTTTTGGAGAAGTGCGATCGCATAACTTTATGTGCTTTATTGGTATCAAGAACTACTATATAAGAACAAGCTTGGGATCACTTGAATTATCCTTCACATAGGATCAACACAAGCTTTCTAGAGCTTGGACCTCAATAGAGGTGGTGTTTCTTCTAGCACATGGGGCAGCCATGGTGCTAACTTGAAGCATGTTGAGGAGCAGCTATGGAGTTCTTCTTGGTGATTCTTCTTGGAGAAGATGAAGAGTGTGCTCACACTCTACCTCATGGAGAGGAGGGTATCTCTTGTTCATGGCAAGAAGACTTGGTCATTAGCAGCTTGATGGTGAGGATCGCCCATCTACATGATGTATTTGAAGATCATCTTCCACAAGAAGATGTTAGGTTGAAGATTATCTTCTACAAGAAGATGTCTGGCTACTTCAAAGACATTGGATGGGACCATCTACATGGCGTATTTGAAGATCATCTTCTACAAGAAGATGTTAGGTTGAAGATTGTCTTCTACAAGAAGATATCTGGCTACTTCAAAGACATTAGATGGAGTTTAACATAAGATTCACATCTTATGTTAAAGTATTCAGGTACATATTCTCTTTATGCACACAGAAGTTTATGGAGGCTGTGGCGTTCATATCAGGAGTAGTCCTATTCGGCATAGGTACAAGAGAAACAGTACGTATATGCTTTGTGCATATTTTATGAGGTGTTTGAGAAGGTGTGTTCACATGAGTTTGAGGATTTCCGTTCACACTGATCCTTCCTCTTTCAGTCACTCATATTCACTCTTCTATAACCTATAAGGTCACACATCTCATGTATATTCAGATTACTGCCCACACATCTGAATATGTTTGTTACATTGTACATTCACTCATTCATCTATTTCTCATCACATAGAGTGGTTGAGAGATATGCTCCCACATTGTACATTGAACATTGGTATATATGATACTATGAGTAAGCGCTGGCTTACGTAACACCTTACACATGACGTCTATTCTTTCTCTATCTTTATCTCATCATTTGTATGATTAAGTTGTGGTATGTTCATGTTTTGTCAATATGGAAGATTGCTAGAATTAATGTTGTACATGAATGGAACTATGGAACCATGGACCTGTGACATGAGCCTAAGGGCCTACCTCACTTCCAACATTTGGTATCAGAGCACTAAGGTTTTGGTTATAGAACTTTAGATCTTTGGCATCAATGCATTAAGGCTCATTCATAATCCCAGGTTCCTAGACTTCCAGATTTACAACATTTGATTTGAAAGCATCTTCTAACATTTGACATTTGACATACACACTTAATCTAGATGAGTAGAGATTTGAGAATTAGACATTTCAGTTACATGTGTATTCATCAGTGTGGAGTATGAAGTTGATGGTCTGTTAGCAGCCGAATATTTTTGAAGAGTATGCAAATACTTTACAAAAGTATTGTTTGAAGACCCAGACTTGATGAAGAGAAGACTACTTCAAATTCAAGGAAGAACAATGGTTTAGAGAAGATGAAGAAATCAGATCAACATCAAATCACAGGTATCACTTTCTACTATCAGATTATCATTTGCAGTTCATATCTTAGAAGAGCAGTTATGAAGAGATTTGAAGAAATTCAAGGATTGCTTTTATACACTTTCATCATTTGAAAGTTAAAGCATTAGCTACATCAAAACAGGTATCTAGAGGTTTTTCTAAAGAGTTTTGAGAAGATCTCTTTCATGGCAAGAAAGTTCATCTAAGAAGACAAGCGCAGAGATGAGATGAGTTTTTTCAGCCAATTTTCTATTGTAAGTTGGTTGGATATCAAGGTACAAATGTATCTAGAGAAGGTAACTCTAGAAGGGTAATTCATCATTCAGACAAACGATTGGTGAATTTAGTCGTTTCAGACATTTGAAGCAGAATTTTGATTCAGAGATATGAGGAGATGATAAAACATGTTTCTATATTCAACTTCCATTTATATACTATGTTTGTTTTATCTCTTACTCTTACACTAAAGGAAGAGAAAAGTTCGTTTGAAGAAGTCAAGAGTGTTTGCTACTTCAAGATGAAGAGAACAAAAGGTATGGAAGAGAATTTTGAAAATGTTGACATCATCAGGTGGAAGAAAGATGCAGAAGAAGAAAGTCCATCATTTCCAAAAGAAAAGTAAGGCTTCCTTTTCTCATATATTTTCCATATACTTTTCCTATTTTATCCTCTACATCCAAAGACAAGTCTACGAGAACATCTTGTTTAAAGAAGAAGCAAGTTCTTGTTTTGCATTACACTTGGTCATGATTTAGTAGATTTGACAAAGAATTGCATTGAGAGAAAGAAAAGCAGCAGATATATGTTTTAACTCATATATGTATGAGTTATGTTTTAGTTGAAGCTTTTAAGCAAGCAGCTTATAAGTTCCCTCAAAGAATTCTTGGAGTGTCAATACAGAGCTACTTGGTATATGACAAGTTGCAGAGAAGTATATTTCTTCTTTATCTAACTCTTGAGGTAAAAGAGTTTTTTGTAGCAGATGTTGAAGACTTGGGTTGAGGTTTTATGTTTGGAAAAGGTTACCTCATATTCAGTACTTTCAGAAACTTCAGAAAATTCAGACTTGTTGATGTACCAGTCAGTTGAAGAATCTACTTTCTATGATTGTCTTGATTTTTTGGATACATGTTTGTATTCAAAAAAGTGTTCCATCATATCCTATCACTTGATTGAAAAGTGGAGTTAGCCAAAAGAAAACCAAGCAGGTACTATCACATTTCACCCGGGTAAAATATGAAAGTTATGAAGTATCAACTTGCAACTTTTGGAGTTCTCAAGGTGAGAAGTTTGTCTACTTATATTTCAAGTAGGAATTTCAGATTCCTTAAAGGATTTGTTTGAAGAAAAGTTTTACAACTTTTTGAGAAGCATGGACACTTGGAGACATTCAGGTAGCAAATCAAACATTCAGACATGAAGGTTTGATAAGAGCAGATTCTACACAGGAGAGATCATTGATCTTGGATAGATCTTGTATGATCTTGAGTATTTATGATTCAATTATCTATCCTTTGTTTGATAAGGTTCTTAGCATTGGAAGAAGTAAGTCAAAGATTCAGATTCTATCAGATTTGTGTTGCAGAGAAAAAGAAGATACTTGTTATGTTACAGAAGATTATGGATCCTAAACTTTTGTTTCAGATACAAGTATGGATTACTGAAGATCAGATTTATTGAAAGAAGGAAGACGTTCCACATTTCATAAAGTCTGATATACTTTGAAGAATACTGGATACTAGTGTTAAATCATCCAGGGGGGTGATGAAACATGAAGACTTATTTTCAGCCATATGTAAAAGAATGCAAAGTCATACCTACAGGTATTCCTATTTCAGGTATTATGTTCCAGCTTTGAAAGAAGAAGGAAGAAGAAGAATGTTTGGAGAAAGTTCCTGTTCAGGAGAAGGTTCCAAAATTCTATTGAAGAGAATACCAAGTTCTGAAGGAAAGAGGTATGAAGGATTTAAAGGATGAAGACATGATGACATCATAGATTTTTTGACTCAGATTTCAATTGAGTTGAGTTGATTTGACTTGAGTACAGTCAGAGATGAACCAGCAATGTTCATAATGCACTAAGTTGTGAGTTGTCAATCACAGGTTCCAGGATTCAGTTCCTGATTTTGTTTAGTGTATTAATATGACACAGCAGAAGTACGTTGAGAAACCTTTTTTGGTAAATGCAAAAATCTAGATCCAGTGTATGTTTTCAGGTTTTTGAAGACAGGAGATAGCAAGTTCAGAGACAGTTCATGCTATATTTGTTGTCAAGCAGTGATTGCTTGATGTATACACTATTGGATATCTAGTTTGCATATTTTCTCCGGTATTATGGTTCATATTCAACAAGGTCAGGTTTTTTGAAGGGAAGTCGAATTCAGTTTTGAAGAAGACTTTTGAAGAACAAGTTCTAAACTACGGGAGTACAAGCTTGAAGCTTGTGGCAATTTGCAGATTATAAAGTTTGCAGATCCAGTCCAGGTTGTACCAATATAACATTGCAGGGGGGATTGTTGGAAAACAATGTCTCATTGGTTGGAAATTGGTCAAAGTTTATACCACTTTTCAGCATGTATATCTGTTCTTTACATTACCTCTACAAGTAAATAGCGTGGGCGCAATGGATAAGACACTCGCCTCCCACGATGATGACCTGGGTTCGAATCCCCTTGGCGACAGCCCGCGGCAACTTCTTTTATATCATGCTTTTCATAATAGCTAAATGGCGCCGAAAACGGACAGCGGACGGACTTGGTTTTTCGCAACACGTTTTTGCTTTTGGAGAAGTGCGATCGCATAGCTTTATGTGCTTTATTGGTATCAAGAACTACTATATAAGAACAAGCTTGGGATCACTTGAATTATCCTTCACATAGGATCAACACAAGCTTTCTAGAGCTTGGACCTCAATAGAGGTGGTGTTTCTTCTAGCACATGGGGCAGCCATGGTGCTAACTTGAAGCATGTTGAGGAGCAGCTATGGAGTTCTTCTTGGTGATTCTTCTTGGAGAAGATGAAGAGTGTGCTCACACTCTACCTCATGGAGAGGAGGGTATCTCTTGTTCATGGCAAGAAGACTTGGTCATTAGCAGCTTGATGGTGAGGATCGCCCATCTACATGATGTATTTGAAGATCATCTTCCACAAGAAGATGTTAGGTTGAAGATTATCTTCTACAAGAAGATGTCTGGCTACTTCAAAGACATTGGATGGGACCATCTACATGGCGTATTTGAAGATCATCTTCTACAAGAAGATGTTAGGTTGAAGATTGTCTTCTACAAGAAGATATCTGGCTACTTCAAAGACATTAGATGGAGTTTAACATAAGATTCACATCTTATGTTAAAGTATTCAGGTACATATTCTCTTTATGCACACAGAAGTTTATGGAGGCTGTGGCGTTCATATCAGGAGGAGTCCTATTCGGCATAGGTACAAGAGAAACAGTACGTATATGCTTTGTGCATATTTTATGAGGTGTTTGAGAAGGTGTGTTCACATGAGTTTGAGGATTTCCGTTCACACTGATCCTTCCTCTTTCAGTCACTCATATTCACTCTTCTATAACCTATAAGGTCACACATCTCATGTATATTCAGATTACTGCCCACACATCTGAATATGTTTGTTACATTGTACATTCACTCATTCATCTATTTCTCATCACATAGAGTGGTTGAGAGATATGCTCCCACATTGTACATTGAACATTGGTATATATGATACTATGAGTAAGCGCTGGCTTACGTAACACCTTACACATGACGTCTATTCTTTCTCTATCTTTATCTCATCATTTGTATGATTAAGTTGTGGTATGTTCATGTTTTGTCAATATGGAAGATTGCTAGAATTAATGTTGTACATGAATGGAACTATGGAACCATGGACCTGTGACATGAGCCTAAGGGCCTACCTCACTTCCAACATCTAATGACATCAAAAGGAAGGAAGGGAAGTTCCATTCCTTCCTTCAGTTACATGCATTTTGTTGATTCAAACTTGTGTACAAATATGCAACGTTGAATATTGACAAGCAAGAGATGTAAATGAATAAGAACATGATATAAGATATGAAGGAAAAGAAGTAAATTGAAACAAAACCATGCCATGACCTAAATGTAGTCACACAAGCAAGAATATCATGTGTTTATTTATATATATAACTATGCAACTTATTAATATACCCAATACTTATCAAATTAGGTACACCGTACACGTTTTAAGTATATGTTTGCCTAGCATGAAAAATGCATGCATATGTAGATTTATGCATAATTAACTAGCATCATACACCATTTGTATTGATACTATGCACATACAATCTTCTTTACTCACAAACACATTCACATTGTATGCAAGTATGCAGTTAAGAATGTACACATTTAGTTGATTAAGTAGAGTATGCAGTAAATAGTTTTAGAAGAACTAAGAGACTACCTCTGCATGTGCCACAATCTCTCCTCGTACAGCGTATTGGCATTCTAGAACCTGAAAGATTAGTAGACAATCATGTTTCTAGCAGTTGAGATACTTACTTAAAATGCTTCCCCATAGAATTTTAAGCAAGAAAAACAAAGAGTAGATAACAAAAGAACTACAATAGCAAAGTCAAGCAAGAAATCGTTACATGGGTATTTCAAGGCAAAGGAAAATATCGAATTGAGAATACTATATTTTGAAATTGAGTGGGTAAACTAGTAAGTTCACATCTCTATAGCTTCAGAATATAAGAAGTTATAGCACCCTGCAATTACTGTCCCCTAAGAAACGTCAAAATAAACACGTGGAAAGGCACAATAATTAAGATAACATCATTGATCTCAAAAACCATACTTATACAAATCAAGCATCAACAAGATCTTCGATTCCAAACTGTGCACCGTGATGCAGTAAGGCTATAGACACTTGACATAAAATAGCCGAAGTGTATATTCTGAGACACGTCACATATCCATATATTGTACCATAATCTGTGGGAAAAAGATAGAGAATGCAAAATGCAGCAACTTGCATACAGTAATACGATCTTAGAATATGTGGAGCCATAAGCATGGGCTACAAAACTGCACCAAAAACGGATACATAAGCTCAATTACAGAGAGTAAAATATGTCTAGTATTTTCTATTTACAATAAAATCGAAGTTATTGCCTGTATGAGCTTCACCAATGATGGCATGAAAGATATATAAACTCCTTCACTATTTGTTCTATAGTCAAACAGACCTTAATAATAAACCCCTCGCCCCCCTGACATTTCACAAGGAGCGTGGAACTAACAGCTGCACGTTCTTCCTTGTCCAACCACTGCAAATGAACCCCCACGAAAACTTATGCATGCATCTGTGACTAGTAATTTTGGTCTAGATGGCCACAGCAGTAAGATACAGCTTATATTTTCCAAGCACAGAAGGAACAATACTCACTTAGAGACATAGAAAAAAAGAAAATGATAGAAGGGGAAAAGGATGCAGGCTGCAGCAGCATTTGAGCAACCGCAAAGATAGTAAAAGGGGGAGCAGATTCCGCATCTTAAATATTTCATCGAACGACATACTGCTTCTGCCTAAAAATGCAAAGAACCGTCACCGTGCAAATACATGCGATTTGTGTTCACCTTCGGGTTGATATTGTCAATATTGATAGGAGGACACCATGGAGCTGTGGAAGAGAGGGACTTTCCATTGTCTATGTTGCTTGTGCTGTTTCCGTTGACCTCTTGGACACCGTTAGCTCCCATTGCAGATAAGAAGCTTAGTCTGTAACAAGAAACGTAGTGTAATCGCTGTGCCTCGCTTAGCTAGACGAAGAGCTAATCGTCTTCGAGAGAGAAGCCCTGCTCTTATATGACGATTACATAAAATATATGAACCTGTACGCACATAATACCTCTGGGACCGGCCCTTCAGTCTCACGGCGGAGTGTTCTCTCCTTGGCCACTTACGAATTGCCGTCTAAGCCCACAACACTTTCTTATCTCTCTACTCGCCCACAGAAACATGGGAAAACGAACCCCTCTCTCTCTCTCTCTCTCTCTCTCTCTCTCTCTCTCTCTCTCTCTGTACAAGTAAAGCTCCAGATGAGCAAAGGGGCAACGCGACTACGCAAAAGCGCTCGTTGCTTACAAGCATCTCTTTCTTTGATATGCAGTGGGCTCTTTGAGATGCCCGCCGTTGAGAACAATGGGGAGATCCTGTGGGCCGTCGAGAGATGCGAAGCTTTGGCCATAATTTCAACGTAGAGGTCCTTTCGTTAGAGGCACTGAGCAACGCAAACTTCCACCACTCCGGAAGGCTCATGAGTCATGAGTCGTCCAGGCGGAAGGTGATGATTATTCAGTGAAGCGAAGTCGAAGACTTTTTTTTTGACAATCCACCTGAAAGGAAAACTCGTCAACAGCAAAGTTGAATGAATGTCATTGCAGCAGATGCAAACTACCGGGAGCTGCCAGTAATAATTTGCATCAACTGAAAGGTGTCAGTTTCTACCAATTGAAGAAAAATACTATCGGAAAAAAACCCAAGTCTGTAACGAAGATTTTACAAAAATTTCTCACCCAAGTCGGATACCTCTTCTAAAATGTACTCAAGGAATCGAGTTACACTCGCAGCTTACAACCTTTCAATCTCACGAGGAAAGAGGAGAAATTATTCAGTTGTTTTTTTTTTGCCCAAACAACAAAAGAAAAATAAATTAATAAAGGAATTTGTGCGGGGGTAAGAACCCACTAGTGGTTACAAATTTCAACCAACATCGTTGAAGTGCAAATAACATTGGCTAAAGAGAGTCTAGAGAGCTGCCAGGTGGTCCACATGCATCTCATATCTCAAGCGATAAGACCACCATAAGAAGTCTATCTCAGGAATACATTGATAAAAGTAATCCCCTCCATTTATTGGGGTGATGTTCATGAAGAAGCTCTAGCACTTTCAAATAATTACAAGGAGCATCATACATGGAGTGAATACTCTTATGACCAGTGGCTAGCAAGGTCTTCTTGAGAGACTGCATGAAGTTCTTATTTCCTCTATTGAACTACTTGTTGTTTTTACTGATCCAAATATGCGAGGGGATCTGATTTCTCCACAACTACCATAGCACAAGATCCTTTTGGTTGGCCAAACCAAAGGGATCTTGTGTTGTGGTAGTTGTGGAGAAAGATAACAAGAACAAGATTGAAAACTGGCACTCGATCATGATGCTTTGAACAGGGTACAAGATTCTTGCAAAAGTAATTACCAATAGAATCTCTTACCACTTGAAGGAGTGGTTTAGTGAGGACCAAAAAGGTCATCAAGGGTAGATCAATACTGGAAGCTATTATTGACATTTGTGAAGGTTTGGACTTTGCTGAAGAGTCCGAGCAAGATGTGGTATTTCTTAAAGTCAACTTCGACAAAGCCTACGACAAGCTCGAATGGGACTTTGTTCTCCAATCTCTTAAAGACCTCGACTGTCGTCAGAAATTCAGTAAGATGATCGCTACATTGCTATGGAACACGTCAACACGAATAAATATCAACGGTCAGTTATCAAAGGCTATCAAATTAAAATCCTCTATTAGGCAAGGGTGCCCATTGGCCCCTTTGCTTTTTGCTATCTCCATAGACGGGCTCAACCGTCTTGTGCAACATCACATGGAATTGGGCCATATTAAAGGTCTCTCTCTACCTCTCAACCATGGTCAGATGATCATGAGGCTCTCTGCTGATGACATGAATGCATTTGTGCATAATGACTTGACCAGCATTGAAACCTTTCAGGGGTGCCTTCACACATTCTGTGAGGCATCCGGCTCCAAAAAAAACCACCCCCCAACTATTGATTGACCATGGTTGCCACATTATCCCTAGGGGTTGGGTCTTCTGCCTACTTGGTATTCCTATGGATTTTGGTGCCTCAATGGAGCAGCAATGGAATTGGGTCCTTTCCAAACTTGACAACAAGTTGGCATATTGGAAGGGCATGCAAATCAACCTCGTGGGGTGTGCCATGGTAATTAGTACCTTCCTCATCTCCTCTATCATTTACTTTCTCTCCTGCTAGAGACCGAAGGATCAAGAGCTTAGCAGTTTGGAAAGAATTTGCAGAAACTTCCTTTGGACGGGGACCACAACAGAAGGGGGGTTCCCAAAATTAAATGGTCTATGTGCATCAGCCAGAAGGACTGTGGAGGTCTAGGCATTATGGATATTGAAGGCATGGCTGACAAGCTGGTGGCAAAATGGATCATCAGGGCTTGGTGCAATTGTGAGACCTCATGGGCCAAGCTCATTTTTATGAACAAGAATGTGATTACGCTGGTGGGCCTCCTTGGTTGGAAGCATTTGGACCTCCTTACCCTTTTATTCTCCCCAATTTTGGTTTCCCTTGAAGGCTCGATATATTGTGCGCTCCTTATGGAAGAGTTGGAACAAGTTTAAACAATTTGGTAGAATCAGTGAAGACTAGAAATGAGTGGTCGGTATTATACAAATGAGTCAATCTGGTTTCCGACCACGGGCATTAGGTGTGTGGCTTCTCGGGACCTCCAAAATGCTAAAAGGCTCTGGAACAAGTGTTTCAGACATTGGAAACGCCTATGGAAATAGGAAACTGGCTAGTGGATCAGCTTTGAGGACATACACCCTGAAATAAGAGTGAACTACGAAGAATGGACTCTCCTTCAAAGCAGATGCCTCACTTGGGAGCGATAAAAAAAACCTGCCTCTTCATTGGACGGGATCCGCCGTGCCATGAGGGTCTTATTTGGCACAACGGAAATTGCTTGTCCAAAATTCCTAGAATCAAGGTGAACACGGACTTTCATATCATGCTTAACAAGAAGTGGTGACTAACCTAGACAAGGCTGCGTTGGGATTTGAAGTTCATGTCTATCTGGCACCCCCTCATCAAGATCAAAAAGTCGATTCTCATGTGGCGAATTCTCCATTGTGGTCTCTGGACCAATCTAGAGGCTAGCAAAATTTGTGGTGCCCCACCGTGGCGCAAGCGCTGTCACTGCAATATTGAGGATCTAGGTCACATCTTCTTCAAATGCCCCAAGTCTCTTTGGCTCTAGTAGACCCTTGGGTATATTTTGAGATTGCAGGATCAAATCACCTGGAAGCAAGCGCTGCTAGGTGAAGCGATCAACTTCTCACCGGCACTATGGAATGCTATAAGAGGCAAAACCCTGTGGGAGATTTGGAGAGAGCGGTGCACCCACAATTTTGGTCACCCTCCCAAAGAGATGGGGAAGTCTGTGTTCCTCCTCGGCAAAAGAATCTCCAACTACAAGCGGTCCCCACTCGTTAGGCATCATAAAGTGTTTCTCATCGAGAACAACAAGCTTAAACCCAAGTGGGCCCTGCATGAGGGGGACGAGAGGGTTATTAACCATCTTTGTAACACTCTCTAGATCCGCATGTTCTTCCCCTAGTTTGTGGGATTTGGGGGCACCTAGGGCACTAGTCCCATTCACTTGTATCTTTTAATTAAGTTGGTTGGGCCGCCTGCCTCTTGAGGCAAGGGGGAAGGTTCAATCCCCACTATCAGCAGGATAGTATGGGCCTAAGGCGAGTGTGAACCTTGATATTTTGAGTTGAAATTGGTCATCTCTTGTGTCGCCTTCTGGCAGTCTAGCCCTTGCTTTGTGGGATACGAGAGGTCCCATGGGTACTATGGCCCGTTCACTTGTACAGTTGCAATTTCAAAGTTAAAACTCAAGGGAATAAGCTTTGGCCGAACCTCCATTAAAAAAAAAAAAGATCCTTTTGGTTGGAGTGGCCAATCAATATAGCTTCTTCTTCCATCTAAGGAATGGCCTTTAAATACTCATAAGGAGATAAAATCTACCAAAACTTCTTGGCATGTTAGCAGAGCACAAACAAGTGGGAAATATCTTCCTCCCTACCACGAAATGTATAATTGTCTTCATTCAATTTAGTTCTCTTGGCTCTACTACCATTCCAAATGCCGTTATGCACTATGAGCCATTGAAGTAGGGACTACTTGATGCTAAATGGAAAGGCCCACAAACATGTGAACATGTACCTCCACTGAGGGTTAGACCAATCTTTTGTTAAGTCTTCCAAAATTCTTATATATACTTCATTTGTGCTTTTTGAATGAAACCAACATGTCTTGATTGAGACAGATTAGTATAGGACCTTAAGTGCTCATAAGGGGCCAATTCACCTTCCTAGAAGAAGCACTCCCATTTCCCGAAGCCTATTTTGAAAAATTTATGCTTTTTGATAGCCTATTGACAATTGTTTGAGAATCCAATCCACCCATGCCAAGGAGATTGCTATATGAAAAAAAAAAAGATTGCAAACAAAATCTTTATTTGGGAGATAATAGCTTTTGACCTTCATCCATGAATTCTCGAACCTACAAGTAAGAGCACTCCCAACACGACAATATTGTTGAGGAGAAACCACAATGTCCCATAAGTGGTTCTTAATCCAGGACTTATAATTTTTTACAAGGAAAATGTGGAGCTTCCTTTTAATAAGAACACACCAAATATCTTCATAATCCAGGAATCTGAAAATCCATTTAGCTGAAAGATTTTCAACCATTTTAATGGAGCATATAAGACCTAAACCTCCTTCTTGTTTGGGCAAGCAACAAGTAGCTCGAGAAACTTTAGGGATTTTGCAAACTTGAGCATCCCCCCCCCCAGAGAAACCTCCTGGCAAGAGCAATAACCTGAGACAATTGCTTCTTGGTAGGCATCCAGCAAGAAAGGAAGTAAGTGCTACAAGGCAACACGAATGATTCAAAATAATCAATATTTCTATTCTAAATGGATATTTTTAAAGGAAGTTGGGCATGAGGCGTAATCTCTCATATATGCTTGAATTAAGGGTGGCTTCACATTGGGGCTCCAAAACTACTACAGAAAAGGACATTGTTTCACCTTAAAGAATGAAAATGTATGAAGGTCCTCCACCTTCTATTCGTACATGCCCTAGAACAAAACAGGAAAAAGATACCTGAAATCTGAGTTGGCAACTTGGAACACCTTGGGTCAAGGAGGAGTGAAGTGTTGTGATGCCAATGCACTATGGTGGGTTCTCCTTCTCGAGAGCTCCATGACAATACCCTCGTAGTAGAAAACTAAGCTTTGGATGTTGCACACAATACTCCACACAAGGTTTGCACAATACGTAGAAAACACACAATACACAAAGAGCATGAACATGGGCTTCTTAGGTTTTACAAATGCGGTCAAGCTTTTAGCGTGTGGCTAACCAGACGACTATATGTTTTATTAAAGTGCATATACAGAAGTGTTCGATGGCCATTTGGCCTTTCACATGGACACTAACAGTAACAATCTCCCACTAAAGGCCAATATGGCCAAAGTGAATATATAGAAAAATGAAAGATGATAAAGAATACATGAGTTCAAGTATACAAACTATACCTCCCACCTGATGAACATGTTACATAGCATACAAATAACTGTGTAAGATCATGAATCAAGTAACCCCCATCAAGAGACAACAATGCCCAAAGCTATCATGTGGTAGATCTTTAGTCAAAACATCTATAACATTATCTCAAGTATGAACTTTCTCAAGAATAATACGCTCAATGGGTAAGTGATATCAAAATCTGTGTAACCAATAATGGATCCCTTTCCTCTACCTAAGCATCTTTCCTTAGTGCCACTCAGATATCTCAAAATCATCTTGATCACTTCCCAATGCTTCTTACTAGGGTTAGACATATAAACACTCATAAATCCCACTGCAAATTCAATGTCTCGTCTTGTAGTTACCATAGCATACATGAGACTACCAACAACACAATGATAAGGAATCTTAGTCATGAATTCTTGTTTCTCATTTGATTTGGGGCAATCATCCTTGCTCCATTTTGCATATGTGGGTAAAGGTGTACTCAATGCCTTTCCACCCTTCATATTGAACTTGTGAAATTACTCTAGATATGTACTCTTTTTAAGGCAAGTATATGCATCTTTGACTCCTATCATAAGTAATTTGCATGCCAAGAATATGTTTGGCATCCCCCAGATCCTTCATATCAAATGTATCACTCAACTTATTTTTGAGAAATGACAATTCATAAGAGGACTTCCCAGCAATCAACATATCACATTGTCATCTGAGCATCTCTTTGTGTACAGACAATGATACTCATTGGTTCAAGAATAGCCTTGAGAATTTTGGTACCATTATTAAGGGGATTGTTTAAGTCCATATAAGCTCTTCTTGAGCTTACAGACTAGAATTTCTTTTTCAAGAATTACATAACCCTATGGTTGTTCCTTATAGATCTCACATGTAAGATCTCCATGCAAGAAGGCAATTTTCACATCTACTTGGACTAGCTCTAAGTCCTTCATTGCAACGAATCCAAGCAACAATGCACAAGGTAGTCATCTTGACCACTAAAGAGAAGATTTCCTTGAAATCAACACCATGTTGTTGCTTAAAACCCTTGGGAACAAATGCTTTATACTTTGGAGAAGCATTATCTAATGTGAATTTTAGCTTATATACCCATTTACATGGTTAAGCTTTCATGCACTCTGGGAAAGGTACTAAATCCCAAGCAACATTCTTATGAATAGAATCCAATTCATTCCTCATGGCATGCTCCCACTTGACATGATCCTCTCTCTACATAGCCTCATTGTAGAAAGAAGCCTCACCAACATCTGTTAGCATAACAAAATCCAAACCTGGGACATATGATTTGATTGGAAATTCTCTTGAACGTCCCTATGTGGAGCATTTTTATGCATGATTGGATGACTAGTATCCTCAAACACCACTATTCTCACTTCAACCTCCTTAATGGGTTGCTTATGCATCTTAGAATCATTGAAAATGACATCACTACTTTTGATCATTGATTGTGTTTTAGGATCCCATAAGCAATATCCGAATTGGCCTTCTCGACCATATCCAAGAGAAATGCATTTCTTTGACTTACGCTCCATATTTTATCTAAGATTCTTGGGTATATGAACACACGCTTCACACACAAAAACTCAAAGATGATCATAATATGGTGGCTTTGCATGATGTAGCATAAAAACTAATCTATCTTGAATAGTTCTATTCATCCTTTTAGCTACATCATTTTGTAGTAGGGTATTAGGAGTTGTAAACGCTTTATGAATTTCTCTAGACTAATAGAAAAGGCTGATGGCCCAAATGGCCATGCCAAATACAAGCCATATGTTGTTTAGTAACAGCTAAAAAGTGTTCTTTATTTGATACAAATAAAGGATAAAGTGAGCTAACTTTGCTTCCATTTGTAATAACCATATTGCCCTACAATATGCAAAAGGACTAAGCATAGAAGATCACCTTGTAACCAAGGTCATCAAGTTGACCAACTGGCATCAAACTACATGATGATTGGGGTACATGGCATACATATGCATAGTGAATTTTGAACCGTCAATGAACTGCACAACCACATCTCCAATCCGGGCAACATCACACTAGTAAGAGTCACCAAGTTTCACAATATCAAGAGACTTTAGAGAACCATCCTCTATGTAGTGCACATGGAAAGAAGCACCAAAATCTAGCCATAAGAGCCTCAGTGGGCACAATACTATCAAGATTCAACACATTAGCATCATCAGAAATGGCATTAATTTCATCAATCTTCACAGTCAAAGAAGATGGTGCAGGTAGCTATTGAACATACCCATCAACATTCTCTCCTTTACCTTTAGCATGCTTTAACACTTAGCAGTCTTTCTTCTTGTGTCCTTTCTTATGACAATAATGGCATTCGATATCCCTCTTCCTTGATTTACTTCTGCTCTCATTCTGTTGACCATTCTTTTCCTTATTCTTTCTCCTGCCATGTTGCTGATTCTTTCCTTAGTAAGAATCATGAACATTATATGCGTCTCCAGTCTGAGTGCCAACCATAGACTTTCTGTGGATCTCCTCATTCAAGAGTGCTTAACATATGTCATCATAGACTAGTTTAGCACCATGTGCACTATTGCTAATAGCTATGTAGAACATATCCCATGATGATAAAAATGTGCATAGCAACAAGATTGCTTTCATTTCCATTTTTTGAGCCTCTAATAGAGAGAATATAGCATCAAACTCATTCACATGAACAACAACACTATTTGTGTCCTTCATGCAAAGGTCATATAACTTTCTCATCAAGTACACTTTATTTGATGTTGTTTCTCTTTAATATGTGCTGCATAACTTCTTCCAAAGCTGCTTTGCACTTTCACAATCCAATATTGTAAAGTAAAAATTATTTTCCAGTTGTAATTGAATGGTAGACCTAGCCATTTCATCCAACTCATCCCAATCATCTTCATCCATGTTAGCAAGCTTCTTTGAGATCCCATTTACTTCCTTCCATTGCCTCTTTTGAACCAATACATCTTTAGTCTGATTTTTCCATAGACCAAAGTTTGTGCCATCAAATTTTTAGATCTCAAAATCTAACTCCTCCTCGGAACACTAGAACTAGATCCTAGTCCACCATGCATTCTTGAGATCTCTGATGCCATGATGATAGAGAGCTGACTAGAATGATAATGGAGCTAGAAGAGTCCAAATACCACTAAGGCTCAAAAAAGGATGACCAAGTGTTAGATTGTGGGAAAAAATCAATAGATTCTCCCCAAAAAAATGGATTAAAGAATAGCAATGACCAATTAGAAGCATTATGTGAGAATATATGTGCTCACACTCATCATTGGAGTTAGACGTATGCAGAAGCATGCGAACGACACAAGGAAGAAGAAGAAGCTTGGAGCACAACACACAATACTCAATATATTACCACTAGAATGTACAAAGATAAGTAACCCGTTACGGATATATGCATATATACAAGCGGGGGGGGGGGGGGGGGCTTCCTAGAGAGGGAAAAAAGTGCCCCGGTGATCCTAGTATGTTCACACACCTCATCACTACCTAAATATATCAACAAATCTCCCTGGAAGTGATGCGGTGAACAAGGAGTTGGCACTCATGTATAATGAAGTGCCAAGCTATGTGGAATAAATACACAAAAGGAAGTAAGCCCAAAGCTTTGCGGAAAGCTTCAAACTTCTCCCTAGGTAGAGCCTTTTGTGAAAAGGTCTGCAATGTTCTTCTGCTTGGGCACATATGCCAAGTTGATCTCTCTAGCAGAGAACCTCTCCCTGACATAATGATAATGCACCTCAATGCGCTTAGTGCGAGCATGGAACACAGGGTTCCTCAGAATGGCCAATGTGCTCTGACTCTCAATGAAGATGGTGGTGACAGAAGACTGACCAACACCCAAATTAGCCATAAGGTGTATGAGCCACACATACTCAACAATCACTGTGAAAGCTTCCCTATACTCAGCCTCATAACTAGAAGTGGCCACACTAGGCTACTTCTTGCTCAACCAAAATATACATGAGCTACCAAGCATGAAGCAAAAGCTACTAGTGGGCGCACGACATCTCAAATGAGGCATGCAAATCAGCCTTAAAATCAGCAATATGCCTCTCATGAGGACCAGTGAGAAGCATGTCATCAACATAAACCACAATGATCAGAAGTACATCATTAGCACGCTTAACATATAAGGTGCTTTTAGTTGGATTGTTCTCAAAACCATGTGCAATCAGATAGGCATGTATCTTTTCATACCAAGCACGTCGTGCTTGCTTTAAACCATATAATGCCTTATTTAACTTGCACACTTGGTTTTCATGCTCTTTCTGCACAAAGCCATGGGGCTAAAAAACATACACTTCTTCATGCAAGTAACCATTCAGAAATGCTCTTTTAATGTCCAATTGATGTATATTCCAACCATGATGAGCTACAAGTGCACAAATGCTACGAATAGTAGTCATTCAGCAAGTCGGAGCAAAGGTCTCATCAAAATCAATGCCTCTTTCTTGAGCATAACCCTTTGCAACAAGCCTAGCCTTACACGTGTCAATTGTTCCATCAGGTTTATGCTTCAACTTGTATACCCACTAAGTGCCAATGGCCTTCTTGCTAGGAGGCAAGTCACATAAAGACTAGGTACCATTTTTCATGATAGCATCATATTTAGATTGCATTGCAACCATCCAATGTTCAGAATTTTGTGCTTCATCAAACGAAACATGCTCAATCTCATCACAGAGACTAGACGCAACCATAGCATAGTAATCTGATGCAAAAGAGGCACTATGAGAGCCTAAACGAGTATTATATGATAGAGATGCATCTAATTTGCTGTCATACAAAGTCTGCACCAACCATTTTGGCATAGTTTTTGCCTCCTCAATATCAGCTCTCCCATCAACAAGTGCATCATGTAAATCTGCATCAGAAATAGAATGATCTGTATCTTCACATGACACATGTAAAGGTTGAGAAGTGGCCTCATTAGGACCATCACTAGACTACCCACCTGTGAAAAGAGGCAACAAAGTATCATACATGTCTTTGGAGCTAATAGATGTCTATTTCGTACATGAAAGTAAAGACTGAATAGCATCTTCTGCAAAAACAACATGAGGGCTAACCAAAATGCATTTATTCTTTGGATGATACAAACGATAGCCTTTGCTTTCAGAACTGTACCCAACAAAAATACATTTTACTACTTTATCATCCAATTTCCTACAATGTTGTTCAAGCACTAATGCATATGCCAGACAACCAAAAACATGCAGATGAGCAACAGATGGCTTGGGACCATGCCAAGCCTCATATGGAGTGACAGACTACAGTGCTTTAGTGGGACACCTATTAAGTACATATGGTGCACACATAATAGCCTCAAGCCAGAAACTATGTGGTAAAGTCTCACTCTTGACCATACACCTCACCATCTCCATGAGTGATATGTTCTTCCATTCAACAACTCCATTCTGTTGAGGTGTATACGACACTGTACACTGATGTTTTATCCCATGTTCAACCTGAAATGCATTAAAGTCAGAAGACATATATTCCCCCCTTGATCAGAATGGAGGGTGTCCATTTTACATGCTGACAGATTTTGAGCCAAAACCAAAAACTGTTTGAAGCACATAAACACTTTGGACTTTGATTTGAGTGGATATACCCATGCATGCCTAGAAAAATCATCAATGAAAGTCATGAAGTAAAGATAGACCCCAAAAGAGGGTGTGTGCATAGGACCACAGACATCACTATGAACAAGCTACAATTTCTAAGTAGCTCGGTCCTATTGGTACTAAGCCCACTTCTACTTTCAATTAAGGGTGATTCAGATTGCATGGCATTCTCAAATTTGAGAAACATAAACTAGTCATCTTCTTCCAGCTCAATAGTTCCTCTAGTTCCATCTTCACATTGGGTTGAGGCCCTTAAAGTTATTCAAGTCACATCATGGAATGTTTTTGGGTCATTTTTTATGATCCTCCCTATTATCCTTAGTGTCCATGTGAAAGGAAAAATGGCCACTAGAAACTTCTGTATATGTTCTTTAATAAAACATATAGTGGTATTCTTAGCCACATACTAAAAGTTCGATTGCATTTATAACTCCTAAGAAATCTATGTTCGTGCTCTTGTGTTTTGCGTATTGTGCATGCCTTGTGTAGAGTACTATGTGCAACATTTAGAGCTCAAATTTCTACTGCGAGGGTATCGTTTTGGAGCTCTAGAAAAGGAAAGTCCACCATAGTGCATTGCCATTGCAACACCACTTATATTAGAGCATTCTGATGCAAAAGCTTTGTTGCTTTTGTGCAAGTGAAGCGAGCACCTACCCACCCATCCAAGGCTTTCGACCAAGGGGACAACCAAGACATAGATCTTGGCATACCTTGTCATTTGAGTAATCAAAGTCCCAGTTGGCTATGCATGAGGGAAGGCCTCAACATTCAAGGAAGAAAGAGGTTTCCCATACTTCTCGAGAGGTCACCCATCCCAATTTGTTCCCCCAGAGTTCGCTTAACTGATAATCTCTTGCCACTAAGCTACACTCTTGTGGAATTTGAAGAAAGGGAAGAACTAAGGTTCACATTATCTTGAACATGTTTTGGGCCCTCCAATCTTCATTCTTTGCTTTCAAAGCCTATTATGAAGCATTTTTGGGTGATTCTTGGAGCCATTTTGGAGTACTTTCATGCATAGTTCTCAAGCATGAACATTAAGAAGAGTGTTCTTTGTACTTCTTTGACAACAAATATTCATCTTTGAGGCTGTGTTTTCAGCCATAATAGTAAATGCCTAGGTTTCTTGTAAGGTTTTCAATTGTGGTGGGAGCATCCACCACACGTTTATGCAGGTTTTTGAGCCTAAAGAAAAGATTTGAAAAACACTTGTAAGTGTTCTTTGCTAGTATTTGGGCTGTGAATTCAGCCTTTTAGTGCCATTTTCCTACACATACTTACTAAAGCTTTAGGTACCTACCCTGCCCGGATCTTTATAGGAATCTCTTTACTGCTTAAGTCTCAAGCATCTGCTCATGCTCTTTGGATTTGTACCAAAATCCCTTTAAGGATAGGCAAACATTATGTTTTACCTCCCACAGACTTAATTACCGTCGACACAGTTGCAGACTACATTCTTGCAATCTCTTCACTCTGTTCAGACTTGGAACAACTTACTCTTTTCACAATTTTCCATTGGATAAATGGAACCTGAGTGAATAATTCCCCAAAGAAATTTTATTGCCAATACTTGGGCAATCTACAAGGTAGTTCCAATCATATGTTATTGGACAATCATGGCCAAGCTTGATCAAGTTTAGTTGATCTTGCGACTTAAAATAAAGACTTAGTCTTTATTTTTAAGATCTCCGGAACTATCAAAAGCTTTTTTGCTTACCCGCAGGATTTTTAGAGATCTTTTCCTGAACCTCACTCCAAGCATACACTAATGCCTCTTAGATTCCAAAGCTAAGAATCTTTGATATACCTTTTAGGTTATATCACTATTTGGACTTAATTACCAATACTAGTGGTTTGGAAATTACTGGCAACTACTTGCTATTAGACTTTTCTTGAAAGATTTTATTCTCACATCTAGGGAGATTTTTCTTTCAAGAACTTTAGATTCTTGTCAAGGAATCAGTAACACTAAGCTAATGATTCATCTTGGAATCTTTTGCTTTCCAGTTCAATGATTCATCTTGGAATCCTTAGTTTTACTAGAATCTTCTCTCTAAAAGAAATATTGACTATTGAACAAGAACAAGACTTAAGGCTTTATTGCTTGTCCAAAAGATATTCCTTTTTAACTAAGGAAATAGTTAACTAGGCTATTTCCTTTTTTAGGAAGTAGCTTAATTCCTAAAGATTACTTTGACATAATTTTTTAGAAAATATCTTGATTCCCAAAAATTAATTTGACTTGGGTTTCTTCTTTAAGCTTGAATTAGCTTAAACAAAACCAAGCATACTTTATATCTTGGCAAAACATCTATATCTTAAAGAGGTTTTGCCTTCTTTATCTTTTGGCAAAACATGATTTTTGGAAAGATGTGCTTAACAAGAGATGTAAGCTATCGTTTTTCCAATGGCTTAGCTCTTTATACACCTTTTATTAGAACATCATCATTCCTTGGTCCTATCATATACTATGAATTTATGTGTATTTTGGGAAGAGTTCATGAATCAACTAAGATCCTCTACTTGGAACGACTGCCTTCCCAAAAATAAATTCATCTCGAATATGGTAGGAGAATGATCTCACGTGGAATATAAGGCTTGACTATTTCATTTTAGTGTTTCTCTTTTAGGAAATATCTTAATTCCTAAAAGTCACTTACCGAGGTTTCATCGTGAGATACGAATCTTGAAACCACAAAGAAACTTCTTAGAATTTTTGAAATCTTCTAAATAGAAGAGTGCTTCCAAAGTTTCCATTTTTTCATGGCCCTATGCATCATTACCAGAGATTCAAAATCATGAACAAAACACAAATCTATTGAGCTTCAAAGTTCAGTTTATACTTACGTTCATCGATTTGGTTGTTGAATTCCATGGAATCGAAGAGTGCTCATGGAACTTGGAAATATAGCTTAAGCTATCATCCAATCTTGGGATGCTTGAGAAGTTACATAAATTATGTAACTAATCAACCAAAGCTTATCTTCATGACTCCCTAAGTACATCCAGGACTTAGAGTCATCATACATTGCAAAAGCTTTGCAAGTAATTAAGTTTTCTTGGTCATCAAGAATACTTGACTTTCTCCTAGTGCCTACTTATACCTAGCAAGACATCTATTGGCAGTGGTCAGGGCAGTCAAGGACTTACGAGACAAGGAAGCCAACGAGAAGGGCCAAGTAGGCAAAGCAATCAACGAAGATCTGGCAAATAGGCCTATCATTTTTCATGAATCAATATTTCCCAAATAGTGATTTTAGTCACTCCACACCATTATAAATACCATTTTTTATTATTCATACTCCATTTTGTACAAGCCGAGGAGTCCTCAAGCTTGAGGAGTATTAGTAGTATTTATGCACCAATTTTCATAATTTTCAGAGCTCATTTGAGCCTCCAAAATAGCCTTAGAACCTAATTTTTAACTAGGCCGGACACTAGGTTTGGACAGGACCAAAGATAGTAAAAAACTATAAATAGAGCTAGAGAGCTCATTTTTTAGGTTAGCTTGTTGTAGGTTTGAACTTGTATGAGACTTTTTGAGTAATCTAAAGAACTCCATTGTTCTCTTTGTCTTGCAGTTTGTGCGTGTGTGTGTATGTGTGTGCATGTTTGTGTGCTTCTCACTCTCACGCTTGTGCCATCACTTGTTCGAGGTCTTCATACCATCCTCACATCTTCCCGGATTGACATTAAAGGAGGTGCTACTCATCACTGACCTCGAACAAGTGATGGCACAAGTGTGAGAGTGAGAAGCACACAAACATGCACACACATACACACACACGTGCACACACAGCAAGTCAAAGAGAGAAACAATGGAGTTCTTTAGATTACTAAAAAAGTCTCATACAAGTTCAAATCTACAACAAGCTAACCTCAAAAATGAGCTCTCTAGCTCTATTTATAGTTTTTGACTAGCTTTGGTCCTGTCCAAACCTAGTGTCCAACCTAGTTAAAAATTAGGTTCTAAGGCTATTTTGGAGGCTGAAATGAGCTCTAAAAATTATGAAAATTGGTGCATAAATACTACTAATACTCCTCAAGCTCGAGGACTCCTCGGCTTGTACAAAATGGAGTAGGAATAATAAAAAATGGTATTTACAATGGTGTGGAGTGACTAAAATCACTATTTGGGAAATATTAATTCATGAAAAATGATAGGCCTATTTGCTAGATCTTCGTTGACTTCTTTGCCTACTTGGCCCTTCTCGTTGGCTTCCTTGTCTCGTAAGTCCTTGAATTCCCTGACCACTGCCAACACTCCCCCCTCTCTTGCGTCTGTTGTCTCTGACAGAACCTTGTTGAGCGGACCGTTGGATGTAGTATTCCACGACATCTGTGGCCAAATGATGCTCTGCTAATCTTAGTCCTTTGGCCAAATCAGTGAGTAAGGCATCCCAGTCTACTGGCCCAGGTACCTCCGGATGTGGCATGCATAGCTTCTCGGAATGTAGAGCCTGTTCCACAGCAAATAAATGTAACAAATGAGATGGTCTGGGAATGAATATCTCTAAATGATATTCCTAGAACCCTGTGATAAACATTTCCTCAAACATTTGTTTGAAGCAGGTTGGGAGATATTTGATACACGCATGCCATCCATATACAACATTGATGGATGGTGTGGTGCTCATATCATAGACGAGATCTTGATTGCCTTCATTGAATCCTAGGGCCGAAATGTGAGGTTCTTTGACATTTTTAAAGGTCCGGAATGTGACCAGCATTAGCTTGAATATTTTGAGGCACATCTGTGCCATGATGTCTGGTACATTTTTGAATCTGATTCCCCAATGTAGAATGGTTGAAAACATGTATGCAACTATAGGTTGGCCGCGAGGTGGTGCCAAATATACATAATTCAACCATTTTTCACACCCTTTGACAGTCATCACTGTTTTGGTGTACTCGGGCCATGATCTATGTCGAAATACAAGGCAGTAGCAGGGGTTATACTTGATATATAAGGGCATATTATTCCACGTGTGCGCCATTTCAGGGTATGTTTCGAGTAGGCGTATTCTCCAGGTAGGTTGAAATACGTTGCCATGCATTGCACTTTCAGGAATGTCGTCTGGTGCAAATTGTGTTGCTGAGGTTGGTTCTTTTGTGGTGCGCTGCTTTATCTCAGCATTATAATCTACCATTAATACACAAAACGGAACATACAAATCATCTGAAGTGCCAATCCATCGATGATGGGATAGGTTTTTGAAGTAATCCGATTTGATGACAACCTCTTACAGTCGGGACATGGACTGTATCTGCACTACAACTCTATCATCATGGGTTGGACCTACCTTTTCTAATCTTAGCATCCATTCTGGAGCTTCAATCTCAAATGTGCCCATTCCTTCCTCTGTTTGTTTACCTCCTGGTATAAGCATGGGTACATATGGGTCCTCAAAAGTCTCCTCGACTTCAATTTGAACTAGGTCCTCCGGCTCAGGCTCCACAAGGGGAGAAGGTTGATGCTCATATTGGAGAATTCTATTTTGCAGCTCTGCTAGTTGTGCTCTTAGTTCTGCTACCTCTTCGGATGTGTCAACTGTGGCTGCTACTTCTTTTGTCAGTTCTCGTTGAGTGGCCAATTGCTTTCATAGGTCATCCGGTCTAGGTTTTCCTCATTCTGTCGTTGGAGTCTTTTATTTTCTTCTAGAGCTACAGACATGTGTTTCCGTAGTAATGCGGGATTACATCGAAGCTTGAGATTGTCTGTTATTTGGGCGTGTAGCATTTCGTCAAGTTGTTGTTTTTCCTCTGTATCTGGTTGGGGGGGATTGGCCACTAATTGATCATGTTGTGCCTGCAAGGTATCATACTGCTATTATAATAGCCTCTTTTCCTTCTCCAAGTTTATGAATCTTTCTTGTAGCGTTTCATGGGTTTGAAAAAGCTCGTATGCTGAGCATCTAAATGCTGATAATGATGTTGTAATTGAGACATACATTGATACAAAGTATTGAATACATTGTTGACAGGAGTGGATGCTGGGAAGGTGTTGAATGCAGGAGGGTAGGGAAAAGGGAATGGGAGTGTGTATGCCGTGCTTGAGAGTGGTGAAGTGGGTGGTGGGGGGATGGGGGATTGTGGGAATATGGGGCGAGGGAGAGGTGCGGAAGTGGGTGACATGTCCATGAGGTCATGTGTGGATGCGATCGTGGGAGTTATTGTGTACATGGGAATGGTAGGTGTGGTGATGGTCGTGAAGGTGTATAATGGTGTGTGCAGTTGTGCATATGAACTACCGAGAAGTGTGATAGGGGGAATGGGGTTTTTGGTGACTACAATTAGAATTATAGTGTCCGATGTGGCAGTTACAATGGTGGTGGTGTCAGGTTGTGCGGATTGTGAAGGTTGACTCACAGTTGTGCTTCACTAAGGGAAGTGGGGACAGTGGCCGTGACAGTGGTGGTAGGAGGTGAGGGTGGTGGAGTTAGAGGGGAGGGTGGTAAAGGTGGTGATGGGGGTGCACTTGAGGCGTGGGCTTCGTCAGTATGTTGAATGGAGTGAGCTGTGCCAGTGGTTGTGGAGGTGGCGACCTGTGGTTCTGATACCAGAATATTTATTTGCTTCCCTGGTCTGGGGGGACGTCTCCCGTGTCTTTGCTCAAATCTCCGTGAGTGTGCAAGGGCAGTGTGCACGGTCTCTGGTACTCCTAGTGCATCAGTGAGCATGTCAAGGGTAGCCCTATATTGATCATCTACACCTTCTTCTTCAAGTATCTGGTTCATCAAGGCCTTTCCTGTTGCCGAAGAGAGTCTGTGTTGTTCCTGAACCAGGTCGATAGTATCATACCGTCTTTTTAGTTGGTTCGTATAAGTAGGGGCTCCCGCAAGTTTTGGGATAATGAGTTGCTCATGTTCTTGCTCCCCTTTGTCAGATGGTCCTTCTTGTTCATCATCTTGCTCCTCTTCTGCAGTCTCCTCTTCATCTTCATCTAGTTCGACGACTTCTGGTTGAGTTGGATGAGGCTGGTCCGTGGTAGTTTGTTGGCCACTTAATTGCTCTGTTTCAACTTCCAAATTGGTTGCATTAATTATTCTTGCTACCTCCTCATCAATTAAATCTTCTAGCGTGAAGCCATGAGGGAACTCTAAATCGGTGGGTATCGGTGGAAACACTAGATTATGCCCTTCTGCACTGTGTCTTGGTAATCTGATGGTAAAAGGCTGCACGTGCCTCTGGGGTGGTGGAGTCATCTCCGGTGTCAGGGTAGCGCCTCGGGCCTATGCACATGGCATTTGAACAGTTCCCCTCATTTTCTTTGAAGGAGGCCCTGCAGCTGATATTCTTCGCTCAAAATCTTGCACCCTAGTCCAGATGAGCACCTTTTGAATTGGGACATCATATACCAAGCATCGATATACAATTCTGGTAAGTGCACAACATCCATAGAGCACTGACTTTTGTTTCTTGTACCAACATTGGTGTGCAAGATGGATTTGGTCAATAATCCAATGCGGCATGTTAATTGTCAGATTGAAGGTGTCTACTAAATATAGACTGAACCAAATCTTCTTGGGGGGCATCATGAATCTTTATTGAGCCAGGAACGCGAAGTGTTGCATGCACATTCGGAGGTGAATGGTAATAGTTGGTGTCACTGCCACCATATCCTTTAGCTTAGTTAAGTTCCTATTCTTCATGTTATCCGGGATCATTGTCTCCTTCTCCGTAGGGATGTGCATACCTCGCATCTCGAGAGCTTCCCTTACCAAATTGTTGGTTAATTTGAAGTGCTTTAGTTCATTTCCTTGCGTAAGGGAAGGAAGCACAAATGTGTTGTACCCCTTCTTCTCTTTGCTGGGAGTGAGGGTGCTAATCTGGTATGAACACCTCAGAAAGTTCGGCTTTGGTAACTAAGCTTTGAAGTAATCATACAATCTAGCCTTCTTCCATATTGGCTGCAACCCTTCACTATTTTGAAGCCTCTCAAACTCTCGCGTAAAGAAATGATACCGGCCCCAGCGTCCGTTAAACTCTACCTCAGCTTCCCACAAATAGGTGCCTTCTCCAAGGGGTCCTGCAACTTCACTGAACCAATGTGAGTTCTTGCTTACTAGCGACGTGTGCCCTTGGGGGGGATTTTGAATCGGTATGACATGTAAGGCTCTCAACACATGTGGCCTTTCCTTCAACTCCTCCTGAATAGGGAGACTTTCAACGTCTACCACCTGAGAACTGGTGCCTGCCTGGGTGCTTGTTCCTGTAGCCTCGACCATATTGAGGAAATCGGTTGGCGATACTGTGAGAATATACAAATGAATGATAACATCGCAAATGGACACAAAGTGGTAAGGTGTCCCCATTACAACATTAACATGATGAATTGTGACGTAGTTATTCAGTTAGTTAGTGCTCATGTTGTTGTGAGTGTGAAGTATGGTTAGCTGATGCAAGGTTCCTATGTGCTAATTGGGGTGGTAGGATGCAGTGTGGATACAGTTAGTAAGCGGTGTCTCTACAATGGGATCACGTGGTTTATTACAAGGTTTGGGCTGCCAAACACAGTGGATTGCTTTCTTTGTTGATTGTGTGTAGACCTTGGAGGGCTTTCTAAGAATGTCTACTTGTAAATGAGGCTTTTTAGGAACCCATTTACAAGTAATTCTTCTCGTGCTTATGGATGGATAGGTGTTTGTGCATGTCGAATAAGAGCGGGTATCAGCTGTTTGCAAGAGTGAATCATGTTGTAGATGGTGTGGTTTATGTGTGGTTATTTGAGCCCGCAAGCAAGCCTTAGGCACCCAAATTTGCCTTGATTGTGGGTCAGCCTTCATTGACTTCTTGGGTACCCAACTAGACTTTACTTTCATAGAAGGGTTCTATCATTGATTGCTAGTATGATGTTGAGTCAGTGGTGGTGACTTGATAGCAACAGGACGCTCTCCTTTCTGTACCCATACTTGTTTTGGTGACTGTGACACCTGGCTTCGTACCTTCTTTTGGCTTTGGGCATATGTCGTTTGCTTCTTCTGCGATTGGTACTCCTTTAGTTGTCGTGTATCTACCACCTTTGGAAAAGAAGGGAGATCCATTGTATCCTTGACTTCTTTGTTGAGAAAATCATCCCTCTGCATCACATAGTTTTGGACAAGAATAGCATCATCATCTTCATGTGTACTCCTGGAAGGACCAAGAGTTTGTGCCTTTCATAGTTCCTTGAGTGCTTCCTTTTCTAACTCAATTGTAATGCAATTCTGTTTTACCCAAACGTGAAGAAGTCCACTTCTTAGGTTGAGGTTGACTGTGTGATCATAGATCCGGTCTTGACCCAAGACAAGAGGCTCAATGAGGTCCTCATCTTCGCACACTAGTACCTTAACTGTCATGAGAGCATCTTGAATGTAGAGGGGAAGTTCCACCTCACCCATGCAAGGGGTTTCCACACCTCCCAATCCTATAAGGTATGCTTCTATAGGATTGACACTTAATTTCAACTCTTGACAGTAAGAAAGTCTAACCGCACTAGTGGCTGCACCTGAGTCAATCAAGGCCCCTATAGTCCTTGCACTATTTCCTTGTCCTACCTCTAAGGTCACAAAAGGACGTCGGTCAGTTATTCTATGGGAGCTTACACCAGAGACTTCACACATAGCCATATGATACGTTGGAGCTGCATAGGTCTCTGTCCTAGGCTGATCTCTACCCTCTCTTCTCAATTTCATTCTTCGGATGCGTTCCAATGCTTTTGCCTATGCTTCTTCTCGGATTCGTTTTTCTTCTTCCTTACGTTTCTTGGCAGTATTGAGTCGAGTTAACATCTCCTCCGTTAGGGGTTCTTGATATAACTTGACTCTGCATCCACTTATGTAACTAGGGAGAACATCACCTTCTAGTGTAGCTAATTGGATTACTCCACTGGTTGAGATCCTATTAATGATCATAGGTCCGTAGTCATGCTTCTCTAGCTTTCTTGCATGTTGTTTCAGGGTATACACCAAAACTAAGTCTTCCGCCTTCAAGCCCTTATCCTTAACGTGGGCATCAAAGTACGCCTTCTATCTTTTCTTAGCTGCATATATCCCTGCGGCAGCTCTTAGTCTTGTTTCCCCTAACCGTTCAAGATCAAAGATCCTAGAAGAGAGTTCATGCCCTGTCCACTCATGCTCCTGTGCTACTTTCAATGTAGGTATCAAGAAGTCCAGTGGTAGCACTACATTTTGGCCAAAGACCATATGAAAGGGTGTGGTTTGGAGTACCGTTTTATAGGCAACTCTGTATGCCCAAACAGCATGGTGTAGCTGTTTGCCCCAATCAGAGCATTTATTATTCACTAATTTGGTCAGCACGTTGCATAGAATCTTATTTGTGCTTTCAACTTGCCCATTAACTTGTGGGTGATAAGGGGCAGACTTCTTGTGTACTACCAAGAACTCCTGGAGTAGATTTTCAATGACTTCATTCAAGAAGTGAGTGCATGTATCACTTACTAGCTCTATAGATAGCCCGTATCTAGTGAACACATTCTCAAATAAGAACTTAGCTGTCATTTGAGCATCGTTCTTTGTCGTAGCTTTCACTTATACCCATTTGGTTAGATAACATGTGGCCACTATGATATATTCAGCATGTGAACTCTTGGATGGGGGATTAATAGGACCTACAAATTCTATTCCCCACTTAGAGAATGCACGTCCACCCACAATAGGTTTCAATGGCATCTCATCCTTGCGTATTGGGTATTGAGTTCGCTGACAAACGTCACACCTCTTCACATAGGTATGAGTATCCATGTGAAGCATGGGCCACCAAAGACCTGCAAATAGTATTGCCTTGATCACCTGATCTGGACCGAAGTGTCCTCCTGCTACACCTTGGTGAGCAGTTTCCAAGATTCTAAGATATTCGCTCTCGTGAACACATAGTCTTAGATATTCGTCTTTTCCACGCTTGTATAGATTATCACCAATGAGTGCGTAGTCTAAGGCTTCTTGTTCTAAGCTCCTTTGTCTAGCCAATGCCACTCTTGAGGGAATGTTTTCGTCCTCAGAAAGGCTACTAATGGTTCACTCCAATCTGGCACTAGAGACACTTGGTACAGAGTAGCGTGCTCCACAGGTGGTCTAATGCGAGAGTCTAGGCATTCCTTACACAACTTATGCACATTGCTTCCATAGTAGGCCAATGCACTCTGAGTCTCTTTAATGTCTGCAAAGTCCTTTGCCTCGATTAGTGTTGCTCTAATGCACCCACATGTGCTAATTGCAACCACTTTGCGTACTCATCCTCTTCCACACAACAAGATAATATTCCTTGATCCGTGTATTTGTACATGCTCCCTGCCATGATATGGTACTGTTGGGCCTTTACTACCTCCCTATCTTGAGTGTTTATTACTGGGTGGTTAGGCCCGTATGTCGATTCCGGCACTAATGGCTTAGCTCATTGAGGTACAACTTCCAAATTAAACAGGTAAGCATCAGGGAGGTCATCTGCTACTCCTTGTGGGGCCTCTCCAGATGATGGTCAACTCTCAAATGAGTTTTTCCTTTCCTCACTACAACCTCAAAGTCGTATTCCATTAGTAAGAGAAACCATCTTACTAATCTACATGTATTGCAATGCTTGTTTACCAAGTACAACAATGCTTGATGATTAGTAAAAAATTTGAGCTTATTTACAAGCAAATAGTGTCTAAACTTTTTAACCGCATATACCATGCCTAATCCTTCTCGTTCAGTGGTCGTATAGTTTCTTTCAACTGCATTCAACTGTCTACTAGCATAGGCAATCCGAAGATCCATATTACCTTCGCCTGTAGGTTGTGCTAACACACATCCAATAGCATAGTTGGATGCATCCACATGCACATGAAAGGGCTTATTCCAATCTGGTGTCGTCAAGATTGGTGCTGAACATAATCGTCGTTTAAGCTCATTGAAGGAGTTCTCACATTCATCAACCCACTCAAAATTGGTCAAAAGTCCATATAGAGGCTTTGCAATGATGGCATACATGTGTATAAAACGTCAGTAATAGCCACAATGTCCCATGAAAGCTTGCACTTCCTTGACATTCCTTGGCCTAGGTAGCTCTGCAATAGCTCTCACTTTCTCCTCATCTGTGGATATGCCATTCTTTGACACTATGTGTCCTAGAATCTTGCCTTGCCTGACCATGAAAACACACTTTTCTGGGTTCAAGCAGACTTGATATTCTCTACATTTGTCAAAGATTTGCCTGAGTTCAGGTATATGTGTCTGTCTAATGTTGGAATGAGCACAGAGGTCATCAACATAGACTTCAAAATTCTTCCTCAGGAACTCTTTGAACACATGATACATCCGTCTCTGAAAGGTAGCGGGTGCATTGGTGAGACCAAATGGCATTACTCGAAAGGCAAATATGCCCCACCCTATGACAAAAGCCATCTTATGATGATCTTCTAGAGTATGGCTACCTGATTGTAGCCTGAAAATCCATCAAGGAAGCTGTACACTTCCTTGCCTGCTACTCTTTCTAATAGATGCTCAATGATTGGAAGCGGATAGTTATCTCGAATAGTGTCTGCATTAACCTTCTTCAAGTTAATGCACACTCATAGCTTTCCATTCTTCTTGGGCACCACTACAATGGGGGATACCCACTCAGTGTGCTCAATTTCATAGATGAATCCAGCTTCGACCAAGCGATCTATCTCTTCTTTGATATTGATAGCATAATTATCATTATACGTGTATGACTTCTGCTTAGAGAGTTTTGCATATGAGGTCATGGGAATTGCGTGTGAGCATATGTCAGGGTCTACACCTTTCAAGTCCTTGTAAATCCAAGCGAATACATCTCTGTATTCTCTTAGCAAGGCTATCAACTCTTGCTCTTCCTCTTCCGTCAAGTCATGTCCTATGTATGTGCATCTTTCTTCTCCTTCTTCTATGGATACAACTATTTTCTTAGTGGTTTCTTTGTTATCATAGGCCTCCTCTAATTGCGCCTCACGTTTAGGCATTCTTATCATGACTCTCCTGTCATCTGTTTCATACTTCTTAAAGTTTTCAGGGACCTCAAACAAAGATTCTTCCTCCTTGTGTGTGACTTCTCTCTTCTTTCTTTTCTTTCCTTCATTCTTAGGGGGCTCTTGCGTGGTTAACAGTACATTATTCGTAAGCTCGTCATGTCTCTGGGGGTGAACTTCTACTTCATAGAAATATTCCTCATCTGATGCAAAATGAGGGTCCATTATAATTGACTCTAGATCGAAGTCACTTGCATCCTCGAAGGCATCAGTGCTAGGTTCACATTCTTCAAGAACCGAATCATACATAATTGGCTCTATTGTGAAGATTGAAATGTCATAGCCATCCTCGTCACAGTGGGGTGTCCATTATTCTTCATTGATGGCTACATCCATTGTTGCTAGAATTTCTGCCCAACCGTGAGGTTCAAATTCTTCATCAGGAAATACTACAAGTGCATAGGTGGGTCTTGAATCGATCTATGTGTTTCCATTGCACCTACCTCTCTAGCTTTTTCCCTCTTCTCCTCTTCTACTGCTGCTTTACACATCCATAAGTGCGTGTCTTCATGCATGCATGAGGATCCTGATCCTATGAAATGCACTGATTCCGTATCCTCTTTAGCTCTATGGATGGGGTTCCATTGAATAGGAGGTATGTCTCTATGAGAGTAATCTTTGAGATTGACTTTGGTTGTAACACCTAAATGTTGCAAGTACAAAGAATTGGTTCCCCAATCCTGTACCACTTGCAACTGCCGCATAAATCGTCTTCCCAGAATCGTCTCATAGGCATGATTTTTGCTGAAGTCACATATGGCAAAACTATGCTCAAACTCTACACCACATGTAGTGAGAGTAATTCCTTTTAGCAGTCCTAAGGGTCTCTCAATGTGACCATCTGCCATCTGCAATTTCATTCTCGTTGGCCTGAGTGCTAGCTTGCCCCAACGCTTCCATAGGGAAGTGGTAGCAATTGCAACTCCTGCATCGGAGTCCAAAATTGCCTTGGTTGTGTATCCTTGATGAGTGATAGGGAGATAGGTGTTTCCTTCTTCTCCTTCACTCATGTCTCCTATTTTGTCCAAGGGTATCTCTGGCACCGTTCTATGCAATCCTACCTGGGAACGAGCTTTTGCTACTTCTGGCAATTGATTAGCTACATCTTTCCATAGCTATGGCCTAACTTTGAGTAGCTCTTCTAAAGTAAGATTGCACTACACTTTAGTGTTCTTTACGACCTCTGTGTTCCTAGGTATGACTGAGTCTTCGTTCCTTACCATGACCGTGGGTGCTCTCATACAAGTAGACTTAGCTTCCCATGGGCTTGTGAAATGGGGCAATTCCTGTAAGGAGTTAGACTCGAAGTCTAATCTCTCATGAGACTGGGTACTCTCCTGATCCTCATAAATGGAAGGAATGTCTTGTGGGAATTGATCATGCGCGTCGTCCACAAGTTCAAAGGGAGGAGGAACTTCACTCTCTTTAGCCCACTTCTCTTCTTGAATCTCTCAAAGGAATTCTGGTGAGTACCGATTCATGGAAGAAGATGTGTTAGGTTCAGTGGAGTTAGGCACATAAGCTTCTTGAGGGGAAATGCTTACTCTTTCACTTGCCTTGTCTTTACATTGAGAGGCATGATCCTTCTGTGATTGTGCAATTAGCCTCTCCAATCTTTCTAGTAGTCCATCAAAGTGCAACTGCATCTTAGCTGAACTAGAGAAGTTAAAGAGGCGATTGGCTTCAAACATGGTTTGAGCCGATTCCACTCTAGGGTAACACTTTTCATGCTCCGTTACGTTTGGCCCTTCTTGGATTCTGGCCTGATATCCCTTAAGCATCATATTTAGGTCCTCGAGAGTGGGACCTACTAAGACTGATCCTACTTTAGGGGGTGGTGGGACTGGGTGAGGTGGGTTGGAAGGTGGTGGATTGGATGGAGATGGAAATGGTGGTGGTGGATTAATGTGAGAGGGAGTTTGAGATGTGAGTTCAATTATCTTGGCCTTCGTTTCTCTTAGACTTTCCTCGATTTCCCTCATCTTCTTTGCCCATTGCCTTTTCATTCTTTCATGGCTATCCCTCCAAGCTCTAGTCCTTTTCTTAGTTATGCTCTCGGTTTCACTAATCTCAAAACTCTTTTCTCGGCCCAAATCTTGGTTTTGTTGCAAAGCTTGAGCTCTAGTAACCACTTGCACTGGTGCAGTGGAAGTTACACTCCCTATAGAGTCTACTACTAGCCCAATAACGTTGATAGGAGTGATTTTCGATACATTGTGTGGGTTCTTTGGACAGTCTTGCAAGAGATGCTCTTTTCCACAATCTTGACAAAAGCCTTGAATTGTCACAGATTGGGGTTGTGTAGGGACACGCATCGGGCAATCACGAATGAGGTGATCTCCCTGACATCGATAGCATGGCCCTCTAGGAAATGGGGGTCTTACCTGCCTAGGTTGAGGTATAGAATTGGGATTTGCATACATGACATTCGCATACTCTAGCTCCCAACTTGGTTCACTCGGTTCTTCGTAATAATAGGCCTCATTATGCTGAGGTGACTGCATGTAGTAAGCCTGTGGACTATCGATGTGAGTAGAGTCAAAACTATGATCACTAGAGTCACTTTCTGAAAGCAATGGTGTTACTGACACTATGGCTCTATTCAGATTCTCTTCTGTAGCTATGTACTTTATTGGAATCACATTGGTTGGGGTTGGAGGTTGCTGAGCTAACAAAGGTTGAGGTCTTTGGTGGGGTTGGTAGGGTTGTTGATAGGGTTGTTGTGGTCTGCCATATTGTTGAGGTGGGTACCGGTTCTGGTATCTTCCTTGTTGAGGGTATGGTTGTGGGTACGTTTGCCTAGCTGCTTGCTTATTGTATGGACAATCTTGTGCGGTGTGATTGGTGTACTTCCGTTCTATGGTGCAGTACTGGCTACTAGGATTCACTTGGGGTTGAGCCATAATGGGACATACATTCGCCATATGGTCACCTCCACAAGTATAGCATCTTTTCACTGGGGCAAACCTTGGTATTTGTTTGCTTGAGACTCCTAACTTCTGAGCTACTTTCTCAGTGAGTTCCTCAATAGATATGGATTGCATGGAAGTGAGGCTAGTAGAGCTATCTGAATCTCTATAGATTTTTGAAAGCTCTAATTCCTCCCCTAGATTATCCTCAATGTTGATGCACATACATACACACTCTTCTATGGTCCTAGGGTCCTTCAAGTACACATATGATCTCAATTTGGTACTTAGCAGTCCATCCAAGAATAAAGCCACTTGTTTGGCTGGTCTAGGTAACTCAGGAATCAGACATCTCTCTAAGTATTGCCTAAACCTTCTTCCTGCAAGTCTAACGGTCTCTTGAGATGTCTGCTTGAAGCTATGAACCAGTGAGGAAGTATTATGCCGTATACCACCCTTGGAGAATTCAGTAATGAAAGCCTCTAGAACTTGGTCTATGTTTCTGAACTATCTCTCATTTAGTGGTTGAAACCATGTAAGGGCTGTGTTTCTAAGTGTTAGACCAAAGGCATTGTATTGCGTGAATAGGTCCTCCACTTGTTCAGCTCTCAAGACTTGCCTAAATTCGGCCACATGATTGTAGGGGTCTCCAGTGTCATCGAAGTAGTTCTTCATGGACTTAACCATCTGGGTTGGCCTCAAGGTTCTAGTGTGTTCCCTAGGCCTTAGCAAGGAAAATCATCAGCAGTTCTTTGGATTCTTGGCGCTCTAGGTCTCTCAATTTCCACTCTATCCATCTCTACTCTCATCCCTTCTCTTCCCAATGGGTTGGCAAAACTTACTTCTGGTCAGTCTCTACTTCTGTCCCTTTGAGCGTGGGATGTTCAAGCTCCTTGGTGGCCATAAGAGACATTAGATCTTGGTTGGGGAAAAATAAATTCACCCTTCCAAGTGTAGGCATGCCTACCATGCTTTGTGACCACAAAGATCCTCTTTGAAATATTGTCTAAATAGGTCACTTTTCTTCAGCTATCAGGATCTTTGAACTCATAGATTGTGATTGTTTCTACCTCATTTGGCTGATCAGGCTTATACCTCCAAAAGGCTTCGTCCGTGAGCGTGGGATGTTCCAGCTCCTTGGTGGCCATAAGAGACATTAGATCTTGGTTGGGGAAAATAAATTCACCCTTCCAAGTGTAGGCATGCCTACCATGCTCTGTGACCACAAAGATACTCTCTGAAGTATTGTCTAAATAGGCCACTTTGCCTGGGCTATCAAGATCTTTGAACTCATAGATTGTGATTGTTCCTACCTCATTTGGTTGATCAGGCTTATACGTCCAAAAGGATTCGTCAGTTTCTCGGTTTAAAAGCAGATCTATGCTCTTATTGTCCTGTGGAACCCACTCCGGGGTGATAATTCTAGTGAGAACTGATTTGCCTCAAGGGGTTCTAGGCTCTCTACCTATGTTCCCTTGCTCTAGGTCACCTATGTCTCTTTCTGGAATCACATTTCCAAATTCATATGTCCTATCAGGGTAGGTGGTGACCACATACATGGTTCCCTCTTTGTCCAAGTATGCACCATTTTCAAACTTGACTGCTAGATGTTCGAGTCGAGTAGGTTGGTCAGGGTTTTTAATTTGGACCATGGATCTTCTTAGTCCATCCTCATAGATGTAAGCACCTAATCGGTTGGTCCTAAGGTATTCTAATTGAGTTTTGTAAGGACCTTCAACCTTTTGCAAGTAAGCCGCACCTGAACTTCCTGTGGGTCTCTCCATTCCATGAGACATTTCTGATTCGCTAGTTTCAGAGCTAGGGTGGTGTGAATAATTACTCAACTACTGGGCCCAAGACCTAACAGTGTGATTGATACTAGCCTTCGAAGACATAAGGCTTTGTCTATCTCTCCCTAGGTGTCATCCTGATCTAAGGTTCATATGCCTTAGTGAGCAATCCCAATTTTTACCCCAGGGTACAACCTCGTTGCAGATCAATTTGTATCAGTCACTTAGTTCTTTTTTAGGTGGTTATTGTGTTTATGCTCTTGTCTGATATCACACCATCAGGAATATTTGGGTGATTTTGTTGTATATTATTGAACAATGCATTGTTAAGGTATTATATTCTTAATGTATTAATATGTTTTTGATGTTTTTGATATAGCAGCTGAAGGTTCGTGAGGAGCATGCAAGGCGTGAAAGGGCGAACATCAATAATCGGAATAATTATTATTTAGCTTGTAAATAAACCCGCGTAGAAGGCTCTATTGTTAGAAAAGTAATGGTGAAAATAAGGGTCATTGAAGACCGTAGTTTCTGTTATTGAAAGCAATGGCTTTCGGTAAAAGTTATCAACTTTTAGTTTCACGCCTGCTTTTCGAAGCCGCCCTCTTGTAACCACTCTTTTCGACGTAATCAAAATTCCTATAAATACATGCACTCTGTGGACTGTCGAAACAGAGTGCATGGGGGGAGAATGCACCCAATCTTGCGTTCGGTCTCGTCTCTTGTTGTCTCTATTTTCTGTGTGTTTTTCTGCGTCCGTAATCTCTGTATGCGCGTGAGCAAGGCAAAGAACTTAGGCAATACATTGGCAACATTGGCACCCAAAGCTCCCTTGGCGACCGTTGGCTACGCGCGAGGCAATTTTAATTTTTGAGTGGTAATAGAGAGGTTTAGAGTCCCTAAGGTAGGAGGATTTGAACCCACAACCTCCTACTTTCAAGGGAAGTACTTTGACCACTCCACCATTTCTTGGAGTTGTACTCAAGTCTCTCTCTCTCTCTCTCTCTCTCTCTCTCTCTCTCTCTCTTACTTGTGGAAGGCGCTCGCGGCAATTTCAAGGATGGACCCAACAAAGAATCAAGTGTAACTTTCAATCCGTAGGTCGGATTGAGGCGTGTAATATACCGTTGGAAAGCTCTCGGAACGAACTTTCCAATGAGCTAGCTTGGAAGTGTGAATTCCTTCAAAATCCTTGGGTGGCACTTGATTGAGTGTTCAAGATACCAAGCAAGGTTGAGAACACGGGATCGAGACACCAAGGTTGCAAACAAGAAGGTTCAATACACCAAGGTTGAGAGCAAGGGTCCAAGAGCACCATGGAGGATTACAGTGATTCACCTCTACCTGCGGCAACACTTGAACAACAACTAGAGCTCTTGCGGCATGAGCTTCAAGGAGCTCAGAACGAGATCCGACAACGTGATGAAATCCTCCAAAAGATGCAAGCTGAGGAAGAAAACCTTACGAGAGTAGTAAAAGCTATTGTGTCTGCCCAATCTGATGTTACTCATTCAAAAATTGGTAATAGAAACTACCAGTTTCTACGATTTGATGGCCGAAAGGATGGGCCTTTAGTACTTTCTTGGTTGTCGCAGTTTGATGATTTTTATACCGATGAAATGTATGCTGAAAGTGAAAAAGTTAAATTTGCTACTAACTATCTAGTAGGTAAAGCACAACTCTGGTGGAATGTCCTGCGGCACAGTACGGAGCGTCCAACAACTTGAAAGGCTTTTCAAGAAAACGTGAAGGATTCATTTCTTCCTCCTCAATACCATTTGCATGTTCGACGAGCATGGACGACCCTTACATGGAAGGAGGGTGATACAGTTACTACCTACATAGAGCGGTTCTGGCAAAATTTACTACTTGTACCAATGCTTGAAGATGTATCAGAAGATATCTTGCAGCAGAAATACGAAGATGGTTTGGAGGTGGGAATCCAAGCTAAGCTTCACACCCTACGACCTACAACCCTCAACGAGGCTATATCTTTTGCTTATGATGCAGAAAAAGAATTCCAGTCCATAACCAAGTCACTCCGTCTACAACAACCACGTCCACGACCATTTCCTGTTAAACCTTCATTCCCTATGAAGCGTAATTTTAATGCCCCATCTTACCCTAGTTTTCCTCGTCCTCCACAATCCAATTATTCAACTCCACCCGTTGCTTCATCTCTCCAACCAACCAAACCGCCTACCCTTCAAACTTCAGCAGTGAATGCCCAACAGAAGCGACCACGAATCACTTGCTGGAATTGTGGTAAACCTGGACATACAAAAATAAGGTGCAGATTGCAACCTCTTCATACGAAACCGGCTACAGCTCGATTGCATAACATGGAGGTCTATAATGAAGAAATTCCTCCTATTTGGACAGGGGAATCACTGGAGAAGGATTTAAGTACCTTGGGTAACGATATCTCTCTACATTCTCTTCTTTGCATGCAGGGTACAATAAATAACAAACTAGTTAAAATTCTACATGACGATGGTAGTTCACATGATTTCATTTCACATTTATTAGTACAAGAACTTAAATTACAAACGTTTCCTTCTTTGTATAAAGTGAAAGCTTCATTTCAAGGTAGTCGTTATAATGTAACACGAGAAGTGCAAGATGTTACAATTAGCATAGGCCCTTATGTTGATTCACGAACATTTTTAATTGCACCTTTGCAATCTTATGATGTTATACTAGGTATGCCTTTTCGTCACCATTATAACCCACGTATTGACTACCATACTCATACCTTTAAGTTTGTTTTCAAAGGTCAAATCATTACTTTGTCTGCACGACATGATTTCCAGCCATTTCCATTTGTTAGTCACACTCAAGTAAAGCGTGCATTTAGGAAAGGATTCAACTCATGCATTGTTTTTGTCAATTTCATCAATGATTATACTCATACACTTCCAGATGCATATAAACCTTTTATGAGTACTTATAAGGATTGTTTTATGTCTGAATATCCCTCTGAACTACCACCATCTCGAGGATCCTTTGACCATAGCATAGACTTAGTACCTGGTAGTTCTCCTCCTCATAAAGCACCTTATAGACATGGCCCACTACATCAAAAGGAAATAGAAAATCAAGTAAAAGACCTACTACAAAAAGGACTTATAAGGCCTAGTTCTTCCCCATTTGGAGCACCAGTTCTCTTAGTAGAGAAGAAGAATAAAACTTATCGAATGTGCATTGATTATAGAGCCTTTAACAAGATCACGATCAAGAATAGATACCCTATTCCTCGAATAGATGATCTCTTAGATAAGTTACGAGGAGCTCGTGTCTTTAGTAAAATTGATCTTAAATCGGGTTACCATCAGATTCGTATGACACAAAGTGATATTTTTAAGACTGCATTTAGAACTCAAAATGGCCATTATGAATTTATGGTAATGCCCTTTGGACTTACTAATGCCCCTGCTACATTTGCGCGAATGATGAACAATATTTTTCTTGATTACCAAGCTTTTGTTCTTGTATTCTTTGATGACATTCTTGTCTATAGTAAGAATGATAGTGAACATGAAAAGCATCTTGAAACAGTTTTTCATTTGTTACGAGAGAACACACTTTATGCTAATCCTAAAAAGAGTTATTTCTTTCAGCATAAGCTAGAATATTTAGGACATATTATTTCAAGTGAAGGTGTGCATGTGGATCCGAAAAAGATTAGAGTTATCATAGAATGGCCTACACCACAATCAGTCAATGATGTTCGTTCTTTTCTTGGGTTGGCTAGTTTCTATAGGAAGTTTGTTCGAAATTTTTCTTATTTAGCATTATCTCTTACCTTGTTGTTGAAAAAGAAAATAAAATTTGCATGGGGACTTACCCAACAATAGTCCTTTGACAAACTTAAACATGCACCTGTTTTACAATTACCTGATTTTTCACAACCCTTTCATGTTGTTACTGATGCTAGCGGTTCAGGAATAGGTGTTGTTTTAATGCAAAATGACCATCCCATTGCATTTGAGAGTAGAAAGCTTAAGCCCTCAGAACAAAATTATAGTACGTATGATAAAGAATTGTTAGCAGTTGTGCATGCTTTGCGAATTTGGAAACACTATCTTATGGGCTCTGAAGTATTAATCAAAACCGATCAACAGGCTATTAAGCATTTATTAAGTCAGCCCTTAATCTCTGATAGGCATCTTAAATGGGCATCATTCATTCAAAATTTCCAACCCATGATACAATATCAGCCAGGTAAAGCTAATGTTGTAGCGGATGCTCTTAGCCGTTTTCCTTCGAATTCCGTTGTTTTGAATAATATTTCTGCCATTCAAATTCATTCTTTTCAAAACATGGTTTCCACTTATGCATCTGATTTGTATTTTTCAAGTGCATGGCATGACTTCAACAATGCTGCATCTTTATCTGATGAACATTATACATTTCATAATGGTTTTCTCTATTTTCAACATAGATTGTGCATAACCCAGCTTTTAAAGATTTTGTCATTAAAGAAATGCATGAACCATCTTACATGGGTCATAGAGGCATACAGAGCACTATTTCTGTTTGCAAAGATTTCTTCTTTTGGCCACACATGGAAAAAGACATTGCACATTATGTTTCTCAATGCATTGTATGTCAGCGTGTCAAACGTCATCATGGTAAACCATTTGGATTATTAATGCCACTTCCTATTCCAAATGAACCATGGGAACAAATCTCTATGGATTTTATCACAGGTCTTCCTATCACTTCATCACATAATGATATGATTTGGACAATAGTTGATAGGTTTAGTAAATATGCATATTTCATTCCATGTAGAAAAACTTTGACTGCACCTCAAGCTGCAAAATTATTCATTAAATGCATTTTTCCACATCATGGATTTCCTAAAGTAATGTTATCTGATCGTGATGTTAGGTTTTGTAATCATTTTTGGGTTGCCTTATTTCAACATTTTGGTTCTAAAATAGATTTTAGCTCTGTATTTCATCCTGAAAGTAATGGACAGAGTGAGGCTATAAATAGTACTATTCTTGATTTATTGCGTTGTTATTCATTAGATAATCCTAATAACTGGGATGAAAAGTTGCCATTACTTCAATTTGCTTACAATAACACTTCACACACCACTACTGGTCGTGCACCTTTTGAAATAGTTTTTGGTAAAAAGCTTCCCACTCCCATGTCCCTCACCCAAACCGACATTCTGATGGCTGATTCTATTGCTCAAGATCACGTTTCTATACTTCATGATGTTCACGAGCACATTAGGAAAAGTCAAGAGCGATATACACGTATTATCAATACTAAACGATTAGCCAAAGAATTCAAGGAAAATGATTTTGTATGGTTGCGAATAATTAAAAGACGTCTCAAAAATATTTTGCAGCATCCTAAAATTAAACTTGCACCACGCTATTATGGACCGTTTCGCATTATAGAAAAAATTAATGATAATTCATTTCGATTAGATATTCCATCCCATTGGACCATTCATAATTCTTTTCATATTAGTTTACTTAAACCCTTTAAATGAACTTTACCACTTGCTCCACTTCTTGATGACCCTCCTTTGATTGAAGAACAATCTGAAATCTTAGTTCCTGAGAAAATCATTGATCATGATGTAACTACTACACGCATAGGTACTCAATATCATCGATATTTGGTTAAGTACAAAAATCACTCTATTGAAGAATGTCAATGGATACATAAAACACAATTAACACCTCATTACGACCATTTAATTTCTGCATATCATACACCAACACATTAATGTACCAGCTCCATGAACATTTCCATGCATGTATTTTTACATGGCACATGCCTATTTTCTTTATTCAGTGATGAAACATGTGACTGGCCATCCATGTTTATTATTTTATCACCTGAGGTCAGTTGCTTGTTCAACTGAGGGGCATGTTATACCTTATGGAATATGTTGAACAATGCATTGTTGGATTGAAATATAAAATAGCCAATGCATTGTTGGATTGAAATATGGAATAGCCAATGCATTGTTGGATTGTAACATGGAATATGTTAGCCAATGCATTGTTGAATTGACATATGGAATAGACAATGCATTGTTGGATTGTAACATGGAATATGTTAGCCAATGCATTGTTGGATTGTAATAGTAACATGGAATATGTTGAACAATGTATTGTAATTGTTAGAGTGTTGAATTATTTTATCAACTGAGGGCAGTTGCTTGTCAACTGAGAGGCATGTTGTATATTATTGAACAATGCATTGTTAAAGTATTATATTCTTAATGTATAAATATGTTTTTGATGTTTTTGATATAGCAACTGAAGGTTCGTGAGGAGCGTGCAAGGCGTGAAAGGGTGAACATCAATAATCGGAATAATTATTATTTAGCTTGTAAATAAACCCGCGTAGAAGGTTCTATTGTTAGAAAAGCAATGGTCATAATAAGGGTCATTGAAGACCGTAGTTTCTGTTATTGAAAGCAATGGCTTTCCGTAAAAGTTATCAACTTTTAGTTTCACGCCTGCTTTTCGAAGCCGCCCTCTTGTAACCACTCTTTTCGACGTAATCAAAATTCCTATAAATACATGCATTCTATGGACTGTCGAAACAGAGTGCATGGGGGGAGATTGCACCCAATCTTGTGTTCGGTCTCGTCTCTTATTGTCTCTATTTTCTGTGTGTTTTTCTGCGTCCGTAATCTCTGTATGCGCGTGAGCAAGATCCTGACAATAGATTTTCCGCACTTGAAGTTAATTGCACCACGTTAAATTATTTTCCTTTAAAGTTATTGATCACAAAGAGATTATGTTTCAACTTGAACTTGAGTGCTTTAGGTAGTCTTCAACTTGATAGATGCCTATCACCAGCCTGACTTACTTCTAGCACTACTCACACTTCGCCTAAGCTACGAATTGACAGAGGGAGTTGAGAATAATCCAACCTCAAGTTGCTTATCCTTGGCCTTTGTAAGCCGTTCCCAAGCCTGCACTCACTCTTGCTTTGAACTCCTTTTGAAGTTCTTAGTGGACCTGTAAATGTCCCAAATTTAGCTCAAGATTTCAATTTAGTTGACACAATAGACCATTTTCATTCATGCAACTCACATACCAAATTGCCTTTTGCCTTTATGGAAAACAATCATGAAGATCCCTCAGTTTTTCTACCCCAAGGTATGGTCAACTTCAAAATACCCTATCTATAATTTCCTATATTAGTTTTACAAAAACTAGTGGATGTTTTAGTGGGATTGGAAACGAGCTTTCCAATGATCCAAAGATCACTCCGAACAGATTTCGTATGAGGAATTTATGACAGTTTCGGGTTCCGGGGTCAAAACAGTGTTCAAACAGGCTAACAGTCAAACATGATTTTTCTCAATTTACTCATGTAGGGACCTCACAAAGTGCTAATCTCTTGATAAGTGTGCCCAAAATTATCCCCAAAATTTGGAATAAAAGCCTTAAAAATTTAGCCGAAAAACCCTGTCAATCGCGATCGATAGGTTTGTCAATCGCGATTGACAGAGGTATCCATTGGGGCCTGTTTTGATAGCGGAATATCAACTTGGGAAGGAATCGACTAATTACTTGAGCTGCAAACTAGAACTTGCATGTCTTTGCAATTAACGAGCCCTCTATCTTCCATAATGTCAAACTGTGAGCTTTATAAAGTAAGCTAAATACTAAGAGAGTACATTTTCATATCTACTTGCAAACAACATCCCGTTCTATCATGCAAATGCATGTGCCTACATGCAAATGCATATGCTCACATGCGTATGCATGCATGTTCTTTGCATGCCCAAAAAATAATGCGACAATCATGCATGAGCTTGATGCATGACTTTTCCTTGTACTAAGAATGTATATCATGTAATCTTGATGCATGTATATCCTTTCCTTTGTTCTAATGCACTATGAAATGAAAACATATCCTTGTGGTGCAATAAAAAGCTTACTCAATGAAAAGGAAATCTGGAATTAAACTGCCAAAATACATTCTTTGATGCACAAGGATCCTTTTTTAAATCAAGTCTTTCCTTAATGCAAACTAATGCTTGGAATGAGAAGTGGATTGTTTCATTATCCTAATCTAGACTTAATCGATTGAAATCTTAGCTATTTCAATGTGCATCTAAGATTAAGTGTAGGATAATAAAAACAAGATAAATCAAGCATTAAGGCCAAGTAGAAACTGGAAAATACTTAGCTTTGATCATAGCTTCATCCATCCTCTGGTTCTTGCCATCAGGTGATGTGTGGATGATGTTCCACTTGAGATTTTAGATGAAGCAAAGAGCTCAAAAGGAAAAACTCTTTATAGCCAAATCAACGAGAAGCACTCAACTCTACTAATTCAAATGTGCTATCATTATCCATTGTGTCGAAAGCTCGTTATTATAATAATTGAAGCATTTTTGTCAACTAGTAGAGGTTTCGGCATCGATCTTTGCAATTGCCGGCTGTTTCTTCTTTTTTTTTCTCCGATAAGAAGTCCACTATGAACCCAAGGACTTTCATTGGCGGAGTGGATAAATCAGTTCTTCCGTTTGTAGAAGCTGAGAGATCGAACCTCATCTTCACCGTTGGCCATCAAAAGGCTACAAGATTAATTTCTACCCTGAACAAATGACGAAGAGGCTCGTGATTATGACGATAAGCTCTGAGACGAGGTCGTGGGATGGATTCTACTGTATGATCCTGTGAATTTGGCCCCTTTATAATCAATGATGCAGCGTACGAAGATCGCAACAACATAAGTATTTAATCCCCTCATATAATATAAATGCGTGTCTGGCTCAGTTGGCTGAGCGCGATGCTCTTGGCATCAGCGTTGTTTGAATCTCGCTTCGGACAGCTGGAGATGATATATCGTTTTAGCTTATGGTTTTGAAGATCTGCTGCGCGGAACATAAGCTATAGATAAATTCTCTGCCCATTTGGACACCCAACATGATTGCACTCGTGGCTAAAGAATGATCTCCAGTCTACGAGGTCGGGACCCGCCTGACTACTCTTCTTTTTCGTTTGTTGAACAAGCTTTCAGTCGCCACGCCATTAAGATTATATTGCAGAAGCAACAAGCACGAGAGCACCGTGGTAAGTTGGGTACTACAAAGATTTGTATACTATCAGCATTAGTCCCAGGCGTTGCTACCCAAAGTCAAGATTATCCTTTTTGTAGCCTTCTCCTTGAGGTAGACCCACCAAATGGATTCCAGAGCTATTGCTCACCCGCGAGCAACAAACGCCACTCACGAACGGTTGAATTCGTGAAAATAATGAGGAAGCCATAAGCTACAATGATGATCAATGAAGGAAGCTAATGGAGAGAAGCATGATGAAGCTCACTCCAAGGTCACCATGGAAGCTTTGATACCAATGTAAGAGAACAAGGATTACGACCACCACATGCTAGAGAGATGACTCTCCTCCCAACCAAATGCCTCTATATATAGCTCTCTCAAGGGGACTACCTTCTTGGGCAGGTGCATACTAGCCAGCCATGTGTCGGCCATGTAATTGCATGTGCACCAAGTGTCCCAGTTAACTCGAGTTAACTCAAGTGGATGCTTTTAGAAGGCTCTAGATCTCTTTGGGCAAAATACTCTCCTCATGTCTCCCATGGAGATTGAACCCAAGACCTCCCCCTTCACATCCTTGAGACTTAACCACTAAGCTAAGTGGATCATTTGTTCACAAGAGCACAAGACCTCCTAGTAAGTCTAAACCTGAGATCTTTGGTCATACACACGGATGACGAAAGGGTGTCTGATTTCAGATCTGTATGAACCGGTCGGACCCCTAGATCATAAACTTACTTTATTACAATACCTAAGTATCACTATTGGAAGGAGTCTTTCAGAGACTTGATTTGCAAAGTTTTGGCTAGCATGACTTTGCAACTATCTATCTTCACTTCTTGGCAAGTGTCACACTTTCTTAAAAGTAAGTTAACTTCTTTAAAAAGATAAATTTGCTTATTTTCTTTCCTAACTTAGCAAAAAATGATGCCTTTCATTCACGCAAATGCATATGCTTACACGGAGATGCATGTGCTTACATGCCACAAATGCTTCAAGAATTTCCTCGTTTTAAGCATGCTTGCCATTCATGCACTTCTTATATGCATGCAAGTTCTTGAATTTCTTTCAATGCATCTATGCTTTCCCATTTATCTTAAGCTTTCATTAGCTTCTTGAACTCCATCTATCTTATGCCATGCTTCAATGACGATTCTATGCAAAAATATTGAAAAAACCTAAAGAAAAGATATATTAATATCAAACATAAATTGAAAACTACTTTAGCTTTAACTCAAGCTACGTACTTCCTTTGGTTCAGCATACAATCATCATCCATATACTTAGCTTGAATTTCCTTACTTCAATTCCATTTCATCCTTTCAAGTTGATGAATATCTTCATTCGAAGTAATACATGTCTTGGCTTCTCCCCTTAATGTAAAGAAGACACATTTCATGCATGAATGCAAACAAGAATTCTTTGGTTTCTTTTTTTCTTCTACCCTAATGGTGAGAGTTCAAACCCCTAGATGATTGGGAAAGTAGCTGGTTAGAGCACCTTCATCATCTTCATCATAGATGTCCTAAGATCAAACCAATTGGCTACTCATTCCCTTTTCCTTTTGATCATATCGCTTTTTCATCTATGCGAAAATATCTTTTAAAGTTGATAATTGTATCGTAATACTCAAGTGCCTTCACGAGTGTAGATTGTCATCAGTATCAAGTCCTTTCTCTAATGTTTGGATGTTGATATATCAAGCTCAACATGTGATGATCGAGCATGACATGTATCACTTTTCATTCTTTGACATGTATCATGGTTATGCCAATATATGTCAGGGATACTTTATTGAGATTTACTAGATTTATCTATTGAGAGTGATGGCACATTTGTTTCTTGCCAACTAATCCATTCGTAGACATTAGGTTTTTCTTTATGTACTCTTTGTTGGAGTTAGACGTCTGTGGAAGCACTCAAACAACACAAGGAAGAAGAAGAAGCTTGGAGCACAACACACAATACCGAATGTATTACTAGAGAATGTACAAAGATGAGGAGCCCTTTAGGGCAATAGACGTATATACAAGCTGGGGGAAAAAAACCTCCTAAAGAGGAAAAAAAGTACCCCAGCAATCCTAGAGTGTTCACACACATCACTACCTAAATATATCAACAAATCCCCTCTGGGAGTGATGCGGTGAACAAGGAGCTGGCACTCATGTATAAGGAAGTGCCAAGCTATGTGGAAATCACTCCACAAAAGGAAATCAGCCCAAAGCTTTGCAGAAAGCTTCAAACTTCTCCCTAGGTAGAGCCTTCGTGAAAAGGTCTGCAATGTTCTCCTGTGTGGGCACATATGCCAAGCTGATCTCCCCAGTAAAGAACCTCTCCCTGACGTAATGATAATGCACCTCAATGTGCTTAGTACGAGCATGGAACACACGGTTCCTTGCAACTTCCAATGCACTCTGACTGTTAGTGAAGATGGTGGTGGCAGAAGACTAACCAACACCCAAATCAGCCATAAGGCGTCTGAGCCACACACACTCAACAGTTGCTGTGAAAGCTTCCCTATACTCAACCTCACAACTGGAAGTGGCCACAGTAGGCTGCTTCTTGCTCAACCAAGATATACATGAGCTACCAAGCATGAAGCAAAAGCTACTAGTGGGGACACGAGTGTCATAGCAACCGATCCAATCAGAGCCAGAAAAAACATGCAAATCTGGTGGTAGTGATCCCCCCTTGGGATAAAACAACCCAAGTAGCCGAGTACCACTCAAGTAGCGAAAGATGCGCTTAACCGCCTGCCAATGCTTGACTCCTAGGCAATGCATAAACCTGCTCATCTGTGAGACAGCGAACTGAATATCTGGCCGAGTAATGCATAAGTAAATCAGGCACCCAACAGCCTATTGATAGAGAATAGCATCAAATGCATCTCTAGCATCATGAAGACTCAATCGTAAACCTGTCTCCATAGGAGTGGTAATAGGTTTACTATCTTCAAGGCCAAAACGCTGCAATAATGTGTCAATATATTTCGTTTGACACAAAGCTATTCCACCATCAACGTGCATAAATTGAAGGCGCAAATAATGATGCAAATGCCCCTAAATCAGACATCACAAATGAGGCATGCAAATCAGCCTTAAAATCAGCAATATGCATCTCATGAGGACTAGTGAGAAGCATGTCATCAACATAAACCATAATGATCAAAAGTACATCATTAACACACTTAACATATAAGGTGCTTTTAGTTGGACTGTTCTCAAAACCATGTGCAATCAGATAGGCATGTATCTTTTCATACCAAGCACGTGGTGCTTGCTTTAAAAAATATAATGCCTTCTTTAACTTGCACACCTGGTTTTCATGCCCTTTCTGCACAAAGCCACATGGCTGAAAAACATACACTTCTTCATGCAAGTAACCATTCAGAAATGCTCTTTTAATGTCCAACTGATGTACATTCCAACCATGATGAGCTGCAAGTGCATAAATGCTACGAACAGTAGTCATTGGAGTAGGAGCAAAGGTTTCATAAAAATCAATGCCTCTTTCCTGTGCATAACCCTTTGCAAATACGTGTCAACTGTACCATCAGGTTTACGCTTCAGCTTGTATACCCACTTAGTGCCAATGGCCTTCTTGCCAAGAGGCAAGTCACATAAAGACCAAGTACCATTCCAAATTATTGCATCATATTCAGATTGCATAGCAGCCATCCAATTTTTTGAATTTTATGCTTCATCAAACAAAACAAGCTTAGTCTCATCACAGAGACTAGATGCAGCCATAGCATAGCAATCTGATGCAAAAGAGGCACTATGAGAGCCTCATCGAGTACGATATGATAGAGGTGCATCTAATTTGCTATCACACAAGGTCTGCACTAGCCATTTTGGCATAGTTCTTGCCTGCTCAATATCAGCTCTCTCATCAATAAGTGCATCATGTAAATCTGCATCAGAAATGGAATGATCTACATCATCACATGAAACCTGCAAAGGTTGAGAAGTTGCCTCATTAGGAGCAGCACTAGACTGTGCACTTGTAAAAAGAGGCAGCAAAGTATCATACATGTCTTTGAGCTAACAGATGTCCCCTTAGTACATGAAAACAATGGCTGAATATCATCTTCCACAAAAACAACATCACGGCTAACCAGAATGCATTTAGTTTGTGGATGATACAGATGATAGCCTTTACTTTCAGAATTGTACCCAACAAAAATACATTTTACTGCTTTATGATCCATTTTTTTGCGATCTTGTTTGGGCACTAATGCATATGCCAAACAACCAAAAACACGCATATGGCATGTTTGATAGACAAAGCTATCAATGCATGTGTCTGGGCATCTCTGCCATCCCAACAAATTTGCTCTGCAGTAGGTGCAGTAGAAATTGCAGCACGAACAGGAATATGCAAAATATCATCATCTTCGACACCTTCTGCATCAGCTTCAATAGCTACATTTGTAATAGTTGCAGGTGTGATAGGACGTTTTTCAACACCTTGCACAATGTTCCACAGTCCTTTTGCAACCAATACATGTCGCATCATATAAGCCCATAACGGGTAGTTTCTACCATCCAACTTATCCTCAATAGCCAGCATACAGAATACATCACTGCTTCCAGCCATGGCCGATGACTAAAATACCTTGATGCAAAAAATTGACTCTATCTCAAAAATTTGAACAGAACTGCCCAGACGGATTCTACTAGACCTGTAGCAGACTTCGAGATGCTTATATTGGCGAACCAAAATTGGTATATACCTTTGGTACAAAAAGACAAAATAGCCTGCACAAGCACTATGATAGTGCATTCGGAGGCCAAAACGAGCTCAGATCACAATTTTGGCATGATGAAGTGAAGCGGTTTTGATCTTGGAAACACCTTGAGTATGCTCACCAAAATTCGTGCGATTCTAAGATTGCAACCGGAGAGGTGTTGACGACGCCCTAGATGAAGCGGTCACCTGCTCTGATACCAATTTTTGGAGTTAGACGTTTGCGGAAGCATGCAAACAGCACAAGGAAGAAGAAGAAGCTTGGAGCACAACACACAATACTGAATGTATTACTAGAGAATGAACAAAGATGAGTAGCCCTTTAGGGCAATAGGCGTATATACAAGCTGGGGGAAAAAAACCTCCTAAAGAGGGAAAAAAGTGCCCCGACGGTCCTAGAGTGTTCACACACATCACTACCTAAATATATCAACACTCTTCTTTATATATTGTACTAGTTGTAAAGTTGTATTAGGTCAATCTTGTATATTTTCTTTATGTAATAGAAGAAGAAGAAGAAGAAGAAGAAGAAGAAGAAGGAGAAGAAGACAAAGAAGAAGAAGAAGAAGATCATTCGTCCTTGCATCAATCTGTGTGTGATCCTCTCTTTATATGTGAGAGTGTGTGAGAGCTCTCTTCCTTATCCCCTTTCTCTTGACCTTGGAGACCTCTCTTTAAGTATTTACCTAGGTGATGACTAACTTGAGAAGGTTTTCGAGGCTACCTCGACTATCTCACATGCCTCCCATGGTGGCATGCGTTCAGATCCCCCCTTCTACGGATCTATGATTCCTTTTTGCTTTCAAACCTTGAGTTATTTTAGTACAGGGGGAAGCATATAATAAAGAATAATGTTTTTTGAATCTACAAGGATAGATAACGTGATGCATCCATGTCTTCATGGATAATTAGCACTAATTTAGTTGGTTGGGTTATGGGTTTGAATCCATGCAGTATCCACATTTTACTTTTGCTTAAAAGTCTTGCCACATGGAACTATATAAGATAAAAAGCTTAAAACCGATATATATACCATGATTTAGGAATGGATTCAAGGATAGTGCAAGCTCCTATGTTGGAGATGTTGTGAGTTCAAATGCTAATAGCTACCTTTTTGGACCTTCAAGCTTCCTCTTAGGAGTTGTTGCAATGCAGATAATAGAAGAATATTGTATTCAAACAAACACGTGTCTCCTGTGAATTTAGAAGTAGTGGATAGCTCAACCACTCTTATCCATGAGGTCAGGGTTTCAAAACTTGTTTGGTTTTAACGAGTCATTGAGAAAGATTCCTCCTTTTTCTACATAAAACAAGTTGGGAGAAAGAAGATGTTCATGAGTGCACAAGGGGAGAAGGCATATATGCATGTGTTTGATGAAGACGATCAAGGTTACAATGGATCCTCCAAAGATCCCATACTAGTGTGAAAAAAATAGAGTATTAGGACCACCACAAGAGATGACTCTCCTCCCAACCTTATGCCTCTATATATAGATCTCTCTCTCAAGGTATTTCCCTCTATGGAAAGTTGATACTATCCATCCAAGAGTCGGATATGCAACTACATGTGCTCCAAATGTCTCAGTCTACTTGAGTTAACTCAAGTGGATACTTCTAGAAGGCTCTAGAGCTCTTGAGAAAAAATACTCTCCGATGACTCTCGAACATCGTGAACCCAAGACCTTCCTCTTTCCCATCCATTTGACTTAACCACTAGGCCAAGCTTCTTGCTTTTTTTAGAGAGCACATGAATCCATGCTTAAATCTAATCTTGAGACTTTGGCCCTAAACAAGAATGGCCAAATGATGTCCAATTTCATATATGTTTGTAGAAATAAGGCACTCAAGTCATAACCTTATTTTATAACATCACATTTGAGAGTGAGGTGTGGTTCATACTAGGCAAGCTAGTAAAGACCATAGAAACATTGCAAATTGCCAAAAAGTGGGCAAAAAACTAGACTATGAAAATTTATATGTTCCTCCTTTCTCGAGACACCATTTTAAGAAAATAACTTTAGATTTCAGGAGCCTAGGCAATTTGCACCGAGCTTAGAACATCATTGGTAATAATAAAAACCTTGAAGTGTTAGATTTTCTTGAGATTTGTGGCCTCTTGCATAATTTGACATTCAAGGAGGTCATTTTTTGAAAATTAGGTAAAAGTGAATAGTTTGATACACATTTCGTGAGTGAGAATGTTTGGAATACATAATGTGAAATTGTACAGGAAAAGCATTCACTATCAACATGACTTGATAATACTCTAGAATTATTCTTCACCTTATCTCTATTACTGGTATTGGAGTTTGCAACTAGAGCATTAGCTTTTGACACACATTCCATGAGTGTGAGTGTTTTGAATACATAGTGTGAAATTGTCTATGAAAGCTTTCACTATCTACATGACTTGAGAATACTCTAGAATTTTTCTTCCCCTTATCTCTATTAGAGGTATTGGATGTTGCAACTAGAGCATTAGCTTCATGTCCTCACAAGCGGGTCTCTCAAGTAAACTCAGATAGATATTGTTGTTGATGACATGATTGCTCCTACATCATTCCCATTTGTATCCACATGAGTGCATCTCCATTTTGTATCTAGAAGGCACTCCATTTTCATCTTATTTCCATTTTATAATGTATCTTTTTTGTATTTGGGTACCTTGACATTTGCTTCTACTAGTGTATTCATTCTCCTTCAAGGGGAATTATCCCACATTTGATGTATTTTGGAGAGCCACCTCCAACTCTATATAAGGAGGGCCTACCCCCCTGTTTGTACTTGGTTAGAAGCTTGAGGAGCCTACTCCATGCTCTTGTCAAAGCTCACTCAGATCCATGCGAGTTTTCCCATTTCATGGTCTACTCACTTTTGAGTCTCACACTCCTTCTTTTTGTGAGTACACTTTTCTTTTCATTTTATTTTCACATGTGAACTCTCTACATGGTATCAGAGTTCTAGGTGGAGGTCTTGATGGTGCAGTTGGTGATCATTTAGGTGGTGGTGCTTGAGTGTTGGTGGTTTTTCTTTCTCCTCATTGAGAGAAGCTTTTGCCATCAATTTTGTGCTCTTTGGGGCTCATTTTGCCCATTTGCGCACCCTCGAACCCCTTCTTCCTCATCATTCTTCCTCATCATTTCCCACCCTTCCACCCTCTATGTGACGGCATTTAGTGGTTCTTTCATTGTGGTAATCTTTGTGAAGAGTTGATGATGCATCTCAAGATCGTGAAGTGTTTATAAACACTTTTGAGTGAGATTCCTTCATTTTGATGCTCTCAACTTTGTGAAGTCTTCATAAACGCTTGCCTTCATTATGGTAACATGTGAATTATACACATTTGTCTTGATGTCACAATCTCCCTGAGCATAATTTTGTTTATGCGTTTTTCCTCTAATCCTTCTCATCTTACACATCCACGCTTGGTCACGTGTGTCCCATGAATCAGCATGTTTGCGCAATCACCATATGGAGGAGTCGTTCGAAAGCTAACAAATTGGATGCTCTGCCGCTTTCTGGATAGTGTTGTCATGCTGATTATTTTCTGCTCTTAGCAAGGGTCCTAGAACGAACAAAGTTGAAGGGGTCAAAGGTGTCACCGTCGCCCATCAGAAATGGAGTACGAGCCATATCGCAGATGCAACATCTATATGTGAATGATTATAGTTGTGATCTATATGAGCCAAAAGTACAAGAAGAAACTCATTCAGAAATCACAAGCTACATAGTTGCCGTTCAGCTCATAGCCGCCAGCTACATCCTTCTGTCTTCTGCTCATAGTCGCCATTGCCAGCTACATCCTTCTGTCTTCTGCTCACAGTCGCCATTCCTCTAACTGGTTGAAGAGAGAGAGAGAGAGAGAGAGAGAGAGAGAGAGAGAGAGAGAGAGACTTGAACTGGTTGAAGCTCCGTTCACTCTCCATTGTCCAGCTTAGAGTGCAAGTGAGTAGATCCTTGCAAAACATGGGATATTTTTCTATAATTAGTCAAGACCTACACCTCTGACGAGCTTTGTCTGATCGATAGAGAAAAAGAGAAGCATTACTCTCCCTCATAACAGAGAGGGGACGTCCAAGCCCGCATAGCCTAGTGGTTGATGCTTTGAGTCTCAAGGAGGAAGTCCTGAGTTCAAATCCTGGCTGGACATAACCATGAGTTCCCAAAGATGGGTGTCCATGATGTTCCCCAAGATGGGTGTCTCTACCTTACGAGGTCGGGTGTGTGTGTCTTTCCAATTCATTGTACTCTCAAAAAAAAAAAAAAAAAAACAGAGAGGGGACATGGCTACCTGTCGGATTCTGCCATCCATAAAGACAAATCAACATTACAGATCGAGGGATCAAAGTTATAGCTTGATATCACAACTGATGTCAAAATTTTTTTGTTTTGTCTATTATGTGGAACTTGTTCCACATGTTCACATATAGGACATTATTCCTTTGAAGTAAGAGGCATCAGTCACTTGGTTCACCACATAAATGATGATGTCATTTATCCAATCTTTGAACATGAATCGCATGCACTTATGATATTCAATCTCTAAAGAGTGAGGAAAACACACATTAGCTTTAGTGCTCTCAAAGGCTCAAATGAACGTGACTGTTTTTTTTGGAGACTTAAGACTCTCACAATTTAATGAGTTTCTACTTTAACCTTCCAAGGTTCGTTTACTTAAAACAATTTGGTGGGTGTATTCATTTGTACTCCAAACTCATTGTATTCCTTCACTAAGGGGTCATTTTGTAATTTCAAATGTTGTTTGACCCTAATTTTGTAACAGACCAAGGATCCCTCCGGTTTCTACCCTTACTTTGTGGCACACCATTTGGCACTCCTCATTGTAAACACCAAGGGGCCTTTTTCTACTTTTTCACGAGTACAAATTGCTTTGTATTTTTTGTCAAAGGTTCCTTTGTATTACCCACAGGGTTTAACCCTCATCCTTGGCACTATTTGGCACTAAATGCCCATCTTTGTACAACCAAAAGATAAGAAGAAGATATTTTGTGTGTGCAATTGTGGATTGGAGGCTAGTCTAAGCCCACCCACGAGCTTTTTCAGCTTCATAAGCCTACTCTAAGGCTAGTTTGGCATTTTAGGGCTACTCTAAGATGCCTTTGAAAGTGTCTCTCTCCTCAAAGGAGTGTAGGGATATTTTAACCCCTCCCCTCCAAGGTGTCTCACTCATCATCAAGTGTAGGGCTACTCTAAGCCCCTCCCGTGCCCCATCTTAAATTTTGTGCAAACTTGGACTTCAACATGCAAGTGTGACAATTTCTTTTAGACAATGATAATGTCAACAATCTCGAATGTGATGTCTTCAAGTCAATGGTATTTACCTTCATTTACATTGATCTTTATGCCAAAGGATGAGCAACTAACGGAACCAATTACAAAATTTGGAAAGATACAATTAGGGAATACGTTTATACCAACCCCTTATATGAAGTAGTTGAAGGAACTGAGCGAGAGCCAGATAAGGAAAGTGATCTAGGAGCTTGGAAGGTATGGAATATCAAAGAGAAGTGAGCTTTAGGACAATTACTTTTACCTTGTGATGAATTGACCAAGGGCCATATGACCTCCTGCAAAACACCCCATGAAGCTTGGAAGATCCTGCAAGATCTTTATGAGGACAAAACTCCTTCAAAAATCTACACCTTAGAGGCCGAGTTCCACAACCTATCAATTAGGCCCCATGATCCCATTACTAAACTTATTGCCACATTTGAAGATTATCAATGCAAGATGTGGCCGACAAGTTTCCAACGAGGACATGCCCATCTTCCTTCTCAAATTGCAACCAAGTATTGACTTGGGAAGAAGTTTGGTGACTTTTGCTCCTCCACAACCATCGAACAAAGTCAACATCCTAAAAAAAATCCATGACGAAGGCCAAGGGACCCTTCAACAAAGCGAAACATGCTAGTCACAACTCTGCTAGCACACCTAAGTAAGGTTCCAACAATTCATCAAAGAAGTTAAGCTACAATTACTATGGAAAAACGGGGCACCTTGAGAAATTTTGCTACAAAAAGAAGAATAGCTCCAGATCCTCTAGCTCCATGAACCAATCCAAGCCTCCTCAGCATAGGTCTCACTGCTCTAGTGAAGACCTATTTATCTTCACAGAAGCCAACACCCTAATTACTTAGAGTTCCTCATATGTGGAGCCACATCTCATATGTGCAAGAATCATGACTCCTTCCAAGAGATCAAAGATCACAGTGATGAAGGATATTTATGCAACACCAAAGTCTCCCCATCGAATGCAAAGGAAAAGATCAAATCACCAACCATCATGAGAAGTATAAAACCCTATCCAATGTATTGTTTGTCCCAAGCTTGTGCATGAACCTATTATTAGTTAAAGCCATCACCGATCATGTCAAGCAGGTGTTATTTGATAAAATTTCTGTAAAGGTGATTGATCCTACAACTAAAGACGCCATTGCACATGGAGTAGAAGACAAAGAGCTATACAAGCTATCATTTTTTCTGACTAAAGAGTCCCTTTCTAGCCTCTGACATCAAAGATACGAACACACCTCCTACCTAACCAAAATTTTTGCTCACAAATGATTAAGAGATTACCCAAGATTGGGCAAATATACAATATATGCCAAGCTTGCACCTAAGGGTAGCAACATAAGGCTCCAATTCCCAAGGAGGCTTCCACTCGAGCTACGAACCTTATATCCCTAGTCCACATGGACCTCTGTTGACCCATGAATACCCCTTCACTCAATGGATCCACCTACTTCTTTCTCCTAGTAGATGACCACTCAAGATAGATTTGGGTATACTTTTTGAAGTCCAAGGCATATAATTTTTCTAGGTTTTGAGAATGGATATCTCAAGTTGAGAATGAAGCATCCAAGTGAATGGAGACTATTAGATCAGATGGAGGTGGTGAGTTTATCAATCACAACTTCAATAATTTATTGAAAAGCAGCAATGTGAACAAACTCACTATGTAAATTATGCACTTATGCATCAAATTCAACAGATTCTAGAGCCTTCCAACTACAAAAAGCTCAAGGTCAACCAGAGTGGGAAGAAGCTATGCAAGTAGAGGTGGATGCAATTGAAAAGAACAAAACTTGGACACTTGTTCCTAAGCTTTCAAATCATCAAGTCATAGGATTTTAGTGGCTATATAAAGTCAAATATAAATCAGATGGTACATTGGACAAGTACAAAGAAAGACTTGTAGGAAAAGGATATAAGCAAAAGCACGGCATTGATTATGAAGAAACCTTTTACCCTACTACAAGGTTCACAACTATAAGAATCATTCTTGCACAAAGTGCACATTGCAAATGGCCCATTTACCATCTTGACGTCAAGAATGCTTTTGTCAATGGTGGTCTTCAAGAAGAAGTATATGTTGAACAACCTGAAAGTTTCAAAATCAAAGGAAAGGAAGATCCAAGTGTACAAGCTTCACAAAGCACTTTATGGAGTTAAGTAAGCTCCGAGGGCTTGGTATGAAAAGATCCAAAAAATATTTGAAGATAAAGGATTTCAATGGAGCACTACCGATGCTAACTTATGTATCTATCAGAAAGAGTCCTTAGTATTGGAAATGGAGTGCACAGTGCGCAGCAGTATTCAGCTTCTGAAGATGCCAAAGAGGGAGACAGAGAAATGTAGAGAGAGATGGAGAGAGAATGTGATTCTCTTCTCGTACGCACATTGAGATAAGATGAAACTATCTTTCTCACACACACGTATATGCACAAATATGGAAATGAATGTGTGCCTTACATTTCAATAACCGTAGTTGTCTTCTTATACAAAAGTAGAGAGCCTTTTGGCCAATCAAAAGAGGATAAGACTTCTAGGTAGATTTCCCTTCAATCTTAGAGGTGTTCACATGAGATGATCAAGGCTCATAGCCAACAATCCCCCCCTTGAGCTTGATCATACAAATAGCTCTTTGGGAACTATCCTTTCCTCACAATCTAGACTAGGATGGTACAAAAATATGATTCCTTCCCATGTACAAAGAAGGTGGTACAATGTTTATATCCTTCCTTCAACAAACTCATGGGTGGTACAAATCCTTCCCTATATATATGAGGATGGTACAAAGGGGATGTTTTACAACACATAATCATAGACGAAATTGACTTGAGCTTCTTCTTCATTTGTCTCCTCCGCTATGTGGACATTGCTTGGATTTTTGTTGAAAGCTCCTTTGTTGTTGTTGTTGTTGTTGATGATGATGTTCGAACTCCATCCCCTTGTTGAGCTTATTGCTTTGACTTGCACTTGGTTATTGGAATATTCTTCAATTTGTTGTAGGCACTTGAGAAAACTTGTAGATAAAAACAAACTAGAAAATAAATTTGGGAAAGGTCCTTCCCTCTTATGACTTGAGGGGGTGTCTAATTCCCATAGAGAAAATACAAAAATGCATGTTCAAACCTATGAAGATAGGAGTGATTACAGAACATTAAGGGCTTGAGGTTTTCGTGTTCTTCTCATAGGAACCAAATAAAGTTGTGCATATTGCAGAAGGTCTGTGACTTCATCGTCTGCTCACACAAATTTCTTCTAACATTATAAATTCTCATTTTTCTCTTTTATGCAAGAACGTGACATGCATAACGGTAGACTACATGTACAACAATACAAATATGCATGACTCAATAAATTGAAGCCACGAATCAATTTGGCTGAAGTTCTATATACTACTTTCCCATCATCCAAGTCAAATTTATAATGTGCGTGCTTACATTCTGCACATACTATCTTATTTGAATGCATAACAAGATCAGAAATATGCATGCTGCACATATAATGTTATGTGTGTGTTGCCTCTACATTTGTTGTCGAGTCTCTAATAGCTTCTGATGTTACATCTTTGAGAATTGTTGTGCTAGAATGCACAGGCCATACCTCAGATCCAAGTAATCGCATCCAGAACACGTAAATGATCTATATTTCTATATAAACAATAGACTGAAACCCAAATCTTGCACAAACTACAGTAGTTGCAACACCGTGATGTCCTACACCAGTTGCTGCAAACATGCGCAGGTTTTTCCCAATCCATTTTTTAAGCAATTTGTCCACTGACGTTATTGATTTCATGAGCACCATGCGATCCCCTTTTTTACGAAAATAAGCCTTCGCAGGTACCCCTGGATGCAGATACAACATCATGTCCAATGCCAAAATTCGATCTTCTAAATGTCTTCATCCTCAAATTCGGGATAATCATGTCCGCCTCCGTATTCATCTTCCTCGTGCATGTCACCAGCAATAGCAATACCCTCGTTAAGATGGATGTTATCTGGAAGCTCTCCATATGCCGTGAGTAGACATGCTTCATGCGTGTGATACTTGAGGATAACATCAGCATTATCGCCTTGGTAGTCGCAAATCCCAACGAGGATAAATCTACAGAGACGGTACATACCTTTTCATGTATCTTACTTTGTATATGACAGAGATGTTTGGTATCTTCTATGCAGAGAGCCTCGCAGTGACCATTGCCCATCATTCTCAACACTTGTGGTTACTCCTAGCCATCCTCCTTGAAGATAAGCTCCCGCTTCTCATCGTGCGCTTCATTATGTCCTCTCTTGCGATTCAACTGTTGGCTCTGATACCACATATTGGAAATGGAGTGCGCAGTGCGCAACAGTATTCAGCTTCTGAAGATGACGAAGAGGGAGACAGAGAAATGTAGAGAGAGATGGAGAGAGAATGTGATTCTCTTCTCGTACGCACATTGAGATAAGATGAAACTATCTTTCTCACACACACGTATATGCACAAATATGGAAATGAATGTGTGCCTTACATTTCAATAACCGTAGTTGTCTTCTTATACAAAAGTAGAGAGCCTTTTGGCCAATCAAAAGAGGATAAGACTTCTAGGTAGATTTCCCTTCAATCTTAGAGGTGTTCACATGAGATGATCAAGGCTCATAGCCAACACTTAGTTGCCATAATCACCCTCTATGTAGATGACTTGATCTTGATAGGTTCAGATGAAGAATGCATCCAATTCATCATCACACAACTTTACCTTGAGTACTCTATGACATATCTTGACCTACTTCACTACTTCTTAGGTACGAAAGTTTGGAAAACAAAAGAAGGAATATTCCTATCACATAAGAAGTACTGCTCTAATCTTCTTTATAGATATAACATGGACCAATGTCACTCAGTATCCACTTGGTCCCAACATCAAACTCACACTGGAGTATTCATCATCACTTGTGGATATGCATACTTATTGACAACTTGTTGGCTTATTACTTTACCTAGCCAACATTAGACGAGATATTACCTATGTAGTAAGGATACTTAGCCAGTTTGTGGATCAACCTCATCAAATACATTTGCATGCTTCTCAGAGAATACTTTGATATCTTGCCTTCACCCAACATCATGATCTTTGGTATAGAGGAAGCACCGAACTCACCAAATATTCAGATTCAGATTGGGCTAGTGATCTTGATTCTGGATGGCCTACCTCTAGATATATATTCTTTCTTGGCTCAGGACCCATCTCTAGGCAAGTAAGAATTAGGTTACAATTTCTTTGTCATCCATCAAGGACGAGTACTGAGCATCTAGCTTCACAGCATGTGAGGCCATCTAGCTTCGACATTTATTATTTGACATTGGTGTTTTGTAGGTTATTTCAACATGCATTTGCATGGACAGCCAGCCAGCCTTGGCCATTGCCAAGAATTTAGTGTTCCATGCTCGGACAAAGCACATCGAGATCTAGTACCATTTCATCCAAAAAAAGCTCGTTACTCAATAGATTACTTTGGAGTAGTGTATCTCTGAGGAGAACCTAGCAAACATGTTCACAAAGGCTCTACCTCTAGTTCTACTCAAGTGCTTGGTGGACCTCTATAGCATTCAACCACTCCAAAATGGAACTGTAGAGGGGGTGTTGATAACATGATTGCTCCTACATCATTCCCATTTGTATCCACATGAGTGCATCTCCATTTTGTATCCAAGAGGCACTTTATTTCCATCTTATTTGCATTTTATATTGTGTCTCTTTTGTATTTGGGTACCTTGCCATTTGCTTCTACTAGTGTATTCATTCTCCTTCGAGGGGAATTATCCCACATTTGATGTACTTTGCAGAGCCCCCTCCAACTCTATATAAGGAGGGCGTCACCCCCCATTTGTACTTGGTTAGAAGCTTAAGGAGCCTATTCCATGCTCTTGGCAAGGTCACTCTAATCCATGTTAGTTCCCCAGTTCATGGTCTACTCAATCATTTTTTTGCATTAGGGTAATTTAATCAGTGGCCATGGCTGAAAGCAATGATGTATTTCATATGTTGGCTATTGAGGTCAAGTTGGATGGTTTGAATTACCCATTGTGGGCTTATATGATGCATCATGTATTGGTTGTAAAAGGACTATCGAATATTGTGTAGGGTGTTGAAAAACATCCTATTACACTTGCAAATACAAGTACTAAAGCTGATGCAGACAACATTGAAGATGATGATATTCTTTCATGTTCCTGTTCGTGTTGCAATTTCTGCTGCACCTACTATAGAGAAAATTTGTTGGGATGGTAAAGATGCTCAAACACATGCATTGATAGCCTTGTCTATCAAACATGCCATTATTCCTCACATTCACTCTTGCAGAATAGCTAAGGATGCTTGGGATACACTTACCACATTGTACCAGGCTAGGAATGAGGCTCGTGTTGCGTACTTTTGAAAACAGTTGGAGAGTGAGCATATGAATGAAGGTGATTCTATGGACAATTTTCTAACAAAGATCAAAGATTTGAAGGAACAATTAATTTCTACTCATGAAGTCTTGCCGGATAGTTCACTTGTGTAGTCTGTTCTGAATGGTCTTCCTGATTCATATAAGAGTTTTGATTCTACTCTTTGTTTGATGATGAAAGGCAATCGAAATGCCTTAAGATTTGAGGAGTTAGTCTCAGTTCTATTGCAAGAAGATCAGTCTAGGTAGAACAGGTCCATTATGCATGTTGCATATCAAGCTTTCCTAGCTGGTCAGAAGGGCAAAGGTAAATGGATCTCTTCTACTAGTAAGCAAAAATCTACTAATTGTGCACAATCAAAGAAGGAAGACAAAAAAGAGAAGAAAATAAAAAAGCAGAAATTGTTTTGCAAGTATTGTAAAACAAATGATCATGTCATAAAGAATTGTACAAAACTGGCTGCAAAAGAAGAAAAAGGCTGGAATGGTTGTTGCACAGGCCCCCATACTAAAAATAGAGTCTCCTAATCTAGTGCAGAATGAAGAATGGGCATTTTCTAGTGTTTGCAATTTTGACCCATCCTCTCTTGAATAGTGTATGTCTGCAGTAGACTCAGATGTTTGGTACTTTGATAGTGGGGCAACCAAACATATTACCTCACAATGGAGTTTCTTTACTTCACTTGAGCCTGCCCCTACAGGGAATATTGTCATATGTGCCAACAACTCCTCTTATCCTATTATGGGAGTTGGTAAGATCATTCTGAATACTGCTAATGGTAGTTCTTTTACATGTCAGATTCTCTATTTGTGCTAGGGATCAAGAAGAATATTTTATCAATTTGAGCTTTAGCCAAGATTGGCTTGGTTGTGAAATTTGTTGATGACATATGTATAGTTCATGATCTGTCAAATGGCGACGTGATTATTTCTTTTGGAATTTTATGTCGTGAGTTGTATAAGCTCATAGACTATGAAAAATCTATGAATGATTCAACATGTGTGGTACATGATTCTCAAGCTCTGTCAGATGCAAAGATTTGACATGCATGCTTTGGTCCTCTGAATTTTGCGATTTTGCTATGCTTGTAGAAATCTGAAATGGTGTCCTCTTTGCCTAAACTTGAGGGACCCAGTAAATATGTTTGTGAAGGCTGTATTTTGGGAAAATGCAACGTTCCTCCTTTCCGAAAGATGGTTCATTTCAAGCTACTGAAAATTTGTTGCTTGTTCACATTGATGTCTGTGGTCCTATGCAGATACCCTCTTTTGGAAACTATCTTTACTTCGTGAATTTCATTGATGACTTTTCCAGGCATGCATGGGTATATCCATTGAAAGCAAAGTCCGAAGTGTCTATGTGCTTCAAATAGTTTTTGGTTTTGGCTGAAAATTTGTCAGCATGTAAAATGGGCACCGTCCATTCTGATCAAGGGGGGGAATATATGTCTTCTAACTTTAATGCATTTCTGGCTGAACATGCAATAAAACATCAATGTACAATGCTATATACACCTCAACATAATGGAGTTGCTGAATGGAAGAACAGGTCACTCATGGAGATGGTGAGGTGTATGGTCAAGAGTCAGGCTTTACCACATAGTTTTTGGCTTGAGGCTGTTATATGTGCAGCATATGTACTTAATAGGTGTCCCACTAAAGCATTGCAGTCTATCACTCCATATGAGGCTTGGCATGGTCACAAGCCATCTGTTGCTCACTTGTGTGTTTTTGGTTTTCTAGTATATGCATTAGTGCCTAAACAACAATGCAGGAAATTGGAAAATAAAGCAGTGAAATGTATTTTTGTTGGGTACAGTTCTGAAAGCAAAGGCTATTGTCTGTATTATTCACAGACCAAACACATTTTGGTTAGCCGTAATGTTTTTTTTGTGGAAGATCCTATTCAGTTATTACTTTCATGTACTAAGGAGACATTTGTTAGCTCCAAAGACAAGTATGATACGGACAGTCTAGTGTTGGTCCTAATGAGGCAAATGTAGAGAGCACACACGTGGAAGCAAAATGAAAAGAAGAGTGTATTCACAAAAGAAAGAGTGTGAGAGACTCAAAGTGAGTAGACCAAGAAATGGGTAAACTCATATGGATTAAAAATGAGCTTGCCAAGAGCATGGAGTAGGCTCCTCAAACTTCTAAACAAGTACAAATGGGGGGAGATGACCTCCTTATATAGATTTGGGAGGGGCTCTCAAAAGTACATGTCATGTGGGATAATTCCCTTGAAAGGAGAATGAATACAATGGTAGAAGCAAATGGCAAGGTACCCAAATACAAAGGAAATACAATATAAAATGGAAATAAACTAGAAATGGAGTGCCTCATAGATACAAAATGGAGATCACTCATGCAGATACAAAATGTAGATGATTTAGGAGCAATCATGTCGTCAACAGCCCCTCTGTAGCTCCATTTTGGAGGAGCTGAATGCTGCAGAGGTCCACCAAGCGCTAAAGTGGAACTGGAGGTAGTGCCTTCATAAACATGTTTGCGAGGTTCCCCTGAGAGGTACATTGATCTAGAATAATCTCCTAAGATATGAGCTTCTCACAAATGAAATGGTACTAGATCTTGATGTGCTTCGTATGAGCGTGGAATACTGGATTCTTGGCGATGGCCAAGGCTAACTAATTGTCCATGCAGATGCATGTCAGGGTAACCTACAAAACACCAATGTCAGATAATAATCGACGAAGCCAGATGGCCTCACATGCTACAAAGCTGGATGCTCGGTACTGGACCTCTGTGGATGATAGAGCAATGATAGGCTACTTCTTTCTTGCCCAAGAGATAGGTCTTGAGCCAAGCAAGAATATGTATCCAAAAGTGGACCATCGAGAATCAGGATCACCAGATTCCAAGTCGGATATCCCCCTCTGTACCAAAGACCATGATGTCGAGTGAGGGCAAGCTATCGAAGTAGTCTCTGGGAAGCATCGCAATGAGTTTGACGAGGCTGATGTGCAAACTGACTGAGTATACCAACTACATAGGCAATATCTAGTCTAGTGTTGGCAAGGTAGAGTAATGAGCCAACAAGCTATCGATAAGTATGCACATCCATAAGTGATGATGAATCCTCCAGTGTGAGCTTGATGTTTGGATCAAATGGTATAGATAATAAGTGACACTAGTCCATGTTATATCTGGAAAGAAGGTTAGAGAAGTACTTCTTCTATGATAGGAATATGCCTTCTTTTGTTTGCCCAACTTCCATACCCAAGAAGTAGTGAAGTAGTCCAAGATCTGTCATAGATTACTCAAGGTGAAGCTATATGATGATGAATTGGATGTATTCTTCATGTGAACCTATCAATATCAAGTCATCTACATAGAGGATGATGATGGAAACTAAGGACTCCTTTTGATAGATGCAGAGGTTAGCATCAACATTGCTTCAATGAAATCCTTTAGCTTCAAAGAACTTGTGAATCTTTTCATACCATGCCCTGGGAGCTTGCTTGAGTCCATAAAGTGCTTTGTGAAGTTTGTATACTTGGTCTTCCTTTCCTTGGATCTTGAATAATTTTCACTCTTATAAATTGATGATTTGTGGGTTTAGGAACAAGAGTCCAAGTCTTGTTCTTCTCTATTGCTTCCGTTTCCACTTGCATAGCTTCTTCCCACTCAGGTTGTCCTTGAGCTTCTTTGTAGTTAGAAGGTTTTGGGATTTGTTGAATCTAATGCATCAAGGCATAATTGACATAATCACCTTGTTCTTGCTGTCTTTTCTCAATAAGTCTTTGAGATCTTCTCGATTGGCTTGAAGTACTTGCTTCTAAGTTGGGTTTGGAAAAGATTGAATCCCCCTCTGTAGTGTAGATGGGTGGACTAAGATTTGTTGTGGGATCCTTGCTAAAGTATGTGGAAGCTTCATTGAATATTACATCCTTAGATATTATGATGGAGTGTTTTTCAAGATCATATAAGCGATACACTGTTGATTGCTCACTATACCCTATGAAGATGTGCTTCTTAGACTTGGATTGCAACTTGTTGCAATCTTCTTTTGGCATGTGGACAAATGCTTCACTACCAAATACTCGAAAGTAATGCATATTAGGCTTTCTTCTAGTATGCTTCAAATGGTGTCTTGTTGTGCAATGCACTGGTGAAGCCTCAATTAAGTGTGTGAGCAGTAGTATGCACTTCTTCTACCCAAAACTTGTAGGGTAAGTCTTTGTTATGAAGCATAGTGCTTGCCATTTCCATTACGCTTTGATTCTTTCTCTTAGCTAATCCATTTTGGGATGGAGTGTGAGGTTGAGTAACTTGTCTTTTTATCCCTTTTTGTTTGAGGAAGTTGTCAAAGTCGTGATTTATGAATTCACCATCTCCATTTGATCGGATGGTCTTAACAGATTTGGAAGCTTCATTCTCCACTTGGGTGATCCATTCACAAAACTTAGTAAAAGTTTTTACCTTTGATCTCAAGAAATACACCTATTGAGAGTGGTCATCTACTAAAAGAAATATGTAGAGTGATCCACTGAGAGAGGAGGTGTTCATGGGTTCACAAATGTCCATGTGGATAAGGGCTAGAGGGTTCATAGCTCTTGTTGACACTTCCTTTGGAACAGGAGCCCTATGTTGCTTGCCTTGAGTGCAAGCTTGGTAGACATCATTGAGTTGCCCAAGATTGGGCAATCCTTTCACTATCTGTGATGAAGAAATTCTTGGTAAATAGGAGGTGTGGCCATATCTTTGGTGCCACAAACTAGATAGTGATTCCTTGGATAGAAAACAAGATAATTTATATAAGCCCTTCTCTTCAATGCCTTGGGTGATTATGCCTTTCTTATGAGTGTCAATGACTTTGGCAAAGGTGTTATCAAACAACACCCGTTTGTTATGATCAGTAATTGCTTTTACTAATAGCAAGTTCATGCATAAATGAAGAACAAATAAAACATTTGAAAGTGATTTGCATTCCCCTTGAGCATTGGTGATCTGTACTTTGCCTTTCCCTTCAATAGGTAGACTTCTATTATTTCAAAGGTACACTTCACATGTGTGTTCTTCAAGTTCTTGAAAATAATCTTTATCTTTACACATGTGCGAGGTTGCTCCACTCTCAAAGATCCATTTGCGAAGGGAGCTAGATGTAACTAGAGCATTTGCCTCGATAGAGATAAAAAGCTCTTCACTAGAGCAATGTGACCGGTGTTGCGAAGGTTTGGATGAGTGCTTGGAAAGCCTTTGAGGTCTGTTTCTTCTTATAGCACAATTTCTCTAAATGACCCATTTTTCCACAAAATTTACACCTATACTTCTTGGAGGAAGTAGTCAATCCTGGCTTGGGTCCATTGTTTGTATGATGACTAGTATGTTTTCCTTTGTTAAAAGGCCCTTTGGCCTTCATTGTAGTCTCTCGGGAGGAGGTCGACTTAGCATGTGAGTCGTAAAGGAGCAGAAGATGACGGACTTCCTCCCAATTTAGAACTTACCCTTGATTGTAAAGGTCGTTACAAAGGTCTCATATGACCTAGGTAGTTTGTTAAGTAGCCTGATGGCCATATCTTCACTGGAAATTTGCCGGCCACAAAGTGCTAACTTGTGTTGATAGTCTTCAAATTGAGCTATGACTTTTGTGATTATATCTTGCGGCTCAATAGTTAGATTATGGAATTCTGCTTCTAAAGCATAGATCCTCGAGGGTTTCTATCTTTGTATAAGGTCATTAAAGTGTCCTACGCTTCTTTTGATGTTTTACGTGCCGTGATGTGCCCTTTGGCCAGTTCATCACAGACAAGTAGAAGTTTGCCTAATGCCCTTTTATCTTTAACATTCCAAATATGCCAAGATTCTAGGTCGTTGGCCTTATTGGGTTTAGGTTCAGACCCGTCTACTACATCATGAAGGAGATTGGTGTACATATATGCTCTCATTACATCTTTCCAAAGATTATAGTTTTGCTCATTTAATCTTTCATCCTTGGACATGAATATGGGTGTGAAGGAAGGTAAAAAATTTGCCATAGATGAGGTGCTAGCTTCACTCTTTGATATTACAAAGTTTGGGTGAACTTGAACTCATAAAGAAGTGAGTTTGTGCTTTGCAAGAGTAAGTGTCAAGTGTTTAAAAACACTTTCAAAGACACTTTTGTGCTAAGAAATTACTTGAAAATAATCGCAAACTTTGGAAAGAAATTGAAAGGCTTGGCACCACACTAGAAATCCTTGGGGAGGGGGGGGGGGATTGGAATAGCCTTACATGTTGGAAACTTTGGAGAAATGAGATGACTTGATGCGCGGAGAGAGCTCGTGGGTGGGCTTACACTAGCCCCCAACCCACAATTCTGCACACACACAACACTTCTTCTCTTTCGTATCTTTTGAGTTACAAAGATAGGCACTTAGTGCCAAAAAATGAGCCAATTGGTGTGCCAAAACTTTGAGGGTTAAGACCCTTTAAAGAAATAGAAATGAACCCCCTAAAAAGTGGGTGCTTGAGTATTTGGAGTGTCAAATGTTATGCCCAAGACAGGTGATGGTTTTAAATTCAGACCTTTGTTGAAGATGTCATTCTTGGGGTCCACTTTCTCAAAAAAATAACTCGAGAGTTTTTAGATGTGACTTATGTTTAGAGTACGAGGCACTCAAATTGAAAGAGAGAATACAATGCAACTAGACGATGTTCTCAATGCATCATCACAAAGATCATTTAATGATTCAAACTAGAAGGAGAATGATATCCCAATTTCTGTGCATGCACTTGGAATTCCACATGAAAACAAGGCAACACTTCTAAAAACCCTCCACTTAGAGCTACTACCATAGACTTAGAGTTGCTGCCACATAATCCTCTTAGATCTACCACCAATGGCTGCACTTGACATTCTACCAAAAATATTAAAAAAGATCGCATCCTCTATCTCTCTCTCTCTCTCTCTCTCTCTCTCTATCTGCTATCCTCTCAGCAATTTCACATGCAATCCTGATATTCTCTGTCACCCACGAATTCTTTGAAGGATCTGCTCAGCTATCAACTGTGATGGTTTGACATCATCAATGATGTCATGAGCTCTACATGACGTAGAGGACGCTATGCACAAAGCAATTTCTCTTTCTCTCTCCCTCTACAGATGTGCATGTATTGCTCCGAGCAAGAGATGATGACTTTTGATAGTGCCAAATTTGCTCACTCATGGAGGACACAGGAGGATCTTCTCTCTTGCTCAAGGAGGAGCAAGGTGGATATAGAGGGAGAGTCACTCTCTCTCTCTCTCAGAGTTGCACGTCCGAGTGTTGCTCTATTGGCCTTGCTAAATCTTTCTTTCTATGCAATGTTGTCCGATAGTCACTCACAGTTGTGAGCTAGCTGAGAGAGCTCAATTCTCTCTCTCTCTCTCTCTCTCAATCGAGTGCTAATAATCAGATGTGGTAGAGATGGTCTCTCTCTCTCTTAGTGAGAGAAATGGCACAATTTAACATTCTGGCTTTGTCCAATCGCACTAGATGGGTGTCTGACGAGAGAGGAGTTGAAAGGTCATTGGATCGGGTTCTTGTCACACACAACGAAGAGAGGACATTGGATTTTCTACCGTGATCCTTGTGTCTTGCTCACTTTTGTCCCTAACATGTGAATTCTTGTTGATGTGGAGAACACATAGAGATTGTTGTCTTCTCTCTGAGGTGATTGTAGATTGTGGTACACAACTCTCTGTTATGCACACTACCATTCTACTTTGTAGTTGCTCCTACCCTTGAGATGAATCATTGATTAGAAAGGTTGAAAGTATCACTTAGAAACACATGATTGTAAGCGCATCCAATGGATAGATCCTTATGGCAGAGAGAAGAAAGAGGGGTTGCTATTGTCACAACCAGTGTGATGAGAGGTAGTATTGAAAATACTAAAAAAAATGGAATGATTTTGATAAACAATCCATAAGTACTGATCATGCTATGGTCGTGCTTGATGGGAGAAGACCTTAGAATATGGTTTCTTACAGGTGGTACTAACATGGTATGAAAAAAATGTATGTTCTAATTGCTAAGCCATCAAACTAATACAATAAAAAAGCAGACATACACAAAGGAAACACACCAATAATGACATATAAAGGTTTTATAAACACTCTAAAAAATATGAGTACATTAAACATGGTGAGTAACATGAGATGAACAATCCACAAATGCAAGAATGAAGGTGGGAGGGAGGGAAAATGAGGTAATAGGGGTGGGATAATGGATGAAAGATAGGGTGGAAGGGTGGGCAAATGGGCAAAATGAGTCCCAAAAAATTGATGGAAAAAGGCTTCTCTCAATGAGAAGAAAGCACACCACCAAAGTAAAGCACCACCGCCAAAATCATCAAATGCACCACCAAGACCTCCACCTAGCACTCTAATACCATGTAGAGAGTACACATGCAGAAGAAAAATGAAAAGAAGAGTGTACTCACAAAAGAAAGAGTGTGAGAGACTCAAAGTGAGTAGATGAAGAAATGGGTAAACTCACATGGATTAGAAATGATCTTGCGAAGAGCATGGAGTAGGCTCCTCAAGCTTCTAACCAAGTACAAATGGGGGGAGATGCCCTCCTTATATAGATTTAGGAGGGGCTCTCCAAAGTACATCTCATGTGGGATAATTCCCTTGAAAGGAGAATGAATACAATGGTAGAAGCAAATGGTAAGGTACCCAAATACAAAGAAAATACAATATAAAATGGAAATAAACTAGAAACGGAGTGCCTTCTAGATACAAAATGGAGATGCACTCATGCGGATACAAAATGTAGATGATCTAGGAGCAATCATGTCGTCAACAACAACTTCTCAACCTTTACAGGTTTCATGTGATGATACAGATCATTCCATTTCTGATGTAGATTTACATGATGCACTTGTTGATGAGAGAGCTGATATTAAGGAGGCAAAAAACTATGCCAAAATGGCTGGTGTAGATGTAGTCTGACAACAAATTAGATGCAACTCTGTCATATCGTACTTGGTTAGGCTCTCATAGTGCCTCTTTTGCATTAGATTGCTATGCTATGGTTTCCTCTAGTCTCTGTGATGCAAATGAGCCTATTTTGTTTGATGAAGCACAAAATTCTAAGAATTAGATGTCTACTATGCAATCAAAATATGATGCCATCATGAAAAATGGTACCTACTCTTTATGTGACTTGTCTTCTGGCAAGAAGACCATTCACACTAAGTGTGTGTACAAGCTGAAGCATAAGCGTGATGGAACAATTGACATATATCAGGCTAGGATTGTTGCAAAGGGTTATACACAGGAAAGGGGCATTAATTTTGATGAGACCCTTGCACCTACATGCGGAATGACTATTGTTCGTAGCATCTGTGCATTTGCAACTCATCATGGACAGAATGTATATCAGTTGGACATTAAAACTACGTTTCTGAATGGTGAGTTGCATGAATAAGCGTATGTTTTTCAGCCCATGAATTTGTGTAGAGAGGGCTTGAAAACCAAGTGTGCAGATTGAAAAAGGCATTAAATGGTTTGAAGCAAGCACCGTGTGTTTGGTATGAAAAGATACATGCCTATCTGATTGCACATGGTTTTGAGAGTAGTCCAACTGAGAGCACCTTATATGTTAAGCGTGCTAATGATGTGCTTCTGATCATTTTTGTGTATGTTGATGACATGGTGCTCACTCTTTCTCATGAGAAGCATATTGCTGATTTTAAGGTTGATCTGCATGCCTCATTTGAGATGTTTGATTTGGGGCATTTGCATCATTATATGGGCATTCAGTTTATGCAAGTTGATGGTGGAATGGATTTGTGTCAAGCAAAATATATTGACACATTATTGCAACATTTTGGCCTTGAAGACTATAAAAGTATTACCACTCCTATGGAGACAGGTTTATGATTGAGTCTTCATGATGCTAGAGATGCGTTTGATGTTGTTCTCTATCAGTAGGCTGTTGGATGCTTGATTTACTTATGCATTACTCGACCAGATATTTAGTTTGTTGTCTCACATATGATCAGATTTATGCATTGCCTAGGTGTCAAGCATTGGCAGGCGATTAAGTACATCTTTCGCTACTTGAGTGGTACCCGACTACTTGGATTGTTTTATCCCAAGGGGAGATCACTATCGCGAGATTTACATGCTTTTTCTAACTTTGGTTGGGCTGGTTGCTATGACACTCGTGTGTCCACTAGTGGCTTTTGCTTCATGCTTGGTAGCTCATGTATATCCTGGTTGATCAAGAAGCAGCCTACTCCTGGTTGATCAAGAAGAAACCTACTGTGGCCACTTCCAGTTGTGAGGCTGAGTATAGGGCAGCTTTCATAGCGATTGTTGAGTGTGTGTGGCTTAGATGCCTTATGGATGCTTTGGGTGTTGGTTAGTCTTCTGCCACCATTATCTTCACTTACAGCCAGAGTGCATTGGCAGCTGCAAGGAACCGTGTGTTCCATGCTCACAATAAGCACATTGAGGTGCATTATCATTATGTCAGGGAAAGGTTCTGTACTGGAGAGAGCAGCTTGGCATATGTGCCCATGCAGGAGAACATTGTAGACCTTTTCACGAAGGCTCTACCTAGGGAGAAGTTTGAAGCTTTGCACAAAGCTTTGGGCTTACTTCCTTTTGTGGATTGATACCACATAGCTTGGCACTTCCTTATACATCAGTGCGAGATCCTTGTTCACCGCATCACTCCCAAGGGGGATTTGTTGATATATTTAGGTAGTGATGTGTGTGAACACACTAGGACCGTTGGGGCACTTTTTTCCCTCTTTAAGAGGTTTTTTTCCCCTTGGCTTGAATATATGCCTATTGCCCTAACAGGTCACATATCTTCGTACATTCTAGTGGTAATACATTCAGTATTGGGTGTTGTGCTCAAAGCTTCTTCTTCTTCATTGTGTTGTTCATGTGCTTTCATAGACCTCGACCTCCAACGTAGTGATCCTTATGTGTTTGTTTACACATTTTTGGTGGCACATATGTTGCATCTCATATTTTGATGTCTTCATAAACAATTGTGGCTCCAAGCTTCTATCGTATTTTTTTTCTTTGGCTTTCAATGATCACTTAGTGGCATCTCGATTTGGATTCTCTTTTATGATTGATTTTAAGATAGTTTTGAATACCAATTGATGTGGGTGGTCACATATGGCTTTGCATCTGTCATACATGTTATGCTCATATCATGGTATATATTTATTATATTATATCAACTGGTCGGTTTCGGGTTGCTTTAGATTAACACCTACATAGCCCAAGATGCCACCTATCCTTCCATGAGGAGTAGAAGAAGGTCAACAATGATAGTAAGACACTTTTGCTCTAGGATGGTATGCCAAAACAAAGGGAGATAGCATTTGTATCTACACCTCTTTAGGTTGTATCAAGCATCTACGAAAGCCTTCTTCGAGCATCTATTGAAGTATTTGGCAAAAAAACACACGAATTTCTCTCTCCTCTCTAGTGTAGACTAGGGAGCTCTCCTACTTGCATACCTAGAAAAGGAAGATCCATCTAACACCCACTCCTCCTTAACTCCCTTTGTCATTCTTGCTGGTTATGCATTAAAGTTCACCATATTAGCAATTGGAAGTTCATTTTAAGATAATTTCTTGGGCATCCATGCTCTTAGCATACTTTAATTCATGCAATAATGCATGATCCTATGCAAGACACATAGATTCCATGTTTCAATCACCTCTCACAGAGAGGGACACCAAAATTGCACTAGTTGATAGGATTCAACTCCACAAAGCTTGATATATGATTCAATTATATAGATGATCTGTAGGATTCATCTATAGAGGTGGTTGCTATTTGAGATGCTCTATAAAGGATGCATCAAGCGTGCATCATCTCTGAATAGAGAGAGAGAGAGAGAGAGAGAGAGAGAGAGAGAGAGAGAGAGAACTCTCCAAACATAGAGAGAATGAGAGAACAATCTCAAAGCTGAGTTTGCAACCATTAAGTGGTTGGTGTGGTTACTTGACATCGATTAATCCTTCTCTGTGTACACAATAGGGTGAGAGAAAACAACCTGAGTCACCTCCCCTTTAGTCATCTATGGAGCGAGCCATTTTTGAATACTGCTGCTTCTAGACAATAAAGAACTATTGCATCATCTCTTTGAGAGAGAGAGAGAGATAGATAGATAGAGAGAGAGCGAGTTCTCTATAGCTGATCTATAGGCACACATTCTTTTATGTTGGGGACTAGATAGATCAAGTAAACAAAATGTACCCACCTTCTGACATTATGACCTCATCCCATTTTTGTTGCAAGGTATTTCCAGCAAACATCATTGCTATGTGCCTCAAGAACATTCGATGGTATTCCCAATAGACATCATTGCTTATGTCAAACTCTCTCTTGGTGGTCAATTCAAGATAATCAGTCTTTATTCACGAGGTCCCACTCTAGAATTATCATATGCATTGCATCTTTATGCTATGTTATCCATGTAAAAGAGGTAGAATATTACCATTCATTTGAATCCTTCTCATACTTCTCATTCACATGCAAAGTACACTTAGTCTCCAAACGTTTTTTTCCATGATTTTCTCCATGAACTACTATAAGTCACCTAATCGATTGGTAAACTTACTCTTATCCCACTTTTGGAGTATAAGTTGTGGAGGTTCTTTAGGGGTTCATATGCAAATCATGTTGCAACACAAGTTTTCTTTTCAAGACCACATACCCATCTATTTTAGTACGAATCTTTGGGCCGAAACCCACTTGAGGGAATGTTTTCAAAGCCCACTCATTAATTATAACTTATAAACAAGACTATGAGTTGCATTGTTTTACCCAAAGGTTCCAACCCTTATTTTACTCTAATCTTTGGCACACATTTTGTCATAATTTTTTACACTAAGTGTTAATCTTTGTGCTCTCCACTTTGTAGTTTCTCAAGGGTGCATTGGTACATTGTAAGGCCTTTATTTGTGCATGAGTGTATAAAACACATCTTATGAGCTAACTATTGGGATGTTTTTTGCATTCAAGTAGAGGGAAAACTGAATTTTCTAGAAATACCACATCTCGACTCACAATAATTGTGTCCATCAATGGATGGTACAAACTATATCCTTTACTTTTAGCAATATGATGAACAAATATACATTTCTTTAACTTTTCATCAAGTTTGTGATGTTGTTGTGATGGCACAAGAGCATATGCCAAACAACCAAAAACATTCATATGACTAATCATAGGTTTATGTCCATTCCAAGCCTCATAAGGAGTGATGAATCTCAATGCTTTTGTAGGGTAGCTATTCAACACATAGTTTGCACACATGACTCCTTCCATCCAAAACTTTTCAAGAAGGTGCTTTCCTCTAACCATGCACCATGCAATTTCAAGGAGTGTCCTATTTTTATGCTCTACAACACCATTTTGCTGAGGTATATATGGCACACTACACCGGTGTGAAATTCCTCTTTCATGAAGAAGAGCATTAAACTCATGTGACATGTATTCACCACCATGATTTGTGCATAGATTCAAAAGATTGTTTCCATAAAAAATTTTAGCCATAGGTAAAAATGCTTTGAAACAAGAAAGTACCTCATTCTTTTCTTTCATAGGATACACCCATGTATGGCGAGCAACATCATCAAGTAAGGTAACAAAATATACATGTTTCCCAAAAGATGGAGCCTTGACGGTACCAGATATATCACTATGAACAGGCTGCAATTTTCTTGTAGTGATACTTCACAAAAAGTGCAATCAATGCATGATCCTCCTTCATTTGAGCTTTGATCTTCCAGATTTCATCTACATCACTTCTTATAATGATTATTGTCATCCACATATACACATAGGTATATGACCTCTAAATGATTCCTCTTAATGAAGAGGGAAGGATCTGCCTTGCTTATAATAAAACCTTTATCCTGTAAGTAAGTGGCAAGTCCATGATTCCAAGCTCTTGGAGCTTGCTTCAAGCCATACAAGCTGCACACATGTTCAAGGTATGTTTGATCTTCAAAACTAGGAGGGTTAGCCATATATAGCTCTTCTAAAATCCAACCATTCAAGAAGGCATTTTTAACATACATTTGATATATCTTCCAATTCTTGGAAGGTGCAACACTCATGAGTACTCTAATTGTAGGCATTTTTGCAGCAGGTGAAAATGTTTCTTCATAATCAATACCTTGGGTTTGTGCAAACCCTTTGGCTAAAGGCCTTTCTTTGTACCTATTAATTGAGCCATCAGAAATCTTCTTTACCTGTTATATTTGCCTTGATCCATGATCTTCATAGATGGTTTCTTGGGCACTATTTTCCAAGTTTGATTCTCTTGTAGAGCTTCTATTTCTTCTTCCATGGCACCTCTCCGTTCTGGCTTCTTCTTGAATTCTTCATAAGTAGATGGTTGTTCAAAGTTTGAGTCATGTGCTATATATATTGAATGTTTAGTGACCAACGAAGTATCATAACCATACCTTTTTGGCTTTCTCTTTTCTCTAGTAGATCTTCTTATAGTTTGTTGAGATGATTCTGCTACATCTCTTAACTCCTACACTTTGGCTTTGCCTTTGGATTTCCAAGAAATGATTTCCCTTCTTGGAGTCTTTGGGTCATCATCAGAATCACTTGATCCTTCAAGTGTAAGCTCATTCCTCTTTGATAACGTTATAAATTCTTCCTCTAGGTCATAGGGAAGTTTGATTTTCCTACAATCATCTTCAAACCAAAGTTTTTTTCATCAAACACAACATCTCTACTTACAATGAAACCTTTATTGTTTGGATTATATAGCCTATAATCTTTTTGATTAAGTTCATAGCCAATAAAGATACATTTCTCCACCGTTGGATCTAATTTCCCTCTAATTTGTGAATGTATGTGTGCATATGCTATGCACCCAAAAATCCTGCAATGATCAAGGCTAGGTCTTCTTCCATTCCATGCTTCATATGGTGTCATCCCATCCGATGCTTTTGATGGGAGTCATTGATTAGGTATGTGGTTGTGGATACAACCTATGCCCACAAGTAGTTGGCTAATTCTTCTCATTTAGCATTGACCTTACAGACTCCACTATGGTTCTATTTCTCCTTTCTGCCACTCCATTTTTCTCTGGAGTATACTTGGTAGTAGTTTCTCTTTTAATTCCTCTCTCTTGGAGACATGAATCAAAGTCATGGGAGAAGTATTCTATTCTCCCCATCCATCTCACCTTAGTCTCTTCAACGTTTTACTTGTTTGATTTTCTACAAGTGCAAGGTATTTCTTGAAAGATGAGAACACTTCATCTTTATGCTTCATAAAGTATAATATTGTGCATCTGCTACAATCATCAATGAATGATACATAGTACTTGGATTCAGATATTGAAGACTCCTTGCTTGGTCCCCATACATTTGTATGGAATATCTCCAGTAGGTCTCCATGAATATATCCCCTTTTTGTGAATAGTTGTTTATGAGACTTGCTGAATTGACAAGCACTACATTTGTAGATCATGTGTTGTTTGGAGATATTTTGTAGACCAAGTACACTATGATCCCTATTGATTTGCTTCACATCCCTTTCACCTATGTGAGCTTACTTCTTGTGCCAAATTTCCAACTCTCATAGAGTTTGGCTACCATAATTGAACAATGCAATATTTCTAGTATCTTGGAGTTCAAATGTGAATAATTTACCTGAACTTTATCCTCTTCCTATCCTCTTGAATCCTCGATGTGGATCCTCCACAAATGTTCCATTATTTGTGAATCTGACCTACAATCCTTTGTCAACAATCTAAAATAAACCTATGAGATTTTTGGTGATAGTTGGTATACAATGCCTTGCTCAATAGGTTTGTCACTCTAGCACAATGGCAAGTACTAACGTGAGGAGATACACCTCATAAATGTCAATCCGTGGAGACGTGAGGACCGATATGAAGACCGTGAGCAAGTGATGGCACAGGTGCGTGAGTGAAAGCACACAAGCATGCACACACATACACACACATGCACACACATGCACACACAAAGTAAGAGCAAAGAGTGAAACAATGGAAGGACTTCGATTACAAAAGAGCTCTCTTAAAAAGCTGAAATCTACAACAAGCTAACCCCAAAAATGAGCTCTCTAGCCCTTTTTATAGTTTTTTGAGTAGTTTTGGTCCTGTCCAGACCTAGTGTCTGGCCTAGTTAAAAATTAGGTTCTAGGGCTTATTTGAGGGCTCAAACGGAGTCAAAAAATTATGAAAATTGGTATGATGGTAACTCTAATACTCCTCTAGCTCAAGGACTCCTCGACTTGAACAAAATGGAGTAAGAAAAATGGAAAATGGTATTTACAATGGTTTTGAGTGATAAAACTCACTATTTTTATAGGGATTTCTTTTGAAAATTTGATAGGTTCTTCTTGGAGCTCCCTACTTGCTCCTTCTTCGTGTGTCCACTTCCTTGATGTGCTTCCATGATTTTTCCTTGACCTTGAGCTTCAACACTCCCCCCCTCTTCAATCTATCATCCCTGACAAACCCTTGTTGTAGTGGTTGTTCAATGTAGTACCTTGAGAGGTAGTGTCCTTCATGTATCAACAGGAGTAGTTCATCTTCCCAATGTAGCCTGGTCGGTTGTCGAGTTTATCAGTTTTCCACTACTAGCCTGTTCGAGAGTTGTGCCCAATGTATGCACTTCTTCCTTGGATTTCAGTTGGAGGGTATACTTCTTGGCTTTCAAAGGTTGTTACTTGCTCAAAAGAGGTTGTCGATGGTGATCTTGAGCAGCTATCTAATGTGAATTGCTTCCTGGGTACTGATGTTGTACCCTAGATGTCCTTGAATCTTTGAAACATGAGTTTCATAGTATGAGGCCAAGTACTTGTGACCCATAATGATTGATGGTTAAGTGCATTAGTGCATGGGTTGGAAAAAATAGGTGCCTTGTGCACGACCTTGTAATGTAGCCCTATGCATGCATACTTGGGGAATGCATTGGAAGAATTATGGTGCAAGAAGTTGGGTCGTGAGCTCAGTCCTCAAGGGTATGCTGGCAAAGAGGTTTCCTAATCAATCCTGGTTATTGCATCGTTGAAGCATACAATTCTTACCATGGTGAAAGGTCCGCCGATCTTCATCTCTTCATGTTGTACTTCCATCATGGTGATTGACCATTGGCTTGTCGTTCTTGTCAATGGATGTCCATTCTGATGGTTCACTTCATGAGATCCTTCAAGTGCACAGCCTTGTCTCTCTCTCTCTCTCTCTCTCTCTCTCTTTTAATGCTCGCGATGGCATAAAACAAGAAGAAAGAGGTTAGTACCAATAGAATATTTTACATATTGCAAGTGTGTCTCATGTGCCTGGGATTTCTCAATGGTTTCTATGCACGGCCATGTAATGTGGCTCTATGTTGATGCATACTTTGGGAGTGCATGACCTCAATGGTGCAAAAGACAAAGTTATGCCAAAGGCACATGGTTGTTGCATGTCGAGGCTTTTGATGTTCTTGCAGATGTTGATGCAGCCTTTGTTGGAGGTATCCATTGGATGACAAAAGGACAGCTGGTTTTAGGGACCCATTTCAGAATAGTGTTGGGCTGCGTACAAGTCCTTGTTAAGTTCTTCATCTTTGGTTGGTTGCTTGAATTTTGTATCTGGAGTGGTTCGTTCTTTGGTGCTGTGGATGCTACTGGTACCTTAGGCTTCCAAACCCATATCCTTGATGATTGTCGTCTTACTTTTGCTGAAAGGGTTGAGTTTATCTTCTTTTGGTCTTTGTGCTCTGTTCTTACCCTTTTCTCTCCTTGGCTTTTGTGTTGAGACCTTTCGCATGTGGGAGAGCATAGGTTGTTGTGTATGTAAGAGTTTCTTAGGTACCCACATCTGTAATTGCCCTTGTTGAGCTGCAACTAATTTCTTAGGCACCCAAATTTTTTGGAGACCTTCTGGGTGAGCTAGTCCTGATTGTTTGGTCCTTGTTTTTGCATGGTTGGCTTGCTTGGGTGAGAAGTGTGTTAGCAAGGCTGGTGGTTGCTCTCCTTTTTGTACCCAGATTTGCTTCATGCCCGGAACTACTTCCCTCTTGAAATCTCTTGGTCTATTTGATATAGCGATTGTCATGTACTGTCTCGCTTGCCCTTTCGGTTGAGTTGTGATGGCATTAGTCTTTGCATAAGAGGAGGATTCCGCTTGTCTTTGAGCCAGTTTTTCCATGATTGAGTTCTTCTGGAACACAGAGCTTTTGACACATACAACTTTTTTGCTAAGATTAGTCCTAGAAGAACTAAGAGAATGTGTGACATCTGGGCTTGTGAGCATGCAATTCTCTAATTCTAATGTGATGCATTGTTCCTGTACCCAAACTTGAAGAAGTTGACTACTTAAGTTCAATTTGACTGCATGGTCATAAATCTAATCTTGACCCAAGACAAGTGGCTCTGTAAGGTCTTCATCGTGGCACACTAGCATTTTGACTTTCATTGGAACGTCTTGAAGGTAGATGGGAAGCTCCACCTCACCCAAAAAAGGGGATTCCACACCTCCCAATCCTATGAGATATGCTTCTATGGGCTTGATATCCAATTGCAGGTCTTGGCAGTATGAAAGGCTAACTACACTAGTGGCTGCACCTGAGTCAACCAATGTTTTCACAATCCTTACACTCTTTCCTTGTCCTACCTCTATGGTCACGAAGGGGCATCGATCGATGATTTGAGAAGTAATTGTGCCCGATTTTTGGCACATGTCCATGTGATATTTTGGGGCTTTCGGGTTGACATCTAGGCCTTGTCACCTTAACTTATTTCTTTTAATGCGCTCTCTAGCCTCTGCTTGTGCTTCTTCTCTAACCCTTAACTCCTCTTCTTTTCGCTTCTTAGCAGTGTTGAGTCTCATGAGCATATCCTCCGTAAGAGGTTCTTGATATAACTTGACTCAACAACCACTTATATAGTTCGGCAAGATATCACCTTCTAAAGTGGCCAATTGAACTGCACTAGTGAAGATTCTATTAATGATCATGGGTCCATATCCTCGTTTCTCCAATTTTTGGGCATGTTGCTTTAGCATATAAACCAGCACTAGGTCTCCCACTTTCAATCCTTTATCTCTGATGTGTGCATCAAAGTATGCCTTTTGTCTTTTCTTTGCAGCATATATGCCTGCTGTCGCTCGTAGCCTCGTCTCACCTAAGCGTTCTAGATCAAAGATCCTAGAGGAAAATTCATGTCCATTCCACTCGTGCTCTTGTGCTACTTTTAAGGCTGGGATTAGGAAGTCCAATGGTAGCACAACATTCTGTCCAAAGACCATCTGAAATGGGGTGGCATTGAGTACCATTTTGTAGGCAACTCGGTACGCCCAAACTACATGATGAAGCTGTTTGTCCCAATCAGAGCGTTTATTATTTACCAATTTTGTCAGTATGTTGCATAGGATCTTATTTGTGCTCAAATGATTTTAGCCATAGGTAGCTTACCTTTCAACTTAAAGAATGAGTGCTTGCTTGCTCAAAACTGTACACTGTGGAAGGAGAACTGACCAAAACATTAGCATAAAATTTTGCACCTCCTGCAACTTCTCTTCTTTACATTTACACATGTAAATGTTCCTACACTCAATTCTCTCAGCCTGATCACAATTAGAAGCTTAAAATTTGTACAGAGGTCAATCAACTATAGAATTAGAGTTATACAAAAGCATTTCACAAAAGATACAACACAGAAGGAGAAATCTCAGAAATATCGGGTGCAACTTTTCTTCATTTCTAGAAAACTTTACATCTGAGTGATGAGAGAGATCTTACTCACTTCCAAAGTGTCTAATGACTCATACAACTTCTAATTTCTCTATTCACTTTCTCTCTCATATTTTCCCTGACATTTTCCTTGTATATGTAGGCAAATATGTACAAGCTCATAAATATACAAAAGTATAAGTGAGCTAACTCTAAGTATATGTATACATTTCTTCATTCTCTGAACATATACTTTCTTCATACTTCATGACTTGATCTTTTCTTCAATCCTTGACTTCAAAACTTCATCAAAACTTCAATTGTTGATTTCCTTGCACCAACAGCTCCCCCTCAATCATCAATTGAGGTTTTCTCTATCTTCTTTATACCTGCCATGTCTTTGAATCTTTGTAGCTTTGGTCCATCCAAGCTTTTGGTTAGCATATCAGCTATCTGATCTTTTGTTGAAGTATGTATAACTTCAATCTCTTTATCCATCACCTTCTCTCTTAGAAAATGATACTGAATCTCGATGTGTTTAGTCCTGGCATGAAAAACAGGATTAGCAGCTAAATACAATGAACTCATGTTATCTCCATGAATAGTGGGTGTACTTTGGATGATGTCAAAAATCTTCATAAGAGTCTTAAGCCATATCACTTCCTTTGCAGCTTCAACTATACCTTTGTACTCAGCCTCTGTGGATGATAAAGCAATTGTGTGTTGCTTCTTTGAACACCATGAAATTAACTTATCTCCCACATAACACAAGTATCCATAAGTTGATCTCCTATCATCAGGATTACCTGCCCAATCTGTATCACTATAAATCTTGATATTTGTATCTGATGTAAACCATAATACAAACCTTCTTTGAGTGTACCCTTAATGTACCTCAACACTCTTTGTCCTGCAACCCAATGTTCTTTCCTAGCACAGTGCATAAATTGAGACAATAATCCAACCGCATATGACAAATCACGCCTAGTTAATGTAGCATAGATCAGACTACCAACCAAACTTTGATATAGCTTCATGTCCTTGAACTCTTCTCCTCCATATCTGCTCAATTTGTGATTCACCTCCATTGGAGTAGGTGCTACCCTACAATCATCCATTTTAAACTTGACCAACAAGTTTTTCAAATACCTTTCTTGAGTTACATACACTCCATGTTGAGTGTATGAGATCTCCATGCCCAAGAAATATGACAAGTCTCCCAAGTCACTAATCTTGAACTCTTTCTCCATTTGCTTCTTTACGCTTTGAATGCCTTTCTCATCTGTACCTGTAAGAATTATATCATCAACATATATGCACATGTAAATGAACTCATCATCACTTGCTTTAACAAGCAAGCTACTATCTGCTTTAGATACTTGGAAACCAAGTTCTTTCAAGAACTTCACAAGTCTATAATTTCATGCCCTTGGGGCCTGCTTCAAACCATACAAAGCTCTCTTGAGCTTACATACATGATCTGGATACCTTTCATTTCTGAATCCTTATGCTTGCTCCATGAAAACATCATCTGAAATGTAACCATTTAAAAAAGCATTCTTCACATCTAATTGACATAATTTCCAACCTTTACATGCAGCAATGGCTATGAGTGTCCTGATGGTTGTCATCTTTGCCACAGGACTATAAGTCTCATCATAATCTATACCATATGTCTGAGCAAACCCTTTCACAACAAGTCTAGCTTTATACCTAGATACACTTCCATCTGCAAATCTCTTTGTCTTGTAGAACCATTTGCATCCAATGATCTTCTGACTATTTGGTGTAAAAACCAAATCCCATGTCTGATTCTCCATCAATGCATCATACTCTTCCTGCATAGCTTTCTCCCAATTTTCCTTACCTTTTGCCTCTTCATATGTAGAAAAGGTCTTCATCTACCTTTATCATATAAGCATAATCTTTGGTAGCCAAAAAAGAAGTGTCATAGCTATACCTTGTAGGTTGCCATTTGTGTCTTGATGACCTTCTGACTTCTCCACTTCTTGAGGTTTCTGGTTCATCACACTCTAGATCAAGTCTTGGCACTTTTTCAACTTCAACTTGTACATTGTTCTCCTCTTCATCAAATATCTGAACCTTTGATTTACCTTTCTTTTGATTCACAACTTCTTCATCACCTGCATAAATATTGATTGTTCCTGCATACTAGGTACCTTGCTCATCAAATGTAACATCCTTTGACACAAGGAATTGTTTTGTGGATGAACTCCACAACCTATATCCCATCTGCTTATCATCATATCCAATGAACACATACTTTTTAGCTTTAGGTTCCAATTTGTGCCTTAATTGAGATGGCGCATATGCATATGCCAAACATCCAAATACTTTGCAATGGTCTAGGGTAGGTCTCTACCCCACCATGCCTCATATGGTGTCATACCCTGCAAAGCTTTACATGGTAATCTATTGACCAAATATGTGGCTGTATTTACAGCCTCATCCCACAAATAATTTGGGTAATTTTTCTCCTTCATCATGGAACTTGCAAACTCAACAAGACTTCTATTCCTCCTTTCTGCTACACCATTTTGTTGAGGAGAGTACCTGCAAGTAATTTCCCTTTTTGTACTTGCATTCCACAAGTAATCATTGAACTCATTAGAGAAATACTCTCCCCCTCTATCTGACCTTAGTCTCTTCAATTTTTGACCTGTAATTCTCTCTGCATACACATGATAATGTTTGGATGTATTGAATACCTCTGACTTATCTTTGATCACATAGATAGTGATCCATCTGGTAGCATCATCAACATAAATCACATAATACCTTGAACCATTGATGTTGAAATCCTTTGATGGTCCTCACACATCTGTGTGTACCAATTCAAGCTTCTCTGAATACATAAAACCATGCTTGGAATAAGATTGCTTATGAGCCGTACCTAATTGACATGCCTCACATTTGTATGTCATATGTTGACCTGCAACATTAGGCAATCCAATCACTGAACCATTGTTAACCATATCTTTAATACCTCTTTCATTGAAATGTCCAAGCCTTTTGTGCCAAAGATCTAACTCAGAGATCTTATGTCCTCCATAGGTGAACAAGGCATGACCAATGTTACCTTGAATCTTCAATGTGAACAATCTTCCTTCTTTCTTCCCTGAAAAAATTTGTTTATACCCATTGCTAGGGTCTTCCACAAAAACTCCTTCATTAGTGAACCTAACTTCATAAACTTTTTCAACAATTTGTCCTACACTGATTAGATTCTTTGGAATTGTAGGAACATACAAAACCTTACTCAAGAGAGTACTTCCATCCTTGGCCTTCACTGATCCAATTGACTTCACATTGTGCTTTGTATTATCACTTGTTTGAACTACATGATTAGTTACCTTATTCTCCAAATCAGTCATCAAAGCTATGTTGCCACTCACATGATTGCTACACCTTAAGTCAATGTAGAAGACTCTTTGATCTTCACTTTGCCTTTCACAAGTTGCATTCATAATCAATGTTGAATCCTCCTTCTGATCTAAAGCATAATTGTAGTAGATATTGTTGTTTTGTTGGCTTTGGAATCCTCTACCTGCATTTCTTCCAAAAAAGCCTCTACTACCTCTACCTCTGTAAGTACCTCTTTGATTTCAGCCACCTCTTCCTCTTCAATTGAAGTTCTGATTATATCCACCATTATTATGAGTATTATGCCAACAATCATTAGCTAAATGATTTGTACCACAAATCCAGCAAGCTCTGACTCCATGTTTATTACTTCTACCTCTTCCTCTACCTTTTCAACCTCCTCTTCCTCTTAGGAAGTTAGCTTGGCTAGTTGTACCTTCATCTTCGTTTGCTTGTTGCTTTCCTTTGCTATTCTTCTTCTTATCCTTTGAATACATTGCTTGACTTGCACTTTTATCACTTTCACCTTTGACATCCTGCTTTTCATGAATACTTCGATAAAGGGAATTCAAACATTCCTACCATTCATCTTGTTATATATGCACATGCACTAAACTATGCATCATGTATTCAAAATAGATATGAGAAAGTGAAAAGTGAAGAGTGAAAGAAGCTTCCCTAAGAGAATCCAATGATCCTATTTCTCTTTCATGTTGACGAAGAAGCCTTGCCTCTATCCTTTAGTCTTGCCATGGTCTTTGATGCTTTAAAATCCATTTGCAACTACTTCATCTATCCTCTTTCTCTTTCAAATAAAAATGAAATGTTTCCTCTAACACCAAGGCATGATATAAATGTTACAAGAGTGCCAAAACGTGCAAATATATATGTACAAGAGTCCCTAAGGCACAAAGATGTGCATAATGTATAAAGTTACAAAGTGAAGTACGATTTCCCCACTTTTACAAACTAACGGTGACACACTTAATGATCTTAAAGCCTTAAATGATTGTTGCCCTTTTCCTCACCAGGCACAAAAGCATTTGCAGATGGCTTTCAGTTATCTGCAAATGCTTTATTTTCATATTTTGTAAATCCTTGCCAGACCTACAAAAACCACAAGTACATCCTCGCAAATGCTTGATTTTTCATAGTTTGTAAATCCTCACCAGACTTGAAAACATACTTCTCAAGTAGATTGATTACTAGGAAGTGAAATCGTATTGTTTGGATGTTAAATGGTGAAGTTATGTATCCTAGAAGGTTAGGTAGGTGTGTTGGTAGAATTTTTAGAGTGCTACAAAAAATCCAATTCTTCTTGAAAGCTAAGTGTTTTTGGATGGCTAGGAGTTTCTTGCTCTCCGAAAGGAGCCATGAGACATCAAAAACAGAGTCCTAATGAGAGAGATATGGCCAAAAATGTATTGGCATGTACCTACATATTCTTTGAGATGAGCATAATGAAAATGGTGGAAGGGGGTACTTTGAGGATACCAAACTCCCTCCTACTCTAGAATTTTTGGAAATTTTTCACCCAAATGAGATTCCATACACTATGTTATACATATACACTAATTTCCCTAGTAGTCCATGCCTAATACACCTTTTCCCTCTCACAATATGGGGATTTATCAAATTTAGCTCCTAGAAGTTTCAAAAAAAGTGATGGAAGGGGGGGTATTGTAAAGAACATATTCTTATCATCCTCTTCAATTTGTGGAGCTTTTTGACTCATCATAAAAGTACATGCACTATAGTTCATGTATACACCATTTTCCCCAACATATCTTCTCTAACTCTTTCATATCTCTCTCCCAAAATAGGGGTTAGTAGAGAATCTGACACCTCATACCTGTGTCTATGCAAGAACACAGTGAACTAGAGCTCCCCGCGTGAGGTTGCCATAGGAATCCCATATGTGTCTAAGAAGACAATGAAGTAGAGCTCCCCACGTGAGGCTGCCATAGAAATCCCATATATGATCTTGCAGGTATCGTAGTAAACAGCCCCTCATGGCCTCCTGTAATGGGGGGATGAGCTTGCTCCTCTTCTCTTCCTTCACACACAAAGGCAGCTGTGGGTGAGAGTCCGAGGGTCTATAAATGGTTATTGCATGTTGTTTTGAGCTACCATGGTTAGTCTCCCATGCCCAAGATATAGTTGCTATGATGGAAGTGTCAAACCCACCTTTTTTTGTTGATTTTCCAGCCATCACGGACGTGCATTCTCTCTAGAGTATAACGAAAAGGAGACGACGCCTCTTTCCCTTATGTCAATTGCCCTCTTGGTTCCATGTGTCAATCAAGCCCATAAGAGGCATTCACACACTAATGCCTCCAAAGGGGTGTTCCCATCCTTGATGTGATAGTAAGCCATATGTGAGGTGATAATCACACAATTTCGGAGTACGAAACTTTAAGCAGTCCTAGAGATTCTTCATGTTTTTTAAAGATCTTGTGAAAATGCCTAAAATATGTCCTACCCTATGTGAATAAGTCCTAACCCTTAAGCATGAGGGATATTTTCCTTATGAAGTTGTAACTACTCTTACGAATTTTTAATGAAAGCTTCTTCTTCTTGAATTTGAGGTTCTATTTCTCTCTTCTCCTCATGAATTTGGCATGTACAAATTCTGGGAAAGAGTGTTGCAAAAGGTTAGCTATCAGATTCTCTCTTGTATTCCACATGTAGATATTTGTATAAGTTGCTATGTACATATGAAAATCTAATCTTTTTACTTTTTTTGTGAACAATATGCCTATTCAAGTTCATTTCAGTTGCATGTGTAGTTCTCACCAAGTCTTCGAAATGAGTGTGCTATCGGGGGTTCCATTGAGTTTATTGAGAGACCATGCTTTTCATTTGCCTACCTTATGATTAAGTACACAAAGGTGTGCATCTAACTCAGCCATGCTCATTTATTGACAATTTGGAGATGAATTGTCAATCCTACCACTTGATGGCCATGTATGTGTGTCTAGGTTGAGGCTCAGTACTTGCATATGTGAGTTTAGACTTTTTCTCATGGTTTGAATCATCATCATCATCATTTAACTCTTCATTTGAGTCGAAATTTGGTTCATTATCACTTGCACCATGGAGGTCTTGATAAGAGACCTAAGCAATCAGGTTTGTATGCTCTACATTAATTGTAAATAGCCAATGCCTTCTTAATACCCTTCTTCCATGAAGTATCCCATAGATGATATATCATCCTAAGGAATATGCTAATACAATGATGGAAAATTGGTCCCTGTAGACCCGCATCCATCTTCTACTTTAGACTTTCCAAATGGTTTTTGTTACCTGTAAGGTATTCTTTTTTGGAATGAATCGAATAAAAACACATCTCTTTATTCATTGTACTTATCAAAGTGATCAATAAAGGATTTGAACATTGGTTGGCCTCTCCATATAGAGAGCATTTAAAAGACCCTTCCTCCAACTAAATTAGGTATTCAGTAGGGTTTTGGTCTTTTGAGAATTTTGGTGATCATTCAATATGATAGGTCTTTGCCTTTGCTCTATTCTCTTCCACATATCAACTATAGATACTCATAAGTACCTTGTTCTCATGAACAAATTCTTCCTTTCGCTCTCGTCTATCTTGACATGCTATAAATGCTTTGTAGCAAAAAACCCACTATAATCTTGTTTCTTAGATTTCTACATATTCGTGGCGTGCATAAAGATCTCCAATGCTGGAGGCGATTTTATACATGGATCCATCTTGGGGCCATGAGTAACTTAGCGAAACATCTATATATATACATACACACACACATATATATACATATACATACATACATACATACATACATACATACATACATATATATATATATATATATATATATATATATATATATATATATATATATATATATATATATATATATATATAAGAGAGAGAGAGAAAATCAACTTAAATAACAAGAACATAACTATAAATCAATCGAAGTTAATCGCATTAATTCTCGCCCTCAATGCTATGACTATCAAAACCAGTTTTACTTTGAGACATATTTTACTAGGAACACGCCCAAATTATAATTCAATTAACTTGTTTGATCATGTATTACTGAAAACCCTAATCTACCTTATCTAATGATTGAAGTCGACCAAAAATAAAAGAAGTTAAGATATGGAATACTCTCCTTTTATAATGTTGTGTAAGCATTACCGATTTGTCGCGTGCTGAAAGTTTATAGAACAAGGCAAAAAAGATAACTTCGTAGGTTCAAAAGGTGAAAACCTAACTTTATATATTTGAAAGGTGACAAGTCTTCACTGCTTAAACTTCCATATTACTATGCTACGAGCTTATAATTACAATTCCGAGTGGCCTAACATGCCCTACCCTAGGGGTGCATTACAATGGCATACGTGCGCACATAAGATAACTTTATATGATTTTTCGCGAATGCTTTTACCAAAGAGAAGCTCAAAACTTTTCAAAAAGCTTGAGATTGGAGGCCACATGTCGAAATTTGTTTAGATCGAATTGTTCTTCATCACATCAATGTCAGAGGAAGTTCATTAATACATTTCAGTACTGATTGGGCTAACAAGACTAGAGGACTACCAAGTTGTTCTTTTCGTTTTTTAAGAGTGCTATTATTTTTCTTACTTGTGTATGCGCCTTACATCCCTAATGGGCTTTCACCTTTGTACACTTTTACATTTCTTCACAGAGGATGGTTATTCCTGAAACCGTAGTCTAACATTTACGACGAATCTTTTTCTCGTGCCTCACTTTAATATGAACATTCCCTTTTGATTGAATTTTCAATTTATTTTCCTTGTTTTAGATATTTATATTTCGAAGAAACAAAAACAAAGGTCTACATGATTCTCCTGTGTGTGTGTGTGAGAGAGAGAGTGTGTGTGTGTGTGTGCGCGCGTGTATGTAACTGTAAAAGAAGACTTACACACACATATTATGGAATTCTCAAAAACTTGTTTACAAAATCCAGACTATAGAAATAACAGAGGATTCCTTTCGATTCGCGAAGAAGACTAACCGTCCATTTATCGTCGTTATTCAAATTGTCCAAAAGAATATATGGCTGTATGTTTTAGAATCCTTTCGAAGTGCAGATTAAATTTGAGTGAAAACATGTGAACAATGAAACACATTTAATTCTGACGAAGATTACATCAAATAGTTAGCAGAAAGATGTATGGCAGAGGGCTGAGAATACATGAAGAAAGCACGATTCCTTTCTTTCTTTTTTTTTAACAAGGTTTATCCATAACCCTCTTTCCAAGTTTCTATTTATGTTCTGGTGAATTAGAGCCTAGGACAATTGTAGTAATACAAATTAAAGCACGGCATATAGCAACATTACCCTGAGGTAGGGCTGTTGGTTGGCAAGCTCTGCTGTCTCTAGTTTAGACTCACCATTTAGACATTTTCAAAGTTTCAATTCAGTTCCAAAGACATGCTACATCAAAGTGAAAGACTTCAGCTGTAATGCTTTAAAGTGTCTAATGGGGGATGTTATCGGCACCAGTCAACAACTGAAATCTTACATGTAGAGTCATAATTTTCTTTTGAATGACAACTGCCATATGAAGTTAAATGTAACGAAGATTCGCATCTCACATGTGGAATCATGATTTCAACCAAGAAGTACTGTCAAATGTTACACAGAGGAAGCTCAAGAAGCATTTTAAACCCATTTCTACTGCCAAAAGATTGAATCCTTGGAAGGCTATAAAAGCCCAAATAAAGCAACGGCTCATGGCCCCTATAAAAGTCACAACAGTTGGCTAGTATATTTGTAACTACGAACATTTCCGTCCAGGTGCTGCTCATAGGTTCTGTTTCTTTTACAAAAGCAAGAGGAAACGAACGAGCACAGATCGAATCAGAGTTCGAGACTCTAGTCAATCATATCGAGTAAAATACAGGGGTTCAATAAGATGAACTGTTAAAGCTTTTAATTGATTGATAGAGAGTAAGAACTATTTGAAAGAAAGAACCTCACAATTTGATCAAGCCCATAGAGAAAATGGACTTATCACAAAGGAAGAAAACTAGAGTTTATGCACGTGTAGGCGAGACTGTAGATTTAAAAAGAAATGAGGATAGACGCAGTGTTGCTTTATTCGATCGATGAAACAGACATGCACGCAAATAAAGCACAAAATTTCCTTCTAACTGAATCAGTGGGAATGAATAGCTTGAAAGACTCGTGAACAGTTTGCCTCTTCACCGACAATCGCAAATTTTTATTGAGTCCAAAAGCATTCGAGGTACAATCCATGCGAAGATATGATCCACGATAAGAAAGCCGCATGCAGACTCTCAACGCAAGAGAGTAGTATCAAGAGGACAGTGATACTTGGCATCAAAACGTAGAGTGAGCACTTATAAACTACTCAACAGGGGCCGGATGGCATTTGTAATTCCGCCCATGCAAGAAGTGGCTTATGATCTCCTGATCTTTGCTTGTTATAACCTCTTGTTTGTGTTCTTCTCCATTTTGTTAGAGGAAAAACGGCATTCAGTGGATCACATATCATCCTACCTCGGAAACTTCTGTAATCCTTTAACTAGTTTTATTCCAATTCTCTGTTGCTCTTGGCATAATACTAATGAAAGAGTGGAAACGTAACCTAACACAGTCAATTCACAGAAAACCTATAGATACTTGATCACAAGTTCTGCACTTTCCTGGTACCTGCGTACAAGAAAGGCCCTCCAATCAAAACCTCGTCAACCCATCAGTACAAACACGATACGAAGGATAGAGACAAGGATAAGATTACCTGAGAGGATCAATCCACAGTAATTCATACACTATCATTTCAAGCCTTCCACCGGAAAGATTTTCATTAATTCTCCACTGTTCATACATGTGTTGCCTTGCCTGACCATTACAAGAGGAAGCAATGCTTGTGTAGATTAAGTGCCGTTGATGCAAGACCAGTTCTCGTCTTCTGCTTTCCTCCTCTGGTTTTCCAGGTATCGCTTCCAATTCATCGATTTCCAATTGCACAGTGTCTTTCATCTTAGCATAATCAAATTCCTGCAGAAACTTGAATATGGAAATGCACATGCAATTTAAGAACAGACATCACAGCCGAAACCTAATAAAATGTAGTGATGGCCAGCATGGCAAGATTACCTTCAGATATCTACGATGGAGATCCTGGAACTTCAAGGAACGTACAAGCAGGTCAATGTTAAGTTTGTCCCAGAGAATGCAAAGACGCTGTAATGAGTCAAGATTTGTATTGTTTGAAGTGGCTGAAGCATCGATCTGCATGACATATTTGTCAAGTAATATGTCTTGCTTGTATTCTTCCCTCGTACTCAGACATTGAAAGACTGCCTTCCCGTAGATCATTGAGTTCTTAACATCACGAGTCTCCAGCAACTGGCCAGTGTTGGAATCATCCAAGAAAAAAGAATCCCAACAACTGTTCCCTTCTACTATTCTCTCAATCAATCTTTGATCCTCAGATGGTATCTCGATGACATTAGAGGCCTTCCTGACTGAAGTGAACTCCTTGGACGCCGCAGATTCAGTGTCGCCAAGATGAAATTGAACCATTATGCAAGGATCAACCTGCTGGTCTTCCAAGGCTTTACATCGGTCTCCGCTTGCATGTTGCCACTCACTCAAAGAACATACTAGAGCTTTATTTATCTTTCTGCTGCAAGGATTTTGATATTTGACCCGTCGTTTTGATATTAGCACTGGAGATTGGTCCACCAGTAAAGGGATGGAAATATCATCAAGATACTCCTCTTCAGCAATGTCTCTTTTTTTATGCTGTGTGGAACCACAAATAGAATAATCTGGAATGCATACCTCCACTTGTCTATCCAAAACGTCATCTTGTTCACAGTCTTTATTTTTAGAGCTCATCGTATCTTCCCGACCTTCAGTTGTACTATATGTAAGCTTCCGAATGATGCCATCTTTGACGAAGTTACATGACATCTGAGATTCAATCGGTTCCAACAACAAATCATTGTCTGCCAAACAATGCACTGCAGAATATGAATCTTCCTGAAAATATTCCTCGGAAGGTGAGGAGAGTTTTGCAAGCTCTGTCATTATTTCCTTCTCCATAAGTGGTGATATAGAAGCCTCCATAGTGAAGGGTACATTCTCATCTTTCAACGGAGATGGATAATAAGAGTCCTCTTCACCTTTTCCACTGGATGAATGAATCCTTTTAAGAGAGCAGCTTAAATGGTCCAGCAAGTCTGGCTTCATCTTTGGAGTGCACGCTTCTGTTGTTTCCTCGAATGATTGGGGAAACCGGAAACTGCAGCATGATTCAGAAGGACTGAGAGAACCTAAGTTCAGAAGACTAACTAGCTCTGTTAACAATGCATCCTCTTGCTTTGGTGAGATATCAGTATTATACAGTAGTTTATAATGTGAACGGCCTGAATTTAGCTGAGTTTCTTGTGTTTCAATAACGGAAGGTATACCCTCAGAACTATCACTCGAGGAATGAATCAGCTCTTTTACATTCATCCATTGCTGACAGACAGAACGATCATGACAATGCTTTCTCCAGCTCTTTTGAATTAAAATAGCTGCATCTCGTAATTGCATGTAGTACTTTTGTGCACGGTGCATTCGCCATATTGCCTGTACAAATGTAGCAGCATTGTTTTCCCTCTCTGCCCTTGAAAATTGGCATACTTCCATGTTGAAAGCATGTCTAAATGTACTGGACTTTGAATCTCTTTTCAAACGGCAGAAACCAGTTTGATGGATTGATTTGTTTGTTCCAGTCCTTCTATTGGCATTAGAACCCTCGTTAACCATACTGCAAGGCTTTGTCTGAGTAAGTGGGAAGCCTGGTTCAGGCACAGACTTAGAGGATTTCTTATCTTCCATTGGTAATGTTCGTCTAAACACCTTTGGCCTAAAGGTCTGTATCAAAGGATGCTGCTGCTTGTTAATGCTTGGAGAATTAGAACTCAGAGCAGCCATTGTGTTCGTACTAATGGATGATAATACAGGGCCAGGTTTCCTATTGAGCTTAGTTGAGGCATTCTGCTTTGCTGCATCAGGTAAGAACATGTTAACAAGGAATGCGAGTAAACTAACTGTAGAGAGAAGTGTTTTTGTCCAACCTCACCATTCTTGTCAGATGAAAAGAAATTCCAGCTTGTAATCTCTTTCTTAGATGCTGCCTTTTGTTGTTTCAGGTGATGACTGATTTTGTTCCAGTAAGAGCTTGCATCTTCTTTCTGCATGCTTTGGACCCCATCTGTTAAAAACATATCGCCTTGGTCTCATCGTCAAAAGACAATGATGCTCTCCAACAAGCCAATAATCTTATCCGGAAACTGTTATTTAATAAAGCTAATGGAATGTAATCACTTGGCAGCATGGTCACTCCAAACCAGTGTGTTTAGACTAGTAAACTTTGGACAATTTGAGGAATAGTAAATAGACATACGGAGTTCATGGAAATCAGAACAAATCATGAGTCAGTCCAGGCTTTTGAGTGTAACTGCAGAATGCTTTGTGCACCTTTATCTATGCATGGAAAACAAGTCCATGCTGCCTATTCCATTTACTCTGCTAGTAAATTTGGCAGACTGATACCCTAGCCAACATTTCAAAGACTAAGTAGCTCAGCTGGGTGAATATGAATTCATAAAGATCAAAAGATCTGGTTTTACAAATTCACGAGAGATTTATATGCAGACATAGATAAAAAGAGTCTGACCACAGTCAAGCTCTAAACTTGTTGCAGAGGACGATAATTGCATTCAGATGCACAGCTTGCTATTATCAGACAGCTTGGGTAAAAACCAGGGTCCTCCTCCTCTCTCCATAATTAAACATCATTGATCTTGACATATTCTCCTCTATGGAATCGTGTATCTCTATGAAATTGTATATTACCCAGATTCTTAGTCATGCAAGCTGTCATGTAAATAATGAGCCTCAATTCAAGCCTTGATTTTGGGGTGTGGATATTGATTTTCCGAACTGAAGATTGCACGCTCTCTTTGTCTGTAGATTATACCATTGTTCTATATCATGCCCTTTTGTATTGGACAGTTACCATGGTTTATCACCCATAATTCAATTTTGTCCCGTGGTTACATAATAGACCACATGAAAATGGTAATATACATGAATCATGATTGATAAAATTCATTCTCTTGAATTTCAATAACTGGAAGCAAAACCTTTACCTCTTATCAAATTAAAAAAACTAAATATATATCTAGATTCACCTGATTGTTCGAATCAAACCTAAATAATGAACATACTTGCTCATCTGGGACTGAAACGCATAAAATAATCAAATTCACATTTAGAACGTATCAAAAAGTCAGCTGTTCCTAGGCAAATAGACGGTACATTATAAAGACTCTCAATATTAAGAATTCGCCAATCATTTCAGCATTGTAAATAAGTATTATGTATGAACTTATCACAATGTATTAAGATTTAACCTTCTTCAGGATTTTCATGGATAGGCAATATAGTTTAACAAATGAAGATCAAGTCACAAAACTGAGCCATAACGGCAGGTATACAATATGAGCAAGCCACAAATCATACATACTCGAATAAGCCAGAACATATAGACCTATACAAACAATGGTACATTATAACTTATAAGTAGAGTGATTACTAAGAATTTGCCAACCAATTGAGATTATGGAGAAGCATTATAGATGAACTTACGATGACGTACTATGCAATTGGCCTGTTCTGCATAAGTTTGGAGTTTCCATGTATTTTATAGGATTGGTGGCAAGTAGCTTCTCATTCAAGTCCATGATGACATGGTTACTGGGAACCAGGACATAACCGAATCTGGGACTTGGGAGAGGCTCCCAGGCCTTCTTTGAAAGAATCAGACAATCTCTTTAGAAAATAGGAATTACCTTTATGCGTCGTTGCAAGAGTCTCAAAATCACGCCTTTGAAGAGCTTCAGGACAGTATTTGAACCAGTAGGCAATAACAGTATTCTCGGCATGATTCAAATCCCTATTAATATGAAAAAATATATTTCGTCCTTAGGATGCTAGATTTACTTCGAGTTCCCTCTCACAAATAAAAATGAATAGCGCTCTAGCATACCTGCACCTTGACCAAACGATGGGTGGAGAGTGCTCCCAAGCGTCTTGGTGATACTGACGAGATATTTGGAATGGACCAATGCGGCTGACTCCATCATAAGAGGTTTTCCTACTACTTGCTTCTACGAACCGGATAGAGTTGAGAAGCGGCCGCAATTCCTGTCTCCACCTTTCCAAAAAACCCTTCTGTAAGAACCCATCGCATGATGGTCGTGGAGGAACAGAAGGTGATGATGAGGACGGTGATGAAGGCGTCGATGTAGAACAGGGTATATCACGAGACCTCTGACATTTACCTTTCTTTGCGCGTCCTGTATCTGCTGTTGGATGTTTGGCTAACCCGCCAAAGCCCGGAAAGCTCACATTTCCAAGTCCCGGAAGCTGATACCCCATGAATTGGTTCGATGCAAAGGGTTATGTCTCTTTCCAATCTTTCTTTCGACTGGACTATAAGCTGTGCAATAAGCTGCCTAAGTAAGGAGGAAATATACTAGAAGATTCCTGTCAAAACTATATGCGTTTGCTGTCCTTTGAAAGCATCGTTATCGCTTTATGTCATCATTGAAAGTCCATTGCTAGCTGATCGAGCTTCTTTGAAATATCGAAGCGTAAGAATCACAGGTTTACTTGTGATAAAATGAGAACCCGGACTGCAACTCTCTGCAGACTTTGAAAACCAAGAAGCTTAACGAACCTCGAATTGTGCTCTTACAATCTAAATCGAAAAGTCTTCACTTGTGGACCGATAAGGAAAATATTATTGAATTGCATCTTTCCCGTCTGCACGGAACCTATCTGTACAGGTAGAAGATAGAAAATAAAGGAGAGGCGCCCACTGGCTTCTGCAAACCGAAAGGTAAAAGTGATCGGGACTCAGAACTCAGGATTTATCATTGATAAATGGCATCGGCACTGCCGAAGACGACGAATGTGTGTGTGCGTTGTGCTTGTATTGGATCGCGCGCCTTGAGCGTGATGAGCCGCGAACGCGCGATCATCCGCAAATTCCATTGAAGTTGATTGAACTACAGAGTCAAAAGCATCTTACGAAGTTCTGTTTACACCGCTAGGTTTCAAAATTTCAAAAAGGCTCCTTATCTGCTCTCTACCGTTAGACGTTGCTCTCATTTATTTTTGTTTTATTTAATATATCTATTTTTAATCTTTCTACTTATATATATATATATATATATTGAAGTTCAGGTTACATCTCTACAAGTGAATCAAATTAATGTATGATTTTTGTTTTGAAGTTCTATCTTTGAGTTACTATTCCATTAAGCTTGAGATTTAAAAGAACCACTCACACATCTAAACGACATCGATATGTGTGTATTGGACCTCAATTTCAAGGGTCTACCATCGACATGTGTGTATTGAACCTCTTCATTCCAAGATCCAACCTGTTTCATAAGGAGATCACATGGAGATGCAAATGGAATTAATATATGAAGGATTTTTCATAAGGAGATGGCATGGAGATTGGAGATTCATGACTCTAGAAAGGATGCCTAGGAGTTCACATGTGTATGGTCTATGCACCTCCCAAGCAATGACCAGAGAACCAAGAACTACACGAATGGGTTGCACACTAAAAACTTCCTTGAAGGGTCTAAAAACCCACTAATTTGTGATGTGAGTTTCATTAGAAAGCCCATATAGAAGGAGAATCAACTCATCTCTTCAAAATAGCATACAAAAACCAAAGCGAATGACCATTCTATATCTACATTCACAAAGGCCACTATTTTTTGTATAAGCATGGTGTTACGCATGTCCATCATTAACATGAGGAGGACTCAAAGACCCTTCCAATTGTCGACAAATTTGTGGTCTTTGAGAGAAGATGACCTTCATGCCACAGCCTAGTTGAATTTCGATCCATCCTTAACTTGAAGGAACTTTTGGAGCAATTAGCCTTGCAATTGTTGTTTTCCCTTGGTGTGGCATATAAGAGCCTTGTAGAAAACACATCCGTGGGTGCAACTAACACAATTTGGGCATCTTCTCGATAGCAAAGAGAGCATATTACTAAGAGGAAGACAATTTGCAGTAGCATAGAAATCATTTTTTCCAAGTGCCATTTTTGGACCTTTAAGTGGTTGACTTTGTTTCTAAAGAAAGAATTTAGGGTTGCTCTTGTTGAAAATCAAGTCTCAACCATATAAAATGAATCATCCATGAGTTTTGCAAGTGGACGAATAAAAAAGGAGGACCCAAAGTCATAGAATCAAGTTCGCAACTTCACCAAAATCAATCAACTTCAAATCTTATCAATTACCCACCAAAATGTGCACCTACACTGATTGATGGATGGTTGACTAGATTCTAAGAAAATTAGAAACTCTATATAAGCATCATTTTGCCTTTGTTTCTTGATTTGTGTGAGTTCCAAAGGTTTGCCTCTTAGTTTAATGAAGTCCTAAACTCTAGCAAGCAGTCCCCTTGCTTGCTTTTCTCATTTTCTCATGATTTTTCCCCTCTCTATTTAGAGGTGTGGTTAGGCTTTCACAATTCTATTTGTACCACATTGCATTGCATTGTTTTCTCTCTCGTTGTACTCATTTTTGTTAATTTCAAGCTTCATTTGTCTCTCATAAGTATAATGCCCCAAAGTGTGCAAAAATTTCAAGTTCTTTTACTAAATGAATTGTGAGAAATTGCCAAGTTTAAGCTATATCTCTGCACATAGGTAGAGAGTGTTCCAAATAGATAACCTATCTTACAACGGATGCTTCTCACAATTGAGACATCCATTTGGCTTGATTCAAAGCTTGTTGGATAGCTCTTGGGGTCTATTTTATTTTTTCAAAGTTTCATTTTAAGTATTTGTATAACTATAGAGAACCAATGAGAATAGTGAGCATATATCAATGTTTGTGGGACTAGCAGAGGGCATCCATTTGGGGTGTTTGAATCTTCCCCCGTCAATGGTATCAAAGCATTTTGGAAGGTTGGGGACATCAATGGACATCATATTGAAGTCTTGGAGGGATCGAGAAAACTCATGGAAGCACAAGGAGGAGTTTATCAAAGAAAAAAGACATCAAAAAGGGTTTATATCAATTGGTATCTCAACTAGTCGAAGGTTATCAAGGGATAAGTTATCAAAAGGTAACATCCACACCTTCTAAAGCATGTAAAAACTTGAGGATAGGCAAGAAGAGCATAGTAGAGCTCATTATGGTTGAGCATAGTGCACAAATAGAAAAGTTAGAGAAGGGAAACTATCAACCATGGAAATTTAGAATTAGCAACTACCTTATGGGCAAAGGTTTGTGGTGATTAGTAGTGGCACAGAGCCGAACACTCATATACATGATCTGTTAGATATGCTCAATACTCCACCCTCATGTGACCACAAATGATCTATGGTGCTCTAAGTTTTTAGGCCCCCATTATGAGGAGAAGCCATTATGAGAGTCCAGACATTTGTGGAACCCTAACTTCCAAGTTAGATGAGGTCTATGTGTGATCGTTGATGGTTGTAGATGATCTTTGTGGGCCTAACTGTTAGGTTAGGTAGGGCATAAACTTCCAGGCCATTAGGTTGCCATTTAAGGTGAAAATAAGGGCCCTGTGGCATCGCGCGGTTTCCCCATAGAACCTTAATGGGGGGGGGGGGGGGGAGTGTAGAGGCAGTTTTGCCCCGTTCTGCGGGGTCCGAGGGGCCTATCCCCCCGGCCTGTAGGGTCGAGACCGTAGGACTTTTACTCATGGAGATATTGTCAGATCATATATTTTATCGACTATTTTGTATCTCCCGACTATGTTTATCTATATTGAACTGCCTTGTAAAAGCTATATAAGCACGGCCCAGGTTGAGCTCTACATAGCATTGCGCACTAGTAAGCCCTTCATTTAGAGTATGTCTAGATCACCATCTAAGCTCCACATTGGGATCGCACGGGTGGAGAGCACCATCATTGTAACTGCATTACGCTCGGCAATCTGAGAATTTGAGTTCTCTATCTCTGAATCTGCGTCTATCTTTGTCTAGTTTTTCTCTCAACTCTATCTACAGGTCTATTTCGCTATGCTGTTATTTTCTTACATGATCCACCACTTGAAGGATAGGTCAAGGCACGATGAATGGATAGAAAGGGATTGGAGGGTTGTTACCATTAGTGTCCATGTGAAAGGCCATATGTTTAACAAACATTTTGTATATGTTCTATAATAAAACATATAGTTTGATCTTCAACTTGATGTTCTTTGGTGATTGCATGAAGAAGCTTGAGCAATCATGGATAGAATATGAGAAGCATGACAAAGAGGTTCATAGTTTGAATTTTTGGGGCTTCTATGCATGGTGGAGAGAAGAATATAGACTTTTGATTCCTTTCATAGTGGTCAAAGGCTTGATCCTTAATGTAAGCACTTCTGATAGTATGTAACTTATGATTGTACCCTTTACAATCATAAGGCCATGGTGCATTGGATATGCCAGACTTCCTTGATCCTATTTCATGCGTTCTAGACCAGGCTGTTGCATGAAACATGTCTTCTTTTTTGGTGGATGATGGCTCTATTTTGCTTCACAAAATAGAGAATATGTATAAGTCTTAGGCATGCACTCTGCACCATAACGAGACTGTGCTCATGGATAGAGTCAAATTCTTCATTGCTAGAGGATTTCAACCCCCATAGGGCAGGTTACAAGTTCAAGCTTGATCTGCCATCTATGCATCAGATGAAGATACTTTTTCTATCAAAATAAGAGAGCCATAAATCCATTATAGATGATTAAAGAAGTTATGGAGGCATCATGGCCACGTGCCCTCTTGGATGATTTCCATGCCTATCTTATGATTGGTGCGGGTTCAAATTCTAAGTACATCAACTTGTTCGAACACATAGTTCTCTAGACATTTTGGCTAGATCATTTCTTGTCTCCCCACTATGATGAGTTTGATTTTGGTGCCCATCCTTCAATGATGTAACATATTCTTTTTCTATCTCAAAGGTGGGGTATTGTAGACAACATAAGAGGAGATCCACAAAAGGGAACTGTGGTTATGCAAACATCCCCTGCTTCAATAGGTCCATGGTTCGATACCCAAATCTAGAAGATTTTTGTTGCTTCGCACAATCATCCATTCCTTTACTTCTCTACCAATTATATGTGTGATATAATAAGAAGGTTCAAAGCATGTTCCTACTGATGCATAGACACCTTCTCTATGGTGCATTGAGTCTTCAAATCCATAGCAAGAACACCATATTCTCTTGATCACTCCTTCAAGATCTTATGTTGTGACCACAATATAATAAATATATGTAAAACTAACCATGCACCAAGTGTGAGCATCCTTGATAGCTTCCACGCTTTTTATATCAGTGGTGTGAGTTCAAAATTATGATTCCATAACTTCTAAGAGTCGTTCTTGCCATTCCCCCCAGGAGGTGCTACATGCATAAGATAATACAAAGTGGTGGTGGATGCAGCATCCATGACATAGCAGGCTAGTGGATAAGCCAGAATTTTTGTCATACAATCCTTTTGTCCCTCGCCATAGCTAATTATTCGATGCGAGCTCGTCACACACAGAGTGTTCTCTTCGGTTCGCCTCCCAGCCACGCCCGAGCTTCTACTTGTGTTCTCTTGAGAGATAGTGAGAGAGCCCTCAAAACCACTAAGGGTAATACAAATAATCTCTCTACTCAAAGAGATTGCTCTCTCCCCCTTCTACCAAATGGGCATAATGCCCTTAGTGATGCCATGTGGCATTCTTGCCACCTCAATCAAGAGTGTGCATCCGTAATATGACATTTCCTTCCCCTTGAAAGCATTTTCGTCCTCGAAAATGTAGATGAAATGTCCATGATGGTAGAAGCAAATACTCGGACTCCCCTGAACCCCATGCACTCTATGTACATGGTCATCTCTGTGTGTTGTTTCCTTGTATCCTTCCCCTTAAGAAGCCTCATATGAGATCATCTCAAAGGTGGGAAACCGTCTGAGTGGTGCCTACTATCTCCCATATACACTTCACTTTCCAAACTATCACTCCCATAACATACAACAGCATCCAAATGACCTAAGTCCATATGATGTATACTCTATGGAGTAATAGCATGTAAAGCAAGTGTAAGAGTGTCAAACTTATAAGCTTGACCATATGACAATGGAGATAATAAACCATATAATCCTCTAAAATATAGAACAAAGTCCCATAACAAGTGGCTCCAAACACATCTAAGACTAAATGATAGATTGCCCTCCTAACACCCCAGGTCTTGCTAACCTTGAGTGTAATCACAAGTAGTAGTTTTGTCTAAACTACCTTGTGATCTATGTAAAACCATCATCTAGTTCATATATAAGAATTTCTTGGTAGTAAAATATAATCTATACATTTCACCCGCCAAGAACTCTGTGGTTTGTCATCCATTACCTGTGGACTAAGTTCTATTGGAAGAGCATCTATTGGCACTTGTGCAAATTCTAATATTTCTCTTCCCTGTAGTTTGCCATATGAATGCAAAAAGCATTCTCTTTGAGATTCAGATAATCCTTAAGTACCCATCCTCCTAACTAATGTTTACTCATCATACTCATGATGTAACACGAACTAAGAGTTTGGTACCTTAATAGGTTAGATATATCTCTATCTCCTATAAACTCTAAAGAGAAGAGTCATAACTCTACTCCCAATCTAACTAATGTCAATAACTAGATCATCTCATCTAGTCAGAGACCATCACTGGAGTAACATAATTTCTCCTCTCTAGAGTCTCCATGTGAGACTCAATCTAACCATCATGATTAACTGATCTTCATCTTGTCTTTGATAGAAGAGTGCCACTTCTATCTAGAAAACCACAATGAGAAAGTGAAACTCTCTCCATGTCTCTCTCTGTAATCTTCTTTAAGGAAAAGAGCTCTCGTAGTGGGATTTATTCCACTTTCCCTTTCCCTTTCAAAGAGATTCTATAGAATCCAATTGCTCTACTGATCCATAAGTTGAGAACATGCACATAAGTTCTCCATGTTTTTTTTCTTTTCAAAATAGTGGAGAAAGAAACTCCCATGTGAAGGAAAATTATACTGAAAAGTAGAGTATATGAATTCCTTCTGAAATAAAGACTAAGAGATGTTTTCCACTTTCTCCTTTTCTGAAACTCATGAATTTATTTAGTCCTCTCTTCCATAAGTAATGCATAATCCCTCACTACTCATATTCCTATGAAGATGGAGAACAAATCTCCCCTGACTAATGAAGGTGTATATAGTGAAGAGTGGAGAAAATAAATTCCTAACAAGGGTCAAAGCCCTCTACTAAAATGGTTAGCAATGATATGAGATGATACCATAAACACATGAGTATCCATAATAAAAAGTTATCTCTGCCAACCATCCTCTGTGGATGGATCTATATGATCCCATGAAACTTATGGAACTATCCTTCCTAAAAACTCATAATGAGTATGTGATACCAATGGTGATAAAATCAATTATCACATTCTCTATTGGAAGAATAAATCTTCCCTTTACTGTGAAGGATAACTCCCAATCCTAGTAGGAGATGTCTACTAAGAGCTCTCCTCTGATCTAGTGAGACATGACGCCATGAATGATGAGTCCTTTTCTCCCTGGCCATAGAAGAAGAGTGCTCAATGGGAAGTCGTTTCCACCGTCCCATACCAGTGGAACCTTCTTCCAATCCATGGTTTCATACCTACACTAAACCAAATATATATTCCATATATATATAATGGAATATATAGGTGGACTCTAATGAATCCCATGTCCTCAACTCATATCTGTGGACTCAAATGAGTCCCATGTCCTCAAACTAGTTAGTTTGGTTCTAGTCAATGTGTGACAATGGATATCCCTTTCTGTTCCAAACCAACTTGTTCCTAGGTACCAAGACAAGGTCTGAGTACCTCTCTGTAGATCCCAATATACATATATATGTATTGGGTACCCCAACTATTCCTGACTAAGGGATCTATGCTCTATACCATAGAGCTAGTGCCATGTCTCTGGCCTTCCTAACCATCACTCGAATCACATACACACCCGTCGATGCTACTCATGAAACCCATCTCTGTGATCCCATCTTATTGGTTTCCTTAGTAGTGTAGCAGAAATGCTTCACTACTCGCTCAAGTGATGTGCAAGAGTGAAACTAGTCACTCTTTGGGTATTTTTAATAATACCACAAAGTCTCCTATACATCATGTGAGACTCTTGTGAAGATAAATAAATCTTCACTAACTTGGAGATTATAAAAAATGCATCTCCCGTGCCTGAATGCAACTTCCTGAACCTGTAGGATTGCTTGTGCACATTACTAATGGTGAAGGTGTAGCTCCTTCCGTTAGCAATACTATGGTCTAAATCCATAAGGATTATGTGTAGGGATCCTGTTACTACTGAAGTTGCCTTATGTATACTACTATGATGGTCCTAAGTCCATCAAATACATGCGTAGAAGCATGCGTATACCTTATTGACGTTTGCAGAACAGGCATGTTACCATGCCATATCATTCTTACCTAAAGGCAAGTGCGTATATAACGCCATGAGGTGGGAAATTTTTGGACAGCATTTCCCCAGGAAATGGAATCCCAAAAAAATTTAAACCATAAGCTCAGTGGCACAAAGGCCACCCAACGACATAGGGCTTGACAGGCCCATGGCATGCACGCCATAAACTCATATATGGATTCCATGACCTGCAAAAACATAAAAGCAATTGCTAGCAACCATTCTCTGAGTTGCATAGCCATATAATTTTTGTAATCCTCTTTCCTGCAAACAATCAAAAAGTATACTTTTTGCCTGTCGATCCATACTTTTAGAATTTAAATAATGATCAACATTTGATGTATGCAATCCAATCTATGCATGTACATAGAGAACACACCATGACATAAAGTAAAATGCCTGAAGCATAAAATATACGTTCCTGAGTAGTTTGATTTTGGAATTGCATGCATCCATTCGCTCTTGACAAGCTTTGAGACCTCTGCACCTTTCTCCTCAGGTCCTAACATAAACTTTGAAGTGTCCGAAAATATCGGAGCACTCCTCAAAACATAAAGCATGGTCAGGTGATTACAAAAATAATGCAAATTTAGCTCAAAAATGCATTAGTAATCCTTCTTTAGACCTGCAAAAACCACTTTCGGACCTGAAAATTTTCATAAACTGAAATATAAAGCATGTGCAAATAGGTCTAAGTGAAATTACTCAAATCGCCTTCCCGGTTTGAAAAATATGGCTCCCGGAAGGTAGTCACCAAAAACTGTTCAGACTTTGCAGACCTGTTCAGACCTGCAAAAATTTTTACTTTCCAAAATTTTTTCTGATAAACTAAAAGTAGACCTTGTGCTCTTCGAAACGAGCTGTAGCACGTCCAATTTGGAGTTTCCTAGCCCAAGATATGGCCATTCCAAGCGGGACATGCCAAACTAGTGGACTGTTGGAGGGGCTGGAAAAAGTGTAAAAATGTGATTTTTCGGGTGCCCAAAAGCATTCTTCCATCATACAAATCCTAAAATTCTCTCCATAATCTCAGAGAGTGGTATATGAAGATGCCTAGGCCTAGTTTCACCTTTCCAAATCCTCCCTTCGTGTATGCTAATTCGCTCCCCAAAATAGGCCTAAATCAAGATTTTTGCTTTTATACAAAAACTTGAATGGGAGCTCTTAGCAAGCTTTTAATCCACTCTAAGTGTGGATTTCTCTTGGATTATGCACAATAATCCATGGGAAGCCTCTAAATGATCTTTTTCTTACTCCGAGAAGTGGAGTTTGACAAAAGATTAATTTCTGAAATTTTCCAAAAAGTGCGGGAAGGGGGTCTTTGAGGAAGTAAAATTCCTCCTTCACTTATCATTTTGATGAATCTAATGATTCGCCTAAGAATTCCATACACCATATTCTCAGTATATATACTTTTTCCCATCCATCCATAGCTATCGAACCTATTTTTCCCTCTTCCAAAATGGGATTTTCTTAGATTTAGGTGCTGAAATTTTTCTCAAACTGTGATGGAAGGGGGTTTTGTGGAGCTTCAAACTCCCATCAACTGAGGTATCTTTTGGATTTCTTGATTGTATATGGAAGTCAATACACTAGACTATAAGTGTGCATGGTTTTTTCCATAAATTTATGAAAAATACCTTCTCTTTTCCCCTTCCCGAAATGGCTATTTATCCAAAATAGCTCCTAAAACTTGTATAAAAATCATAGAAATAGGCTACTTTGGAGGTGCCAAAAACTTAACCTTTGGTGTATTTTGAGGGAATCCTTGACTATAGGTAAGAGTACATATCTCATACTCTCCGTACAAGTGATTTCCCTCCAAAATCTTGGCCCCCTAATGCTTCGTTATCATTCTCAAAAATGGAAATTCTTACAGAAATTTCAAAGCATTCAAACCTGGAGAGTGAGCTTATAACTCCTTGCTAATTCACGTAGAGGGAGGTATCACTTTTGATTGCTCCTTGTTGCTTTGATGATCTTCTCATCCTTCTCACATCCATGTGCGGGCATCCGATGAAGCAAAACGGCAAGGGAAGCTCATCCTTTATGCATGTTCACTCCTTGCTCAAGTACTTCTCTTTATCTGGTTACCACTGGTTACGAGGAGAAGCTCCATAGCAAAGCGTTATGAGATCGAATACCAATGGCATCCGCTATGATGAAGCTGTCGATCTCCTTTTGTACATCTGCTCACAGACGGCCTTCTACAGTATTATCTATAGGTTCACAGAAGTCTATGAGATCGCCATGGAGGAATGGCCTCTTGTATAGATGACCATCCTCTCTTCCAGGTGACGCGGGTTCAATTCCCACGTAGCGCAATCGCGTGGGCGACCTTCAGCTCTGATACCAGTGTCATACAATCCTTTTGTCCCTCGCCATAGCTAATTATTCGATGCGAGCTCGTCACACACAGAGTGTTCTCTTCGGTTCGCCTCCCAGCCACGCCCGAGCTTCTACTTGTGTTCTCTTGAGAGATAGTGAGAGAGCCCTGAAAACCACTAAGGGTAATACAAATAATCTCTCTACTCAAAGAGATTGCTCTCTCCCCCTTCTACCAAATGGGCATAATGCCCTTAGTGATGCCATGTGGCATTCTTGCCACCTCACTCAAGAATGTGCATCCGTAATATGACAATTTTCCTCATAGTAGGTCATGGGTTGGAATCTGCCTATCTCTATGAGGTGAGCTACTTTTTGACACACTCTCAGCAAATGCATGGAGCTTTGAACGTATAAAATTTAGAGTTCTTTTGCTTAAAAGGAGCTTGGTGGACTTTGTGGATAAAGTAGTTGCATGAGCTCAAAGCAATCACGGATCTAAATCCTATTGTGGGTGTTGAGAGCTTTGAAACTATTGTTTTTTGCTATGCATATCCTATGCAAAGCATCTACAAGGAGGAGGAATGAGAAACTAACAAGATTCATCATTTCGAAGAGAATCACACACAAACAAAAGACACTCTTCTAGGGCTTGAGGAAAATGATGATGGACCCACCAAGGTCTCCATAGCTACTTGAATCAACAAGAACCACAAATTTAACTAAATTCCACAAGTGCATGTGTGATCACATGAGCAATGAGCTTATGCTTAAGTCTAGTCTTGAGATCTTTGGCCATATACATGAGTGACCAAACGGTCTATTATTTTAGATTTATCTGAACCGATCAAACACTCATATCATAGACTTACATTGTTACACCAAGCTTTCTTTGCAAGTAGAGGCAAAGGCAAAAGACGTGGACAAAACTCCCAAGGGAGAGGGAGAGGAACACCAAACTCAATCTCAAGCAACCAAGAAGGATCCAACCAAAGCTATGGATCACAAGGAATAGGAAGGAGTAGAGGAAGAGGAGAATGATCACAAGGAAGAGAAGCATCCAATTAAGAATGCTACAACTGTGGAAAACCGGACCATTATGCAAGAGATTGTTGGTCCAAAGGAGGAGGAAATCAAGGATACAAAAGGAACAAAGGTAATTATGCTAGTACTTCAACAAATTCAAAAAATGGGAACTTTATTATGATCTATGATTCAAGTGAAAGATTCAATTCGAATTTTACATGGTACATAGAGATTGGTTGTAGAAACCATATGAGTTGCAATAAAGATGGTTTCTTTAATTTACACTCACCCATCACTCAATGATGTGTAGAGAAAGGGGATGACACTAAGCACAAGATTACACATGCGAGAGATGTTGCGTTGAATGGATCTCAAAAATATCCAAGGTATTAAAGGATGTGTTGCATGTACCAACCATCACCAAGAACTTGGTTTTCAGTAGGTCAAATGGTTGAAAGAGGTTATGAGATAAGGTTCAATGATCAAGGATGTTTTTTTGAAGACCCCAAGTAGGACTACACGCTTATAGAAAATGGAAAAAACCAAGGAAGACTCTTCACCATAGAGGTAAATCCATCAAACCCTCATGCTATCTACTTGTCAATTGGAAATAAATGAATTGTAGAGATTGAATTGTGGCATATAAGAATTAACCACATAAACTGACATGTAAAAGGTGTATATTTCTTGGATACTATTTAGAGCGAAAGGCTTTTAGATGTTATAACCCCAACGCCAAAGAGGTTAAGGTTTCTAGGGATGTAATATTTGATGAGTTGCTACCTTGGTACAGGTTGAAGGTGCATATGAAGCCGAGAAGAATTTTAAATAGAAATAACAATGCATGGAGATGAAAGTTGCAACCTCTTCAAGCACACCATCAGAGGAGAGTACTAGATAAGCTTGGCAAGGGAGGACAAGGAATGAAGCTAATTCAAGTGAAGGAAGCAACAAAGGAAAAGGAAAGTCAAATAATGAAGACCGTTAATGGGTAGAGTACATGGACTCTACAGGTGACGAAGATGTGGAAAAATTAGAAACTCCAAGATTTAAAGCATACAAACCGATGAGGAGATTCCTACCACCTAAGGATGAGGTAAGGTCATCCAATAGGGTTAAATACCGTGTTCAAAGGTTAACTTAAGATTCATTCATTGCAAGACATTATTCCTACATGAGTCAAGTTATAGCTTGTGAAGAAACTAACTCTTTTGAAGAAGTTGAGCTAAATAATCTTAGGAAAGCACCAAGCACTAACATTATTGAGTATATTTGAAGGTTAAGGAGTTTGCAAATGCCCTATGCTCATTTGGGAGCCCAATTCAAGATGATTATCTTGTTGCGCACACTCTCAATGGCTTGAGAGAGGATGAAAGGTGGAAAGCATTCACCATGTCAATATATGTGAGGGATTAATTACCAAAATTTAATCAATTGGTCACATTAATGGTGACCAAAGAGATTAACCAAGAGGGTTTACAATCAAAGGGCAGCCAGGCCAAGTTTTCTATATAAGTAGAGGTAAAGGCAAAAGAGGTGAAAAAAACTCACAAGGTAGAGGGAGATGAAGGTAAAAATCAAGCTCAAACAACCAAGATGGCTCCAAGCAAAGCTATGGATGAAGAGGAAGGGGAAGGAGTAGAAGAAGAGGAGAAAGATCATAAGGTAAAGAAGCATCCAATGGAGAATTCTACAATTGTGGGAAACTGGGCCATTATGCAAGAGATTGTTGGTCCAAAGGAGGAGGAAATCGATGATACAAAAGGAATCAAGATAATTATGTTGGTACCTCAAAAAAATAAAAAAAAATGAGAACTTGCTTATGATGTATGGTTCAAGTGAAAAAGTCAATTTAGATTTTACATGGTACATAGGGAATCGTTGTAGCAACCATATGCATTTCAATATATATGTTTTCTTTAATTTACACTCACCTATCACTCAAGGACAAATAGAGATAGGGGATGACATTGAGAACATGATTACACAAGTGGGATATGTTGCATTCAATGGATCTCAAAGCTACAAGATATTTAAGGACATGTTGCATGCAGTGCCAACCATCACCAAGAACTTGGTTTCAATAGGTCAAATGGTTGAAAGAGGTTATGAAGTCGGGCTCAATGATTAAGGATGTTTTGTTGAAGAACCCATGTATGATCACAAGCTCATAGAAAAAGCAAACAATCAAGGAACAATCTTCACCATGGAGGTAAAGCCATCAACCCCTAACATTGTCTACTTGTCAATAAAAAATAAACAGATTGCAGACATTGACTTGTGGCATGAAAGAATTGCCCACATAGACTCATAAAGGATGAAGGGCATGCAAAGCAAGGGCTTGGTGAGTGGTCTACCTATTCATATATCTCAAAATATGAAACATTTGTGCCATGATTGTCAATTAGGGAAACAAAGCAGATTGCCATTCAAGAAGGGAGCACATGTGAGCAATGAAGTGTTGAATCTCATACACATAGATGTATGGGGTCCTACAATGGAACCATCCATTGGAGGTAATAGATATTTTGTCGCATTTATAGATGATCATTCAAGGTTTTTTTGGATGTATTTCATGAAGAAAAGGTAAGATGTTTTCTACATGACCATGGCATTAAAAAAATTCACTTGTAAGTATACACCTCAACAAAAGCAGGTGTCAGAGAGGAAGAACAGATATATAGTAGAAGTTGCTAGAGCTATGCTAAATGAAATGAATGTTCCTAATTCTTATCAATGCATATGCATACACACATGCATATGCATACACACATACACATGCATATGCATACACACATGCATATGCATACACACATACACATGCATATGCATACACACATGCATATACATACACATGCATATGCATACACACTATGCATACACACACATGCATATGCATACACACTATGCATACACACACATGCATATGCATATACATACATGCATATGCATATACATACATGCATATGCATACACACATGCATATGCATACACACATGCATATGCATACACATACATGCATATGCATACACACATGCATATCCATATACATACACATGCATATACATACAAATGCATATGCATATACACATACACATGCATATGCATACACACATGCATATGCATACACACATGCATATACATACACATTTCTATGCATACACACCATGCATATACACACATGCATATGCATATACATACATGGATATGCATATACATACATGCATATGCATATACATACATGCATATGCATACACACATGCATATGCATATGCATACACACATGCATATGCATACATACATGCATATGCATACATACATGCATATGCATATGCATATGCATACACACTATGCATACACACACATGCATATGCATATACATACATGCATATGCATATACATACATGCATATGCATATGCATATACACACATGCATATGCATACACACACATGCATATGCATACACACACATGCATACACACTATGCATACACACATGCATATGCATACACACATACACATGCATATGCATACAAAAACATATGCATACACACATGCATATGCATACAAATGCATATGCACACAAATGCATATGCATACAAATGCATATCCATACACACATGCATATGCATACACACATGCATATGCATATGCATACACACATGCATATGAATATGCATACACACATGCATATGCATATGCATACACACATGCATATGCATATGCATACACACATGCATATGCATATGCATATGCATACACACATGCATACACACTATGCATACACACACACACATGCATATGCATATACATACATGCATATGCATATACATACATGCATATGCATATGCGTACACACATGCATATGCATACACACATGCATATGCATACACACATGCATATGCATACACACATGCATATGCATACACATACATGCATACACACTATGCATACACACACATGCATATGCATATACATATAAATACATGCATATGCATATACATACATGCATATGCATACACACATGCATATGCATATGCATATGCATGCACACATGCATATGCATACACATACATGCATACACACTATGCATACACAAACGCATGCATATGCATCTATATACTTGCATATGCATATACATACATGCATATACATACATGCATATGCATATACATACATGCATATGCATATACATACATGCATATGCATATACACACATGCATATGCATATACATACATGCATATGCATATACATAAATGCATATGCATATACATACATGCATATACATACATGCATATGCATACACACATGCATATGCATACACACATGCATGTGCACACACATGCATATGCATACACACACACGCATACATATACATACACACATATATGTGAAAATATCTAAAAAATAAATCTATAGATTTTTTAGAGTTTATATATATATATATATATATATATATTTTTTTTTTTTTAACATCTCTAGATTGGATCAAATGGGATCTCCACATACACTTTGGAGAGCGCATGACCATGACGACTTCAAGATATATCACATACGTGATGGAGCTCCAGTCATGGATGCGGCCGAAAAGTCCATGCGTCAATGCATTCGACAGTTTTGCTCCATAGAGTTTGGACATTCTGTAATGTTAAAATGGAGCGAACAGGATAAGGATTCCAAAAATTATATCACAAAGTCGATATATGAAGAGTATCGGCCAGCACTTGGGCATCCTATAGTGAGCTTAGATGGATTCAGCATAGAGTACATGGGGTTCAGGGGAGTCCGAGCATTTTCTTCTACCACTACGGACATTTCATTTACCTTTTCGAGGATGAAAAGGTTTTCAAAAGGAAGGAAATGTCATATGATACTCAAAAGGTTAGGATCATCTTTTGGAGAAGGATGCCACATGGCATGACATGGGCATTTTATACCATTTGGTAGAAGAGACATGAGGAGGTCTCATGTAGTCTCTCTCTAGATGAGAGATAAAGAGAATATATGAGCTATGCTCGATGGTCGGGTGGTATGAAAAACTCCATCTCTGCATGTGTCCTGACAACGGGAGTGTGAAGCTAATGGCAATGTCGAAAGAACTACAAAGATGCATCTAAAACAAGAGAATACAGGAAAACGTTTTTGAGAGGATCTGAAAAAAGTGGTGAGATTTATCATTAACGCTTTCTTAAATATTGCTCTAAATAGTAATACATAAGCATCTGAATTATTTCAACGGATAAAAACAACAAAATTTATATATTATGACGGAATACCTATCCAAAGGGCAATTAGTAGATGCACTATTAGCATACATCCATAGTACGTATGTGGGTTCTTTTTTATTAGAAATGAATTACAAAGAGTCCAAGCTTTTTTTTTTAAATCAGATTTTTTTTTTTTGTAGAAAAGCTTATTGCAATTCTCCAAGCGAAATTGATTTAAGTATTTGCAGGGACACATGATCATTTATTGGTCATTTTTTTGTCACAATACATTGAATCTTTGGTAAAGACTTTTTCCGTGTGCAAGATTATTTAGAATTATATTATAATTCTTATTTAATATTATAATGGAGACTGGAGGTATTTTATGTATCAATATTTAAACTGAAGGTTCTGCACACTGGAAACATCTACATACATACACACATACATTACTACATGCATGGATACACACATATACACAGATACACATACATGCGTAGATACATGTACATAAAAATGCAAACATACATACATACATAAATATGAGCATAGATGCATGCATGGTTACATACATACATATATGCATACACATATACATTCATGCATACATACATACACACATACATACATGCATACATACATACATACATACATATGTACATACCTACATAGATAGATACATACATGCATGCATGGTTACATACATACATATATGCATACACATATACATTCATGCATACATCTTCATGCATACATGCATACACACATACATGCATACATACATACATACATATGTACATACCTACATAGATACATACATACATACATACATACATACATACATGCATACATAAATACACACAGGCATACACAGATACATACATGCATACATGCATACACACATACATGCATACATACATACATACATATGTACATACCTACATAGATACATACATACATACATACATACATGCATACATAAATACACACAGGCATACACAGATACATACATTCATACATGCATAAAAATAAAGACATGCATACACACATACATATCTACATAAATAAATATTTATTTATAAATACATATCTACGTAAATAAATAAATAAATACATACATACATATGTACATACGTACCTACATACATACATACATATATACATACATACATACATAAATACACATAGACATAGATACATACATACATTCATACATGCATACATACATACATACATACAAACATGCATAGGTACATACATATCTACTTAAATAAATAAATAAATAAATAAATAAATAAATAAATACATAGTTTGGCATGTTTTCTTTTTGTATGAAATACTGAAGAACTAGTAATATGTAGGCAGAGACAGAGATGTAATGATTTTATAAGGATGGGTAGAATAATGATTTTATATGATGTAAGTAGGTTAGAATGCATTCAAAATGTCGAGGTTTCTCTTATCCTTCAATCGAGTACATAACTTGGATTTCATTTCATAGCTGCCCCGTTCTTGACTTAGGTGCTTCTTTTCCATATGTTTAATAGTATTAATAAAGGCTGATATATTTCAATATTATCTATATGTTTGCTTTTTGATGTTTCTTTTAACGTTTTTAAGCAAACATGAAAATTTAGATTTCAAAATACCTTGTGCAGTAATTCTTATGTTCTAGTATATGGTAAATAAAAGGACTCTATGTACAAGTAATATCCAATGCAGCATTTACGTAAGCTGATCATAATTTTGATTATAATCAATTTAATGTGGACTATTTATCACAATCAATTCAATAAATTTCTTTATGATCAAATTAGTAACTCAATATACAATCTAGTTATTAGATTTCTATGTACTAACTCAATGTAATAGATTTCAATATTATCGATTTATACTTATTTATATAATCAATTTTAAAGATTTGTATATAAGCAGGTTATTAGATTTGTATATAGCCAAAAAAATATTAAAGTATGTAATCTTTCATCAAAAGCACGTACATTTTTGTACCTTATCACTTATCTACTACAGTATACACACACACTTCTTCTCTCTTGTCCCCTTGTCTCTCTATGCCACTAGACAAACCCATCAATATATTTCTACGAGATTTTGCTACAGCATCTTAGAATATACAGGAAAATTACATTGTTAAGCTGTTAATATTAACCTTAATTTGACTAATCATACTTCAGAATATATTTTCCTCTTCATTTAGGGTGGAAATGCTGGCAATGTGTTTTATGTATCAATATGTAGACTTAAGCGATGAAATACTGGAAACATACACACACATACATTGATGCATAAATACATAAATACATATATGGCATACATAAATACACGCCTGTATGCATACAAACATGCATGTATATATACATATATGCACACATAGATAAATCCATCCATGCATGCATGCATACATGCATACATATACACCTACATACATACATTCATTCATAAATACATACGTACATACATATGTACATACATATGTACATACATATGTACATACATACATACATACATAAACATATGCATACATATACACATACATATATACATAGATACATGCATACATGCATACATACATACATACATAAATGCATGCATCACTACATACATACATACATATATAGATACGTACATACATAATACTTACATACATATGTGCATACATACATGCATATATGCATACATATATACACGTGCATACATACATATATACATGCATACATGCATGCATGCATGCATACATATATAAATGCATGCATACACACATACATACATAGACACATACATACATGCATACATGCATACATGCATACATGCATACATGCATACATGCATACATGCATACATGCATACATGCATACATGCATACATACATACATACATACATACATACATACATACATACATACATACATATATACATACATACATACATACATACATACATACATATGTAAGAGTTTTTTAGAAAACTCTCTAAGAAGGCTTGGAAAATAAGAGCACATATCAATGTTGTGTGTGCAACCCACCTCCCATCCTTTATATCCTCTTGTATTCAAAATAGCAATACTTTAGAATGATATAGTGCAGACATGTGGCCATCATGGAACACTCATTCCCATTACCTTCAAATACCTTAGGATATCCCTCAAGCTAGGAACCTTGGCTATGACTAGCCCTTGTCCTACACACATGTGATGGTCTCTATAGATAAATGTCTAACACCCTCTCCCCCTTCTAAAGATTATTTTCCTCAATGATTAATGACAAAAAGTACTTGCGAACAAGAGCTTCTAAGTCCCAAGTAGATTCTATAAGGAGCAATCCTCTCCAGGCTACTAAATACTTCTGGATGACACAATTTCTCAACTGTTTCTATCTTGGATCTAGTATCCTATGTGAAGAATGATCTATGTTGTCATTTTCTTGCTAAGAAACAATACACTCTATTAGATTATCCTCCCTAGATATATAACTTCTAAGTTTATAACATGAAACATTGGATGGATTATGCAATCTAGAGGAAGCTTTACTCAGTAAGAAACATCACTAGGCTTCTTAACTATCTTCCAAGGCCCACAAAACCTTGGTGAAATCTTAACACACTTCCCTATGGATATTCAAGTAGATCTAAGTGGCACTTGAATAAAAACTCTATCTCCTTCTTCAAATACTCTAGGAGATCTCTTCTTGTCAGCATATTCTTTTTCCCTATTAGATGCTTGCTGCATCTTGGATTTAGCCATTTCTAAATTTGCTTGGAGATTTGCGAGGCACTCCAAAGCACTAGGACATTTCTTTGGCATTCCTCTGGTACTCAGAGCAATGGGATTCATGCTATAATTCATCTCAAAATGAGACAATCTTGTTTTATGAGTTCTATTATTTAAGCAAACTCTACTAATGGAAAAAATAACTATCCAAATTTGTCTCCCTCTCACACACATTTGCTCTCAACCTGTCCTCTAAAATCTGATTGACCCTCTCAATCTGATCTTCTATCTCTGGATGGTAACCACTACTCATTTTTAATGACACTTTTAGTTTGTCAAATAAAAATTTCCAAGTGTCTTGTGTGATGGAGAGTGTTAATCTCCAAAAGAACAACCTACTCTTGAATTTAGAACACCTCTATATCAAGAGTAAGTCAAAACCTTCACCAATTTAAGAGATCAATAACCAAATATCAATTTCTTGACTAAACTGTGAAGAAGGAAATTATTCAGAAAGTCTGCTGCATAGATCTTGCTCATTGACTGAGTAAATGTGTAAAGTTTTTTATGAAACTTTGCACAAGGTGTCGCCTAAAGATTGCGCACCTTCTCCAAGTCAAATTACTTCAAAAGGTTCAGTAGATCTTGAGAAATCTACTTACCAAGTCATCTATATCTAAATCTGCACTTCTAAGAAGTCGATTTGGACACCCCTAACTTCTTAACTTTAATTCTCACAGTATAGAACCCGTTTAAGCAAATGCTTCTAGCCACGAGTAGCTTACATTCCAACTTAAAGATTAAGTGCTTACTTGCACAAAACTTTAAACTGTGGAGTGAGAAATGATCAAATCATTAAGATCAAAATTTGCGCCTGTTTCAGGAACCAGTGAGTACTTTCTCACATGTAAATGTTCCTACACACAATTCTCTTAGCCTGATCACAATTAGACTCTCAAACTCTAGCCATAGATTGATTAACTATGGACTTAGATATCTCCAAAAGGAATTCACAAAAGATCTATCACACAGGGAGAAAACACAGAAACATCGAGCACAATTTTTCTTCTATTTCTCAGAAATATACAACTGAGTGAGGATGGAGAATTCAACTCACTTCACAAGTGTCTAATGACATTCTTAACTTCTCAATACACTATTCTCATGATCTCCTATTGTCTTCTCTATTGCCCCGACATTTTTTTCAAGTATTTATAGGCAAATATGTACAAGTTTATGACTATTCAAAACTCTATGTGATCTATGTCTTCACTAATGTACATATGTGTACAAAACATTCATCCTGTGAATGTGTCCATCTTCTTTGCTTCAAAACTTGATTTCATCTCCATCCTTTATCCTTAAAATCTTCAATTGGTGATTGATCTGCACCAACAGCTCCCCCTCAATCATCAATTTAGGTTTCTCTTATTTTCTTTATACCTGCCATGTCTTTAAACTTCTGTAGCTTTGGTCCATCCAAGCTCTTTGTAAGCATATCAGCTATCTGATCTTTTGTTGAAGTATGTATGACTTCAATCTCCTTATCCATCACCTTCTCTCTTAGAAAGTGATACTGTATCTCAATGTGTTTAGTCCTGGCATGAAAAACAGGATTAGCAGCTAGATATAATGAACTCATGTTATCACCATAAATGATAGGTATGCTCTGTATAGTGTCAAAACTCTTCATGAGAGTCTTAAGCCAAATCACTTCTTTTACAGCTTCAACCATGCCTTTGTACTCTGCTTCTGTAGATGACAAAGGAACTGTATGTTGCTTCTTTGAGCACCAAGAGACTAACTTATCTCCCACATAACACATGTATCCATAGGTTGACCTTCTATCATCTGGATTACCTGCCCAATCTGCATCACTATAAATCTTGATATTTGTATCTGATGTAAAACCATAATACAAACCTTCTTTGAGTGTACCCTTAATGTACCTCAACACTCTTTGACCTGCAATCCAATGCTCTTTCCTAGGACAATGCATAAATTGAGACAAAACCCCTACTGCATATGATAAATCAGGTCTAGTTAAAGTAGCATAGATAAGACTACCAACCAAACTCTGATATTGTCTCATGTCCTTGAATTCTTCACCTCCAAATTTACTCAATTTGTGATTCACCTCCATTGGTGTGGGTGCTACCCTGTAATCATCCATTTTAAACTTGATTAACAAGTTTCTCAAATACCTTTCTTGAGTCACATACACTCCATGTTGAGTGTATGAAATCTCCATGCCCAAGAAGTATGACAAGTCTCCCAAATCACTGATTTTGAACTCTTTCTCCATTTGCTTCTTTAAGCATTGAATGCCTTTCTCATCTGTACCTGTAAGTATGATATCATCAACATATATGCACATGTAAATAAACCCATCATCACTTGCTTTGACAAGGAAGCTACTATCTGCTTTAGACACCTGAAATCCAAGTTCTTTCAAGAACTTTACAAGTCTATAATTCCATGCCCTTGGGGCCTGCTTCAAGCCATACAAAGCTCTCTTGAGCTTGCACACATGATCTGGATACCTTTTATCTCTGAACCCTTGAGGTTGCTCCATGAACACATCATCTGAAATATAACGCATTTTTCACATCTAATTGACACAATTTCCAACCTTTACATGCAGCAATTGCTATAAGTGTCCTGATGGTTGTCATCTTTGCCACAGGACTATAAGTCTCATCATAGTCAACACCATATGTCTGAGCAAACCCTTTGACAACAAGTCTAGCTTTGTACCTAGACACACTTCCATCTGCAAATCTCTTTGTCTTATAAACCCACTTACATCCAATGATCTTCTGACTATTTGGTTTTGGAACCAAATCCCATGTTTGATTCTCCAACAATGCATCAAATTCTTCCTGCATAGCTTTCTCCCAATTTTCTTTACCTTTTGCCTCTTCATATGTAGAAGGGTCTTCATCTGCTTTAATCATGTAAGCATAATCTTTGGTAGCCAAAAATGAAGTATCATAGCTATACCTTGTAGGTTGCCATTTGTTCCTTGTAGACCTCCTAAGTTCTCCACTTCTTGAGGTTTCTGGTTCTTCATATTCAGGATCAAATCTTGGTGTTTCTTCCACTTCAACCTGCACTTCATTGTTCTCTTCTTCATCAATTATTTGAACCTTTGACTTACCTTTCCTTTGGCTCACAATCTCTTCATCATCTGTATTAATATTGATAGTACCTGCATACCAAGTACCTTGCTCATCAAATGTAACATCTTTTGATACAAGAAAATGTTTTGTGGATGGATTCCACAACCTATATCCCATCTGCTTATCATCATAACCAATAAACACATATTTTTCAGCTTTAGGTTCCAATTTGTGCCTTAATTGTGATGGCACATATGCATAGGCCAAACATCCAAATACTTTGCAATGGTCTAGTGTAGGTCTCTTACCCCACCATGCCTCATAAGGTGTCATTCCCTGCAAAGCTTTACATGGTAACCTATTGACCAAATAAGTAGCTGTATTTACAGCCTCAGCCCACAAATAATTAGGGCAATTTTTCTCCTTCATCATGGACCTTGCAAACTCAACAAGAGTTCTATTTCTCCTTTCTGCTACACCATTTCGTTGAGGAGAGTACCTGCAAGTAACTTCCCTTTTTATACCTGCATCCCACAAGTAATCACTAAATTCATTAGAGAAATACTCTCCCCCTCCATCTGACCTTAGTCTTTTCAACTTATGTCCTGTAATTCTCTCTGCATACATATGATAATGTTTGAAAGTATTGAATACTTCTGACTTATCTTTGATCACATAAATAGTGATCCATCTAGTAGCATCATCAACATAAATCACATAATACCTTGACCCATTTATACTGAAATCCTTTGATGGTCCCCACACATCTGTATGTACCAACTCAAGCTTCTCTGAGTACATAAAACCATGCTTGGAATAGGAATGCTTATGAGCCTTACCTAATTGACATGCCTCACATCTGTATGTCATATGTTGACCTGCAACATTAGGCAAACCAAGCACTGAACCATTGTTAATCATGTCTTTAATACCTCTTTCATTGAAATGTCCAAGCCTCTTGTGCCAAAGATCTAACTCAGAGATCTTATGTTCTCCATATGTGAACATGGCATGACCAATATTACCTTGAATCTTCAATGTGAACAATCTTCCTTCTTTCTTTCCTGAAACAATTTGTTTATACCCATTGCTAGGGTCTTCCACAAACACTCCTTCATTAGTGAACCTTACTTCATAACCTTTTTCCACAATTTGTCCTACACTTATCAAATTCTTAGGAATTGTAGGAACATACAAGACCTTACTCAATAAGGTGCTACCATCCTTGGCCTTCACTGATCCAATTGACTTCACATTGTGCTTTGTGTTGTCACCTGTTTGAACAACATGATTAGATACCTTATTCTCCAAATCAGTCATCAAGGCTATATTACCACTCAGGTGATTGCTACACCCTGAATCAATATAGAAGACTCTTTGATCTTCACTCTGCCTTTCACAAGTTGCATTCATTATCAATGTTGAATCTTCCTTTTGATATGAAGCATAATTGTAGTAGGTGTTGTTATATTGTTGACTTTGAAAACCTTTACCTGCATTTCTTCCAAAGTAACCCCTACTACCTCTGCCTCTGAAATTACCTCTTTGATTTCTGCCTCCTCTTCCTCTTGAATTATAGTTCTGATTATATCCACCATTACTCTGATTATTATGCCAACAATCATTAGCTAAATGATTTGTCTTACCACAAATCCATCATGCTTTGGCTCCATCTTTGTTGTTCCTGCCTCTTCCTCTACCTTTGCCACCTCCTCTACCTCTTAAGAAGTTGGCTTGACTAGTTGTACCTTCATCTTCACCTGCTTGTTGCTTTCCTTTGTTAGCTTTCTTCTTGTCCTTTGAGTACATTGCATGACTTGTACTTTTGTCACCATCTCCTTTAACATCCTACTCAAATGTTAGCATATGACCTAGCAACTGATTTAAATCAGGAGTGAAATGATCAAGTGATAATTCTGTAGACAAAATGAATGGCTTCCATTTGTCATCACCTCTTAAACCTGTAAGGATTTGCCTTACCAGATTATCCTCCTCAATGTCTTCATCCACAGCTCCTAAAGCATCTGCAATATCTTTCATTCTTGTCACATAGTCTGAAATGGATTGAGAAGCCTTCTTCTTAAAGGTGGTAAACTCTGCCCATAAGGATGCTTTCCTTGACTTAGTAGTATTCTGGAAATGCTCCTCCAAAGCATTCCAAATATCAGTTGCACTTTCAAGTCCTCGAATATGAGGTAACAAGTAATCATTGACAGCCATATAGATAATGCTCCTAGCTTGAGCATCTTTCTTCATCCAATTTTTCGAATCTGCTAACTCTTCCCTAGTTGGAACACTAGGATCTCTAAATTGTGGCTTCTCTTCTTCTCTTGTGATGTAAGCTATTAAATCTTTGCTCATAAGATGAGCTTCCATCCTCATTGACCATGCAGGATAGTTTTCCCTATCCAATTTCTCTATCTGTAGAGAATCTCCCATCTTGTGTCCACCTGTGTATTGAAATCTTCAAGCTTTATGAATAATATATGTACCTTTACTTCAAATTAGAGTCCTTTTGTCTTTCTTGATGTCGTATGGTCTCTTCCTCAAGCTTTATCTTCAAGCTTTCACCTTTTAGTTCTTCAATTGTTGAATTTCTTGAATCTGCAGCAATCGGGATCCTCCTTTCCTTGATTTTGATATTTCCTGCTCTGATACCACTGATGGAGAGTGTTAATCTCCAAAAGAACAACCTACTCTTGAATTTAGAACACCTCTATATCAAGAGTAAGTCAAAACCTTCACCAATTTAAAAGATCAATAACCAAATATCAATTTCTTGACTAAACTGTGAAGAAGGAAATTATTCAGAAAGTCTGCTGCATAGATCTTGCTCATTGACTGAGTAAATGTGTAAAGTTTTTGATGAAACTTTGCACAAGGTGTTGCCTAAAGATTGCGCACCTTCTCCAAGTCAAACTACTTCAAAAGGTTCAGTAGATCTTGAGAAATCTACTTACCAAGTCATCTATATCTAAGTCTGCACTTCTGAGAAGTCGATTTGGACACCCCTAACTTCTTAACTTTAATTCTCACAGTATAGAACCCGTTTAAGCAAATGCTTCTAGCCACGAGTAGCTTACCTTCCAACTTAAAGATTAAGTGCTTACTTGCACAAAACTTTAAACTGTGGAGTGAGAAATGATCAAATCATTAAGATCGAAATTTGCGCCTGTTTCAGGAACTAGTGAGTACTTTCTCACATGTAAATGTTCCTACACACAATTCTCTTAGCCTGATCACAATTAGACTCTCAAACTCTAGCCATAGATTGATTAACTATGGACTTAGATATCTCCAAAAGGAATTCACAAAAGATCTATCACACAGGGAGAAAACACAGAAACATCGAGCACAATTTTTCTTCTATTTCTCAGAAATATACAACTGAGTGAGGATGGAGAATTCAACTCACTTCACAAGTGTCTAATGACATTCTTAACTTCTCAATACACTATTCTCATGATCTCCTATTGTCTTCTCTATTGCCCCGATATTTTTTTCAAGTATTTATAGGCAAATATGTACAAGTTTATGACTATTCAAAACTCTATGTGATCTATGTCTTCACTAATGTACATATGTGTACAAAACATTCATCCTGTGAATGTGTCCATCTTCTTTGCTTCAAAACTTGATTTCATCTCCATCCTTTATCCTTCAAATCTTCAATTGGTGATTGATCTGCACCAACATTGTGAATCTGACATCCCTATCTAAAAGTATATATGTTAGAAACCCATGCAATTTGAATACATGCTCGATAAATAGATCTGCTACTTGTGGAGCTTCCATTGTTTCTTGTGTGGGTATGAAGTGATCCATCTTGCTCAATCTATCTACCACTACTAGGATAGCATCTTGCTTCCTTTGGGCCTATGGTAACCCCACTATGAAGTCCATGGATACACTATCCTAGCTATGCTATGGAATCTATAAAGGTTGTAAAAGACGAAGTGTCTTAACCCTTTTGCCTTGTTGACCTGACACATAAATCATTGTTGAACATATGTGTGGATATCTCTAGCTAATCAAGGTGATGAAATTGTTCTTCTAATAAATTGAATGGTCTTGTTAGCACCATTGTGTCCTACACAAGGAACATCATGGATGAATTTTTTTCTCAGATCCTAGGATTCTTGTATGCAAACCTTTCCTTTCCATTTAACTATTCCATGCGCCACTTATAAAGTGGAATACAAACTTGTGTTGTTTGCTTTACGAGGAGAAGAAATAGATAAAAGTGCTTTGTCTCCTATAATAGATTCATCTCTGATGGCTCTAATGATCTATAACAAGTGTGGATTTACTTCTTGAAGCGATGAGCTTTCTAGAACTACAAAGATCATTTGATACATTATCCATGATAATGCATTAGCTACAACATTCTCATTGCCTCTTGTATATAGGATCTCCATATGAAACTCCTGCATGAGTTCATCCCAATGAGCCTTTCTACCTCAAAGATCCAATTGACTACAAAAATACTTGAGTGTATGGTGATTTTTGTATGCCAGGTTTTCACCATAAAGGTAGTGTCTCTAGACTTTGAGAACATGCACCATCGCATACAACTTGTGTTCATGCATTGGCCAATGGCATTGTGCACTACTTTGCTTCTTGCTTTCAAAAGCCATTTGCCTTTCATCTTGGCTCAAAACTACCCCTATGGCTATGCCATTAGCATCTTGCTCTTTCTTCCATGCAAAGGATACTTTCCTTGAAGCAAAAATTTCATAGGTTTTGCTATTGACAAATAAGATGAAATGAATTTATGATAGAAACTAGAAAGTCATAGAAATGACCATAACTACCCGTCATCTTGAGGAGTTGGCCATGCTAGAATGACTGAGACCTTCTCGGTATCCATTTGAACCCCATTAATCGATATCATATGCCCTAGATACTCTATTTAAAAAAGAAATAACTGAATCTTATCTAGATTTACAAACAATCTATTTTCCTTTAGCTTATTTAATACTACTCTTAAGTGACTTTTAATCTCATGTATAGACTTACTATAAACCAAAAAATCTAAAAAATCCACAAATTTTTTTCCAATAAATGGACATAAAAAATCATTCATTAACATCATGAAAGTAGCAGATGCATTACTCAAACCAAATGGCATAACAAATTACTCATAATGCCTAAAACAGGTTCTAAAAGTTGTTTTATATACATCGTGATCCTCAACTCTAATCTTGTGGTAGCCACATTTCAAATATATTTTACTATATACAATTGATCCACCTAGAGAATCAAGGAGATCATATCCTGGGCATGGGTTACCTATGCTTGATGGAAATCTTATTGAGTCCTTTGTAGTCGATGCACATCCTATGAAATCCATCTTTATTCTTCACTAGAAGAACTGGTGCTGCAAAGGGCAAATAGCTAGGTCTAATAAGACCTTTGTCCACATACTTGTCCATGAACTTGTGGACTTCATTTTTCCTCTTGGAATCTCAGTCAAAATGCCGATTGAGCAGTTGGATTCACTCTTGGTACCAATTTGATCCTATGCTCAATATTCCTACAAGGAGGTAAACTTGAAGGTAATTATTTTAAAAGAAACTCCTAGAATTCTACTCTTACTTTATTTGAAAGTACTTGAGCATTCAAAGTAGACTTTCCTTGACTACAAGAATCCATCACTACAAGAAAAATACACAAAATATAGAAAATAGATATACTTATAGTCAATCTTGAGTAACTTGGTTGCAGTCATCATTCACATCCCTTGGAGATCTAGCTCTCTACGGATCAGTAATCACCTTCCCTCATGCTCAATAAGGTAAACATGTGAAGACAAGTCTATGACTGGTCATTTCCTAGCATGCCGCTTCTTACTTAGGACCATCAAAATGGGTCACTCATGCTATCTCAAAATCCAATCTCTCCTCATAGGACTTGATCTCGATGGGTAGACCAACTACTCATCGGTACCATGTCTTAGTACCCTTCCCATCGGCTAACTCCACTATACAGGCATCCTCTGACTACAAAGTGAATAAGTGTAATCGTCTGATAGACAAAGTTGATGACACTATGTGTGCACCCAATGTCAAAGAGGACCTTGACAAGTTGTCTTGCCATGAATCCTCTCATAAAAATGAGTTACATATGAAGGAACTAGTGATCGTTCTATGCCACTAGTGAAAGCACAACATCTGGTATAGAAGGCACCTTCTTCGTGACCATCATGGTCATTATAGAAGATGATATCAAAGAATATGGAATCTTTAAAATCCTCATCTACATCATTCCTTGCATGTGTGGCATTTATTACTATGGTGGCTGCTATCTTTTTCTTCTTAGAATAGTCTTTAAATCAATGTTGTCCTAAGCACCCATAGCATAACCCTTCTTTCATTGATTTCTCTTTCTACTAAGGGGTAAGGATAGACTTGTTATCATCCTTCTCAGCTAGAGCAAACACCTTTCTCTTAGCTCTCTGTGGATCATTAATCACCTTTCCTCATGCTCAATAAGGTAAACATGTGAAGAAAAGTCTATGACTGGTCATTTCCTAGCATGCCGCTTCTTACTTAAGACCATCAAAATGGGTCACTCATGCTATCTCAAAATCCAATCTCTCCTCATAGGACTTGATCTCGATGGGTAGACCAACTACTCATCGATTCCATGTCTTAGTACCCTTCCCATCGGCTAACTCCACTATACAGGCATCCTCTGACTACAGAGTGAATAAGTGTAATCATCTGATAGACAAAAATTGATGACACTATGTGTGCATCCAATGTCAAAGAGGACCTTGACAAGCTGTCTTGCCATGAATCCTCTCATAAAAATGAGTTACATATGAAGGAACTAGTGATCATTCTATGCCATTAGTGAAAGCACAACATCTGGTATAGAAGGCACCTTCTTCGTGACCATCATGGCCATTATAGAAGATGATATCAAAGAATGGGGAATCTTTAAAATCCTCATCTACATCATTCCTTGCATGTGTGGCATTTATTACTATGGTGACTGCTATCTTTTTCTTCTTAGGATAGTCTTTAAATCAATGTTGTCCTAAGCACCCATAGCATAACCCTTCTTTCATTGCTTTCTCTTTCTACTAAGGGGTAAAGATAGACTTGTTATAATCCTTCTCAGCTAGAGCAAACACCTTTCTCTTAGCTCTCTGTGGGTCAGTAATCACCTTCCCTCATGCTCAATAAGGTAAACATGTGAAGAAAAGTCTATGACTGGTCATTTCCTAGCATGCCGCTTCTTACTTAGGACCATCAAAATGGGTCACTCATGCTATCTCAAAATCCAATCTCTCCCCATAGGACTTGATCTCGATGGGTAGACCAGCTACTCATCGGTTCCATGTCTTAGTATCCTTTCCATCGGCTAACTCCACTATACAAGCATCCTCTGACTACAGAGTGAATACGTGTAATCGTCTGATAGATAAAAGTTGATGACACTGTGGGCACCCAATGTCAAAGAGGACCTTGACAAGCTGTCTTGCCATGAATCCTCTCATAAAAATGAGTTACATATGAAGGAACTAGTGATCGTTCTATGCCACTAGTGAAAGCACAACATCTAGTATAGAAGGCACCTTCTTCATGACCATCATGGCCATTATAGAAGATGATATCAGAGAATGGGGAATCTTTAAGATCCTCATCTACATCATTCCTTGCATGTGTGGCATTTATTACTATGGTGGCTGCTATCTTTTTCTTCTTAGGATAGTCTTTAAATCAATGTTGTCCTAAGCACTATTAAAAGCACTTCTGACAAGTCACTTTTAATCTCATTTTGGGTTCTTGGGGATGGATAGGGGTCTAACAGTGTAGAGGCCCTTTATTTAATTTTTCCCAAATTAACATTCGACTAAGCAATAACTATTCTTCAAGGCAACAACTTATCGCTACACAGTACATTAGCACGTGAATTAACAATCACACATCGCACATACTTATTAATGTTAAGACAATGTTACTGCGTTAATAATGAATCACTACAATTCAACAAGAACAGAATAAAAATGCTCAAGATATCCGCAAATCTGCAACACAGCATCGCAGCATGGTCGCCCAGACAGACAGTCTGGCGATCTCGTCTCTCACCAAAGAACACCATAATGCCCTTTCATTAACGGATAAAAAGTTATAACTATTCGCTACGCCTTTTCGGTGCGTGCGATATATGACAAATAAAAATACAATCCATTCTGGCGACCTAACACTGGCACGCACGGTGGACTCAAACCCACAAAGAAAAATAGAACTAAGGCTCATCAACTATGCCTTGTAGGTACAGGGTTCTAGCTAGTTTAAAGGTTCTGGTGATTTTTTGCTTTAAAGAATCCAACATAATCTTCAGAGTTTCTAGCTCAATGAGTTGTGCATCTGTTCTCACCAAACTAGCCATAATAACTTGACTCAGCAGTAAATCTGTCTGTGTTTGCAAAAATGCTTCTTGTAAATAGAATTCGTTGGCTAACGCAGCATCTCTGCTTAGCCTCATATCAACAATTTGGGCATCGATTCTGGACAATCTATCCGCTTGAACACCTAGCTTCTTTTCTATGCGTTCCAGTTCCTGAGCTTGATATTGGATGGTTTTATAATACGCATCCCTTTCTTTCATAATGCCTTCCATCTCCTTCTTTATCTGAAGCGTCCAGCCCATTTGTGCTTCCACTTCACGACTCTTCTGAAAGAGTTTGGCCGTCACTGTCTTGAGCTCTTCAGTGGTCTGCACGGCTAAGTCAGCCATTTCTTGTCCTTTTTGTGTAACTAACGCAAGATCTTCATGCGTTTCTTCCAGTAAATTGCCCAGAGCAATTGGAGCATCGTCTTTGTCCAGCACCAATTGTTTTAACTGATTGATTTCTACATCGCGAACGTCTAAAAGAACATTCTTTTCATTCAATGTAGCAAGAGCGGCATCTCTTTGGGCAATCAGGTTGTCCTGCTCAGCTATTCGTGCTTGGCATTTTTGAAGCTGAACCTGTAGAGCATGGTTCTCTGCTTTGACTGCATTGGCTTCTTCCTGTAATGGAGCAATATCCGCTTCTAGCAAATTGACTTTGCCTTGCAATTCCTACCGGATATTTTGGGTTGCCAGCTTCATTTGAAGAGGTAATTGCTGAGAAAACTAGATCAAGAGGCGACCCATAGATTCTAATTCGTTGAACATAACGGTGTGGAGGTGATCGCAATCCTGGTGGATCGGGTCCGGTCGTGGCACACACAGGGTGTATGAAGCTAATGAATGTTGGAAGGTTTAAGGACATGAAAGTGAAATTAATTTTGAGTATGGAGAAGAGAGAGATGGTGAAATGTTTATGGGAATGGAAATGTAGGAGTGCAAGTTAGATTTATGAACATGAATGATAAGAATGAAAGAGAACCATACACACGAATCAAATTTGGAAGGAAGAATGGTCCATTGAAGGAGCTTCTTAAACACTTCCTAATTCTAATCCATATGCATAGTCTTCTTTGGATGATATGTATGCATGACGTGAATAGATGGAATCCTTACACATAAATCAATCTCGAAAGGAAGAATGGTCCAATATTGGAGCTTCTTATACACTTTCAGAAACTAATAAATATGTATGGATATGTATGGATTATATGCATGCAAGTGAATCATGATGGTAGAGTTTACTCACAAGCTCAATGAGACATCCTCACTGGTTCAACGCAATCGTGCGGAGCCTTCTCACACATAGAAGAAAATAGAAGACATTTAAAAATACTTAAGAGACTGAGAGACATGCGAGAAGAGATAAGTGACAAGTGACATGAATTAAAAGAATTTGAATTAAGTTACATGTAAAATATCGTCGTGGTACGTCATGCTAAGCAGTCTACTGATCAAAGGTGGTTCCGACCCTCAAACCATGACAGTTCAACCGAATGTCACACGTAAGAAGGTGAGTTCCACTCCAGTGACCCTATGTCTGTTTAGGCTCGTAACGTCTAACTAAAGAAGTCTAAGACTCATTAAAATCAGCTCTAACTCACTCACACGCTCCATCGAGGGTGAGTCAAGATAGAGATGCTGGTTTCAAGAGCCTATCCTAGATTGGAGTTCTAACTTAAATTTGAAACTAGGTTCTATACTCATACTAGCTCACCTTGGATCCTCACTCGCTCAACCGAGGGTGATCATCTCAAGGAAACCGTAAGCTAGCATGAGCCCTATGGATGCCTAACAATGATGCTCTAGGAGTTTGGAGGGGGGTTTATATAGTTTTTTGAATGAATTTGGGCCATTGGATCTAGAGAAATCAACTCTCAACTCTAGGATCACTACTTTCGATTACAACCATTTGATTAATCAAATCAATGGCTTGGAATTGTTCTTTCTATCAAATCTAGTGTAAAGGAGTGAAATTTAGGCGCCCTCATTCTCCACCATTGGATCTGGGGATGATCTGGACCGTCGTATCAGTGCTGACATCATTTTGGATAAGATAAGCCACTATTTTTGGAGAAAAGCTGCATTATTGATCTTTGATTGTTAAAAAAATCTTCTTTTATGGAAAAACTCGTGGATCCTCCTTGCTTTAAGCATAAGTGCATCTCCACCTATATGAGCTCATCTTGATCGTACTACATGGCTCAATCAGCTTTCGCCATGTGGTGGCCCTTCAACCCTTCAATTTGCTTAAACTAGAAAACTGCGGTGATCCTGAAAACTGGACTTTGTACTCTTTGACCCTCCAAATTGGCTTTGATGAAGATGAAACTTTGTAGGACTATGTTTCCAAAGATCTCCTTCAGGAATATGCAGAAAAAACTCCCATCTGAATCTCCCTTGTACAAGTTTGACTACATTTAAAAGCTTGCAAGGTGGCATTAAGGTGTCTAGGAAGCTCTGATAGCCTTGAAAATTTGTACAAATATGTAGCCACATATGATCTTTATACATGCCAAACCATATGGCTAACATAAATTTCTATACAAGAATTTGTAGGGTCAAACTAGAAAAATTACATTTTTACAAAATGAACATAGCATATCAATGTGCTACAAAATCCATTTTCTGCTGAAATTTGGGCTATAGAATGCCTTTGACAATCTTTACAAGTATATGAATTTTCATCTAATTTGGTGACAATGAAATTTTTGCCCTAATTTCCCAACTTTGACCAGCTTTGACCAGCTTTGACCGCTACCATGGACTTTCTTGATTTCTTTGAAACTTTGTATGTGAGCTTCCTTTGACATCCTTGATGCATCTTGGACTTCTCGGGGAATTCCGGCTACCTTCACCAAATATGTTTTTTGTATGCCTTCACAAGTGAGAGAGGAGAGAAAATCTCGACGACATTTGCCCCCACTTAACCTGCGATTCCTCCGGAAGCGCCACTCTAGCATCTGTGAAAAAAAAAATGTTCCAGGCATTAAATTCTTTTATAGGCAACATAAGAAAGATGGAAGGAAAATTGATTATATGCATGAATAAGTAGGTAACGTGACATGAAGCAAAATTTGCATGAAAGAAATAATTGAAACAGGAAACATGAATATGCATGAACAAATAGGCAACATATATGCAAATGAACAAGCAACATTGGCAACAAGAAAGAAAAAAAACAAGCATCAATATGAAGTGGAAGTGGATGTATTGAGTCGTTTTAAGCATCAGTTCCTCTCATCTTGAAGAAAATTTTGTACCTTTTTCATAAAGCAATCTACCTTAAATATGATTATAAACAAAGATTTAGGATTTTCAAGAGACATCTTTCATCTTTAGCTTATTTTAGATCAACTCCTTTCCTACATAAATATGAATATGCTCTTTCTCTAATAACATGCAAGGAAATCTAACTAAACTCCACTAATGCATAAATCTGCCTATATAGCCCGTGATTTATTCTACTATGCCTTTGGCTTGCTCTTTTTTTTTTTTTTCGATGATGATGATGATTCGGCAACTTTATGGTTACGATCACTTTTTTGGGGTGGAAGAAAGTGTAAACTTCTTGGTAACATGTAGCATTTTTTTTATTTTTATTTTTATTATTTTTTTTTTGATGAGGAAAAATTAAACCCCGATACAAGGTACAACCATTTTTGATGACGGAGAACAGTCGTTTAAACTCCGATACAAGTGCTGTGAGATGGACTAAGGATGTAGAAACATGCAGTAGCAAGAGCTAGGATTTCAACAATTATGCTTTCGATACACGATACATATGCATGTTTATATATGAAAGTCTTGTCACCAAAATAAACCTCCAAATCTACATGCCCTATCTTTCCACAATCCTAGATTATAAACAATTTCTTGGTAGATAAGTTACTACTTAAGATAAAATTTTACACAAGTAGAGAAATCATCATTTGCCCTTTTTTTGACTCAAGTGATGTGGATATGCAATGCAATGCAAAGACTGAAAAAAACATGCATGGAAAAAAAAATAGAATGAACTTGAAAAAAAAAGCAAAGCAACATGAACTTGAAAATTAATGATGTTTTTTTTTTTAATATATTTTTTTATAACATGGATACTCCTGTTTATGAATCGGCCTCATTGTTGTCATCTTCTTCAATGTCCTCATCCAAAATGTACTCGTCATTATGATGCTTCTTGAATAACTTTATCCTTTTACCTGCAATCAAAGCTTTTAGTGCAACACCATTTAATTCACAAAGAGCATACGTACCATTGTTGTTGACTTTTGATACTATGTATGGCCCAAACCACTGTTGAGTGAGCTTTTTGCGTGCATCATATTGAGAGTCGAATGTACTATCATAAATGAGCACCCAATCTCCTACTTCAATTGGCTTAGGACGCAATCGATGAGTTTTATCAAAATAATGCTTGTTCTTCATTCTAGATTCTCTTAATTTTTCAACAGCATCATCAAGTCTTAATTTACCTTGTTCTAACTGTTTAATACGCAAATTCAAAAAATCATCAGTAGACATGTTTTCAGACCAAGGCAAATTTGACCATGCAAAAATATGAGACTGAATTGGAAACAATGGTTTTTGACAGTACATGAGTTCAGCAGGCATATATCCAGTAGTACGTGTGCATGTCATTCTATCTGCCCAAAGTGCAAAAGGTAAGAATTTAGGCCATTGTTTGATGTCACCATTACATGCTTTAGATATGGCTTTCACAATAGGTGGATGCCCTCTCTCTATTTTACCATTGGCCTCTGGGTTATATGCAGTAGTGAGAGACAAACGAATACCGTGACGCGCAAAGAACTCTTTAGCTTCTCTCGCATTTAACTCTCCACGATCGGCAACTACTTTCTCTATGTACCCAAAGCGACTTATGACATCTTCAAGCAAGAATTTGCAAACATTGTAAGTGGTCTTAGATCGTAGTGCACGTCCCTCTACATGATTAGTTAAGTCTTCTCTTGCAAGTACAATGTAACGCATTTTGTCGATACCTTTAGGCATAGTTACAAGATCTACTACCCACTTGTAGTGAATACAAGGTGGATACGTAGGATGCAATGGATCTTTATGTTTGACTTATGAATGAAGTTGACAAGTAGAACATGTAGAAACATAGCTACTAATGTCAACATACATCCTAGGCCAATAATAGGTACTTCTAATTTTTTCATATGTTCCAAAAAATCCTTTATGACCTGCCCATAATGTCTCATGCATTTCCTTCATTACTTGCAATTGAAGACCTCTGTTTCCTAGGACTCGTTGTGGATTCTTAACCTTACCCTTAGCATGTCTCCAAAGATAACCATTACATAGGAAAAAGTTATAAGCTCGTTTCCTAATGTTACGGAATCTATTCGTAGTCCAGCTAGGTAATGGTTGTAGTGTACTGAGATACTTTCCTATGTCTCTCCATTCATCTTCGTACTCAGACTCATGAAATTGCTCATACTCATATATATGTGGAACATAGTCAATTAAGTTCACATTCTTTATTAGATCACTTTCAAGATCATCATCAAATCTAGCTCTCGATAACATATCAGCAACTGAGTTTGACTTACCTGAAATATGAACTAACTCAGGATTTATGAACTTAATATATGAGATCCATCTAAGCATGGCTATATCAGGAGATGAACAATTGGCTATCATTCCAATGAGAGGCAAACAATCAGTCTCAACTTTGACATTTGCACCAATGAAATATTCTTTGTCTATTTTCAAAGCTGTTACCATACCCCATAGTTCTCGTTTGATCTGTGGATATTTTCGTTGTGTTTCATGTAGAATTTTGGCACCAAACCTAATTGCATATCTATTCCCTTCACTATCGTCTTGACTTATGACCCAACCTATACCAATAGGACTAGTATCAACAGTCAATATAATAGGTTTGTTAGCAGAATAGTCTACACGCTTAAGGATGGGAGCTTTAAGCAATAATTTCTTCAATTTACGCATAGCTTGAGTGTGTTTGTCAGTCCAAATAAATTTTCGTTTCTTCCTCAACAAGTCATAAAGACAATCAGCAACATGAGCAAAGTGTGGGATCCAAATAACATAAAAGATACAAGCACCAAGAAATCTACGTACCTCACTCACGTTGTTACATGTTTCAGAAATCTTGCTAATGGCATCAACTTTTTGTGGGTATGGCTTTCGACCATAATGGCCACATAAATTTCCAACAATAAGCACCTCGTTGACACCAAAAACAGATTTCTCTATGGAAAATGTGAGACCTACCTCTTCAAATCGTTGAAATATTCTTTCACAATCAGAGATATGGTCAAGAACAAATTTACGACATCTAGATGAATCTACAGTAATGTCCTTTACACGTTCCTCACTCCCTTTAATTGGAATATCATCAATGAATGGCATAGTTATATGAGGGATAAAATCATGTAAGACCATATTCATAGCACTCATCATATGAGCCACAGAATTAGTCGCTCCTTGAGGTAAAGTACACATTCGCACTAAGCCTAAAGGATTTTTCATTGTGGTTATGTCACGACTGTCGATTGCTAACTGGAATTGGTCATATCCAGAATATAAATCACCCATTGAATAGATAGAATGTCTTGAAAATGATTCAGCAAAATCATCTACAATGGGTCCTGTTCCTACATTCCTTATGGTGACTTTATTGACGGGTTGGAGATCTTGAATAAAACGTAGTTTCCCATTCTTTTTAGGCACAGTGAACCATCTGTTTGAGTAAGGTGCAAAAGATGGCTCTAAAATTCTCATGTTTATCTTCTCCTTAAGTAGTTTCATTAGCTCAGGTAAGTGAGCCTTTGGAACAGGTATAGGACGAAGATTCCATGGAATATGTGGAATAGTAAAGATTATCATGGGTGCAACTAGCTTAGGATCTACACAACCAATCTCATGAGGATACATAGTAAAGGCTTTTCCATGGCTACGTATGACTCTCTCAAATTTATCTCTCTCTGCTGGCAAAAGAAGTCATCATCTCTACCAATTTTCACCTGTTTGATTGTCTCATCCGTGAATGTATGTCCTATGTTTTTGTTATCCCGAAGAATTGGATCATTTTTCACATCAATAATTTTTTCATTACTTCCTTGAGGTAATGGTTGAGCTATGGGTTTGATTTTTTTGTCTGCAGTTTTGTACTTTGTTTCAACTAAGGCATCATGTGTTTGGTTAAATTTTGAGCACTTGTCAACATTGAGAGCATACTCTTGGATTAGAGCATACTCATCAAGGGAAGAAATCAGAATAATATGGGAATTAGAATTTTGTTGAAGACATAACTCTAACTCCTCAAGAGTAGAGAAACAATGAGACGTCTCAATCACATGCTCAATGTTCTCATCATGTTCCATGATTTTGTTGTTTTTATAATTTTTTTGGGTTTTTTGGATAAAAGACTTGGACAATTGACTCTTATGAAGAAAATCTAATCTAGAATGTGGAAAACAAAGTGACAAACTATTGTACATGTTGGTTGGATGCGAGATGTCAAACCAATATCCACTGTTGTCCCGCTCAACAATGGATTCTATCCAAAATTTTGATCATATGTAGCTCCAAACATGAATCGAGGTGCACAATCACTACAAGCATGCTCATGACCATGAGTAACAATAGGTTTCTTTCTAATTGACAATCGATTCCTAGGATGGTTCACTCCTACTGTCATGACTTGAAGTGATTGCATTCCATCCTTAGACTTAAATCTAGCATAGGTAGACCCATCATCCATGGCTTTAGTTTCCATACGACTCTCATAAATAAAGGGTTGACCTAAGAGAACTTCATAGGAGCAATTATCTTGAATCAAAAAGTGAAACTCTTCTGTGATTCCTCCTATGGATATGGGCACACTAGCACAAGCTCCATACAGGGTACCTACACCATTATCTGCAGTTCTCATACGCCATCCACAATCTTTATCTATGGGCCATCGAAACTTATCATAGACTTCTCTTGAAATCACATTGATTTCAGAGCCAGAATCTACTAATGCATTTACAGTGATAGTGTTCTTATCATTTCCTATTTTAACATGCATCTCTGATGTACCTCTAGACCAAAATGTTCTTTTAAAGTGACTTTCAGGATTGTTTTCATGATTTTCATGGTCAGGTTGAATAGGTCCTAAGAAATTTTTATTAATATTTACTTCATCATCATCAAAGTCCTCTTCATCAGATTCATCAAAGTTTAAGGCTTCATTCATAGCTTGATCTTGATCTAGAGAATCTTGCATCTCAGTATCTAGATTAAGCGGAAACCTCTTCCTTTTAATTAGGCCGATAAAGTTATCTTTAAAAACAGGCTTTGCAATAGAGAAAACTTGTTCTAAAGACATAGTCACTTGACTCTTAAGCAAAATGTCATCTAAAATCTCCATCATAGGATCTATTTTTCTCTCAATTTCTGAAATCAAGATGGCTTTAGGTTTTCTCTTTGGTTTCTTTTGTTTTTGCTCAGGATTTTGTTTTTGTTTATGTTCTCGTGTTTGGTCTTCTGTTTGTTTTGATTGTTCTTGTTTATCTAAAGGCTTTGGTTCTGTTTTTCTTTGCTTTGTCTTCTTCCCTTTTTGTTTCTCCTCTTGTTTTTGTTCATTGGGTTCCGATTCTTGTTTTTTATCTTTGGATTGTGATGTTTCTCCTTGCTCTATGATTGTTTCTATTCCCTCTGAGGTTTGTTTTCGAGTCACTCTTCTTTCACTAGGCTCAGCTTCATCTCTTTTTCGTTTTTCTTCTACATTGGATATGTGAGAAATAAGAGATTGATCTTCTATCGGTGACTCCCAAGCCGTTATTCTCCTAATCTCATCTCGTGCTCTTACTAAAGCCTCTATGGAAAAGTCAACTTCCTTTGTGGGTTTACTTGATTCTACTTGTTTTTCATCAAGAGCTTCTAGTTTCACTCCTCTAGTTCCTACATCCGTTATAGTTATATTTTCATAGTGTTTTTTCATTCCTCCCTTACCATAATTTCCTTGCAAAGGTAGCCTAGATCGATAGTCACCGATTTTCTTGTCTATGTCTATTACTAGTCGTTGCTCCTTAGCAGCCTTCAATAGTTCACAATCTCTCAAAAAGTGCTCTAACGAATCACACCAAGGACACCTACGAGGGCCACGCACAAAACCATTTTGATTTTGAGGATTTTGATTAACTTGTGGTGGGAAATTTTGAAATTGAGGATTTTGTTGATAAGGTATTGCTTGAACAGGATAATTAGGATTTTGATAAGGCAATTGATGTATTTGAGGAGCTTGGGGAGCAACATGTGGTACTTGAGGTGCAAGAGGAGCTTCCATATTATACGGTTGATGATTTTGAAAATTTTGATTTTGAGGATTTTGAAAAGCTATTTGAGAAGCTTGAGGATACATGTTTTGATACATTTGAGGATTTTGCACATGAGGATGAGGATTTTGCATTGAAGGATTATGCATTGGAGGAACTTGATATGCTTGAGTAGGAGCTACTTGTGGATTTTGATTGGTAGCTATAACATGTTGATCAGGCTCTTGAAAAGTCATTGGGTTCATTTGATTTTGGAAAGTTTTGGTGTAACTAGATTGTAAAGCATCTATAGTCTTGGCCAAATTGGATTGTGTAGCAATAAGACTTTCCATTTGCTTAGTGAGAATATCCACTTGAGATTGTTCAACTACACTTTTATTTGGCTCTACTTTAAAACCTTGAGTAGGCTCCATCATTTGAGGAATAGGAGTAGAGTCAAAAAGCATAGCATGGGATTGTTCTCTAACTTGCTCCTTAGTTTGTGGAAGGCTAGCTTGAGGAAGACTAGTTTGCTCATAAAGCATGGATTGTCTTTGATGTCTATGGGCTACAGCCTCTACTACTTTACGCACTTTTTGCCAATTGTCAGTAAGACCATAGCGCTTATCTGGTTCTTCTAATCGCCGTTCAACTTCCCTACGAGTTTCAGGATGAAGAAGCTTAAGAAAATTATGCGTTTACTTCACGACGAAGATGTGCACGATATTGTGAGAAATCCAGTGTAACACTCAAGAATGGTGATAATGATATGATGAGGATAAAAAATATGAAACAAAGGATATGGATCACAACCTCCCAACAAGATCAAAAGCAAATGCCACGAAGCGTTTCACGTCTGGTTCAAATGTGGAGGTGATCGCAATCCGGGTGGATCGGGTCCGGTCGTGGCACACACAGGGTGTATGAAGATAATGAATGTTGGAAGGTTTAAGGACATGAAAGTGAAATTAATTTTGAGTATGGAGAAGAGAGAGATGTTGAAATGTTTATGGGAATGGAAATGTAGGAGTGCAAGTTAGATTTATGAACATGAATGATAAGAATGAAAGAGAACCATACACACGAATCAAATTTGGAAGGAAGAATGGTCCATTGAAGGAGCTTCTTAAACACTTCCTAATTCTAATCCATATGCATAGTCTTCTTTGGATGATATGTATGCATGACGTGAATAGATGGAATCCTTACACATAAATCAGTCTCAAAAGGAAGAATGGTCCAATATTGGAGCTTCTTATACACTTTCAGAAACTAATAAATATGTATGGATATGTATGGATTATATGCATGCAAGTGAATCATGATGGTAGAGTTTACTCACAAGCTCAATGAGACATCCTCACTGGTTCAACGCAATCGTGCGGAGCCTTCTCACACATAGAAGAAAATAGAAGACATTTAAAAATACTTAAGAGACTGAGAGACATGCGAGAAGAGATAAGTGACAAGTGACATGAATTAAAAGAATTTGAATTAAGTTACATGTAAAATATTGTCGTGGTACGTCATGCTAAGCAGTCTACTGATCAAAGGTGGTTCCGACCCTCAAACCATGACAGTTCAACCGAATGTCACATGTAAGAAGGTGAGTTCCACTCCAGTGACCCTATGTCTATCTAGGCTCGTAACATCTAACTAAAGAAGTCTAAGACTCATTAAAATCAGCTCTAACTCACTCACACGCTCCATCGAGGGTGAGTCAAGATAGAGATGCTGGTTTCAAGAGCCTATCCTAGATTGGAGTTCTAACTTAAATTTGAAACTAGGTTCTATACTCATACTAGCTCACCTTGGATCCTCACTCGCTCAACCGAGGGTGATCGTCTCAAGGAAACCGTAAGCTAGCATGAGCCCTATGGATGCCTAACAATGATGCTCTAGGAGTTTGGAGGGGGCTTTATATAGTTTTTTGAATGAATTTGGGCCATTGGATCTAGAGAAATCAACTCTCAACTCTAGGATCACTACTTTCGATTACAACCATTTGATTAATCAAATCAATGGCTTGGAATTGTTCTTTCTATCAAATCTAGTGTAAAGGAGTGAAATTTAGGCGCCCTCATTCTCCACCATTGGATCTGGGGATGATCTGGACCGTCGTATCAGTGCTGACATCATTTTGGATAAGATAAGCCACTATTTTTGGAGAAAAGCTGCATTATTGATCTTTGATTGTCAAAAAAATCTTCTTTTATGGAAAAACTCATGGATCCTCCTTGCTTTAAGCATAAGTGCATCTCCACCTATATGAGCTCATCTTGATCGTACAACATGGCTCAATCAGCTTTCGCCATGTGGTGGCCCTTCAACCCTTCAATTTGCTTAAACTAGAAAACTGCGGTGATCCTGAAAACTGGACTTTGTACTCTTTGACCCTCCAAATAGGCTTTGATGAAGATGAAACTTTGTAGGACTATGTTTCCAAAGATCTCCTTCAGGAATATGCAGAAAAAACTCCCATCTGAATCTCCCTTGTATAAGTTTGACTACATTTAGAAGCTTGCAAGGTGGCATTAAGGTGTCTAGGAAGCTCTGATAGCCTTGAAAATTTGTACAAATATGTAGCCACATATGATCTTTATACATGCCAAACCATATGGCTAACATAAATTTCTATACAAGAATTTGTAGGGTCAAACTAGAAAAATTACATTTTTACAAAATGAACATAGCATATCAATGTGCTACAAAATCAATTTTCTGCTGAAATTTGAGCTATAGACTGCCTTTGACAATCTTTACAAGTATATGAATTTTCATCTAATTTGGTGACAATGAAATTTTTGCCCTAATTTCCTAACTTTGACCAGCTTTGACCAGCTTTGACCAGCTTTGACCGCTACCATGGACTTTCTTGATTTCTTTGAAACTTTGTATGTGAGCTTCCTTTGACATCCTTGATGCATCTTGGACTTCTCGGGGAATTCCGACTACCTTCACCAAATATGTTTTTTGTAGGCCTTCACAAGTGAGAGAGGAGAGAAAATCTCGACGACAACGGTCGGAGGAGGAATAACAGGAAGTGGTTGGGATGAAGAGGCTGAGAACAGTTGAGGGGAGGGTGGTGGAGAGTAATCGGGAGAAGAGGATGGAGGAGTGGGTGCATCGGGAATTACATTGGTGATTGCACTAGTACGTACTACAACATGCTCAGTAGGGTTTAATTGGCAAAGGAAGGGGGATAAGAGTATTTTGCACCAGGACTATTCCGGTCACATTCTGACTTGTTGCCTCAACCCTTTCGATCACAGCCTCAGCATTAGCAATTAATTGCGTTATGATTTCAACAACGATCTCCTTCATAGTTTCCTCATCCTTCTGATGAGAGTCCGCCCGAGAAGAGACTTCTTCGGATTCTTCCATGCGTGCACCATGTTCTTGCTGGTTGAGTGGAGAAGAGGGAACAGATGATTCGACATGAAGAGATGTGGTAGTGTCGTGGAAGACTTCAGTTTTGTGATCGACAGTGGATCCTTGCACCTGACTTTCAGAGGGGCTAACACATCTGCGTTTTCGGCGAAATAGTTGAAGCAGATCTTCATCGTCATCATCCTCATCCTCGAGCATTTGAGTAGATTCTTCATGTAACAAGAAGGGAGCGGTTGGAGGAGGTTGCACGACTTGGATCACCGAAAAGAGGAAAGTGAGGATATGGGGTAAACGAGAACGAGGGAGGTCACTCTTAGTGATTTGTTTCATAACTGCTACACATTCACGGTGAATGAGCCGGAAAAAGAAGGATGTAAAATTTACAGGCTCACGGGAAGCGGTGTCTATCATGGAGTAAAAAGGGCGTGAAATGCCATATGTGCATTTCTGTAGATTGAGTGTGGCGACTAGGAATTGTAGAGCAGTGTGCTCTGGTTCGGGTTTGCAAAGAATGGCATACTCATTAGATGAGTGCCAGGGGAACAACTCTTTCATGGTGGCCAGGGAAAGAAGTGGACCATTGTCCATTCCTTCCCGAGGGAGTCGAAAACCTTCAGCAAACGTGGCTAAAGTAATGACTACACGAGGGTTTAAATAGGTAATTGGCCAACACTGCTCTGTAGCAAGTGTGGCGGCGTGGTAGAAATTATCTGTGCATGGAACGGATGACACTCCATGGAATGCCAAGGCAATTTTGCGAAGGTCAGCAATCCCCGAACGCGGAAGTACTCACTCACCTCTGGAGTGAGACCGGCACGGAAGGTAGCTACATTAGCGAGAGCTTCCATGGCGTGCACAAGTAAACATGAAAGCACAGAATACAAAGAGTGCACAATCACACAAACACAATAGCGATTATCAGTAGAAAAAACAAGATTAAGTAAGAGCACGGGAAACATTAGATGGCAAAAACCTAATCATAGCACCGTATTGGAGAGATATCCTGCATAATGATGGCATGCATGCATGAACAGAAACAGTAACACAGGGCGGCGATTAATCATAGTGAGATACCAAAATGGGAAGATTACGGTCAATGGTCAACCGAAATACGGGGGGTAAAAAGAAAAACAAGTGACACGCAAAAAAGAAGGAAAAAAAACTGCGTATACCATAGGTTAACAGACGGCTGGTGATATAGGCGGAGCTTAGAACCATTAATCACTTTTGGCAGGAGAACATCTGTTAAGGTCGCCAACCGAAAAGTTGCTGGTCCCACTTGTTCAACAATTCGGTATGGACCGAACCACCGTAACTTAAATTTTCCAGCAGAGCGATTAGCTTTAGCATTATAGAATAAAAACAAGTTGGCCAACCGTAAAGACAGGGGTCTTGAGGAAACGATCATGAGTATGGGCTTGACGAAGCTGAACTTCTTGAAGAGTCATGAAGCTTTCCCAACGTTGTTCATCCAATGATCTGAGCACATCCATCCGAAATGGAAGAGATTCTTTCGGTAGCAATTCGTGAGATAAGGCCACATGCAGGCTTGGTACCACAACTTCCATGGACGCAATAGCTTCCATTCCATAAGCAAGTTTAAACGGAGTTGTTCCGGTGGCCACTTTGTACGTGGTCCGGTATGCCCATAATATTGCAGGTAAGAATTGATCCCAACGTTCCGGACATTCCAAGATCAATTTGCGAAGCATATTCAATAGAGTCTTATTGGTACTTTCAGCCAGACCATTGGCACGTGGATAGTACGGCCCGAGCTAAATTTATGCAGAATCTGAAAAGTCTGAGTCAATACTTGCATTAAGTTGTTTGCAAAATGTGTTCCTTGGTCCGTCACTATCTCCAGAGGTAATCCATATTGAGGGAATACATCCTTCATCAAACATTTGGTCACCGAAATAGCTGTGGCAAAACGTAAAGCCCAAGCTTCCGCCCACCTAGTGGCATAATCTGTACAGGTCAAAATATATCGATTGTTGGTGACGGTCGCTGGTGGTGTTATTGGGCCAATAAAATCTAGACCCCACTTCTGAAAGGGTTCCAAAGGTAAGACAGGTTGAAGGGGAAAGAAGTGTCGCTGCAAGGGCTGTCCAGACCGTTGACAAACATCCCACTGCTACACAAATTGAACCACATCTCTGTACATTGTAGGCCACCATAACCCACTTTGCAGAATTTTTCGGTGAGTAAGATCAGCTGCTAAGTGTCCTCCAGTGGGTAATGAGTGAGCCATAGCAATAACGGATGCCGATTCCTATGGAGGAATACATCTGAGTAGGATGCCAGTCTGATTGACGTAATACAATTGACCCACAATCAACCGGAATCGTCGACTATAGACTACAATTTTGCGGCGCAGAGCAGTGGGAGTAGTAGGTGGGAGACAACCATCAGTGAGAAAAATCATTAACATATCATGGTATGTAGGAGCAACAGGAGGTTCTGTAGATTCTTCAAGAGTTGTCTCGGTGACGTAAATAGCCGGTGTCATATCATCCACACCTAGAAGAGACTCACCGGAATCCAGTTGAGATAAAAAATTTGCCAAGACATGTGCCGTACTTGGTCGGTGAACAACTTCATAATCAAACTCCTGTAATAGTAAAACCCATCTGGCCAATCTGCCCCCTAAATGTTCTTGACGAACCAAATACACAAGTGCGGCATGATCCACATGGAAATTGAATTTTCGTCCCAGCAAGTAATGCTTGAACTTCTTAATAGAGTAGACCAAACCAAGACACTCGCGTTCTGTCACAAAGTAATTCCTCTCTACAAGAGCTAATATGCGGCTCGCATAGTACACAAGTCGAAACCATTTGTCAGTTTGTTACATTAACACACTGCCAATTGCTATATCAGATGCATCCACAAATACATGGAATGGACGGTCCCAATCAAGCGATTACAGGATCGAAGCCTGCGTCAAGAGAACCTTCAACCGATCAAATGCCATTTGGCACTCATTAGTCCATTCATACTTCCATGGAATGCTAGTCATATGTCGATTAAGTGGCATCGCTAGATGAGCCAACCATCGTAAATGCCTGCCATGCCATTGAATTTGGCCAAGGAACTGCACAACTTCTTTCGGTTTCTTTGGGACCGGTGCCTCCAACACAGCTGCTACTTTATCAGGATCGACCTGTATTCCTTGTTTAGAGATGATATGACCAAGCAGCTTTCCACAAGAGACCGCAAAAAATTGATTTGGTTGGGTTCAAACAGAGTTGGTACTCCCGACACTTTTCAAAGCAACACCGTAAATGATACAGGTGTGCAGAAGTGTCGCCAAACAATGAAAAATCATCCAGATACACTTGCATGAATGTTGTCAGATAAGGTGAGAACACTTCTTGCATGCATCTTTGGAAGGTGCTTGGGGCATTCTGGAAATCAAACCACATTACGGTGCAAGCATAGACACCCCAGTTTGTGATAAAAGTTGTCTTCGGTATATCCTGTTTCTCCATCCTCACTTGATTGTATCCACTGTAGCCATCCAAAAAAGAATACATTTTGTGACCTACTACCCTATCGAGCATCGTGTCCAGAAAAGGGAGAGGGAACGGATCCGGTATGGTGGTTGCGTTAAGTTTCCGATAATCAACACAAATACGTAACTGTTTATTTTTCTTTGGCACTATTACTATTGGCGATATCCACTCAGCATGCTCAATTGGCACAATAAATCCCACCTTCAATAAACGATCAAGTTCAACTTTCACGTGTGCCGCATAATTAGGATTCGTCCTATAACTAGGTTGTTTGATAGGCCTCGCATCCGGTTTGAGCACTACCCGATGTTGATAAATCCGTGGGTCAAGACCTTTCATGTCTCCGTAATCCCAAGCGAAAACATCTGAGAATTCACACAGAAGTTGTACCAAATCATCTTGGAATTTCTCTGCTAATCTTGCCTTAATTTTTACAGGCCTTGGGTTGACCGTGTCACCCAAGTTGTACGTTACCAATTGATCTTCGGGTACATAAAACTATCGGGGCTTTACCAAATCATCAGCTGACTGCACCAGTTGTTGTAAGGTCCCTTCATCCATGGCTATGCTATCATCTGTTTCTGCTTCTCCGGTCATTGGTACGACCGTACAAGCTGCCGGACTCCAATTATCTACTACCGACTATAAATCTACAATACCTACTGGGATCAGGTCCTTATTGGTCTTGAGGAAAGCCTCCTCCTCATCATCAGATAGCCCACCCAACATATGGACTGGCTCTGCTACATACGGTCGTGCGTGTAGATCACAAGGTTGCATAACATCCAATGTAACTACATATTTCCGGTGATTGTTCTTAAAGATTAACTCTTGAGCTGCCCAATCCTGTACAACTTTGGCTTGCCTTAGCCATGGCCGACCGAAAAGTAAGTTGTAGTCGAGACTAGATTCAGATAACTCTAGGACTACAAAGGTCATTTTAAATGTAGTTCCCTGCAAGGTAATAGGAATATTACGTACTAGTCCCACCGGATGGACTCTAGATTGATCTGCCATTCGCACAAAGAACTGCACTGGTTCAATTTGGGTCCAACCCAGTTTCTTATAGAGTGCAGCTGTTGCAATATTCACACCCGACCTGCCATCAATCAAAACTTGTGTGATCTTCTAGTTTTTATACCAAACGGTGATCAATGGTACTGAATGATCCATCGTAGGATCCATTTCTGGTTGTACGGTCGCAGTTGCCAGAGTACATGAAGGTCCGGGGCTGACCTGCTGTTGGAATTGCTGTCTTACTCCCGGAACTAGGGCAAGCAACTGTCCCAGAGGGAGTGTGATTGAAGCCTTAGATATAATGTCCTAGACCTGGTCTGTGTGTGTTGTGGTCATTACCGTCTCTGGTTGTGATTCTGCTATTGCCGGGGTGGAATTCTGTGTATTCACTCTTGCATTTGGCAGAGAAGGTTGAGTTACCGGAACTGGGTCAGGGAACACAGTCGGCTCCTTAGTTGTCCATTGACTAGCCTTTGCAAACATCCGCTGCTGCTCACGAATGTCGGGCTCGAAAACCTCAGCTGCTGGGTGCAACTGTTTTCCTGATCTTGTCTATACCACGGTTGCTTGTGACTCGACTGGGGAGATATAAACCATATTGGTCATCAGATTCTTTCTTTCCTTCTTTCTTTTGTCGTATGCTGTAGCTTCTTTACAAAATCTATGAATATGGCCAACCTCGCTGCAAAAATGACATCGAGGGGGTGGGTGAGATGTACCTTCCGCCGATGTACCTACCTGCCATCGATTTGGATTGAAATTGCTGTTAGGCTGACCCCAGTAGTTCCTATATCCTTGCTGCTGGTTGGTTCGCAATTGTGGCGGCACATAATGGGTTACTGGCTGACTTGGTTCCTGTATTATGGCATTTACGACTGCTCTACCCTGCACCTTCGCGTTGTATGCACAAGTTTCCGTTGAGTGACCCGTTGTATTACAAATGGCACAATACATTTGATTAAGAGCACATGTGGAACTGGTGTGACCGGGATTCTTGCACTTAGTACAATACATTTGTTTGGACGGATCCTCGGTTACATTCTTACTTACTTTCAACCATTCCAAGTCCTCCGTAAAACCTCCAACTTTGTGCTCCAACTGTAAAGCCATTGCAATTACAACATCCAATGTCATTCCGCCCACACAGTGAATGATCATAATCTGTTTTAACTGTGGCTTCAAGCCGTTGATGAACCATTGTGTTATGACATCATCTGGCAAATTGGCATGTGCCGAAGGTAGCTGCCTTAAGTGAGTTCTAAATAGTGTCGCATACTCTTGGACACTCTGGTGTGGTTTCTGTCGATTCTTCTGCAAATAGTCAAAGATTTCTGCAGGGTTCTTCTTCAAACGGAACCTCTGTAGGAACGCGTCTCTCACATCATCATAGTTACTGAAATAATTAATATCATATTTAGTCAACCACCTTGCTGCTTCATTCACCAATGTGGCCTGAAATACAATGGCCTTGTACGCCGGATCCGGTGGATGATTCAACACTGCATAACTGATCTCGAATGTGCGAACATGTGCATCGGGGTCATCCCCCAGAAATCCACCGAATTTTGTATATGTCACCCCGGTCGGAACCAGTCGAGGTGGAATGATTGTCTGTGGCTGCTACTGAAACTGCGGTTGCGGCTATGGGGGTGTTTGTTGCTGTGACCGTGAACCACTCGTGGTGCTATTGTGGGTAGTATTGTTGTTATCTGTATATTGAGTGGGTGTCTCTTGTCCTTCAGAATCTGTATCATCAGCCTGCTCACCTTCTGATTCAAAAATGTCGTTGAATCTCTTACTTAACTCCAAATCTAGTAGCCTTTCCTCATCTTTGGTGTTGAAATTAGGTAGGTTCGTACCGAAAAGTGGTGAACGTAATAGGGGTCCACCAGATAACATTGCACTATCATCGAAAAACTTCAAATTCCCACCAAATGGTATCGAACTTCCACCGGAACTTGTCGAACTTTCACCGAACTAGGTTACCCTTTCACCGGAAATGGTCTCACTCGGTAACACAACTTTATCACCAAAAATGGTCAAATTCTGACTAGATAGTGTCAGACTAACTCGGCATTGCGTCTCTGTACACCCAAAAGTCACTGTACCTTCTCCAAAAAGTACCGGATTCACACCAGAATTCACCGAAATCTCATCATGTGTCACCGAACTAGCATCGGAATCACTACTGACTGGCTCCGATCCTTCTGCAACTGGACTTAATTGGCCTGCACTTCTACCAGCTGGGGGTGTCCCTAATAAATTTGGAACTGCCCAGGGATGTTGATCTCTCCTATACTTTGGATAGGACTCACTAGAACGAGTAACCGGCATATATCACTTCTTGAACTAGCGGTTACTATTCTCCACTGCTTGTCTTGCGTACTGCTCTTCCCTTACTGATTATTCCCAATCTGTTTCCATCTTCCCACAGACGGCGCCAGTGTTAAAAGCACTTCTAACAAGTCACTTTTAATCTCATTTCGGGTTCTTGGGGATGGATAGGGGTCTAACAGTGTAGAGGCCCTTTATTTAATTTTTCCCAAATTAACATTTGACTAAGCAGTAACTATTCTTCAAGGCAACAACTTATCGCTACACAGTACATTAGAGTGCAAATTAACAATCACACATCGCACAGACTTATTAATGTTAAGACAATGTTACTGCGTTAATAATGAATCACTGCAATTCGACAAGAACAGAATAACAATGCTCAAGATATCCGCAAATCTGCAACACAGCGTCTTAGCACAGTCGCTCAGAGAGACAGTCTGGCGATCTTGTCTCTCGTCGAAGAACACCGTAATGCCCTTTCATTAATGGATAAAAAGTTACAACTATTCACTACGCCTTTTCGGTGCGTGCAATATATGACAAATAAAAATACAACCCATTTCGGCGACCTAACAACACCCATAGCATAACCCTTCTTTCATTGCTTTCTCTTTCTACTAAGGGGTAAGGATAGACTTGTTATAATCCTTCTCAGCTAGAGCAAACACCTTTCTCTTAGCTCCTCAAACTTTCTTGATCATGTGCACCTGCTTAGCCTCTTTCTTAGGCTGTGCATTAGTCAAGATAGGAATACTAATCGAAGAGGGCAGAATCATCTTAGTTCATGAGGATCTTTGGCCTTGGGATCGTATGCCCCTATGACCATCCTTGTAAACTAGAGCCATCTATATGGCCTGTCAAAAAGTGAGACCTCTCCTTTCTTACTAATGGTTAGATTGTTTCTCTAAGTCCCATGATAAAATTATGAATTCGGAGAAACTTTGGAATAGAGTCAGACACTTTAAAAAGTACCGCCCTATATGTATCTAGATAATCTTAAACTATTTGGTTTTTATGAATGATGAAAAACCAAAGGGTACTACACGTCTTGAATAAAGATCAACGTGCTTGCGGCATTGATAAATTTAGAAGAACATTGGATGTTCTTACTTTCTCCTTGACGTACTTGCAAGAAAACATTCCACCATCCTAGTTTTATAAAATGCGTAGAGCTTAGCAGGCATATGGGCAAACATGTACGTATGTATAACATGCGTAAACTTATACTACATGCAAAATTATGGATGAAATAAAGTAGAAAAGCATACATTCACAAAAAAAAAAAATCTAAATTCCACTTGTAGGTAGTGCAGGTAATAGAAATGATTGCCACTTAGGCCTCTTGACTTTTCAAGTTGATCTCAATCCTCCTCATGTCAAAATAGTACTCCAATGAGAGTCACTGATAATGAATAGTCAACTTTGAAGCTTCAGATAAGTGGGTGGATGGTACCAAGTGATAGCTTGCAAGTAGTCAATAGATAGGAGGAGGGAAAAAAGATGAAGACTTTGATGGCTTTGAATCTCCTTCACAACCTACACACACTGATAGTTCTATTATCCCACATATGCATGAATTGATGCCAAACATAGGTATAAATGGAGTGAGAGTTCCTTTATGTCCTCAACACAAAGCAGAAGAGAGAGTGATCCTCTTTCTCACCTCCTCATGTCTGTAGTAGTCATGGACTCATGGGTGTGGGGCATAGTCTGAGACTTCTTGAGGAGGACTAGTGGATTTGTGGGCATCAAGCCTGCATAGGGGCTCCTTAAGGGGGCCCTTGGATCCTCTAAGGGGCCTCTAAACCCTCTCTTTTTGAAGAGAATGACCTGTGAAAACCCTGACATGACAACAACACCAAAGTCAAAATGAAGATGATGATTCCCCAATTTGAGAAGTGGCCAATACTCCCAAAAAAATTTCTCAAAAAACATTCCCTCTTGATGATCTAAAAGCTCTAATACCAAATGTAAGAGTTTCCTAAAAACTCTCCAAGAAGGCTTAAAAAATTAGAATACATATCAAAGTGGTGTGTGCAACTCACCTCCCATCCTTAACATAACCTTGTATTCAAATAACAATGTTTTGGAATGATCTAGTGCTAATGCAACACTCATTCCCATTACCTTCCAAAGACCTTAGTATATCTCCTGAGCTAGGGACCTTGGCTATGACTAGCCCTTGTCCCACACACACATGTGATGGTCTCTATAGACCAATGTCTAACAACATACATTCATACATACATACATACATACATACATACATACATACATACATACATACATACATACATACATACATACATACATACATACATACATACATACACACACACATACATACATACATACATACATACATACATACATACATACATACATACATACATACATACATACATACATACATACATACATACATACATATATACGTACATACAACATACATACATACATACATACATACATACATGCATGCATACATGCATGCATACATACATATATACATACTTATATACATAAATACATGCATGCATACATACATACATACATATAAACATACATACATACATACATAGATACATACACACATACATACATACATACATACATACATACATACATACATACATACATACATACATACATACATGAGTACATGCATACATAAAATAACTACATACATACATATGTACATAAATAAATATGTACATGTATATGTTCTTAAATATATCCCCACTTGTACAATTGTTCTTTCTATTAATTCATGCAAGGGAGACTAGGCATGAACGAGCCTCCTCTTTTATTTGTGAAAGGAACTACATACACACATACATACATACATACATACATACATACATACATACATACATACATACATACATACATACATACATACATACACACATACATACATACATACATACATTCATTCATATATCCATCCATCCATACATACATGCATACATACAGGCATGCATACATACATACATGCATACATACATACATGCATACATACATACATACATACATACATACATACATACATACATACATACATACATACATACACACACACACATACATACATACATACATACATACATACATACATACATACATACATACATACATACATACATACATACATACATACATACATACATACATACATACATACATGAATACATGCATGCATGCATGCATGCATGCATACATACAACATACATACATACATACATACATACATACATACATACATACATACATACATACATACATACATACATACATACATACATACATACATACATACGTACATACAATATACATACATACATACATACATACATACATACATACATACATACATACATGCATACATACATACATACATACATACATACATACATACATACATACATACATACATACATACATACATACATACAAACAAACAAACAAACATACATACATACATACATACATACATACATACATACATACATACATACATACATACATACATACATACATACATACATACATACATACATACATACATACATACATACATACATACATACATGCATGCATGCATGCATACATACACAAATACATATATACATACATGCACACATGCTTGATCCAATATGCTTGATGTTCTTCATATGTGGATATGTAAGGATGTATTATAAATTCAGTTTAAAATTATGGGTAAAAAAGATATTGGGATGGAATTAGGATTTATGACTTGAAAAGTTACATTTTCATGGTTTTGCCTTGTGGAATACTGAAAAAATAGAAATATTTAGAGACGATACAGAAAGGATGGTAGAATAATAATTTCATGAGATCCAAATAGTTTTGAATGCATTAAGTGTAAATGCCTCTTTCAGCTTTATTTGTAGTTGATATCATAGATTTTTGTGTGGTTATTCTTTTCCAGCCCAATTCTAGTTCATAGCTGCAATGTTTCGATTCTATGTATATGATGTGGTAGTAGTAATTTCTTATCCTATTTAAGGTAACTTACATTATGGTATCCTTAGAACATGAAGATGAAAATCATGCTATTCATGTTGTATGATTTTAGGGCACCCATAGGTAAAATGATCCATAGTGGCAAGATCAAAGATAGTAATAGTGCTCTTATTCTTTCTTAGTACTATTAATGACATTTGTTTAAATGGAGGTTCGAAAGGTGCCCACTCCCCCAACTTTGAACTTTGAAAGTACAACTCTATAGGAGAATGGGCATACCCATGGGACCCCATTGTATCCTACAAAGCAAGGGTTAGACTGGGTTACAACTAAGTTTACACTTGGTTAAATTCGTATGAGCCTTTGCATTTCTAGCCCAAGGGTTGAACGTTGGACCTCTGCCTCAAGAGTCCAGCACCATAGAGATCCACGTACATGACATTGACTACTACTAATGATACTAATGATGGTTGATATTCATCAACATTATAAAAGAATATTCTTTTGATATTTCCTTCAATGTTTTTTAGCAAACATGAAGAGTATATAAAACAAAGATATCCATTTTAGATGAATATTTCAAAATATGTTGTGAGATACTTCATATGTTCTAGTATATGATCACTAAAAAGGCTCTACACTTTATTATTTTCCAATCCAAAATTTATGTAAAAAGAACACAATATTTGATTTAAATCAATTTAATGTGCACTGATTAATTTTTTAGGATCACTTTAATACTTTGTAACCTATACCTTTAATATGTTTATATATAATCAAGCTATTTACTTATATATAATAAATCATTTTGATAGATTTACAAATAGTATTTGATTACAATCAAATTAAGAGATTAGAAAATAATCAATCTAGTATATTTGCATATAATGAAGTTTTTTGTTTCTCATATAATAAATAAATTTAATAGACTTTTAGCTAATCTTTCATCACAACCATCTAGACATGTACTAAAAGAACAAACATCTTGATGTTTTTTTATAACATTTTTGAAAGTATGGTAATGAAGACGCATGTCCTTACATACATACTTCGGCACTAATCATATCAGACATCGTGTACTAAAACTTGTATTCTTGGAAAAGAGAACAATCAAGTTTCATTCTGAGATGATTTTAATAACATGTTGATGTAAATAGAGTGGCGCACACACACACACACACACACACACACACACACACACACATATATATATATATATATATATATATATATATATATATATATATATATATATATATATATATATATATATATATATATATATATATATGTGTGCGCATAGGGTGTAAGAGGTAGAGATGTATTCACCAAGCATTCATTAAAAACTTCAATGAACACGAAAGAGGTCCACAAAGAAATATAGCGCTCATGTGTTGGCTAAAGTTCCAACAAGTTGACAATATGGGCACCAAAAGGATTGTCACATTCACAATGTTGGGAAATCCCATAACGCATTGAAATAATTCATAAAAGAAGTCAAATGACTTTTGGATCTTGTCACTTATCTATTAGCATACAGACATACACTCTTTTTCTCTTTGTCGCCTTGTCTCTATATGCTACTAGACAAATCCAAACGAGATATTTTTACAAGATTTTACTACAAGATTGAAGAATATACAAGAAAATTTCATGTTTTCATAAAGTTCTTCCTCACCGTATATACAAGCTTTAATTTATCCATGGTTGACATAAATACTTCGGAATATCTAAAGAATGGTGTCCCTTTTACAAATTGGGGTTGCCCTATCAGGGGGTTTTAGAATTAGTTAGATGGATATTCACACATCAAGTTGAGTAAAGAGTGGATGAATTCTTGTGTAATTCTTGTTATAATCTCTCCTCTAATCACATTGTAGCAAGCTTTGTATACACGAAACATATTTTATTATTTAGTGTTAAGTATATAAGTTCCACTTTTTTAACACTATTAGTTTAAAGCTCCCAAACCATTAATCATGCACGTTTGTTTCTTTTATTGATGTATCATGATGGTGAACAATGTTGATATATTTCAGTAGTGATGTGTGTGAAGACACTAGGACTGCTGGGCACTTTTTTCCCTCTTTAGGAGGTTTCTTCCCTAGGCTCATATATATGCCTATAACTGTAATGCATCACTTATTTTTGTAAATTCTCTTGGTAATACATTCAGTATTGTGTGTTAAGCTCCAGGCTTGTTTTTCTTCCTTGTGCTCTTTGCATGCTTTTGCAGACCTCAAACTCCAATTATTGGTATCCAAGTTTGTCATCGCCTCATCTAGGGCATCATCGACACCCTTCCGTGTTGGTGTGTATTCATTCAAGCCTAGTGCTTGATCACTTATTTTTGTAAAGAATTGGGTATGTATAATCTCAATGGGAGAAGCTATAGAAACAACCTCTTGTAATAGTTGAAATATTGTAACCACATCAAAAGTAAAAGTTACTTGAGAATATCGTGGCTTAGTTAGGCATGAATCACGAGCCTAAGTTGGGAGAGATTGAATAGATGAGATTCCCCTAACTTGAGGGAACTTTTAAGTACCATCCCTCCAAGTTTTGAATTCAAAATCCTCTATATATACACACAAAAATAGTCACGATTATGGCAGATCATTTGAGCTACATTCTGATGAGATTCTGACCAAGCACCATAGCATTTGTGAAGCACACATTATGCTCCTCCTTCCCAAGCTTCATACGCATTCAAATCATGTACCATATGTGCAAGATAGATTGATATTTCAAGCCACATCTTGGAGTTCTCTTTATCTACAAGTATAGGTCTATGTTCACATTTGCAGTCAACCTCAATCATTGATTTGTCTAGGTGTAGTTAGAATTTTAATGATATTTAAATTGGTCTAGGTTAGTTGATAAGTATATTTGCATCGTATGAATTTTCATAATCGTTGGTTAATTACTCTATGAGCTACATTCATTTGAAGTCATCTATGTATTCTGGCAGATAGCTCCTAAAAGTTGGGATGATATGACACCCCTATCTTGCTAAACTCATTTCTCTCAATATGGTTCATCGAAATTCATCAAATGTTTTGCCTTAGATTCATCATATATCTAGTTAGAGGTGTGCAAAATATCTCTAGTTCATTTCCAACAGGTTGAGAGCTCTGAGTGATTTTCCAAAGTGCACCCATCCAAAAATAGCAAGTTTTACTTCATCTATTTTATGGCTAGTAGTCTATTTTGATAAATCAATTTGAGATTGATGCTCCAAAGCACTATGGTGGTTTATATGCATCCTTAGCAAGCTCAAGGTGTCTACGTATCATCCCTGAAGCTATCTTGGAAGGTGTAGAGCAAGTTTTGTAGCACCAGACACATCTTTGGAGTGTATCTACCATCTCTTCTCATAGTGGTATTAGAGCAAAGCTAAATAAACATGGGAGATGGTTTTCCTTCCACCGTTGACAAATTGGATAGAAACAACTACTCAGCCTAGCCTCTGAGGATGGAGGTCTACCTTCAAGGAAGAAATCTATTTGGATATGTATCTGAAGATGGTCATGCCAACAATGAGAAGCAAAGGACAACCATCATATGAATAACAACAAAGGCTTACAAATTGGTGTTCAAAGGATGCACTAGTAGGTCCTACATCTTAAACTCAATCTCTGATTTTCTTTTACCTCATGTGAAAGGATGCAAGACCTCAAGAGAGACCTGTAATGCACTTGCTGCCTTCTTCTCTTCAAACACTAATGCAAGGAAGAACCAACTATGGATGGATTTCACTACCCTAAAGAAAAGTCCCAAGCAAAGTGTGATTGATTATGCCACCAAAATGAAGGATATCTTTGATCATTTAGTAAGCATTGGAGAAGTAATTGAAGAAGAGCAAATCATAAGGCCAATCATCAATGGCATCAAAGCTGATGAAATGTGGGAATCATTCAGAACTGCCATGGATCTATACATGGACATGCAAGTGCATGACCTCAACACTTTGATGGGCCAACTCTTCACACATGAAGAAAAGATAAACAAGAATGGTGGATCCTCAAGAGGTAATCAATCTTTTGCCTTACACTCTGATAAAGCTAAAGCTAAGGATAAGTCAAAATCTAAGAAGAATGAAGATGAGGGTAGCTCTTTCCAAGCCAACTTCACAAGTAGAGGAAGAGCTAGAGGAAAAAGCAGAGAAGGAAAGCAAGGCAAGGGGAGACCCCAAACATTTCAAACTTGTAATATATGTGGTTGTTCTAATCATGCCGATGAAGAATGTTATAGGAATCCAAGGAATTCTAGAGGAAAAGGATTCAACATAGGTGGCTATGGATCAAATAGAGGCAGATACAATGGAGGATACAACAATAACTATTACAACAACAATAACAACCATAAAAATGGATACAAAGGAAGGAAGGATTACAAAAACTACACTAAGGATCAAAGTCGAGAGGACTCACTTCCTCTCATGAATCTATCATTGAAGCAGGGTAAGGATGATGACCATGTTTTTTATATTGACTCAGGTGCTCAAATCATGTCTAAGGAAATGTAGCATTGCTTTCTGACTTAGAAGATCCCAAGAATAAACATGAAGTGTAGACAGGTGATGACACAAGACATTTAGTGGGGAAAATAGGTAATTTCAAGACATCATATGGAAACATGGATCTTCTAAGCAAGGTTTTGTATGTACCTACAACAACAGAAAACTTGATAAGTGTTGGAAAAATTGAGGAGAAAGGATTATAGGTTAGGTTTACAAGGCATGGAGCATATGTGGAAGACCCCAAGTAAGGATTTAGAAGGATTGCCAAAGGAGATAATGTAAGACAATAGTTACGCTATACACAGGAGTAGTAGCAGAGAAGATAACAGATATAGGAGAATCTCAACAATTTTCTACTAACAACAAGTTGGTGATCTAGACAACTCTAGATAGGGAGATACAAGGCAGAGGTATGCTGGCTCGATTCGATGTCTCAGGTAGTGTAGAAGACATGTATATATAGGATCATGGGTGGCCTTTCGTGGATAGCTATACATGGGCGGTAGAGCGTGAGCGGCCACTGCCCGCGTAAGTGCCATACAAGGCTTAGACCGGTTGAACCGACCTAACAAATATAAATGATTTCTGACTTCGATAGGGAGTATTCCATGGAATATTCCCTTTACCATCACGTTGCCCTTGAGACCTCCTAGCTAGGGGGCCCGTTGGCTCGCTTGGACCCCCCAGCCGAGGCTACTCACTGCTACACAAGACCCCACAATTGGGGACCCTGGTAGCTCCCTTTCCTTACAATACCTTACATCGTCCAATATGACCTTCATCCAACATGCAAGTTGGGATTCCCATCAATTGGGTTATGCACACTTGGCTTCTCCTCATAATGGGGGCCTTACAAAATGTGCATACAATCATGAGGGGTAGACACTGATCATATACTAACACCCCCTCAAGTAGGTCTTGGTCCTATGCCCATCTGTTGAAGATGCCTGTTGAGCTGCTCTCTTCCAAGTTGTTTAGTGAATATGTCAGCACAATTTGCCTCTGTTGGACAATATTCTAGCTCCACAATTTCATCTTCAATTAGCTCATAAATGTAATGGTACTATACTTCTATGTGCTTGGTCCGAGCATGAAATACTGGGTTCTTTGCAATGGTCATACAACTTTGATTATCACACTTGAGTACAATTGCCATATTTGATGGAAAGCCTAGATCAACAAGAATTCTCCTTAACCAAACTGCCTCACAAGAAGCAAAACAAGCTGCTTTGTACTCTGCTTCAGTGCAGGAGAGTGCGAGAGTTGGTTGCTTCCTACTTACCCAAGAAAATATACCTGAACCAAGTGAGAAACAATATCCAGAAACTGATTTTCTAGAATCACAATCTCCAGCCCAATCTGAATCACAATATCCTTGAAGTGTATTACCTGTGATATAAAAAATACCAAAATCCAAGAAGTGTATTACCTGTGATATAAAAAATACCAAAATCCAAGGTTCCTGCAATGTACCTTAGAATTTGCATTCCAGCATTCCAGTGACTCTCCTTAGGTTTGTTGGAAAACCTGCTGAACACTCAAGAGCATAGCAAATGTCTGGTCTAGTGTTGCACAGAAAAATGAGACTTCCAACAAGGTTCCTATACTTCTTAGCATCTACATCAGGCATGTTATGATCCATAGATAGCTTGTGATTTACCTCCATAGGTGCGCTAGTTGGTTTGCAGTCCATCATTCCAAATGCCTTGAGAATTTCTTTGGCATATTTTTGTTGTGAGATGAAAATGCCATCCTTCCTCTGCCATACTTCAATTTCCAGAAAAAAATGGAGTAGACCTAAGTCTATCATTTCAAACTCAGTTCTAAAGCTGATCTGAGTTTGATTGATGAGTTTGTGATGATCTCCTATAATGATCAAATCATCTACATATACAATGAGAACAACTAGCTTGCTATCCCTTTTCGTTACATACAAGTTAGCATCAGAAGTACTTCTTTCAAAACCCATATTTTTGAAAAAATTATCCATCCATTGGTACCAAGCCCATGGAGCTTATTTAAGTCCATACAAAGCTTTCTTCAACCTGCAAACTTTATTTTCTGAATTGGGCACCTCAAAACTTGGTGGTTGAGATACATATACCTCCTCCTTGAGGTGACCATTCAAAAATGCAGATTTGACATCCATCTAGAAAATAGGCTAGACCTTTTGTGCAGCTATTGCAAGTATCATCCGAATAGTTGTCATGCATGCTGTTGGTGCAAAAGTTTCTTGAACATCAAATCCTTCGATATGTGAAAAACCTTGTGCAACTAATCTTGCCTTATACTTTTCTAATGTTCCATCTGCTTTATATTTAGCTTTCCAAATCCATTTAGTACCTATTACCTTCTTCTTTGGTGGCAAGTTGACTAGATCCCATTTATCATTTTTGAGTATACTATCATACTCATACTGCATTACCGCTCTCCAACCTGGATCATCAAGGGCTTCTTCAATGGTGGTAGGTTCCTTTATCGATCCCATGATATCTGCCATTAGAGCCATGTTAACAATGTGTTCTGAGGCTCTTCTTTGCTCTCTATTCTCTTTGATCTTCGTAATCCATCTGAGGATGATGCTGGTATATCTACATGTGGATTGTGATCATCAAAGAGCTATTGTGCCCACTTCGGTAGTGGGTTATGCTGTGCAACTACAATTGGTTGGCTTATTATTGAGGAAATTTCTCCATCAGATCTTTCCTCCTCCTAAACTTTAACGTGTCTTTTATAGGCACAAGGTGAGATATTTCTCCGTTTGATGAGATAGTAGATTTACCTTTATCTTCTACTAAGTGTGGTTGTTCATCGAACACCACATCTCAACTGACAAAAATCTTCCTTGCCTCAGAATCCCATTTAGACTCTTCACTATATCCTAGGAAGACACACTTTTTGCTTTTTGAATCCAACTTTGATCTTGTTGAATCAAGAATATGTGCATAACAAAAACAACCAAAAATTCTGAAATGGAAAACTGAAGGCTTTTTACGAGAATATGCTTCTTGAGGAGTCATCCCCTTCAGTGCTTTTGTGTAGCTTCGATTGAGGATGTAGATTGCTGTATTGACTGCTTCTGCCGAGAATGAATCAAGCATATCTTGAGCATTTAACATACAACGAGCCATTTCAACTACTATCCGATTCTTGCACTCAACAACACCATTTTGTTGAGGTGTATGAGCTATGGTAAGCTTCCTTTTCACACCATGCTCCTTACAGTAATTATTGAATTCTGTTGACAATAATTCACCTCCTCTATCTGTTCTAAATTTCTTCAGTTTCCTTCCTGATTCATTTTCCACATACTTATGCCACATTTTAAATATTTCAAAAGCATCAGCCTTCTCTCAAATGAAATAAACCCACATCTTTCTACTATAATCGTCGACTAATAGCAAAAAGTAGAAAAATCCTTCTAAAGCAGGTGTAGATATTTTACCGTAGAGATCAGCATGTACCAACTCTAGAGGAGCTTGAGATCGATTGTTGGTCTCTCTTGGAAATGCCTTTCGTTGTTGCTTGCCCATCATACAAGCTTCACAAGGTTCTTTCAACTTTGAAAATGCGGGAAAATGAGCAAGCATCCCTGTTCTTTGCATCTCCTTCAAAACTGCAAATCTAAGATGCCCAAATCATTAGTGCCATAACTTGCTCACATTTTTATCTTCTGTAGCAGTTAAGACACTTAACTCATACAAGTTATCATTTCTTATGCCTTTACCTACTACATTACCTGATGAATCCATGATTTTTGCACCACTCTTGTTGAAGTGAACTTCTAGTCCACGATCTATTATTGCAGAAACTGACAACAAATTTCTTTTAAGTGTACGTACATAGAGAACATCATATAACTTTTTCTCAACACCTAGAGAAGTGATAAAAGAGATGGTTCCAATTGCTTCTGCTAGACACTTGGAGTCATTTGCTACCACTACATTGATGGATTCCCACAAAGGCTACCAATCCTTTTTACTTGTCATATGGCAAGAAGCTCCACTATCTAAAATACATGGTTCATCAACACGAGCTTGAGCAGATGAACATACCTCTTCAATAGCTACCCATAGTTCCAACTCTTTGTTGTTTGTAGACTCTTTGTTCTTCCACGATGACTTTACAGTCCCATTCCATTCATCAACTTGCTTCTTTCTGCAATCCTTGATGGCATGGCCTTTCTTTTCACAATAGAAGCAACTTCCTATGGACTTTTTCTTCTTTGGCTTCTTCTTTGATCCATCAAAAGAGTCTTTACCTTTTGCATTTGCTGAGAATGCAGCATCGCTTGTACTTTGCCGATTCTTCAACTGCATCTCTTCTTCTAAAAGCATAGCACAAAACTGATCTTCAAATATAAGGGGAGTTGGTCTTACCTGAGTGTTAAGGGCTATTACTAATCCATCATAATTTGCTAGAAGAACACGTACACATCTTTGATCCAGCTCTTCTGGTGTAATAACAACACCAACTGCAGCCAATTGATCTTGCAGATGTTTTATCCGTTTGATAAAATCTTCAGCTATTTCAAAATATGAATGCTTTTCATTTGCCAACTGATTTTCTAAATTTTGTATCCTAGTGTGGTTCTTGGTCTCATACTGACGAGCCAATATGCCCCAAGCCTCATGTGCTTTAGTAGTATGTTGAACTAAAGTAAGCACATAATCACTTACACTAGTGACAATTGCACATAATGCATCAACATTCTGCCTCTTCCAAACTCGTAGAAGATCTGGATCTAGCTGAATCATCAATCTTGAATTTTCTTGATCTTCAACTCGTATAGGCTTTGGATCCAATCCCATCAATCCCATGACAGTGTCAAGTAATTCATAGGAGTCCAAAATTACAGAAATTTTGAACTTCCAGAGTGTATAGTTGGTTCCGTCTAGCTTCCCTTCAATAAATGCAGGTGGGCAAATTCGAATAGGTGCAACATTAACATTAGCTGAAGCACCAAGACCAGTTTTCGATGATGAAGCCATCATGTAATCACTCAAATAATCTATTGATATTCTAGTCTGCTAGTAGGCTAAAATAGTGATACTTCTGAAGCTATTTGAACCTTATGGCTCTGATACCATGTAAGACAATAGTTACGCAATATAACACAGGAGCAATAGCAGAGAAGATAACAGATAAAGGAGAATCTCAACAATTTTCTACTAATAGCAAGTACAAAGATGATGGCATTGTCCACCTGTGCATTGTCAAGGTAGAGCTTAAATGGTGATCTAGACAACTCTAGATCGGGAGATACAAGGTAGAGGTATGCTAGCTCAACTCGATGTCTCAAAATGGCTCACATATCTTGGGACTAATACCATGTGTATTTATACACATTATTTGAATTTGAATTTTGAATCTTCTCACCTAAAAGTGATCCTACATTTGGGGATGTTATTGATTTGATTCCTCTACCAAACGATTCATGGGTTTAACCTCCTAACTTCATGGATTCTTTCCTTTTCTTTTACATTTCTTTATCCAAGATAAATACAATGAGATAGATAAGCATCGGCTCATATGTGGATCTCTTATGAAAAGAGACAAATGCCTATGTAGTACTCAATCTTTAGAAAAGTACTTAGGCTTGCTAATTGCACCAACAGCTCCCCCTCAAGCCTAAGATTCTTGAGTCTTCATTCCTTCAACATGTCTTGTAATCCCATCATAGATTTGAATCTGTTTAATTTCCTTCCATCCAAAGCCTTTGTCATCATATCTGCACATTGTTGATGAGTTGATACATATGAGGGTTGTATCTCCTTGCTCATAATCTTCTCTTCGACATAATGATCATGAACTTCTATATGTTTAGTCCTGGCATGATAGATTGGGTTAGGAGCAAGATGTAACAAGCTAATATTATCTCCAAATCTATGTGGAGTGGAAGTTTTCAACCCTAAATCATAATATAGGGTTCTAATCCACATACTGCCTTGTGTAGCGTTTGCAAGTCCTCTATATTCAACTTCTATTCATGAGAGAGCAGTTATGGGTTGCTTCTTGGAAGACCATGAGATTAATTTAGCACCTAAAAAAGTAAGGTATTGAGAGGTGATTCTTCTATCATCTTTAGAACTGCCCAACCTCCATTAGAGAAGAGTTTAACATCTATATCAAATGTATATGGATAGTATAGTCCTTCATTTATTGTGCCCTTCAAATAATTTAGGATCATCTTGGTTGCTTCAATGTGAGGCTTCCTTGGAGTGTGCATGAGCAGACTTAGTGCACAGTCCATAACAAATATCTACTCTAGTTAATGTAGCATAATTTAAACTTACAACTAAACTCTGATAGATAGTACATCTTCAATTAGCTCACCTTCATGAACACTTAAATTCAAATTTACCTCCATGGGAGTACTTGCAAACTTTTTATTCTCCATTTTGAATTTAGAGAGCATATCTCTAATGTATTTCCTTTGTTTGAGGAGCATACCTTTCTCTATGTATACTAGTTCTAACCCGAGGAAGTATGTGAGAAAAGCAAGATCAATGATCTTGAATTCTTCCTTCATTTGAGCTTTGATCTTTCTGAAACCGTTTGCATCATTTCATGTAATGATTATATCATCCACATATACACATAGGTATATGACCTCTGAATGATTCTTCTTAATGAAGAGGGAAGGATCTGTCTTGCTTTTATTAAAACCTTTATCCTGCAAGTAAGTGACAAGTCTATGATTCCAAGCTTTAGGAGCTTGCTTCAAGCCAAACATGACTTTTCTCAACCTACGCACATGTTCATGGTATGATTGATCTTCAAAACCAAGAGGTTGAGCCATATATACCTCCTTTGATATCCAACCATTTAAGAAAGCATTTTTACCATCCAACTGTTATATCTTCCAATTCTTGGAAGATTCAACACTCATGAATACTCTAATTGTAGGCATTTTTGCAATAGGTGAAAATGTTTCTTCATAATCAATACCATGAGTTTGTGCAAAACCTTTGGCTACAAGCCTTCCATTGTACCTGTTAATCGAACCATTATAATTATTCTTTACCTTGTATATCAACCTTGAACCAATGAATTTCATAGATGGAGTCTTAGGTACCAAATCCCAAGTCTGATTTTCTTGTAAAGCTTCTATTTCTTATTCCATGGCACTTCTCTATCCTCGCTTCTTCTTGGCTTCTTCATAGGTAAAAGGTTCTTTAGAGTTTGAGTCTTGGGCTATATATATTGAGTGTTTACTGACTAAAGAAGTTTCATATCCATACCTTATGGTCTCCTTTTCTCTCCAATAGACCTTCTTATAGTTTCTTGAGATGATTCTACCACATCTCTCAACTCCTATGTTTTGGATTTCCATTTGGAGTTCCAAGAATTGATTCCCTTCTTGTATTCTTCTAATCATCATCAAAATCACTTGATGTTTCATGTGTTGTTTGGATATGTTTGGAAGACCAAGTACACTTTGATCCCTATTGATCTATGTGAGATCTCTTTCACCTATGTGAGCTAATCAATTATGCCAAATTTCCAATTCTGATAGAGTTTGACTTCCATAATGAACAATGCAATATTTTTGGCATCTTGGAGTTAAAATATAAATAAGCTACCTGAATTTTCTCCTCTTGCTATCCTCTTTGATCCTTGATGTGGATCCTCAACAAATGCTCCATTCTTTGTGAATCTGACCTGCAAGCCTTTCTCAACAATTTGACCTACACTTATGAGGTTCTTGGTGATAGTTGGCACATATAATACCTTGCTCAACTGGTTGGTATAACCATCTTAAGTCTTCACATTACCTATCTTTTGAGCTAGATGTCTTGTGTCATCTCCTGTTTGGACTTCATGTCTATTCCTTGGCTCCTCCAAGTCTAAGAGTAGAGCTACATTCCCTGCTACATGATTTGAGCAAACAGAGCCTATATATAATACATGTTCATGTGCTTTACCTTGTTTCATAGTAATGCTCATTAACATAGCGAATCCTCTTGGGTTTGATCATCTACATAATTATTGTAGTCTCTCCTTCCTCCACATCCAACTTGGTAGTTGTTGTATTATTTTTTATTGTATTATTTAGAATCTACCTCTTGAGCTTCTTTGGTTCTTAGGATTCCCAAAACAATTATGAGTGATACGATTAGTGAGGCCACATATGGCACATGGAGATGAGCTTTGAGCTCTACCCCTACCTTTTCCTCCTCCTCTGCCTCTTCCTCTTGATCCTCTACCTCTACCTACAAAGTTTGCTTGAGAGGTGCTCTATTTATCATCAAATTTCTTACTTTTGGCTTTGTTATCTTTGTTCTTATTTTTATCTGTATAGAGAGCACATGAATGATTAGCTTTTGAGTTTTCTCCATTCTTCATGAGCTTTGCCTCCTGTGAACAATTGTCCCATGAGGGTGTTGAAATTGGGAACTTGCATGTCCATGTAGAGGTCCATGGTTGTGGTGAAAGCTTCCCATTTGACATTTGCCTTTATTTCATTGATTTCTTTCCTTACTATCTGCTCTTCATCAATGATTTCTCCAATGCTTCCAAGTTCGTTTGGTATGTCTTTTATTTTGGTGAAAAAATCAATGACAGTCTATTTGGGCATCTTCTTGAGTGTGGTGAATTCTATCCACAATTTATTCTTCCTTGCCTTGCTACTTGATGAGAAGAATGCTTCAAGATAACTCCAAGTCTCTTGTGAAGTCTTGCAACTCCTGATCTGTGGAAGTAAAGAAATCAGAGATTGAGTTCAGAATATATGACCTCGCTAGAGCATCCTTTGGGCACCATGTGTTTAATCTCTCTTGTTCTTTGTTGGTTGGACCTTGCTTTTGAGCATTTGCATCATCTCATCTCCAAATATGTAAGCAAAGAGGTTTCTCCCTTGAAGCTAAGATTCCATTGTAAGTGACCATGTTGAGTCATTACCTGGATATAATTTGCCTTTGGGTTGACTAGTTGACTCGTTGCTCTGATACAGCTGTAAGGAGATGGTGAGGTTGATTCTAGAGATGAGGTAGTGCTGGAAAAATCATACTCTACACCTGCCAATCTAGCTTCAAAGATGCTTAATAGACTTCTTTAGCTTCACAAAGATGCACTTAGAACCACCAGTTCCTTTGGAGCATCATTCTCAAACATTTGCATCAAAATAGATAAATCTTATGTGCAAGAAATATGAAGAACTTTATATTTTGGGAAAAAAAGTTGTAGCATTCCTCCAATCACTCACAAAGTAAAAGAAATACATCAGATCATATAATTGTTACTCACAAAATCGAACAAAATAATTGAGAGAACAAAAGCTTATGAAATAAAACTTATCCTATGAATCTCATGTTTTACAATTCCATATACAAGTAATAGCTTCCAAATGAAGCCTCAACCTTTTCGATACAATAGCTTTGAAAAATAGCTTCTTGATGAAGCTTCGACCTCCCAAACAACCCTGTGCTATCACAATCTCATTCACACTTGCACTCTCAATCACATTCTCACTCACACTCTCACTCCCAATCTCAATCTCAATCACAATAGATCATTCTTCCTCATGCCATTGAATGACGAATAATAAGTGTTCCTGTAGAGTATCTTCTTCTCAATCTCGATCTTGGCATGTTTATCTTTATCATCACATGTCAATCTGAACTTCACTATCAAAGTCCTACGGTATCCCATCAAATGTGCATGATTTTCTTGGTATCCAAGCAAGGTATCGGAGTCATTCTCCCAAGTAAATAATTTTGTAGTAACATCCATAACTAACACAATGTTCTTAATCAGATTTAGCAAGTAAATAATCTGGAATGTTCCCTAAATGCGACACCCTGAACAATCCTAAGATGCTTGGAAAATCTACAAAGGCTGTGATCAGTAGCTTCCATACACAATGCCATGTTTCGAATCTCCATTAATAGCCATGTGCCACATTTTCACGTGCTTGAAATCAACTAGTATGGATTTCAACAATGATCAATGCTCCTCTCTTTAGTTGTTGACCGAAGATACTGAGGATGTAATCTTTGAAGATGAACAAAACTAATAACGCTTATCCTCTATAGATGGCAATTGAACATTGATGTCAACAAAACCTGTAAAGTGGTTTGAACAGCTGATTCAATGTGCACTTCCACTAGATTTTGTAATATGCAATCATTGAATGATCACGAATTGCTCCATACAAAGAACACGATCAATCTGTTATTGGTGTTAATGCGGTATATCTTGATGGCTTGAAAAATTGTCTATTTATCTCTTGCAAAAGCGATCATCGTTGCTTTATGTTGGTAAAAATATCTTCAAACATATCGAACGACGATCCCGTAGGTATTTCTGATAGAGAGTATCCCTTTCCAAGACCATGTTTGCTGCATGAAACCCCAAAGAAATGGATTTGAACACTCTTGGCTCTGAGCGTTAAGATGCATCAATAGAACCATGCCTGCCATCGTCAGAAGCTTTGCTCGAATCACTCCAACAATCGACCGGGAGGATCTTTAGGCCCTTTGAAGCACTATATTTGCATTTTGTCGAAGATACAGCATCCAGCTTCGAGTTGGGTGACCTTTGTAGGTAAATGTCTTATAATTAGTGCTTTTGCATCTGATACTGAAGGTCGGGATTTCGTGGTATTCTCCTTGTTCCTTACAATATGTATATGCTCAATCTCCAACTTCCGTTTAAAAATACACGCATCTCAGAGTTCTCTTGCATGCTGTGTAGAAATTTCTCCATGGATGGCCGCATGAAGTTTTGCCTATTTCTGATTACTGTGTGGTTGAAGATGTGAAGCATCCTCGTACTCCACTTCGAACTGCATATTGGCTGTCCCACAAGAATTGGTTGGCATGCAAACTAACAGAATATAAAGATAATGTTCATGTACGACCATAGTTTCTGTAACGCCTGTTATGACCACCCATGCCTTTTTTTATATACAGATGACTCAATCGTTTACAAATAGGCAAAATTCCAGATGTCATCCGGAGAAACAATCATATAAGTGTCTCAAGGTATTATCCATTCCTAATGTTCATAAATGTAGCTTTATTTGTATATGCTAGAGGAGTTTCATCAATTCACATGGAAATACTAACCTATATGATACACCCAAACATTTACTCCAAAGGAAGATGTCAAAGAATAAGATCTATATTATACTTGAAATTGATAAGGTCTATCATAGAAAGGTTCTTAGTATTATGCTCAGAGATCACAACCTGGTACGAATTGACTAGAGAGCGTTTACACACATCTAATTGAAGTGTATACCTAAGTAGATCATGAATTTATCTACACCATACAAAGAGAAATGAATTTAGTGAATCAAGGGAGTCATAGCGGCTTTTTCGGATCTAGATGATGTGCAAACATAGTCATCCTCTTTGCTCCATATCTCAAGATCTACTAAATCCAAATTAATGAAAATTCATATGCGAACACTAGACATTCTACTCTAACTATCCCAAGTTAAAATATAGAAAATGAATTGGTACATGCAGAGACACCGATTCGACACGTTTATTGTAATGATGAAGATGATGGAGCGGATAGTAGAGAGAGATGTACTCTATGAGATGTATCAAAATATGATTACTATTGCACATATAGTACAAAAGGAATCTATAGGACTACACATAGATAATGTGAGCTCAATGTATGCTCAAGTTTGTAGCTCAACGCCTCTTGGAATGGCTCACATATCCCACAACTAAAACCATGTGTACTTTTGCACATTATTTGAATCTGAATTTTGAATCTTCTCACCTAAAAGTCATCCTACATTTTGGGATGTGATTGGTTTGATTCCTCTACCAAATGAGTCGTGGATCTAGCCTCTTAAGTTCATGAGATTGTTTCCTTTTCTTTCACATTTATCTTTATCCAAGATAAATACAATGAGATAGATAAGCATATGTTCATATGTGGGTCTCTTAGGAGAAGAGACAAATGCATGTGTAATCCTCAATCTTTAGCAAAGCACTTAGGATTGCTAATTGCACCAAAAATCAAGGCTCAATAAGGATTTCAAAACCCATGTCTCACATGCAATCAAGACTGGATCATCTTCTCAAAGTCCCCAACACATTACATAGAAAAAAATGCGATACAAATCTTAACATAGAAAACCAAGATGTTATCACTTATAGCATGTTGAATTATTGGCGTTTATTTTTTTATGGTTTTAATATGATTTGTGCTTAGATTTAGCAAGTGATGGTTCAGGAGGGAATGGATGGGCATGGGTATATTTGGATGCATTTGCAGATAAATAGAGAGATCCTAGAAAGCTATAAAGCTAATTTTTGAAGAAAAGGATAGTTGCATATCAATAATTTTGTAAATAAAAGATAAAGCTCACCATAAAAGCGAGAAACTTTTTATTCACATGCCCACTTTTGAAGGACCCAAACTTATTGTAACTTTTATATATGGATGTAGTATAATACATGCATTATGGAGACCCATCCGATAGAGTGCATGCAGGGGAAATCATACCCAATATTGTGTACTATTTTGTCTACTGTGCATCTTTGTTTCTGTGTGTTTTAGATTTCTTGTTGTCTCTCTGTATGTGTGATCGAAAGATCTTGCAATAGGAGGTTCTATGACCCTTACAAGAACTTCAATACCATGGCCCATCCATCAAGTGTAAATCATGTTGCATCATACACTACCTTAAGCTCACACAAACTCAAATTGCCATCAAGGGTGAGTACAAAGAATGCATAACGTCGATTTGGGAAGATCTTCAATGGTATGAAGAACTCTGACCATGCTCGTAATAGCATGCTCAAGAGAGATACACACAGATATATGCACACAAGAAAGGATCCATGCAAGCCTCTCTTAGAACGAAGTAGGTAGAAGCTCCAGGAAACTCAATTGTATTCACAACATTGAGAAGAAAACTCAATTATATGTGTGCCCTTTGTTTGACCTCTAATTAGAGATCCAAAAAGTGCATAAGACATGTAGTGTCTTAGGTTATTACCCTAGAGGTTCACGCACTCATTATCCTTTATAAAAAAGAAGTATTTTTAAAAGAATTGGCTTTGGATATATTAAAAGAATAGTTTTTTTTAATGGTTTCTAGGGCATAACTTGGAAATTTTTAGCCCTCTTTGACTCTATGCTTGTCCTTGTGCTGCTTAATGCTTTTTTCATGGTTTCTATGGACAAGCCCTTGTTTATTCTTTTTGCTCTCTTCATTTATGTATATATGTATGTATGCATAAATGTATATGTATGTATGTATGCATGTGTATATATATATATATATATATATATATATATATATATATATATATATATATATATATATATATATATATATATATATATATATATGCATGTGTAATGTATTACATTCCCAAAACAAAAGGACGATCTTGATGGGACTCATTTAGGTACATAGCTTCATTATCACCATATTAAGTGAGACAAGCAAAAATCGATCCATAGCAAACATTATCGTCATATAGGCAAGAATTTCTAGTAACATTGAAGCTTATTATCAATTTAGCATGAAGGTTTCACATGTCCATCCGTGACAATCAATGAAGTGGTGTGTAGCATTCATGATAGCCTATACAGGGTCATCAAAGAAAAAGAGAGTCATTGAACGTGGTGCATGTAAAATATAGTAGCACTATGCCTGCTAGCCTATAGAGGGTCATCAAAGAACAAGAGAATCATTGAACGAGTTGCATGTAAATATACTTTTTTCTTTTGTAAACAGAAAGTAATTAAGATTACAACATACATTTCATCCATAGGATCATAATTGGATCTAAAAACAGTTCTTAGATGCATCCATAGGATCATAGTTTGGCTATCCACCTATTTAGACACGCTTTTTGAGACTTTAAAGAAAGGATCAAGGTAACCAAAATAATGCATGAGATATGAATAACGATTTTCAAAACGATTTCATTCATATATCTCATGCTTTTTCTTTTTTGGATTTGGTCCTTAGTGTTCTTAGTGTGTTTTGGTTTCAACATCTGGATGCGAACCTACAATTAAGTGTCTTGTCAAGTGTAAACTAGCCACCCAATGTGAGTGTGAGGTGGGCCACCTCATTTATTGAGTCTATAATAAGACACATGGGTTTACTTGTGAGACATTCCTAGCATGAGGCACTTCATCCCTTCCGTAGAGTGCCATAACTGGTCCTCATGGGGGGTTGGTGGCATGGGACACAAATCTCTTAGACGTAATTGCTTTCTTCGTTGCATGCTCCCAATCTCACATGTGAACTTGTTTGAGAGGTGTCCCATAATCCAATTGTATAAAGTTTGAGAGGTGTCCCCAAAGCTGTGACCACTAATACATTTAGTAGAAACCCCACAATATTTCTTTTATTATGTCCAATCTAAGGTGAAAATTTCTTCAAAAGCTAGGAAAATATAAAATGCATTGTAGAAACTTTGGAATAGAGATTAAGTTCTTGGTCCTATGCACTTTTACAACCTTAATTTTATGTGGGTTTTCTATGCTTTTCTTATAATGATTTTAAAATGTGCCCCTAGGGATTTTATATCATATTTCTTCTTTATTTATGCCTAAAAACATTATATATCATATTTCTTCTCTATTTGTGCCTAAATACATACAAAGAAGGATTAGAAATAAATATATTCATTAAACATAGTTACAAATTTTTTTGAGAATTTATCTATTCGTGCCTAAATACATGTACAAAAGGATTAGAAGGAAATGTAGTCATTAAACATAAGCTACAAAATTTTTTTGAGAATTTCTCTATGTAGGAAATTCCGTTTTGTTTCAATACTTCTTTTGAATGTATCTAAAAAGAAGATACATTCATTAAACATAGTTACAAAATTTTTTGAGAATTTATCTATTCGTGCCTAAATACATGTACAAAAGGATTAGAAGGAAATGTAGTCATTAAACATAAGCTACAAAAGTTTTTTGAGAATTTCTCTATGTAGGAAATTCCGTTTTGTTTCAATACTTCTTTTGAATGTTTTTCAATGAATGTTTTTTTTTTGAGTGAGCTAATAATTATTGGGTTTCTTTCTGCTCATTGGAAATATACGGAGGGAAAAGAGAATGAATATTGTGAGAGAGCTAATATTGACAACCTTAGATAGTCTCCCACGAACTATTGATTGGATTATCACAACTTACGAATCGAGTACTACCATTCGTTGCACGAATCAAGTCACCTTTTGGGATTGATTTTCATTCTTCCCTTCCAGTATACCTAAATTTTCACACGTAGTTATCTATGTTTGCAACATACATGTGGTTTTTATGAAGAGTTATATGAGTATTCTATAAGTGTGTTGGATAATGATGAAGAAAAAGACACCTAGCTTGAACTTTCACTATCTGATGTTCTATTTGAAATAAAAATAAAGAATAATATACCTTGCAAGTGTTTGATGTACTATAATTAGAGTCATATTTTGTTGCAAGTTCTTTGGTATCATTGGTATCAGGTAGTGATTATATCTTCTGACGTTTTCATGGTGGTGATCATTAGTATAGATAATGCATATAAACCATGTGGTCTTAAACATCGAATATATGATAGATAATTGAGAGCGACTTTGTATTATCCCAAAAGGAAAAATGAAGGATTAGAGATAAATAGCAATATGACGAACATATTCACATACCAAAACCTTATTCAGCCATACTCATGATCTTATTACATTGTATAGATTAGTCTTGGTACCAATCTATACAAAGTGGTAAAATGAGCTTACTACTTTGGATTGTAAAATGAGCTTACTACTTTTTATAGAGTGGTCTTGGTACCAAGCCATGCATTTTTTAATTGATTTGATAACCACGTATAGTGATTCTACAATAAAACAAAGAAGAAAAAATAGCTTACATCAATAAGAGTATTCTTCTTGTGAAGACTTATAAGACTTCTTAATATCTCGTTTGGGATTATGTATTTGAGCCTTAATGGTTTTCATGCTAATAGTCTTCATCCAACATGATGATTTTATATAAGATCTATCAATGGATTCGAATGAGATTATTTTAAAGTTATCCGTAATCAAGCATGTCTTTCGGTAGAAGTAGATGAATGAGTGTGGAATGTTTTCCGCATGAGATGGAAAAAATAGTATTGCCAATACCGGAAATTCAAGCTAATACGTATTTGAGTAAACATGGTGGATCATTTTGAATAAAGTATCATAATAATGTTGACATTTAATATGTTCCTTTAATAACAAAGTATTCATTGATCACAATATGGTCCATTGATAAGATATTACTCAATGATTACAACATTATGTGTGCGGGCTATGGCTCTCTTGTAACGCATCAATTTTCATAATATGATACTCGCTAAGTAGCAAATTTTGATGTTATGTAACAATCAACAAAAAATATTATGACATCAACTCTAGTTATTGATGTTACATGAGAATTATATATTCTACTCTTCTTCATAGGTTTATTTGGAGTATCCCATGATTTCAAACTAATTTTGTGATGTGTAAAAATCAAATGTTTTTAAAATATAGATAGATGGATCATGCATAGATGATATTTGAAGTTTTTCTATCTCATCTATAATTAAAGCTGTCTAATGTAGGGTTAACGATAAGGAAAAAGCGGTAATCATGAATTTGTTTTATCATTATAGGAAAAATGCAATATGAAATAAGGAATTATTGCCTCTTTGTTTCGAAATGTAGATGTAGAGGTTTTTGTTTTGTTTATTTTAATGTAAATGATTTTCGTCATTGAACAAGTATAACATTCTACACATATCTTCTTAGCTTTGTATAGTTTCTCAACAGAGAATTGAATGCTTGAGGCGATGAGAGATAATTTATTGAGAATTTCGTATTTTGTTCTAAGTAATGTGCTATTCTATTCAAAGTTATAATATATTAAATATGAGTTTTCGTTGGGTTTTCTATTTACTTAATTATCGATGACTTTATGATTAGATTAACCTCACGATAAAAGTAAAGAATTAAACTGATCATATTATCATTTTGTATGATTTACACTATTCATTTTGTATGAATTATTCAGACAGAATAATTCATACAAAATGGATTTAAACTATTCATTTTGTATGATTTACACTATTCATTTTTATGATTTATTCCTACAAATTACACTATTCATTTTGTATTATTTACACTATTCATTTTGTATGAATTATCCCTAATGATTTACACTATTCATTATGTATAACTAATTCATTTCATTTTGTATGATTTACACTATTCATTTTGTATGAATTATTCATACAAAATTACACTGTCCATTTTGTAAATTACACTATTCATTTTGTATGATTCACACTATTAATTTTGTATGAATCATCCGTAATGAGTTCCTTGACTTTGGTACTTCTTTGTCATATCAATAATACTATTAATAAGGCTGATATCCGTCAATATTATCAATATGTTTGATTTTTACGTCTCATGTAATAAAGTATGTAATCTCTCTTCAAAGGCATAATGTTAAGGGGTTGGAAACCTTTGCGTCAAAGGCATAGTACTCATAGACGCGAAAGTGTCAAAGGCATAATACTCGTTAAGTTATTCATGTAATTGTGCTCGACTAAAAGTTGATATACTTATATATTTTAGACATTCAACTGTCAAGATATTTGATGAAATGGAATAATCAACAGAAATCAACCAGCAAGCCAAACACATTTCCTAACATACATCAAGTACTGAAACTTGTACTCTTATCAGAGAGGCCAATAAAGTTAGAGTTGTACCATCACAACACCACCATGATGTAGAGATCTCACGACAAAGAAATACTCTATAAATTTACGATAGGAAATACATGTCTAAGTGATCAATACTCAAGGTAAATCTTTGATTAGAACATATAAACATTATCATTATAAATATTTGAAGCAAAGAACAACAATGTGACCAATTAGTATTCAAATACGTATTCGATCATTAAGGACACACTTTCCATTTAAATGTCTCAGACTCAAGATTGAATGAAAAGGTAATGAGATGGGAATGTTTGATAATAATGTTTACGTGTTTATGTATGCATGTTTTCTGTTTGTTTGTTTGTTGTATGTATAGATCCGTGCATGAACGTTTGTGTGTGCGTATGTATGCATATATATATATATATATATATATATATATATATATATATATATATATATATATATATATAATGTTTTCATTGTCTCTTTGCATGAATATATATATATATATATATATATATATATATATATATATATATATATATATATATATATATATATATATATATATAATGTTTGGCCGAAGCTTAATCTCCTAGCTTGAATTAGTTAAAACAACAATGTACAATATACAGTGAATGATCTTAGTGCCATCAGGACCCCCTATATCCCACAAAGTAGAGGTATGTCAGAGGCCAATATCAACTACCAAATAGTAGCTGTGGCTACAAATGATGAAGTTGATAAAGCGTTCATCCCCTTCAGGAGAAGTACACTTGCATTTGGTCTTGTTTTTCCAGGATGAAGATCCTATGATGTCTAAGGAGAAATATTTTTTACACTATCGGATTTTGTAATCGACATTCTTTTGGATTTTTATTCCATAAAACGTATCCCACAATGGCATTGGACAAGGCACAAGGACATCTGACCGCTTCACCAAGGACTACTTGCTTCAATTTGATTTGTCTCTTTAGATTTAGAATTCTCACACTATCTCACCAAACTGAATTGCTCTTTGGGCACGAGAAGAATCAATGGTCAATGTCATCATGAGTGGTGAGGCACCTCTTACACCATTGGGGGGGGGGGGGGAATCTGTAGAACTTATCTGCTCTCACATTGGTGCAAATTCCCTTCTCAAGAATTCGGCACATAAGAATCAACTTTTTAACCTCAATGAGAGGATGCCATAGGTTACTGGATTTCAATTTCCAACTAATAATAGGCCAATTCAAGCACCATGTTATGTTAAGGGGATTACATAGCTCAAATGGATTCTTGAACCTAGTTATCTTGTTCAATTTGTTGTTGTTGATCAATCTAAGCCTTTCAATATTTGAGGGGTCTTGTACCACCTAGAGGAGGGCCCTAGACGACTCCCAACAATGAATTCTTTGTCTTCTAAGGCACCAGTCCTCATAGCCAACACCCCTTGAAGGTTCAATGTCCTCACATCTAATCCAAATTCTTCTATCATGATTCCAACAATGTTTCAACATACGAAACCCTTTGTTCCAAAGATTTTACACCCTTTGACGATAGCCAGAATTCATCGTATTAATGGCATTAATAGATAGCCAAATAGAATCATTTTGTCTAATATCGGCAGCCCACTTCCAATCCTCATCGACCTTGATGAAGGGACTCAAATTGTTCTAGCTTATCCAAGGTGAGCACACAAGATCAGATCCCTTGGGATAAATTGGGAAAAGAGAAAATAAAAGGCTAAGAAGCTCATGCCGCCAATCAGAGACAATGGATCCTTGTTTCTGAAAATCAATTGTGTCCATGTCTCTTTGGGTTTTCACGAAGCTTTGGTCATCCATTTGGCCGCCATCCTATTTGCCATATTCCTAAAGTCTAGAATGCCCAATTGACCCTCATATTTTTGGTAAGTACACGTGGTCCATTTCATCTTGGGCATACCCCTCTTATTTTAGTCCCCATCTAGAGGAAATTACTACAAGAGATCCCTATTTTTGCTAGTTCTTTGTCTTTTGGTCTCCAAATGGACAAAAAAATAAATCACACTTAAGATGAGAAAGGTGTTGATAACGATCACATCCCATCTAGGTTGAGCTGCATTCTCTTCCACTATGCACATTTGTTGTTGATTTTTTCAAGCGCCAATTTCCACCTTTCACCCATGGAGACATCAAACCCCATTGGCATCCCAAAGAGATGAATAATTCGGTTTCTAAAAATCTTTTAATAGCCTTAGTTGATAAGAAACTAGGGGGCTTATTAGAAAGTCCTTCAAAGCACTCTTAGAGTGGTTTATTCTAGACCGAGAGGCAATGCAAAAGGTGTTAAGGTATTGCCAAAAAGTAGCAATACACGAGCTATTGTTATGGATTGAGGCCATCATGTACTCGATGTGGTAGTTCACCAGGCAGCTCAAACCATCCCTACCAATGGCAAAAATAAGAGTAGTAAGGGGATAACCCTATGGGATGGAGTGTTTAAGCTTGATACATTTAGAGACTTTCCCTAGAATTTTCCTTTGACATTATTTCGAGCCATGGCATTCGCCAAGTGCTTTTAATATTAACCTTGTCTTCATTGCTCGTATTTATATATCTACGGTTTATGTGATGATTCTATGTTCGATGTATGAAACGGGTCTCTCATGTTTAATGGCTAGTATATTTGTTCATTAAGTGCAAAGAGACATCTTTTTTTTATTTAATGATGGTTAAGTGTGACAATACTTATGCAATGCTCATAGAAACTATAGAAAAAACGTGTTTCGAAAAAGCAAGCTCTAATCTAAGAAAAAAAAGTAAAACAAGGTATATTTAGAGTGGAATTTTGGTTATGTGATATACAATTTTTATTTTTAGATAGTTCCTTGTAATCCAACGTCAAGGATTCTATGGAGGATTATTTGTTGCTTCGTTTTGATAAATTTTGATTACTTAAAAAAATGAATTTATTAACTTTATCACATCGAATTTTGATTTTATGGTTGACATATTTTTTGTACACTAAAAAATCATAGAATTAAAGGAAAGAGTCTAATTTCAAATTAAAATATGTCAACGAGATACTAATTAACTTATGGTTATGTAATCTTAGGGATAAATAGTATTCCTTAATATAGATTAAAGTTTTCTAAGAAACACAACTTTGGATTATGCTTTTGTTTCTTGAAAATAATTATTACGTTGGTAGTTCATTCATTAATTTCTACTTGCATAGCTATGTAAATTAAGAGCTACAATGTCCCTATACACATATGAAAAGGAAAAAGTATTTTTCCTTGTAATTTTGGGTATCCACAAGAAACATGAGACATTCGAAAATTCTAAATCACAAATGTGTATAATTACTTGAGTTTTGAAACTAACAAGGTGAATGAACTGGTATGACATGGTCTCTAGAAAAATGTAATGGATAAAATTTTCATAAAAATGCTTCACCTTTTGGAGATGATTTTCAAAAACCTACAACAAGAGCTTAATGGAAGAGCGACACTTGAGTAAAACATATATATATTTTCTGTAAAAAAAAGAGAATTACATAATTTGAAAGAGATAACTAATCCAATTTTCCCCATACGATTACCAAAATTTTCTATATTGGCTAGGTTGATAGTTTGTTAACTACCCACTCATGTATTTTCAAGAAATATTCTCCTTTAGGTGCATAATAGTTTTCTATTAATTATGTTGAGGATAGCAAGGTATGTACCTACCCATGTATTTGGAATTATATTCTAACGATAAGGGAATAACACGATAAGTTCGTTCTCATTCCACCCTAATTTTAAGAAAAACGAAATGTATTACATTGGCTTCTACGTAAGATGTAATTCTCTAGCAAAGGAATAACAATTAAAAAACATTAGCCTAGGAACCAATGAATAAATCATGTAAAGGAAAATGGAATGTAGAAAAAGTTAATTATTTGAACATATAAAATCAATAAAATTTAAGGTAACCTTGTGCTAGAGTAAAACGTTTTTGTAGAAGAACTTATTGTAATACTCATAGCAAATTTCATAGCATCATTTGCAAGGATACATAATGATTTATTGGTCATTTTTCTGTCATCATACACTTTGAATCTTTGGGGAATCCCCTTTGGGGAATCTTTGGGGAATCCCTTTTTGATGTGGAAGACTATTAGAACTATATTATAATTCATATTTAATATTATAATGGAGGCTAAGTTGGTTTGATAAAATAACAGGTTTTTAGGGAGTTAGAATATTTTAGTTTGATTTGAATTAGAGGGAAAAGTATCGGTCTCTAAAATTTCTTACCCTTATGATGTTTCATATAAAATGAATAACAATTTTTTTGCAATGGGTTTGACAAGGAGGGTTCTGAAGGTATGATAATCTAATTGATTTGGAGACGTAAACAAAAAAATTGTGAGGCATTAGTATATCAAATAAAAACTAATCAAACACCATTGATATTGTCGTATGTCCTTTCTGTAACATCTTACACCTAAGAAAGTAAAATATATTAAACAAACTTAATTAAAAACAATATAGAATTTTGATTATTATTTTGAAGATCGCGAAGAATCTTTTTCATAAAGACATAAAACATCAAGTGATTTATCACTTGATTTTATTCAAAGGTAAATTTACTAGATATGCATTTTCGCTGGGCTTTCTATTGATTTTATTATGGATGGCTTCATTACACGTGTACATACATACATTCATACATACATACGTACATATGTTAATACATATATGCATGCATACATACGTATAAACACAAACACACACACACACACACACATATATATATATATATATATATATATATATATATATATATATATATATATATATATATATATATGCAAACATTCATACATACCCACATACACAGATACATACATAAGTACATGCATGAAAACATACGTATCTTGTAGAGGCACATACACAAAGATAATACAATAATGAAATCTCACAAGAACACACAAAGAATAGAGAGAAAGAGAGAGAGACAAGACTGAACACAAAATTGAGTACAATTTTCCCCCACATATTTTATTGGACGAGTCTTTCAGAGTACATGTATTTGTAGACATTTTCATGGATTTGTAGACAAGACTGAACACAAAATTGAGTACAATTTTCCTCCACATATTTTATTGGACGAGTCTTTCAGAGTACATGTATTTGTAGACATTTTCATTATGTCCTAAATAGAAGATACAAGAGGGTGATTTTTTTAGAAACTTGCATTAAGAGAAAATCTAATTTATTTACAAAATGACGCTTTCTAGGTAGTCTAATATTTTTATAAAAATATAGAATACTATCTTTTAAATATCTTCAAACATTTTTGAGTAAATCCACATGCATTCATGCCCTCATGATTCTTCACCTGCTAAATCAAAACACAATCACATTAAAAACCTCAAATCATTAAAGTCCATTTAAAATTCCATTTTTCCATAAAGTATAACAAAGAGAGCTAGTATTGGCACCCTTAGATAGTCTCTCACACACTACTTATGAATCGAGTACTACCATTCATTGCACGAATAAAAACATCTTTTTTGGATTGATTTTTTTTCTTCCCTTCCATTATATCTAAATTTTCACGGGTAGTTATCTATGTTTGCAACATACATGAGGTTTCTATGAAGAGTTATATGATTATTTTATAAATGTATTGGATAATGATCAAGAAAAAACACCTACCTTGAGCTTTCGCTATTTGATGTTCCATTTGAAATAAAAATAAAGAATAAAGTACCTTGCACGTGTTTGATGTACCATAATTAGAGTCATATCTTGTTGCAAGTTCTTCGGTATCATTGGTATCAGGTAGTGAGTAGAGATAATGCATATGAACCATGTGGTCTTGGTACAAATCTATACAAAGTGCTAAAATGAGCTTAATATTTTGTATCGTAAAATGCGCTTACTACTTATTTTAGATTGGTCTCGGTACTTTGTCGTGTATTTTTTAACTAATTTGATAAGCACATATGTTGATTCTATCATAAACAATAACAAAAACTAAGTAACATTAATAAGAGTATGTTTCATTCTTTGTTAATAAGAAGTTTGACAGAGCCGACTCTTCCAAACTTTAATTAATAGAAATTACATTTGTACAAGTGAATGGGCCTAGCACCCAGGGGACCCTCCATATACCACAAACCAGAGATTGCTTATAATTTACTAGAAAATTTTGCAAAGAAGTTTGATAACCCTCTCGTCCCCCTCATATGGGGCCCACTTGGTTTTGATGTTATTGCTCTCGAGGAAGAACACTCTATGGTGTCTAAAGGGTGGGGGTTTCTTACAATTGGAAATTGTTTTGTCTAAAAGGAAAAAAGATTTTTCAATCAACCACTCTTTGGGGGGCTTCTAAAGTGGGCTACACTTCTCTCTTTCCATATTTTCCATAGAGTCGCCCTCTCATAGCATTCCATAGTGCTGAGGAACATTCGATTGCCTAACCCAACAAAGTTTGCTTCCAGTTGATTTGTCCCTATAACAGTCAAGGGTTTGCTAGACCGATACTGATTTGGGGAAGGAAAAGAAGAGGTGTCCCAAGTCTTCATTCCACGAAGGCATCGATTGCACCATGGGGCCACCCCAAAAATTTTGTTAGCTTTTACATTGGTCCAGAATCCATGATGTAGGATTTTCCACATAAGCACAAATTTTTTGATCTCGATGAGCGGGTGCCAAAGGGATTGGAACTTAAAGTCCCACCTCCAACAAAACCAATCCATACACCACTTCCTATTGAGCGTGACATGAAATTTTGCATGCTTCTTCAATCTCGGATTTTTCTTAGGGCTATTTCCATTGTGCCATCTCAAACCCTTAGAGTCACCCATCTAGAGGAAGTTCCTACAAATTCTCTCAAGCTTGAAGACCTCTTGGTCTTTTGGTTTCTAGTAGGAGAGAAAGTAAAGCATCGAGGTGAAAAGCAATGTGTTTATCACCATAGCATGTCCAGCTAGATTAATTTGAATACCTTTCTAGTACATCAACTTACTCTCAAGCTTAGACAAAGCCCAATCCTATCACTACTCCATCGAAATGTCAAATCCCATAGGAATACCTAAGAAGCGAAGGATTTGATCAATAGGGATCAACTGGCAACCATGGTCAATAAGCAATTGGGGTGGATGCCCAATAAATGCCTTGAAAGTGTTTTTAGAATGATTTGTTTTGTATCCAAAAGCCTCACAAAAGGTATTCAGACAACTCCAAAAAGTTTCAATGCTTAACGTGTCATTATGCACAAATATAATAGTATCATTAGCAAAAGGTCTCATGATCATCTAATCTCGATTGGAAGGTAGAATGAGACCCTGAATATGACCTAAGTGATCTTGATTGTTAACAATGCAGCTGAGATCATCAATCGTGATAGAAAAGAGAAGAGGGACCAAGAGGCACCTTTGTCTGATCATTTGAATCTAATCGCTTGAGAGAGTTGACCATTGATGTCTATCTGAGCAGTTTCATTTTTGAGAAAAGTAGAGATCATCTTAATGAATTTTTGGCCAAAACCCATGTCTTTCAATGATTGGAGAATGAAGTCCCACTCAATTCTATCATTGGCTTTGTCAAAGTCAATCTTAAGGAAGAGGACATCTTGTGTTGATTCCTTAGCAAAAACTAGACCTTCCCAAACATGAATGATAACCTCGAGGATGGACCTCCTCTTAATGAAAACTTTTTAATCCTCACTGATCCAATCTTAAAGGTGACAAGTAATACAATTCCCAATTGCCTTTGCCAGGATCTTGTAACCAATTTCCAACATTGTAATTGGCCGCCAATTTCCAACTCTATTTTTTCTTGCTTTTTTGTGAATGAGCTTGATGATGCCCTCATTGAGGCAACTGGGAAGCATGCCAAAAGAAAAAGCCTCTTCCCAACGTTTTATTCTTTTGTGAAGACTTTCAAGACTTCTTAATATGACATTTTAAATGACCTATTTGAGGCCTAAATGCTTTGCATGCTAATAGTCTTCATCAAACATGATGTTTTTTTATAAGATCTATCCATGGAATCGAGTGAGATTATTTTAAAGTTATCCGTAATAAAGCATGTTTTTTGGTTGAAGTAGATGAATGAGTAGGTAATGATTCTCAAATGGGAAGGCATAATTAGTATTGTCAATACAAGAAATTGAAAGTACTAAGTAGTTGAGTAAACATGGTTCCACTGAGAAGAAAATACTCAATGATTACAACATTATGTGTGTGGGCCATGGTTCTCTTGTAACTCATCAATTTTCATAATATGGTGTTGGCTAAATGAAAACGTTTGATGTTATGTAACAATCAATAAACAATATTTTGACATCAACTCTAGTTATTGACGTAACATGAAAATCATATATTTTACTCTTCTTCATCGGCTTATAAGGAGAATCCCATGATTTCAAAATATTTTTTTGATATTTAGAAATCAGGTGCGTTTGAAATATAGATAGATGGAGCATGCATATATGATATTTGAAATTTTTTCCAAATCTATAGCTAAAGTGTTTTGGTATAGGGTTAGAGATAAGGAAAAAGTGGTAATCATGAATTTTTTTCCCTCATTATAGGAAAAATACACTATGAAAATAAGAAATTGTTGCCTCTTTTGTGTTGGAGTTAGACGTCTGCAGAAGCACGCGAACAACACAAGGAAGAAGAAGAAGCTTGGAGCACAAACACACAATACTGAATGTATTACTAGAGAATGTACAAAGATAAGACGTAGCCCATTAGGGCAATAGGCGTATATACAAGCCGGGGGAAAAAACCTCCTAAAGAGGGAAAAAAGTGCCCCGGTGGTCCTAGTGTGTTCACACACATCACTACCTAAATATATCAACAAATCCCCCCTGGGAGTGATGCGGTGAACAAGGAGCTGGCACTCATGTATAAGGAAGTGCCAAACTATGTGGAAATCACTCCACAAAAGGAAGTAAGCCCAAAGCTTTGCAGAAAGCTTCAAACTTATGCCAAGCTGATCTCCCTAGCAGAGAACCTCTCCCTGACATAGTGATAATGCACCTCAATGTGCTTAGTGCGAGCATGGAACACAGGGTTCCTCGCAACTGCCAATGCGCTATGACTGTCAGTGAAGATGGTGGTGGCAGAAGACTGGCCAACACCCAAATCAGCCATAAGGCGTCTGAGCCACACACACTCAACAATCGCTGTGAAAGCTTCCCTATACTCAGCCTCACAACTGGAAGTGGCCACAGTAGGCTGCTTCTTGCTCAACCAAGATATACATGAGCTACCAAGCATGAAGCAAAAAACACTGGTGGACACACGAGTGTCATAGCAACCAGCCCAATCTGAGTTAGAAAAAGCATGCAAATCTGGCGGTAGTGATCCCCCCATGGGATAAAACAACCCAAGTAGCCGAGTACCACTCAAGTAGCGAAAGATGCGCTTAACCGCCTTCCAATTCATGACTCCTGGGCAATGCATAAACCTGCTCATCTATGAGACAGCAAACAGAATATCTGGCCGAGTAATGCATAAGTAAATCAAGCATCCAACAGCCTGCTGATAGAGAACAGCATCAAATGCATCTCCAGCATCATGAAAACTCAATCGTAAACCTGTCTCCATAGGAGTGGCAATAGGCTTACAGTCTTCAAGGCTAAAATGCTGCAATAATGTGTCAATATATTTTGTTTGACACAAAGCCATTCCACCATCAACTTGCATAAAGTAAATGCCCAAATAGTGATGCAAATGCCCCAAATCAGACATCTCAAATGAGGCATGCAAATCAGCCTTGAAATCAGCAATATGCTTCTCAATAGGACCAGTGAGCAGCATGTCATCAACATAGACAACAATGATCAGAAGCACATCATTAGCACACTTAACATATAAGGTGCTTTCAGTTGGACTGTTCACAAAACCATGTGCAACCAGATAGGCATGTATCTTCTCATACCAAGCACGTGGTGCTTGCTTTAAACCATATAATGCCTTCTTTAACCTGCACACCTGGTTTTCATGCCCTTTCTGCACAAAGCCATGGGGCTGAAAAACATACACTTCTTCATGCAAGTCACCATTCAGAAATGCTGTTTTAATGTCCAACTGATGTACATTCCAACCATGATGGGCTGCAAGTGCACAAATGCTCCGAGCAGTAGTCATACGGCATGTAGGTGCAAAGGTCTCATCAAAATCAATGCCTCTTTGCTGCGCATAACCCTTTGCAACAAGCCTAGCCTTATACCTGTCAATTATACCATCAGGTTTACGCTTCAGCTTGTATACCCACTTAGTGCCAATGGCCTTCTTGCTAGGAGGCAAGTCACATAAAGACCATGTACCATTCTTCATTATAGCATCATATTCAGATTTCATGGCAGCCATCCAATTTTCTGAATTCTGTGCTTCATCAAAAGAAACAGGCTCATTCTCATCACAGAGACTAGACACAACCATAGCATAGCAATCTGATGCAAAGGAGGCACTATGAGAGCCTGAACGAGTACGATATGACAAAGGTGCATCTAATTTGCTATCACACAAAGTCTGCACCAGCCATTTTGGCATAGTTTTTGCCTGCTCAATATCAGCTCTCTCATCAACAAGTGCATCATGTAATCTGCATCAGAAATAGAATGATCTGCATCATCATATGAAACCTGCAAAGGCTGAGAAGTTGCCTCATTAGGACCAGCACTAGACTGTCCACCTGTAAAAAGAGGCATCAACGTATGATACATGTCTTTGGAGCTAACAGATGTCTCCTTAGTACATGAAAGCAATGGCTGAATAGCATCTTCCACAAAGACAACATCACGGCTAACCAGAATGTGTTTAGTCTGTGGATGATACAGACGATAGCCTTTACTTTCAGAACTATACCCAACAAAAATACATTTTACTGCCTTATCATCCAATTTTCTACGATGTTGTTCAGGCACTAATGCATATGCCAAACAACCAAAAACACGCAAATGAGCAACAGATGGCTTGCGGTCATGCCAAGCCTCATATGGAGTGATAGACTACAGCGCTTTAGTGGGACACCTGTTCAATACATATGTTGCACACATGACAACCTCAAGCCAGAACTATGTGGTAAAGCCTGACTCTTGACCATGCACCTCGCCATCTCCATGAGTGACCTATTCTTTCGTTCATCCACTACAAGAAATAGGGGGGCATAGCGACGCCGCCGAACCGGAAAAAAAACGGGGACCGTCGCTTATGCGACGCTAACGTCGCGTAAGCGACGGTTGTGTTTTCGAAATTTTGATTTTTAGGCGGGGTGCGTCGCAGACTCAAGTTTACGTCGCTTATGCGACGCTAATCTTTGCGTCGCAAATAGAGTCGCTTGCTAGCGACGGTATGGGCGACGTGGGCAAACTGGAGAGAGTCGCATATGCGTCGTCCTTTCGAGAGCATCGCGTAAGCGACACTCTAGAATGTTCAAAAAAAATTTCGATTTCTCCCGGCACATTTGTGCCGAGATCTGGATGAGAGCAAGAGAACGAGAGAGAGAGAGAGCACGCGAGAGAGAGAGACCAGGTATGTGCACACACACTTACACACACATACATATGCATACACACACACATATACACACATAGACACACACACACACATACACATATACACACACACATACACACACAAATACACAAACATATACACGCATACACACATAATGTTGCATACACACACATATACATACATACACTCACACATATACATGCACACACACATATATACATACACACACATATGCATACATAATGCACATGCAAACATACACATACATAATGCATACACATGCACACACATATACATATACACATAAACACATACACACATACACACACATACACACATACACACACATACACATACACACACACATACACACACATACACACATACACACACATACACACACACATACACACATACACACATACACACATACACACATACACACATACACACATACACACATACACACATACACACATACACACACATACACACACACATACACACACATACACACACATACACACATACACACACATATATGCATACACACACATAGAGAGACATGCACACACATACACATACATGCATACATATGCATATGCATATACATACATACTCACATGCATACACACATGCATACACACACATATGCATACATAATGCACATGCATACATACACATACATAATGCATATGCATACATAATGCACATGCATACATAATGCACATGCATACATAATGCACATGCATACATACACATACATAATGCATATGCATACATAATGCACATGCATACATATACATACATAATGCATACACACACATATGCATACATAAAGCATACACACACATATGCATACATACATGCATACACATAGACACATAGACACATACACACACACAAACATATGCATACACACACATATACACACATAGACACACACACACACACATACACATATACACACACACACATACACACACATACACACACATACACACACAAATACACACTCCTATACACACATACACACATAATGTTGCATACACACACATATACATACATACACACACACATATACATGCAGACACACGTATATACATACACACACATATGCATACATAATGCACATGCAGACATACACATACATCATGCATACACATGCACACACATATACACATACACATATACACATACACACACATACACACACATACACACATACACACACATACACACATACACACATACACACATACACACATACACACATACACACATACACACACATACACACACACATACACACACATACACACATACACACACATACACACACATACACACACATACACACATACACACACATACACACACATATACACACACATACACACACATACACACATACACACATACACACATACACACATACACACATACACACATACACACATACACACATACACACATACACACATACACACATACACACATACACACATACACACATACACACATACACACATACACACATACACACATACACACATACACACATACACACATACACACATACACACATACACACATACACACATACACACACATATATGCATACACACACACATAGAGAGACATGCACACACATACACATACATGCATACATATGCATATGCATATGCATACATACATACATACTTACATGCATACACACACATATGCATACATAATGCACATGCATACATACACATACATAATGCATATGCATACATAATGCACATGCATACATACACATACATAATGCATACAAAAACATATGCATACATTAAGCATACACACACATACACACACATATGCATACATACATGCATACACACACATATGCATACATACATGCATACACATACACACATAGACACATACACACACACATACATATGCATACACACACATATACACACATAGACACACACACACATACACATATACACACACACATACACACACAAATACACACTCGTATACACACATACACACATAATGTTGCATACACACACATATACATACATACACACACACATATACATGCACACACACATATATACATACACACACATATGCATACATAATGCACATGCAGACATACACATACATCATGCATACACATGCACACACATATACACATACACATACACACACATACACACATACACACACACATACACACATACACACACATACACACACATACACACACATACACACACATACACACATACACACATACACACATACACATACATAATGCATATGCATACATAATGCACATGCATACATAATGCACATGCATACATACACATACATAATGCATACACACACATATGCATACATAAAGCATACACACATATACACACACATATGCATACATACATGCATACACACACACATAGACACATACACACCCATAGACACATACACATACATAAAGAGATCCACACTCATAGACACACAGATCCACATAGACGTGCACACACATACACACACATATACACACACATACACACATAGACACATACAACCTTAATGATGCATTCACACACATACAGATGCATACACACATACAAATGCATATACACATACACACATAATGATGCATTCACACACATACACATGCATTCACACAGGGATACAGGTCTTAAATATGATCTTTCTCCCTGGTATAGAGTACACATATTTAGGCAGTGTAGTTGTGCATGACAACGAGATAATGCAGTGTCCTATTTGCAATAAATGGTTAACAGATTGCCATACGTGTGTGTCTATGTGTCTATGTGTAAACCCACAACCTATCTATTGACACTCAACGAGTTTCTCATGAAATAAGATATAAGCTTATCCATGTGTATGTGTGTGTATGTGTGTGTCTATGTGTAAACCCACAACCTATCTACTGACACTCAATGAGTTTCTCATGGAAAGAGATATAAGCTTATCTGTCTGCACATGATTTAATTCAAATAGAATTTTCTCCTGTGAATAATTCACATAATTCACTGCTAATGCTCCTTTGTATATGCTTCTCCTTTGTTGATTGACCCACGTTGTAAACCCACAAACTGTCTACTGACACTCAATGAGTTTCTCATGAAAAGAGATATAAGATTATCTGTCCGCACATGATTTAACTCAAATAGGTTTTTCTCCTGTGAATAATTCACATAATTCTCTGCTAATGCTTCCTTGTATATGCTTCTCCTTTGTTGATGGGCCCACATTGTAAACCCACAACCTTTCTACTGACACTCAACGATTTTCTAATGAAAAGAGATATAAGCTTATCTGTCTGCACATGATTTACCTCAAATAGGTTTTTCTCCTGTGAATAATTCACATAACTCGCTGCTAATGCTCCCTTGTATATGCTTCTCCTTTGTTGATGGGCCCACATTGTAAACCCAAAACCTGTCTACTGACACTCAATGATTTTCTAATGAAAAGAGATATAAGCTTATCTGTCCGCACATGAATTAACTCAAATAGGTTTTTCTCATGTGAATAATTCACATAATTCGCTGCTAATGCTCCCTTGTATATGCTTCTCCTTTGTTGATGGGCCCACGTTGTAAACCCACAACCTGTCTACTGAGACTCAAGGAGTTTCTCATGAAAAGAGATATAAGCTTATCTGTCCGCACATGAATTAACTGATCAGATAGGTTTTTCTCTTGTGAATAATTGACATAATTCGCTGCTAATGCTCCCTTGTATATTCTTCTCCTTTGTTGATGGACCCACGTTGTAAACCCACAACCTGTCTACTGACACTCAACAAGTTTCTCATGAAAAGAGATATAAGCTTATGTGTCTGTACATGATTTAACTCAAATAGGTTTTTCTCCTGTGAATAATTCACATAATTCGCTGCTAATGCTCCCTTGTATATGCTTCTCCTTTGTTGATGGGCCCACGTTGTAAACCCACAACCTTTCTACTGACACTCAACGATTTTCTAATGAAAAGAGATATAAGCTTATCTGTCCGCACATGAATTAACTCAAATAGGTTTTTCTCCTGTGAATAATTCACATAATTGGCTACTAATGCTCCCTTGTATATGCTTCTCCTTTGTTGATGGGCCTACATTGTAAACCCACAACCTGTCTACTGACACTCAATGAGTTTCTCATGAAAAGAGATATAAGCTGATCTGTCTGCACATGAATTAACTGATCAAATAGGTTTTTCTCCTGTGAATAATTCACATAATTCGCTACTAATGCTCCCTTGTATATGCTTCTCCTTTGTTGATGGACCCACATTGTAAACCCACAACCTGTCTACTGACACTCAACGAGCCTACATGAAAAGAGATATAAGCTTATCTGTCGCACATGAATTAACTCAAATAGGATTTTCTCCTGTGAATAATTCACATAATTCGCTGCTAATGCTCCCTGCAAAAAAGCTAATGATCAAGCTATTGTTCATGCATATGGTTTAAAGGGAGAGACGTATATCTGTGATAGAAAGTAAGAGGTGGTATAAAGTATACCAAACAGAAGCTGTGTGACACATTCATTGTAAGTCGCATTGTCACAACCAAAAATCATAGCAGCAAGCTCCTCGGCCGGAAGGTTCAAGAACGGGAGCGGTGATGGAGGAGAATGGCTAGCCCAAGAGGAAGGAGAATGAAGGCCTTTGTATGTTTCGGTCTTACGTCCAGCTCCCATGACAGAAGCACTTTGCTGGCGATGAGACTTGTAAGAGTAATTTTAGAGTTTGTTGGAAAATGTTATTTACAAATTTATGTAATGAGATCATATGCTACGTGTGTTCTGTCGGGTATGATCGCCGTTGGGAGGTGGTTTTCTGATATTTGCAGATGGAAGAACCCTATCACCAGAGTTCTCATCCATTTCCTCTTCGCTGCTAATGCTCCCTTCTATATGCTTTCTGTCAATGGTGCACACTGACATCTCACCCGTATGCGTGCCTACATGTAAACAAAACCTCATTACACCTCAAACAGTGATCTAATGTAATATCAGAGATTATTAAATCTAAGCAAAGAACCTGAGCTAAAAAACGTCTCTTCTGCTTCCCATCAGTCCAGGCATATGGATTGATGTTCATCTCTCCATAGCTATCTGCCTCAGAAATACCATGCAACTTTTTATCAATGTAATTAAACAAAAATAGTGGCATCCCTGGTCGGACATTCTTTACATAGATGATATGAGAAGCTCGAAGGCCTGGACATGTAGAAAAGCTGATGATCAAGCTATTGTTCATGCATATGGTTTAAAGGGAGAGATGTATATCTGTGATAGAAAGTAAGAGGATAGATAAAGTATACCAAACAGAAGTTGTGTGATGCATTCAACTTAAGTTGCATGGTCACAGCCAAAAATCAGAGCAGCAAGCTCCTCCGCCGGAAGGTTCAAGAACGGGAGCGGTGATGGAGGAGAATGGCTAGCCCAAGAGGAAGGAGAATGAAGGCCTTTGTATGTTTCCATCTTACGTCCAGCTCCCATGATAGAAGCACTTTGCTGGCGATGAGACTTGTAAGAGTAATTTTAGAGTTTGTTGGAAGACGTTAATTACAAATTTATGTAATGAGATCATATGCTACGTGTGTTCTGTCGGGTATGATCGCCGTTGGGAGGTGGTTTTTTGATATTTGCAGATGGAAGAACCCTATCACCACAGTTCTCATCCATTTCCTCTTTGCTGCTAATGCTCCCTTGTATATGCTTTCTGTCAATGGTGCACACTGACATCTCACCCGTATGCGTGCCTACATGTAAACAAAACCTCATTACACCTCAAACAGTGATCTAATGTAATATCAGAGATTATTAAATCTAAGCAAAGAACTTGAGCTAAAAAACGTGTCTTCTGCTTCCCATCAGTCCAGGCATATGGATTGATGTTCATCTCTCCATAGCTATCTGCCTCAGAAATACCATGCAACTTTTTATCAATGTAATTAAACAAAAATAGTGGCATCCCTGGTCGGACATTCTTTACATAGATGATATGAGAAGCTCGAAGGCCTGGACATGTAGAAAAGCTGATGATCAAGCTATTGTTCATGCATATGGTCTAAAGGGAGAGACGTATATCTGCGATAGAAAGTAAGAGGATAGATAAAGTATACCAAATAGAAGTTGTGTGACGCATTCAACTTAAGTCGCATGGTCACAACCAAAAATCACAGCAGCAAGCTCCTCCGCCGGAAGGTTCAAGAACGGGAGCGGTTATGAAGGAGAATGGCTAGCCCAAGAGGAAGGAGAATGAAGGCCTTTGTATGTTTTGGTCTTACGTCCAGCTCCCATGACAGAAGCACTTTGCTGGCGATGAGACTTGTAAGAGTAATTTTAGAGTTTGTTGGAAAACGTTAATTACAAATTTATGTAATGAGATCATATGCTACGTGTGTAATAATTATAATAATACTTTCATAATAATATTTTTTATGAATGAAGGCAGTCTGTGGGTAGAATATTGACACCAATGGATGAAGATATGAAAGATATTGACACCAGCATTCACGAGTTCACTGTCAAGGATGTAGTTGACAATGATGTGGATAGCAATCTGTGGAGCATGCGCAAGAGCAAGGCTAAGTGGTTCAGGATCTTGGGTGTTCTATCGGGTATGATCGCCGTTGGGAGGTGGTTTTCTGATATTTGCAGATGGAAGAACCCTATCACCACAGTTCTTGAATATCAAACATCATATTCATACTAGCTAATGACACCCAATATGTTGTTTTTTTTTTATTTCAATATTTTTAAAAATTCTCTTTGGATTTCTCCAAATATCATGTCACCTATATCCATGTAAGCAACTGCTCATGAATTATGAACCACTCTAGTAAATTGTGGATGATTGAAATCTTAACCAATAGTATCGCAATAAATATACCGATGCAAAGTTGCATGTATGTAGTGTTATTTTCTCCTTTCTTTCGTTCATGTTGTATTCTTAAGATGTAGATATATAGATGTTGGCAAACTTGAACATCTATAACATTTCAAGGACAAGAGTCAACAATTAGGAGAACAAGAGAGAGAGTCAACAAAGCGAGAGAGAGACAGAGAGAGAGAGAATTCAAAGCAAAAAAGATGTAGAAAGAGAGAAACAGAGACCTGCATATACTTGCTTTAGCTCGTAAGCGCAGTGCAACTACGAACGTTGGAGAGCTCTTCGATCAGATGCATGAAAATGCCAATCGAGGAGCCTCCAACGTTTTAATTTTTTTCTGTCAACACATCAACACATCGTCGTGTAAGCGATGCTAGTTTTGTTGCATAAACGACGTCCAAACAGCGTCGCTTATGCGACGTAAAAAGTGTCGCTTAAGCGACACTTTTGGAACCCACGTATAAGCGACGCTACAGGCGAGCGTCGCAGGTCCCGTGGCAGTACAAGTCGCAATCGCGTCGTTCACTTTGTCGTTTAATCGACGGTCTGCGCGCGACGCTCATTACGACGCATGTTGCAATTTTATAGCGACGAATTTGTGTCGCCTTAACCGTCGCTATATGCCCGTATTCCTTGTAGTGAGCAACTTCATTCTGTTGAGGTGTATACGACACTGTACACTGGTGTTTTATCCCACATTCAGCCAGAAATGCATTAAAATCAGAAGACGTATATTCCCCCCCTCGATCAGAACGGAGGGTGCCCATTTTACATGCTGACAGATTTTCAGCCAAAACCAAAAACTGTTTAAAGCACATGAAGACTTCAGACTTTGCTTTGAGGGGATATACCCATGCATGCCTGGAAAAATCATGAAAGTCACGAAGTAAAGGTAATTCCCAAAAGAGGGTGTCTACATAGGACCACAGACTTCACTATGTACAAGCTGCAATTTCTGTGTAGCCCGAACTAAACCATCTTTTGGAAAGGAGGAATGCTGCATTTTGCCCAAAATACAGCCTTCACATACATGTTTTCCAGGTGCCTCAAGCTTGGGCAAAGAAGACACCATATCAGATTTCTGCAGGCACAACAAACTAGCAAAATTCAGATGACCAAAGCGTGCATGCCAAAGCTTTGCATCTGACATAGCCTGGGAATCATGAACTGCACATGCCGAATCATTCACAGATCTTTCATAGTCTATGAGCTTATACAGCCCACGACATAAAATGCCAGAAGCAATAATCACATCACCATTTGATAGATCATGAACTGTACACCTGTCATCAACGAATTTCACAACCAAGCCAATCTTGGCTAATGCAGAAACTGATAACAGATTCTTCTTGATCCCTGGCACAAATAAAGCATCTGACAAGGTGAAAGAACTACCATCAACAGTAGTCAGAATGATCTTACCAACTCCCATGACAGGATAAGAGGAGTTGTTGGCACATGTGACAGTATTCCCTGTAGGGGCAGGCTCGAATGAAGAGAAGAAACTGCACTGCGAGGTAATATGTTTGGTTGCCCCACTGTCAAAGTACCAAACATCTGAGTCCACTACAGACATGCACTGCTCATGAGAAGATGGGTCAAGCCTGCAAACAGTAGTAAACGCCCATTCTTCTTCCTGCACAAGATTAGCAGACTTTGTTTTTGGTGTAGAGGCTTCTACAACAACCATTCCAGCCTCCTTTTTCTTTGCCTCTTTTGGAGCCAGTTTGGGATAGTTCTTTATGATATGATCATTCCCTTTACAATACTTGCAAAACAATTTCTGCTTTTCTAATTTCTTCTCATCTTTATCCTCGTTCTTGGAATGTGCAGCATTTGCAGATTTCTGCTTACTAGTAGAAGAGCTCCATTTTCCTTTGCCCTTCTGACTAGCCAAGAAAGCTTGATCTGCAATACGCATAATGGACCTGTTCTGCCTGGACTGATCTTCCTGCAACAGAACAGAGACTAACTCCTCAAATGATAAGGCATTCGGATTGCCTTTCATCATCAATCGAAGAGTAGAAGCAAAACTCTGATATGAATCAGGAAGACCATTCAGAACGGTCTGCACAAGTGAGCTATCTGGTATAACCTCGTCAGCAGAAATCAACTGTTCCTTCAAATCTTTGATCTTCGTTAGGAAACTGTCCATAGAATCACCTTCATTCATGTGCTCACTCTCCAACTGTTTTTGGAGGTAAGCAACACGAGCCTCATTCCTAGCTTGGTACAATGTGGTAAGTGTATCCCAAGCATCCCTAGCTGCTCTACAAGAGTGAATATGAGGAATAATGGCACGTTTGACAGACAAAGCTATCAATGCATGTGCCTGGGCATCTATGCCATCCCAACGAATTTGCTCTGTAGTAGGTGCAACAGAAATAGCAGCACGAGCAGGAATCTATGGAATATCATCTTTGACACCATCTTCATCAGCTCCAGCACCTGTATTTGCAGTACCTGTCGTTACAGGTGTAACAAGACGTCTTTCAACACCTTGCATAATGTTCCACAATCCTTTTGCAACCAAAACATGTCGCATCATATAAGCCCATAATGGGTAGTTGGTACCATCCAACTTATCCTCAACAACCAACATAGGGAATACGTCACTGCTTTTAGCCATGGCCGGTGACTAAAATACCTTGATGCAAAAAATTGACTATATCTCAAAAAGTTGAACAAAACTGTCCAGACGAGTTCTGCTAGACCTATAGCAGATTTCGAGACGCTTGAACTGGTGAACAGAAACTGGTATATACCTTTGGCATAAAAAGTTGAAATAGCCTGCACACGCTGTGATAGTGCGTTCGGAGGCCGAAACGAGCTCAGATCACGATTTCGTGCGATTCTAAGACTGCAAACGGAGGAGTGTCGACGGCACCCTAGATGAAGCGACGACCTACTTTGATACCAATTGTTGGAGTTAGATGTCTGTAGAAGCACACAAACAGAACAAGGAAGAAGAAGAAGCTTGGAGCACAAACACACAATACTGAATGTATTACTAGAGAATGTACAAAGATAAGTAGCCCATTAAAGCAATAGGCATGTATACAAGCCAGGGAAAAAAACCTCCTAAAGAGGAAAAAAAGTGCCCCGGCGGTCCTAGTGTATTCACACACATCACTACCTAAATATATCAACATTTTGTTCAAAATGTTTATTTTATTGGAAATGATTTTCGTCATTAAACAAGTATAACATTATATCCATATTTTGTTAGCTTTTTATACTATGATAGATAAGGTTCTAGAAGGTTGTAAATAATTTTTCAGTAGAGAATTGAATGCGTGAGGGGGATGATAGATAAATTATTAAGAATTTATTGAAGTTATTACTAAGTTCGCGCTGATGTCCGGCCGAAATTCCTTCCAATATGCAGCATCGGGGGTGACGGAGAGGAAGCGTCTGCGATCTATCTAGCCATGATAACACCTGATTCAAAACTAAGAAACAACATTATGATAGGGGATGGAACGAACTTCACTTCGCATCAATAATAGCTTCGTCAACAAATGAATCAGTTCGTCGCAATTGACTCGGACCATCGGCGATTGACAGGTTTGACGACTGATGGATTTGGGTCCATTGGCGATTGACTGGGGACGATTGACGATCGACGTGTTGGGGTCCATCGACGACTGACGGGGGCCCATCGCGACTGAGGGGTTTAGGGCATCGCGATTGATTGGATCCGAGATCCGACTGACTGGTTGGGTCCGGTGCATGACTATTTGGGCCTTCGCAACTGAATAAGCTGTTGAGAACGTGCACGGTGCCGCTTGCGACTGACGATTGACGTGGGTCTAACATCTCGATCACCGTGCCTTTTGTTTGACAGGTCCATGGCTCTGTGTCATTAGCTTTTGGAGCTCGCCAAAGTGAATTAATAACATATGGAATCTTTAAAAGTATTACTCTCTAGACGGGACTCACGGACGCGTGGATTATTGCCATGGGGCATCCTTTTTTCTCGCTTGAGTGCTTTTTCCTTTGAAAAATTCATTATTTTAAGGGCTCCACGTTTGTTCTCTTTGCATCTTCGAGACCTTTCACTCTGTTTAGCTGTTCAAAGCTAAATAAAATAGACTTAATAGTTGCACACTCAAGGCATCCAAAGGTGGAGTACCACTTTGATGAGGTGTATTTTCCTTCAAACTTGTTCGTTTGCTCCCTGCAAATTAATTCGCGGCAATCTGCTCCTTTTCAACCTTTTTGCTTTGTCGGGCCTTTGTCATGGATTTGGCGACTCCCTCATTTATGAGAAGTAACCTGGCCCCTCCTCCGGGGGAGACCGGTAACCTGGCCTCTCTGTTGGAGGGGGGATCTTGTGCCGCCTTTGGGGCCTTCGAGAGTGTTGAACCCCCCTTGGTCTCCGTCAGTAGATCCGCAATTCTATCAACTCAGGAGGAGCTCAAGAAAGTTTGCCTCGTCGGCCAAATGTTTGGCCCTAAGCCCCTGCTCAAAACCGTGCGACAGTGGCTTCGCAACGAGTGGTTCCCCTGTGGGCTAATTGTTTCTAAGTGTCAGTTCTTACTGGCAAGCCACTTGTTGCTAGTATTTGAAAATGAAGATATGGCGTTTCGAGCCCTAAGTGTCGGAACCTGGCAACTCGGCTGGGCGATCCTGTGCCTATTCAGATGGTCCCCTGATTTTACTCCTGACAAGTCGAAATCGCTTCTGTACCCTCTCTGAGTTGAGCTCCCTAACCTGCCATACTTCTTGTACAACTTCGTGTGGGACATTGTTTCTCCTATCGGCAAGCCGTTGGCCTCACGCGAGGACATTGGTGGTCTCATTTATGAAGGTGCAAGACACTCGTTCAACGCTCGGTGGCACCCTCAAATCTGTGTCGAGGCTGACCTCAGCATGCTACTTCCATCGAAGATCAAAGTGGACTTGGGCGAAGGGGATGTATGGGAGCAAGACATCAATTACAAAAACCTTCCCAACGCGTGCTTTTGTTGTGGCCAACAAGGTCACAGGATTAAAGATTGCCCTTTGAGACAAAAAAGCAAGCAAAATCAAGAAGCCCCTAGAAATGCTCAAGACAACAAAGGGGCATTGACTCACTCAATGAAGGAAGAGAGGTCAAGGGCCCCCTTAATCCAGAAGCTGATGCAGACGGGTTCATTGAAGTCAGAAGAAGAAGGAAAAGAAGCCCTAGGGCGACTTCTGAGCAAAACAACATGTCAGTTACCCCCTCCAGCAACTTGTATTGCAACCTGGAAAAGGAGATCAATGAGCTTGACTACCCAGGTGGGAACCAACTTGAGGTGGACACCAACGACAAAGCCCTAGAGATCCCTGACAATAAAGAAACCTCCCAGGAGGGTTACACTACAAGCAAAGAAGACGGCTTTACTACTACTAACAAAGATAACATGGATAGTGAAAGTTCCATCATCGACTATTCCGGAAACAATGTCGAAAACGGTGCCCAGTTCTTCCCAGCAGGAGGCATCCCGCAAAGGAAAACAACCTATGGAGTTACCCTGGAAAAGCGCCCACAAGAACCTATTGCTAATTCGGGATCCGATCCCAACGAAAAAGAAAGATGAATCCAAGAAAAGAAAGGACAAAGCTCCCTCCCGCAAAGAGGGCTCACTACGACAATGATCATCATCTCGTTAAACGCTAGAGGGCTAACCGACCCCTCAAGAGCGACCATCATTGGTCAATGGCTTCGTGACATTAGCCTAAACCCAGAATTTATATGTATTCAAGAGATTAAAATTGACGGAGAAGACCTCCAGAAACGGCTTAGACATGTCTCCTCGACCCATGTTTGGATCTCAACGGCGCACCAGCGGGGGCCGGTGGAACGGTAATCGGCATTAATCAATTCTGGTTTGAAAAGCTTGAGAACTCCATTGAAGATGAATGCCATCGATGGATTGCTGTTTCTTTTGGTGCTCCTTTTTGCTTTACTTTAGTTTCTTTGTGTGCCCCTAATGGGGAGTTAGAGAGACTGAACACTTGGGCCTCCTTGGACTCGCTCCCCCCACAACGTGCTTATTTGTGGTGACTTCAACATGGTGGAGGACCCTATGGACAGATGGATGGGCAAGGGCGGGGTCATCGATAGTCGAGAGAAAGAAACATGGGACAAAACCAAACTACACTTGGATTTGGTCGAACTGAAAGACTTGAATAGCTTTTCTTGGTCAAATCTCCAAGCGGGCAAGGACCTAAGGAAAGCTAGACTTGATAGATGCTACATCTCTCAGAGTTTTACTCATCAGTGGGGCCACCCTTCCCTCTCGCCACGCACTGACCTCACCATCTCTGATCACTACCCGATCGTTATCACTTCCCAACCTTCCACCAAGATCCGTAAGGCTCCTTGGTTCCATGCCAATGCAACCTCCTTCTCTCTCCCGTCCGTCCATCAAGAAATCGCTGATGTGTGGAAGGAGGCGTTCGCCTCCGGCTTGTCCCCAGCCAAGTGCTAGAGAAGTGCGGTCGATAAGTCACGACAGATCATGATTAGATCCAGGAAGATGCTCGAGACTGTGCGGCGGGCTCATAGAGAAGCTCTATATCATAGACTCTGGAGGCTCGAGGAGGAAGTGAACAAAGGAAAAACTCAAGCCCAGAAAGGTCTTTGAAAAATCAGAGTGCTACTGAGATACGAGGAAGAAATACAAAGGAAAAATTTGCAAATTTTCTTCAAGGAGTGGTGGGTTGGCAAAGCCGACAAACCCACCAAAGAGATGTGCCATATCCTTAAAAGGAAACATAATAGAGAATCAATCCCCTTATTGCTAGACTTAAATGGCAATGTATGCAATACGGAAGAAGATAATTTTAGGATCATTGAAGGGCACTTCACAAGACTCCTGGGGACCTCGAACCCCCTCTCCCACCATAGAAGGGACTGTATGGTAGCCATATCTAGGGTTTCCCCCCATAGGATACCACTCAACCTTCACTCCCTGCTACATGCCCCTATCTCTGAAGCAAAAATCATTGAGGTCATTGATGCCCTCCCTTCTGGTAAAAGCCCGAGACCCCACGGGCTCACTAATGAGTTCTTTAAATCCTTCAAGTTGGTGGTTGCCACCCCTCTTTGTCTGGTTTTGCAAGAGGCGCTCAAGTTTGGCGCGCTTCCTTCTTGTCTCAACAATGGAATTATCAACTTAATACACAAAAAAGGGGAAAAGAACAGAATAGAGAACTGGCGTCCTATTACGATGCTCCAAACAAGATACAAGATCATTGCCAAAGTCATTGCCAACAGAATCTCTTGCCACTTGAGAGCGTGGTTAAGCGAGGACCAAAAAGGTTTCATCAAAGGCAGGTCAATCTTGGAAACCATTATAGATATTTGGGAAGGTCTTGAATTTGCAAATGAGTCTAAACAAGACGTGGTCTTCCTCAAGATCGACTTTGATAAAACCTACGATAGGCTGGAATGGGACTATATTCTGCAGTCACTCCAGATCTTGGATGTAGTCAGAAATTCACCAAGATGATCGCGACCCTTCTCGGAAATGCATCGACCCAAATTAACATAAACGACAAACTTTCGAAGGTGATCAAACTTAGAAGATCTATAAGACAAGGGTGCCCATTGGCTCCTCTTCTCTTTGCCATTGCCACGGAAGGGCTTAGCAGGCTGGTGGAGCATCAGGTGGAAGTTGGTAATATCAAAGGCCTCCGTTTGCCTCATGACCACAGTCAGATCACCATGAGACTTTTTGCCGATGATATGAACACGTTTGTTCACAATGATAGTACCAGCCTGGAGAGAGTCTGGAGGTGTCTGGCTACTTTTTGTGAAGCCTCTGGATCCACAATCAACCACTCTAAGAAGGCCTTTAGAGCTATTGTTGGGTCACAACCCGACCTTCTCATTGATCATGGCTGTCAAATCATTTCGGAGGGCCAAATTTTTCGGCTTCTTGGGATCCCCTTGGGGTTTGGCATCTCTATGGAACAGCGGTGGAACTGGGTGCTGGCCAAACTCGAAAACAAGCTTAACTATTGGAGAGGTATGGAAATCAATCTTGCTGGTCGTGCAATGGTTATCAACATGTTCCTCCTTTCATCTACCATTTATTTCCTTTCTTGTTGGAGACCGAAAGACCAAGATCTGTCCAAACTAAATAGTATTTGTAGAAACTTCCTTTGGACGGGCGACCACAATAGGAGGGGGGCGCCTAAAATCAAATGGTCCATCTGCACCAGCCATAGAGATAGTGGGGGACTTGGTATCCTGGACATTGGATGCATGGCTAACAAACTGGTGGCCAAATGGATGATTAAGGCTTGGTGCAATGGGGAGGCCTCGTGGGCCAAATTGATCTTCAGAAACAAGAACGAGTTGGCTCTCATGGGTTTCCCAAATTGGAAGAATCTAGACATCTTGACCTTGTTGTTTTCCCCGATCCCCGTCTTCCTAAAAGGCTCTAATCTCGTGTGCTCCCTATGGAAGAGTTGGAATAAAGTCAAAAGTTACACAAGAATTAGTGAAGACTGGAAGTGGGCAGCCGGCATTAGACAAAACGACCCTATTTGGTTTCCAATCCATGGCATCCGGAGTGTGGAATCTTGGAACATTCAAAATGCCAAGAAGTTATGGAACAAAGGCTTCAAAAAATGGAAACATCTTTAGAAACAAGACACCAACCACTGGATCAACTTCGAGGATATTGATCCTTGCGTCAACATTTCTTACGAAGAATGGAACACATTGCAAAGCAGATGTCTTGCCTGGGATTGACACAAAGTTCGCCTTCTCATGGGATACGACACGTCGAGCTCGCTTGGTCTCAAATGGTACAATGGGAATAGCCTATCAAAAATCCCGAACATCAAAGAAACGATTGACTATCAGGTTAACCTCAACAAGAAGTGGTGCTTGTCATGGACACGGCTTCGGTGGGACATGAAGTTCATGGCTATCTGGCACCCCCTCATAGAAATCAAAAAGTCTGTCCTCTTATGGCAAATTCTTCATCATGGAATCTGGACTAACCTTAAGGCTAGAAAATTTTGTGGGATTCCTCCCTGGTGCAAACATTGCTACCGGTCTATCGGATGTTCCACACATCTTCTTTACCTACCCCAACTCCAACAGACTCTGGCAGACGGTTGGAAAGAAAATTAGACTTCAGAAACATCTCAGTTGGCAGCAAGCCCTATTGGGAGAAGCGATTGGTTGCTCCACAACTCTCTGGAACACCATCAGAGAGGAGATCCTATGGAAAATCTGGCGGGAAAGATGTGCTTTCAACTTCGGTGACTCTCCCAAAGAGTGGTCAATTGAGAAATCATTGTCCCTCCTTGGAAAAAGGATTGTTAACTATAAGAAAATCCCCCCCGCCCCCTTCAGGCATCATCAAGTACTCCTTTTGATCAACAACAAGCTTAAACCCAAGTGGGCCCCTCATGAGGGTGATGAGACGATGATTAACCTTTTTGTAATGCCATCTAAGCTCTGTAAAAGCTTCCCCTGCTTTGTGGGATCTGGGGGGTCCCGTGGGCACTAGTCCCCTTCTCTTGTACTTTTCTTTATTTAATTCAAGTCCGAGAGAGTAGGCTAATGCCGAACTTCCTTTATATTAAAAAAAAAATTATTAAGAATTTTGTCTTTTATTCTGAGTATTGTCCTATTTAACTCAAAGTTACGAAATTAGTGAATATGTATTTTCGTTGGGTTTTCCATTAACTTTATTATCGATGACTTCATGATTTGATTTACCTCACGATAAAAGTAAATAATTAAAATTATATTATTCATTTAGTCAAATCAATGTTAACAATAAAACTTTAGAAAAGGTTACGATTTTAAGCAAGAGTATTCGACCCTAACAATAGAACTGGTAACGTAACCCTTATAAAACCATATGAAAAAATAAGTTTATTTAGGATGCGCAAAAGAGAAAAAAAGCACCCACGATGGAGAATTCGCTTTTTCGTAAAATCATAATATCAAATTGGAACGATCATAATATTGGTTATCATGTACTTGATAACTTGGTTTCGTGTATAGGCTTCATATCATAGCTGCTACGTGCCAATTCTGTGCTAATCATAAAAATTTTGTACTCGTTTATTCGTTTTCTATGATTTACACTATTCATTTTGTATGAATAACCCGTAATGATTTACAGTTTTAAATTTGTATGATTTACACTATTCATTTTGCTTATATTATTCATACAAAATTACACTATTCATTTTGTATGAATTATTCATACAAAACTACAATATTCATTTTGTATGACTTATTCACACAAAATTAGACTATTCATTTTGTATGCATTAGCCTTAATGATTTAAACTATTTATTTTGTATGATTTACACTATTTATATTGTATGATTTACACTATTTTTGTATGAAGTATTCATAAAAAATACACTACTCATTTTCCATGATTTATTCAAACAAGATTAAAATCTTCATTTTGTATGAATTATCCATAATTATTTACACAATTCATTTGGTGTGATTGACACTTCATTTTGTATGAATTATTGTTACAAGATTACACTATTCATTTTCTGTGATTTATTTCAACACAAGTACACTATTCATTTTGTACGAATTATCCATAATGATTTACACTATTCATTTTCTATCATTTATTCATTTTGTATGATTTACACTATTCATTTTGAATGAATTATTCATACAAAATTACCCTATTCATTTTCTATGATCTATTCATACAAAAATACACTATTCATTTTGGATGATTTATCCATAATGATCTACACTATTCATTTTGTATGATTTATAAATTCTCCATAATTTATTCATTTTGTATTATTTACACTATTCATTTTGTATGAATTATTCATACAAAATTATACAATTCCTTTTGTATGATTTGTTCATACAAACTACAGTGTTCATTTTGCATTATTAACACTATTCATGTTATATGAATTATTCGTAATGTTTTACACTATTCATTTTGTATGATTTACAATATATATTTAGGAAGTATTCAGAAAAAAATACACTATTCATTTTGCATGATTTATTCAAACAAAAGTACACTCTTCATGTTGTATGAATTATCCTTAATGATTTACATTATTCATTTCGTATGATTGAAACTATTCATTATGTATGAGTTATTCTTACAAGATTACACTATTCATTTTCTATGATTTATTTCAACAAAATTACACTTTTCATTTTGTATGAATTACCCTTAATGATTTACGCTATTCATTTTCTATCATTTATTTATTTTGTATGATTTATACTATTCATTTTGTGTGAATTATTCATACAAAATTACACTATTCATTTTGTATGATTTATTCATACAAAATTACAATATTCATTTTGTATGAATTATCCATAATGATCTAGAGTATTCATTTTTGTATGATTTATTCATTTCCTATGATCTATTCATTTAATATGATTTAAACTATTCATTTTGTATGATTACTCATACAAAAGTATACAGTTCATTTTGTATGATTTGCTCATACAAATTACATTGTTCATTTTGTGTTATTTACACTATTCATTTTGTATGAATTATCCGCACTACAACATATCAGGGGCATACTGATGTTGGGCATACCGACGATCACACGTTGGGATCGGTATTGCCATTGAAAACCCTTGAAAAACCACAGAGGCAATATATGCGTCAGAAAGTGCTGCGTCGATATGAGCGTCAATAGTTTCTAGTAATTTACTGATGCTCATATCGATATTCATACCAACGTAGTGTTTTAGCCGGACCTGAGAGCAAAAATTCAACATTCATCGTGTTTTGAAACAAAACCTCCTACTGTCCAGTTTGCACACACGAGCTACATCTCTTCGTTTCTCACTCTTTCTCTCTTTCTCCCTCTACGCACACCTCTCTATTTCTCTAGATATGAAGTTTTTGGTAAGTATCACAAATACTGTAGCACCCTTTTCTCTTTCTTTATATTTTACCTTTTCTAATTTCTCTTATCTTTAATTTGCAAGAGATTTTAGCATCAGGTCTTTGGAATTTGACAAAGGACAAGATTAACTGGACTTTGACGACAATGATCCAAACAATTACATCGATGTAGTGATTGTTTTGTTTTCCATTGACATAGAGAGAGAGAGAGTGAGAGTGAGAGAGAGATGAAAGAAAGAGAGAGATCTAGAGAAACATAGAGAGAGAGAGAGAGAGAGAGAGAGAGAGAGAGAGAGAGAGAGAGAGAGAGAGAGAGAGAGAGAGAGAGAGAGAGAGAGAGAGAGAGAGAGAGATACATACACACTCACATATGTATACACACATAACATAGAGAGAGAGAGAGAGAGAGAGAGAGAGAGAGAGAGAGAGAGAGAGAGAGAGAGAGAGATACATATACATACACACTCACATATGTATACACACACATATGTGCATACACACATGCATATACATACATACATACATACATACATATATATATATATATATATATATATATATATATATATATATATATATATATATATATATATATATATATATATATATATATATATATATATATATATATATATATACACACACACACATATGCATATACATACACACATATGTGCATGCACACATACACATGCATATGCATACACACATACACCCATACACACATGCATATGCATACACACATGCATATGCATACACACATGCATATGCATACACACATGCATATGCATACACACATGCATATGCATACACACATGCATATGCATACACACATGCATACGCATACACACATGCATATACATACACACATATGTGCATACACACATACACATGCACATGCTTACACACATACACATGCATATGCATACACACATACACACATACACACATGCATATACATGCACACATGTGTATGCATACACAAATGCATATGCATACACACATGCACATGCATATACATACACACATATGTGCATACATACATACATGCACATGCATATGCATACACACATACACACATACACACATACACACATACACACATACACACATACACACATACACACATACACACATACACACATACACACATACACACATACACACATACACACATACACACATACACACATACACACATACACACATACACACATACACACATACACACATGCATATGCATACACACATGCATATGCATACACACATGCATATGCATACACACATACACATGCATATGCATACATACATACATACACACACAAGTTGCATATACATACACACATGCATATGCATACATATATACACACATGCATATGCATATACATACATACATACACATATGCATATACATACACACATGCATATACATACACACATATGTCCACACACACATACACATGCATGCATACACACATACACACATGCATATGCATACACACATGCATATGCATACACACATGCATATGCATACACACATGCATACACACATGCATATACATACACACATATGTGCATACACACATATGTGCATACACACATATGTGCATATACACATACACATGCATATGCATACACACATACACACATGCATATGAATACACACATGCACACATACACACATACACACATGCATATGCATACACACACCAATTGCATATACATACACTCATGCATATACATACAAACATACACACATGCATATGCATATACATACATACATACACACATGCATATGCATACACACATGCATATGCATACACACATGCATATACATACACATGCATATGCATACACACATACATATACATACACACATATGTGCATACACACAGACCCATGCATATGCATACACACATACACACATCCATATGCATACACACATGTATATACATACACACATATGTGCATACACACATACACATGCATATGCATACACACATACACACGTGCATATGCACACACACATATACAAAATGTACTTGTACTCCTGTGTGCAATGTTAGAGAAAAATCTAAATATATAAAGTATAAATAATTAAATATCTAAAAAATAGATCTTTAAATTTTTAGGGATTATATATATATATATATATATATATATATATATATATATATATATATATATATATATATATATATATATATATATATATATATATATATATATATATATATATATATATATATATATATATATATATATATAAGTATACCAAAAATAGGATTTTTGAGTTCTTACACAAAAATAGAATTAATATATCATAAATAGATTTTTTAAGTTTTTACACACACACACATACACACAAACATACACACAAACATACACACATATATACATACATTTTTATGAAATGTTAGAGATAAATGTAAATATATAAAATATAAATAATTAAATATGTGAAAAATAGATCTTTAAATTTTTAAGGTCTCTCTCTCTCTCTCTCTCTCTCTATATATATATATATATATATATATATATATATATATATATATATATATATATATATATATATATATATATATATATATATATATATATATATATATACACCAAAAATAAGATTTTTGAGTTTATACACCAAAATAGAATTTTTATACAATGAAATATATGTGAAAATATCTAACAAATAGATCTACAGATTTTTTAGGGTTTATATACATATATATATACATATATATATATCCTGACTGCTCCACATTGGATCAGATGGGATCTCCATGTACACCTTGGGTAGCGCATGACCATGATGATTGCAAGATATATCGCATAGGTGATGGAGCTACGATCATGGATGTGGCCGAAAAGTCCATGCGTCAACACAATCGACAACTTTGCTCCATATAGTTTGGACATTCTATCATAACAGGATAAAGATTCCAAAAATTATATCACACAATGGATATATGAAGAGTACCGGCTAGCACGTGGGCATCCTATTGTGAGCTCATAATGGATTCAGCACACGGCACACGAGGTGATGTCTCATTGGTGGTCCGAGGCTCGTGATGCTTTCAAAGTAGGATTACCGAAGCCTGTATGGTTAGATGTTGAAGAGTGGGAATCGATTCAGAATGAGAAGCAACATACTCCTTATCAATATCGTCAGCAATGAGATGCGGTAGCCCCCTGTTGAAATACAGTTGGAATGTCGCATTTGGGTAGCGACATATATGATAGTATGTGCTACCAATTTGTAAGTATCATTTTAATTATTGAATTTGCTTGTGTTAAGCACATCATGTATGCTCATCTAACATTTTGCATATTTATTATAGGTGTTGGCAATGGGTCATCCTCAGATGCGAACCGAGGAAGCTTATGGATATCATCATCGATTGGCTACACTGTTGCAAGACTTAAAGGGATGCCGTGTGATCATTTCATGGGAGAATATATGATGAGGTAAACTTATAGCTTGGTTTTGTATGATTATTTGTTGTTTATAGATATCACCACATTTGTCTCATTTTACGCATATGCTTTGTTGCAGGATTGTAAGTGTAAAGGTTTTGATCCCCTTGAGCATATGTATGGTAGTGCTTTGCCACAACTTTATATTACACTCATATGTGGTAATGGTGCACCATAATGTTGTATTTGGTTCCTATATGGAAGTGCTTTGTCACATTTTGTATTTGGTTCCTATATGGAAGTGCTTTTCCACACTCTTGTACATGCTTCATTTATGGAATATACAACTTTTTTGTACATGATTCATTGTTCATTTTGCTGATCTCTTTTGTGTCTGACAGTATTTTGCTATATGAAATCATGTTTGTGTTGCCATTAGAGTACACATCACATGTACTTGGTTTTCTTTGGGCAAAGTGTATTATCTTTTGCTAAACAAACATCATGGCAATGTTGCTGTAGCAAAAGACAACACACTCTGCCCAAAAACATTTTTGCAGATATGGTCATCGATATAAGCAATGGTACTCCCAGCAGGTCGCTAGTATATGCATCACTACTCCCAATAGTGTCGTCGATATGGGCATGAAATATGAGCGTTGATATTTCTGATGCTCATACCGATGCCCATACCGATGCATATACCGACGCATATACCGGCACCTATACCGGCACTTTGTTTCCGACACATATATCGATAACTACACCGACGTCGGGGCCAAAATGCACCCGTTCAATTTCCTTGGTAAAAACCTCGGTACACCCTCGATATGTTATAGTGCCGGAATCATTCTTTTTGTATGATTTAGAGTATTCCTTTTGTGTGAATTGTTTATACAAAATTACACTCTTCATTTTGTATGATTTATTCATACAAAATTACACTATTCATTTTTTATGATTTACACTATTCATTTTGTATGAATTATCCGTAATGAGTTTCTAAGTATTGATACTAGCAACGTTCCTTGACTTTGGTTCTTCTTTTTCATATCAATGATACTACTAATAAAGGCTGATATACGTGAATACTATCAATATGTTTGCTTTCTACGTTTCTTTTAACATGTTGTAATAAAATTGTAAAAATTTAGACAAGAAAGAATACTTTTACGTGAATATTTCAAAATATCTTGTGTAGTAATGTTCAAGTAATATCCAATGCAAAATTTACATACGATTATCATAATATTGATTATAATCAATTTAATGTTGAATATTTATAACAATCAATTAAATACGTTTTTATGTGATCAACTTAGAATTTCTATACATAATATAGTTATTAGATTTGTATGTAATAACGTAATTTAATAGACTTATATATGATTAGATATTTATATAGTCAATTTTATAGATTTGTATACAATCAGGTTATTACATTTGTATATAACCAAAAACAATTCAAGTACTTAATCTCTCATCAAAATCACATACATTTTTAGCTTTATTTATAAAAGTTTCAAACCAAATCACATTAATAGCATTGAGGAGAAAATCAAGTAATTATGCATGAGATATGAATAATGATGTTGAAAATGCTTCTATCCATATCTCTCATGCACAAATCAAATAATAATGCAAGGGATTTGAATAATGATGTTGAAAATGCTTTCATTCATATCTCTCCTGCATTTTTTTTGTGTTTGTTCCTCATTATTGTTAGTGTGTTTTGATTTTAACACCTAAAATTAAGTGCATTATCAAGTGTAAACTAGCCACCCAATCTGAGTGTGCAGTGGGCCACCTCATTTTTTGAGTCTATAATAAGACACATGAGCTTACTTGTGAGACATTCCTTGCATGAGGCACTTTGGCCCTTTGATAGAGTGTCATAACTGGTACTAATAGGGGGTTGGTGGAGTGGGACATCAATCTCTTCGAGGTGGTAGCTTTCTTGGTTGCATGCTTCCAAGCTCACATGTGAGTTTGTTTGAGAGGGGTCCCATAATCTAATTGTATATAGTTTGAGAGGTGTCCCTAAAGTTGTAACCACTAATAAATTTAATATAAAGGAAGTTCGGCAATAGCCTACTCTCCCGGACTTGAATTAAATAAAGAAAAGTACAAGAGAAGGGGACTAGTGTCCAAGGGACCCCCCAAATCCCACAAAGCAGGGGAAGCTTATACAGAGCTTAGATGACATTACAAAGAAGGTTAATTACCCTCTCATCACCCTCATGTGGGGCCCACTTGGGTTTAAGCTTGTTATCGATCAAAAGGAGTACTTGATGATGCCTAAAGGGGGGGGATTTTTTACAGTTGACGATCCTTTTGCCAAGGAGGAACAGCGATTTCTCAATTGACCACTCCTTGGGGGAGTCACCGAAGTTGAAAGCACATCTTTCCCGCCAGATTTTCCATAGGACCTCCCCTCTGATGGCGTTCCAGAGAGTCGCGGAGCAGCCGATCGCTTCTCCCAGTAGGGCTTGCTGCCAACTGAGACGTTTTTGAAGTCTAATTCTCTTTCCAACCACCTGCCAGAGTCTGTTGGAGTTGGGACAGGTAAAGAAGATGTGTGAAACATCTTCGATAGACCGGTGGCAGCGTTTGCACCAGGGAGGGATCCCACAAATTTTTCTAGCCTTAAGGTTGGTCCAGATTCCATGATGAAGGATTTGCCATAAGAGGACAGACTTTTTGATTTCTATGAGGGGGTGCCAGATAGCCATGAACTTCATGTCCCACCGAAGCCGCGTCCATGACAGGCACCACTTTTTGTTGAGGTTAACCTGATAGTCGATTGTTTCTTTGATGTTGGGGACTTTTGATAGGCTATTCCCATTGTGCCATTTGAGACCAAGCGAGCTCGACATCTCGTGTCCCATGAGCAAGCGAACTTTGTGTCGGTCCCAGGCGAGACATCTGCTTTGCAACGTGTTCCATTCTTCATGCGAAATGTTGGTGCTAGGATCAATATCCTCAAAGTTGATCCAACGGTTGGTGTCTTGTTTCCAGAGATGTTTCCATTTTTTGAAGCCTTTCTTCCATAGCTTCTTGGCCTTTTGAATGTTCCAAGTTTCCACACTCCGGATGCCATGGATCGGAAACCAGATAGAGTCGTTTTGTCTGATACCGGCAGCCCACTTCCAGTCTTCACTTATTCTTGTGAAGCTTTTGACTTTATTCCAACTCCTCCAGAGGGAGCACACCAGATTAGAGCCTTTCGGGAAGACGGGGATCGGGGAAAACAACAAGGTCAAGATGTCAAGATTCTTCCAATTTGGGAAGCCCATGAGCGCCAACTCATTCTTGTTTCTGAAGATCAGCTTGGCCCATGAGGCCTCCCCGTTGCACCAAGCCTTAATCATCCATTTGGCCGACAGTTTGTTAGCCATGCACCCAATGTCCAAGATACCAAGTCCCCCACTATCTCTATGGCTGGTGCAGATGGACCATTTGATTTTAGGCACCCCCCTCCTATTGTGGTCGCCCGTCCAAAGGAAGTTTCTACAAATACTATCCAGTTTGGACATATCAAGCTCTTTCGGTCTCCAACAAGAAAGGAAATAAATGGTAGAAGATAAGAGGAACGTGTTGATAACCATAGCACGGCCAGCAAGATTGATTTGCATACCTCTCCAATAGTTAAGCTTGTTTTCGAGTTTGGCAAGCACCCAGTTCCACCGCTGTTCCATAGATACGCCAAACCCCAAGGGAATCCCAAGAAGCCGAAAGATTTGGCCCTGCGGAATGATTTGACAGCCATGATCAATGAGAAGGTCGGGCTGTGACCCACCAATAGCTCTAAAGGCGGTCTTAGAGTGGTTGATTATGGATCCAGAGGCTTCACAAAAAGTAGCAAGACACTTCCAGAACGTCTCAAGGCTGGTACTATCATTGTGCACAAAAGCGTTCATATCATCGGCAAAAAGTCTCATGGTGATCTGACTGTGGTCATGCGGCAAACGAAGGCCTTTAATGTTACCAGCTTCCACCTGATGCTCCACCAGCCTGCTAAGCCCTTCTGTGGCAATGGCAAAGAGAAGGGGAGCCAAAGGGCACCCTTGTCTGATAGATCTTCTAAGTTTGATCACCTTAGAAAGATTTCCATTAATGTTAATTTGGGTCGATGCGTTTCCGAGAAGGGTCGCGATCATCTTGGTGAATTTCTGACTACATCCAAGATCTTGTAGCGACTGTAGAATATAGTCCCATTCTAGCCTGTCGTAGGCTTTATCAAAGTGGATCTTGAGGAAAACTACTTCTTGTTTAGACTCATTTGCTTGATGAAACCTTTTTGGTCCTCGCTTAACCACGCTCTCAAGTGGCAAGAAATTCTGTTGGCAATGACTTTGGCGATGATCTTGTATCCTGTTTGGAGCATTGTAATGGGACGCCAGTTCTCTATTATGTTCTTTTCCCCTTTTTTGTGTACTAACTTGATAATGCCATTGTTGAGACAAGAAGGAAGCGCGCCAAACTTGAGTGCCTCTTGCCAAACCAAATGAAGAGGGGTGGCAACCACCAACTTGAAGGATTTAAAGAACTCATTAGTGAGCCTGTCGGGTCCCGGGCTTTTACCTGAGGAGAGGGCATCAATGACCTCAATGATTTCTGCTTCAGAGATAGAGGCATGAAGCAGAGAGTGAAGGTTGGGTGGTATCCTGTGGGGGGAAACCCTAGATATGGCAGCCATACAGTCCCTTCTATGGAGGGAGAGGGGGTTTGAGGTCCCCAGGAGTCTCGTGAAGTGCCCTTCAATGATCCCAAAATTATCTTCTTCCATATTGCATACATTACCATTTGCGTCTAGCAATAAGGGGATCGATTCTCTATTGTGTTTCCTTTTGAGGATACGGCACATCTCTTTGGTGGGTTTGTCGGCTTTGCCAGCCCACCACTCCTTGAAGAAAATTTGCAAATTTTTCCTTTGTATCTCTTCCTCGTATCTCAGCAGCGCTCTGATCTTTCGAAGTCCTTTCTGGGCTTGAGATTTTCCTTTGTTCACTTCCTCCTCGAGCCGCCAGAGTCTATGATATAGAGCTTCTCTATGAGCCCGCCGCACAGTCTCAAGCATCTTCCTGGATCTAATCATGATCTGTCGTGACTTATCGACCGCACTTCTCCAACACTTGGCAGGGGACAAGCCAGAGGCGAATGCCTCCTTCCACACGTCAGAAATTTCTTGATGGACGAAGGGGAGAGAGAAGGAGGGCACACTGGCATGGAACCACGGAGCCTTACGGATCTTGGTGGGGGGTTGAAAGGTGATGACGATCGGGTAGTGATCAGAGATGGTGAGGTCGGTGCGTTGCGAGAGGGAGGGGTGGCCCCACTGATGAGTAAAACTCTGAGAAATGTAGCATCTATCAAGTCTAGCTTTCCTCAGGTCCTCGCCTGCTTGGAGATTTGACCAAGAAAAGCCCTTCGAGTCTTTGAATTCGACCAAATCCAAGTGTAGTTTAGTTTTGTCCCACGTTTCTTTCTCCCGACTATCGATGACCCTGCCCTTGCCCATCCATCTGTCCATAGGGTCCTCAACCATGTTGAAGTCACCACAAATAAGCACGTTGTGGGGGAGCGAGTCCAAGGAGGCCCAAGTGTTAAGTCTCTCTAACTCCACATTAGGGGCATACAAAGAAACTAAAGTAAAACAGAAGGGAGCACCAAAAGAAACAGCAATCCATCGATGGCATACATCTTCAATGGAGTTCTCAAGCTTTTCAAACCAGCGTTGATTAATACCGATTACCGTTCCACCGGACCCCCGCTGGTGCGCCGTTGAAATCCAAACATGGGTCGAGGAGACATGTCTAAGCCGTTTCTGGAGGTCTTCTCCGTCTATTTTGATCTCTTGGATACATATAAAATCTGGGTTTAGGCTAATGTCACGAAGCCATTGACCAATGATGGTCGCTCTTGAGGGGTCAGTTAGCCCTCTAGCATTTAACGAGATGATGATCATTGTCGTAGTAATCCCTCTTTGCGGGAGGGAGCTTTGTCCTTTCTTTTCTTGGGTTCATCTTTCTTTTTCGCTGGGATCGGATCTCGAGTTAGCAATAGGTTCTTGTGGGGGCTTTTCCACTAATAAATTTAGTAAAAACCCCAAAATAATTCTATTAATGCAAAAAATTCTTCAAAATGTAGGAAAATATAAAACACATTGTAGAAACGTTGTAATCAAGAATAGAGTCCTGTTCTTATGCACTTTTACAACCTACATTTTATGTGGGTTTTCTAGCCTTTTCTTATAATGGTTGGAAAAGGTGCTTTCGGGGATTTCTATATCATATTTCTTCTTTATTTGTGCCTAAATACATTTACACAAGGATTTGGAGAGAAATATAGTCATTAAAAATAAATAATCGAAGGTTTTTTTGAGAATTTCTTTATGTAGGAAAGTTTGTTTTTTTAATCTACTTCTTTTCAATATATCTAAAAAAGAGATACACATCAATAAAAGTAATGTTTTTTCTGAGTGAGCTAATAATTATTGGGTTTCTTATTTGTCATTGGAAATATAGGGAGGGAAGAGAGAATGAATATCGTGAGAAAGCTAGTATTGACATCCTTAGATAGTTTCTCACACACAATTGATTGGATTAGAAAAACTTATGAATCGAGTATTAGCATTCGTTTCACAATTCGAGTCACCCTTATGGATTGAATTTTTTTCCTCCCTTCCATTATGCCTAAATTTTCACAAGTAGTTATCTATGTTTGCAACATATATGTGGGTTTTACGAGCAATTATATGAGTATTCTATAAATGTGTTGGATAATGATAAAGAAAACAACACCTAGATTAAGCTTGCACTATTTCATGTTTCATTTGAAATAAAAATAAAGAATAACACATCTTGCAAGTGTTTGCTGTACTATATTGTTGTTGCAAGTTCTTTGGTATCATTGGTATCAGGTTGTGAGTATATCTTGTTATTTTTTCATGGCGACGATCATTATTATAGATAATGCATATGAACCATGTGGTCTTAAATATCGGATATCTGATGGACAATTGGGAGCCACTTCGAATTGACCCAAAAGGAAGAATGCGGGATAAGAGTTAAATAGCAATATGAAGAACATATTCACATACAAAAATGGTATTCAGCCATACTGAAGAGCTTATTACTATGTATACATTGGTCTTGTTACCAATCTATAGAAAGTGCTAAAATGAGGTTACTACTTTGTATTGTAAAATGAGATTACTACTTCTAAATATATTTTGGTCTTGGCACCTAGCCATGTATTTCTTAATTGCTTTTATAACCACATATGTTGATTCTATCATAAACAATAAGAGAAAGTAACTTACACCGATAATGAATAATGAGAGATGAATAATGATGTTTAAAATGCTTTCATCCATATCTCTCATGCACAAATCAAATAATAATGCATGAGATATAAATAATGATGTTGAAAAATGCTCTCATTCATATCTCTTATGCATGTTGGCTTGGGTTTGTTCCTCAGTGTTGTTAGTGTTTTTTGGTTTCAACATAGCGATGAGAACCCACAATGAAGTGTCCCCTAAAGTGCAAACTAGCCACCCAATGTGAGTGTGAGGTGCGTCACCTCATTGTTTGAGTCTATAATAAGACACATGGGCTTACTTGTGAGACCTTTCTTGCATGAGGCAGTGCGGCCCTGTGATGGATTGTCATAGGTGGTATTGATGGGGGGTTAGTGCTAAGGGACACCAATCTCTTGGAGGTGGTTGCTTTCTTGGTTGCATGCTCCCAATCTCACATCTCAGCTTGTTTGAGAGGTGTCCCATAATCCAATTGTATATAGTTAGATAGGTGTCCCCAAAGCTGTAATTACCACTAACAAATATAGTAAAAACCCCACAAAATTTCTTTTATTATGTCCAATCAAATGAGAAAATGTCTTTAAACGCTAGGAAAATATAATAGGCGTAGAAACTTTGTAATCGGAAATATAGTCTCGGTCTATGCGCTTTTACAACTTCAATTCTATGTGGGTTTTGTAGCCTTTTCTTATAATGCTTGGAAAATGTACCTTTGGGGATTTTATGTCATATTTTTTCTATATTTGTGCCTAAATACATATGTACACAACGATTAGTATGAAATATATTCATTAAACGTAAGTTACAAAACTTTTCTAAGAATTTCTGTAGGTAGGAAAGTCTCTTTTGTTTCAATCTACTTCTTTTCAATGTATCCATAACAGAGATACAAATCAATGAAAGGAATGCTTTTTTGAGTGAGCTAATAATTATTGGGTTTCTTTTTTATAATGGGAAATTAGGGAGGGAAGAGAGAATGAATATTGTGAGAGAGCTAGTATGGACATCCGTTGGATAGTGATCAAGAAAAAGACACCTACCTTGAGCTTGCACTATTTGATGCTCCATTTGAAATAAAAAGCCTTGCAAGTGTTTGATGTTCTATAAATAGAGTCATATTTTGTTGCAAGTTCTTTGGTATCATTGGTATCACGTAGTGACTATAGATAATTCATATGAACCATGTGGTCTTAAATATCGGATATATGATAGATGGTTGAGAGCTACGTTTCATTCAGCCATACTCAAGAGCCTATTATCTTGTATAGATTAGTCTTGTACGAATCTATACAAAGTGGTAAAATGAGCTTAATACTTTGTATTGTAAAATGCGCTTTCTAATTTTCTTAGATTGGTCTTGCTACCTTGCCATGTATTTTTTAATTTATTTAATAACCACATATGTTGATTCTATCATAAACAATAAAAAATGTTAACTTACATCAATAAGAGTACGTTTCATTCTGACTTTCAAGACTTCTTAATATGGCATTTGGGATTATCTATTTGAGGCCTTAATGCTTTGCATGCTAATAATCTTCATCAAATAAGATGATTTTATATAAGATCTATCCATGGAATCGAGTGAGATTATTTTAAAGTTATCCGTAATCAAGCATGTTTTTTGGTTGAAGTAGATGAATGAGTGGGGAATGTTTTACAAATGGGAAGGCAAAATTAGTATTGTCAATACCGAAAATTCAAACTACTAAATATTTGAGTAAACACGGTTGCTCATTTAAAATAACTTATGATAATAATCTTGACATTTCATATGGTCCTTTAATAACAAAGTATTCATTGATGCCAATATGGTCCATTGATAAGAAATTACTCAATGATTACAACATTACGTGTGTGGCCTATGGTTCTCTTGTAAGTCATCAATTTTTATAATATGATGCTGTCTAATTAACAACTTTTGATGTTATGTAACAATCAACAAAAAAATATGTTGACATCAACTATAATTATTGATGTAACATGAAAATAATATATTTTACTCTTCTTCATAGGCCTATTAGGAATATCCCATGATTTCTCAAAATACTCTTTTTGATGTGTATAAATCAGATGCGCTTAAAATATAGATAGATGGAGCATGCATAATTGATATTTGAAGTTTTTTTGTCATCTAAAGTAAGGTTTTTTTTATAGGGTTAAAGGTAAGGAAAAAGTGGTAATCATGCATTTTTTTCTTCATTATAGGAAAAAATGCACCATGGAAATACGAAATTATTGCCTTTTTTGTTCAAAATGTGGATGTAGACGTTTTTGTTTTTGTTTATTGTATTGGAAATTATTTTCATCATTGAACAAGCGTAACATTATATCCATATTATCTTAGCTTTCTATACTATGATAAATAAGGTTCTAGAAGGTTGTAAATACTTTTTCAATAGAGAATTGAATGCTTGAGGGGGATAAGAGATAATACAATAAGATTTTTTTCATTTTTTCCAATACTATTCAATTCAAGGTTATAAAATTAGTAAATATGCATTTTCGTTGGGTTTTACATTTACTTTATTATCAATGACTTCATGATTAGATTTACCTCACGATAAAAGTAGATAATTAAAATGATATTATTGATGTAGTCAAATTAATGTTAACAATAAACTTGAGAAAAGGTTATCTGACAAAGATTTTAAACAAGATTATTCGATCGTAACATAGAACTAGTAATGTAACCCTAGAAAAAGTATATAAAAAAATAAGGTTTTTTTAGGATGTGCAACAAAAAGAAAAAAGCACCCTCCTTTCCGTAAAATCATAATATCAAGTTGGAACGATTTTTTTTTTTAAATGTGAACATTCTGTAATTAAGATATAAGAATAGCATACGTAAAATTATTAGAATATTATTATAATATTGATTATAATATTGTTGATAATCTAATTGATAGCATTTCGTAGCTGCTACGTGCCAATCCTGTGGTAATAATGAAAATTGCGTACTCGTATTATTTATTCATTTTCTATGATTTACATTATTCATATTTTATGATTTATTCATAAAAAATTACACTATTCATTTTGTATGATTTATTCACACAAAATTACACTATTCATTTTGTATGAGTTAGCCTTAATGATTTAAACTATTTATTTTGTATGAAGTACGTATTCAAAAAAATTACACAATTCATTTTGTATCATTTATTCATACCGAATTACACTTCATTTTATATGAACTATCCATAATGATTTACACTATTGATTTTGTATTATTTACACTATTCATTTTGTATGAATTATTCATACAAGATAACAAAATTCATTTTATATGATTTATTCATACAAGATTACACTATTCATTTTGTATGACTTATCCATAATCATTTACACTATTTATTTTGTATTATTTATCCATTTTGTATGATTTACACTATTCATTTTGTATGAATTATTCATACAAAATTACACTATTCATTTGTATGATTTATTCATACAAAATTACATTATTCATTTTGTATGAATTATCCGTAATGATTTACACTATTCATTTTGTATGATTTATTCATTTTGTATGATTTACTCATTTTGTATGATTTACACTACTCATTTTGTATGAATTATTCATACAAAATTATACTATTCAATTTGTATGATTTATTCATACAAATTGCACTATTCATTTTGTATTATTTACACTATTCATTTTGTATGAGCTATCAGTAATGATTTACATTATTCATTTTTTATGAGTTATACTATTCCTTTTGTATGAATTAGTCATACAAAATTACACGGTTCATTGTGTATGATTAATTCATACAGAATTACACTACTCATTTTGTATGATTTATTCATACAAAATTACACTATTCATTTTGTATGGTTTACACTATTCATTTTGTATGAATTATCTGTAACGAGTTTCTAAGGATTGCTACTAGGAAGGCTCTTTGACTAATAATACTAATAATAAAGGTTGATATCCGTTAATATTATCAATATGTTTGCTTTTTACGTTTCTTTTAACATTTTTTAAGCAAACATGAAAAATCTAGACAAGAAAAAAATACTTTTCTGCGAACATTTCAAAATATCTTGCGGAGTAAGATGATCATAAATTGATTATACTCACTTAATGTGGACTATTTTATCACAATCAATGAAATAAATTTTATTTTGACTTGCACCTGTTTGATTCACTTAATGTGGACTATTTTATCACAATCAATTAAATAATATTCTCCACGATTGACGCCTCAATAAAATCTTGCACCCGTGACGATTGACAGCCTCCACGATAGATAGCTCCTCATTTAATTCACCTTGCACCCACGCGATAGACGATTCAGGATAGACCAGTTGGTCTATCCTGGCTATTCTTAGGGTAGAATTTTCATTTTTTTAGCATCTCTGATTCCTCCCCTTCTCGATTGAAGGCTTTATTAAGCATCAAATTAAAATAAAAGGTTTGGCTTTCATTGGCTTCGAAAGGAGGACCTCCGTTTGTGAAGTGTGCCTTCTCTTTGAAGTCTGAGATTAGTTTTGGAGGAAGCCTCTCTGTGAAGGGAGTCTTCAGCTTCATCTTGGTTCTTGAGGAAGATTAGATGTGAAGGAGGCCGTTCGGTTGTGAAGGGAGTCTTCTCTTATAGGCCTCTCGAAACTTACTTTTCCTTTGAGAAGCCTCAGTGGAAGTTGCTCTCCAGTGCGCAGTTTAGGGTCTCTAGCATGTCTTCAGTGGCCCCCTCCCTTGTTTTGAGCAACCTGGCCCCGATCCAAGGGGCGATAAGTCACCTGACCCCTATTTTGGAGGGGGGATCTTGTGTCGCTCTTGGGGCCTCCGAGGGGGTTGAGCCTCCCCTAGTCTCTCTTAGTAGAGCTACAATCCTGTCAAAGCTAGAAGAGCTCAAGAAAATTTGTCTCGTAGGACAAGTGTTTGGCCCTAGACCACCGCTCGAAACTATGCGCAAGTGACTTCGAAAAGAGTGGTTCCCTTGAGGGTTGATTGTTAGCAAGTGTCAGTTCCTACCGGCTATTCATATGTTGCTAGTCTTTGAGAATGAAGATATGGCATTCCAAGCTCTCGTTAGAATATGGCAACTCGAGCGGGCGACCCTGTGTCTGTTTAGATGGTCCCCCAATTCCATTCTCGACAAATCAAAATCTCTCCGCTACCCTCTCTGGGTCGAGCTCACCAACTTGCCATACTTTTTGTACAACTTCGTATGGGAAGTCATTTCTCCAATCGAAAAGCCGTTGGCCTCGTGAGAGGATGTTGGTGATTTCATTTATGAAGGCGCAAAGCACTCTTTCAATGCTCGGTGGCACCCTCAGATCTGTGTCGATGCCGACCTCAGCTCGCCGCTTCCATCAAAGATCAAAGTGGACTTGGGTGAAGGGGAGGTGTGGGAACAAGATGTTAACTACAAACATCTACCTAATGCATGTTTTTGTTGTGGCCAACAAGGACACATGATCAAAACGCAAAAAAATACAAGAAGTGTCCAAAAAAGCTCAAGACATCAATGGGACCCTGTATCCACTGGTGAATGAAGAGGTAGTTAAGGGCTTCCCAAACCCAGAATTCGACTCAGATGGGTTCACAGAAGTCAGAAGAAGAAAAAAAAAAGTCCTAGGGTGACTTTCTAAGAGAAACCGTACTCCTTATGCCCCCCAAACAACTTGTATTGCAATCTGGAAAAGGAGATTAATGAGCTTGGTTGCTCAAATGGGAACCAGCTTGAGGTGGAAACCAACGACAAAGCCATAGAGTTCCCTAACAACAAAGAATCCAATGAGGAGGGCTACACCGCAAGCAAAGAAGTTGGCTTTACCACTAGTAACAAAGACAACATGGATAGTGAAAGTTCCATCATTGGATCGACTATTCCGATGGCTGTCTTGTGTTCACTTCAACAAGAGACCTCCCACAAGGGAAAACAACCTATTGAGCTACCCTAGAAAAATGAGTTACTAAGTCGGGACACCCTCCCAACGAAAAAGAAAGACGAATCCAAGAGGAGAAAGGATAAGACCCCTTCCCGCAAAGAGGGTAAATTACAACAATGATCATCATCTTGTTAAATGCTAGGGGGCTGACTGCCCCCTCAAGAGTGACCATCATTGGCCAATGGCTTTGTGACATTACACTAAACCCTGAATTTATTTGTATTCAAGAGACTAAAATTGATGGAGCAAACTTCCAGAAACACCTTAGACAGGTATCCTTGACCCATGTCTGGATCTTGACGTTGCACCCTCGGGGGTCCGATGGGACGATAATTGGTATAAAACAATTTTGGTTTGAAAAGCTTGAGAACTCCTTCAAAGATCAAAGCCACCAATGGATTGCCGCTTCTTTTGGTGGCCCCTTTTGATTCATGCTAGTTTCTTTGTATGCCCCAAACAGGGAGCTAGAGAGAATGAACACGTAGGTCTCTTTGGACTTGCGCCCCTATAATGTACTAATTTGTGTTGATTTTAACATGGTGGAGGAGCCTGCTGACAGATGGAACAACAAGGGCCGGGTCATCGATAGTCATGAGAAAGAAACTTGGGACAAAACCAAGCTGCACCTCGATCTAGTCGAATTCAAAGACTCGAATGGCTTTTTCATGGTTGAATCTCCAAGAAGGCGAGGATTTGAGGAAAGCTAGGCTGCATAGAAGTTGCATTGCTCAAAACATTATTCACTAGTGGGGTCGCCCTTCCCTCTTGCAATGCACTGATGTTGCCATCTCTGATCACTACCCAATCATTATCGCTTTCCAACCTCTCACCAAAATCTGTAAGGCTCCTTGGCTTCACACTTGCATGACTTCCTTCTCTCTCCCCTCTCTCCATCAAGAATTTGCTGAAGTGTGGAAGGAGGTGTTCGCTTCTTGCTCGTCCCCAGCCAAGAGCTGGAGACATGCGGTCGATAAGTCATGACAGATCATGATAAGAACCAAGAAGATGCTCGAGATTATTTGGTGGAATCGTAGGGAAGCTCTATATCATAGACTCTGGAGACTTGAGGAGGAAGTGAACAAAGAAAAAACTCAATCCTAGAAGGGTCTACGAACAATCAAAGCATTGCTGAGACACGAGGAAGAAATACAAAGGAGAAATTTGCAAATTTTCTTTCAGGAGTGGTGGGCTGGCAAAATTGACAAACCCACCAAAGAGATGTGCTGCATCCTTAAAAGGAAACAAAACAGAGAATCGATCCCCCTATTGCTCGACTCAAATGGTGATGTATGCAATACAGAAGAATAAAATTTCCAAATAATTGAAGAGCACTTTACGAGACTCTTTGGGATCTTGATCCCCTCTTCCACCATAGAAAGGATTGCATGGCAGCCATATCTAGGGTATCCTCTCATAGGATCCCACACAACCTACGTTCCCTACTTGATGCCCCTATCTCGAAAGAAGAAATCATGGGAGTCATTGATGCCTTCCCTAGTGGCAAAAGCCTAGGGCCAGACAACCTCACTAATGAGTTCTTTAAGTCCTTCAAGTTGGTGAATGCCACCCCTCTTTGTCTGGTCTAGGAAGAGGTGCTCGATTTTGGTGTGCTTGCGACTTCTCTCAACAATGGCATCATTAAGTTAATACATAAAACGGGGAACAGAATAGAATTGAGAACTGGCATCTGATTACGATGCTCCAAACGAGATATAAGATCTTTGCCAAAGTCATAGCCAACAGAATTTCCAGCCATTTGAGAGCATGGTTATGCGAGGACCAAAAAGGTTTTGTCAAAGGTAGGTCCATCTTGGAAGCCATTATAGATATTTGGGAAGGTCATGACTTCACAAATGAGTCAAATGACAAGATGTGGTTTTCCTCAAGATTGACTTTGATAAAGCTTACAATAGGCTGGAATGGGACTATAGTCTACAGTCACTTAAAGATATCGGATGCAGTAAAAAATTCACCAAGATGATCTTTACCCTTCTGGGAAATGCCTTGACTCAAATTAATGTTAAGTTCATGGCTATCTGGCACCCTCATAGAAATAAAAAATTATGTCCTCTTATGGCAAATTCTTCATCGTGGGATCTGGACCAACCTAAAGGCTAGCAAAATTTGTGGAGTGGCTCCTTGGTGCAAGCGCTGCTACTGGTCAATTAAAGATGTTTCTCACATTTTCTTTAATTGTCCCAACTCCAATAGGGTCCGGCAGATTGTCGGAAAGAAAATTAGACTTCAGAAACATATTAGTTGGAAACAAGCTCTGCTAAGAGAAGCGATCGGTTGCTCCGCGACTCTCTCGAACGACATCAGAGGGGAGGTCCTATGGAAGATCTGGGGGGAAAGATGTGTTTATAACTTTGGCAACTCCCCCAAAGAGTGGTCGATTGAGAAAGCGCTACTTCTCCTCGACAAAAGAATCGCTAACTGCAAGAAATCCCCCCCCCCCCCCCTTCAAGCATCATCAAGTGTTCCTTTTGATCAACAACAAGTTTAAACTCAAGTGGGCCCCACATGAGGGTGATGAGAGGGTGGTTAACCTTCTTTATAATGCCATCTAAACTCTGTAAAAGCTACCCTCACTTTGTGGGATTCGGGGGATCCCGTGGGCACTCTTCACTTGTACTTTTCTTTTAATTGATACAAGTCCACGAGAGCAAGCTAAGGCTGAACTACCTTATTTAAAAAAACTTTAATAAATTTTTATGTGATCAAATTAGTATTTCTATATATAATCTAGTGATTGGATTTGTATGTAGTAACTTAATTTAATAGATTTCTATATGATTAGATATTTATATAATCAATTTTATAGATTTGTATATAATCAGCTTATTAGACTTGTATATAACCAAAACAAATTCAAGTATGTAATCTCTCGTCAAAATCACATACATTTTTTGGCTTTATTTATAATACTTCCTAATGAAGAGGCATAATGGTAAGGGGTTGGAAACCTTTACGTATCATGGCTGGCAAACAAAATAATTTTATTACTCGTACACGAAAAAGTGCTTGCATGTTTTATTGTTCATGTACAATGTATGTAATTGTGCTAGACTAAAAGTTGATCTACTTATATTTATATTTTAGAAATTCAATTGTCAAAAAAAATCTACAAGGAAGCTAAAACTCACATGATACATCAAGTACTGAAACATCTTCTCTTAACAAAGAGAGCAAAAAAAAGTTAGAGTGTTAGCATCACAAAGAGATCAACAAAGTAAGAGATCTCACGATGGTAGGAAATATTTTACGGTAGGAAATACTCTATAACTTTACAGTAGCAGATACTCTATAAATTTGCAGTAGTAAATACATGTGTAAGTGATCAATACACAAGATTAATCTCTGATTAGAAGGCAATGAATATGGTGTCCAGAACAAGAGTGTGGCCAATTAGTTTTCAAATACTTAGTCGACCATTAATGAAACACTTTCCATTTAAATGTCTCAGACTCAAGCGTGAAATGTATGCATGCATGTACACACACACACATACATATATATATATATATATATATATATATATATATATATATATATATATATATATATATATATATATATATATGTACGCGCGTGCACACGTGTGTGATGTATGTATGTGTATATGTGTGTATGTATGTATATATGAGAGCATGCATGTATGCATATGCGTGTTTACTTGCATGTATACGTGTATCTATGTATGCCTATAGATCTAAATGTTTGTATTTATATCTAAGTATATAAAATTTTGATTATTTGTATTTGTGTGTACATATGTGTGTTTGTATGTACATACGCATGCATGTATGAATGCATGCATATATATATATATATATATATATATATATATATATATATATATATATATATATATATATATATATATGTATGTATGTCCATATGCACATACATATATATGGTATGTATCTTTATATGTATGTTTGTATGTACGTATGTACATACATACATATGTGTATGTATGTCTATATGTATGCATGTATGGATGAATAAATGCATGTATGCATGAATAAATACATTATACATTATATATATATATGTGTGTGTGTGTGTTTGCGTGTGCGGATGTATGTATGCACGCATGGATGAATGTATGTATTCGTGTATGTATAAATAATTTTATTTATTTATTTATTTATTTATTTATTTATGGACATATTTATGAATGGATACGTGCATGTATGTAAGCTAGTATATACGTACACATGCATGCATGTATTGATGTATGGACTCATGTATGTATGCATGCATATATGTACGTATCTATGTACGTGCATGTGTGTATATATGTATAATAATAAATTATTAAATATGTATGTACGTGGGCACGTACCTATGTGTGCATACATTTATGTATTTGTATACATATGACTGCATGCATATAGATATGTATGTATTATGTACTTATGTATATATGTATACGTTTACTTTTACGTATGCATCCATGTATGTAATTATGTTTGTAAATATAAATAAGCGTGTACATGCATGTGTGTATGCGCGCAGATATAAATAAATGATATTTACATCCTATGAGAGGCTTTATCAATATGTTCAATAGGATATTAAATGAAAAAACTAAAAGAATTTGTCATATTTATGAATGGATACGTGCATGTATGTGAGCTAGTATATGTGAATAGTTTACTAGCACATTCATGTATATATGTAAGCTAGTATATATGTATCCGTAATGATTTACACTGTTCAGTTTGTATGATGTATTCATTTTGTATGATTTATTCATTTTGTATGATTTACACTATTCATTTTGTATGAATTATTCATAATTCATACAAAATGGATTTAAACTATTCATTTTGTATGAATTATTCATACAAATTAATTCCTACAAAATGGATTTAAATTATTCATTTTGTATCCTTTACACTATTCATTTTTAATGAATTATTCATACAAATTACACTCCTAATGATTTACACTATAATAGGTCAGTCGTATATCGAGGTTTTTATCGAGGAAATAGAACAGGTGCATTTTTGCCCTGACGTCAGTGTAAGTATCGGTATGTGCGTCGGAACTAAGCATCAGTATATGCACCGATATATGCATCGGTATGAATATCGGTATAATCTTCGGTATGAGTATGAGCATCGGTAATACCGATGCTCATACCGATGCCTGTACTAGGTATACCATCCCGAATACCGGGACCCGCTAGGTGTATCGAGGCTTATTTTGATGACCCTGCTGGGAGTACCGTCGCTTATACCAATGACCATATCTACAAAATTTTTTTTGGGCAGAGTGTGTTGTCTTTTGCTACAGCAACATTACCATGATGTTGCTTAACAAAAGACAATACACTGTGCCCAAAAAAAACCAAGTACATGTGATGTGTACTCTAATGGCAACCGAAATATGATTTCATTAAAAAATATATTATTGGACACAAAAGAGATAATCAGAATGAACCATGAACCATGTACAAAAAAAGTTATATATTTCATAAATGAAGCATGTACAAGAGTGTTGCAAACCATTGTCATATACCAGGCTTCTACAAAATGTGGCAAAGCATTGCCATATAAAAATCAAATACAAAATTCTGGTGCACCACTGCCATACACATGCAGAGAATGTTCCATATCAACACTCCTGCAACAAAGAACATTCATGAAATGAGATAAATTCACATGAGATTTACAAACAAGAAGTAAAAACCAAGCTTATAAATTCATCACCTCATTGCAAATGCTTCCATGAAACGACTGCACTGCGTCCCTCCAAGTCCTCTAATAGTGGAGTCAATCCATGATGATATCCATAAGCCTCCTCCATTCGTGTTGAAGGACAACCCATTGCCAACTTCTGCAATGCATATACAAAAGATTAGAGGAACATACATGACAAGCTTAACACAAAGAAATTCAATAAACCAAATGGTACTTACAAATTCGTGACGCATCGTGTCATATCCATTGCTACCCAAATGTGATAGTCCAACCGTATCTAAACGTGTGCCTGCGGCATCTCGCTATTGGCAATATCGGTCAGGAATCTGCTGCTCCTCATCATGAATCATATCTCACTCCTCAGCATCTAACCATATAGGCTTTGGTAAGCCTGATCTAAAAGCATCACGAGCCTCAAGTCGTCCGGGATGTAACTTCATGTGCAGTGTGCAGAATCCACTCTGAACTAACAAGAGGCTACCCATGTATTGGCTGGAACTCTTGATAAATTGTCTCTATGATATAATTCTTTCGATCTTTATCTTGTTCAATCCATTTCAACATGATAGATTGTCCAAACTGTATGGAGCAAAGCTGTCGTATACGATGACGCATTGCTTTTTTGATCGCATCCATTGTCGGAGCTCCATCTTGAATACTATACACCTTGGAGTGATCATGGTCATGAGCACCCCAAGATGTACATGGTGTACCACATGGCATACCTACATCTGAGGTACTGGCTCTAGAAGTAGAAGTGGGCAACACAATGTCCATCACACTACCTCTACAACAGCCACCTCTAGACCTACCTATAGATCCACTCCTAGAACCTCCTACTCCAAGGTGTGACCTCGACTTACGAGATGGGCCACCACCTATATTGCGCTGAGGTGTTGAACGCACGTCTACTACTAGAGCAAGTAGGGGATGGCTAAAAAGATGGTCATGGTGGAGGCATAATGCTAGGAGACATACCTCTGATGGGAGTAGCACCACCCATAGGAGTGATGCTGGCAGGAGTGACACCCACGAGAATGAGGCAGGCAAGAGAGACCGGCAGGAGTGAGGCGGGTAGGAGTGAGGCCGGGGCGAGTGCTACCACAAGCAATCTAGCACTGTGACATAGTGGCCATATACGCGGGAGGTACCTGAGATATGAACTCTAAGAATTGCTCCCCTATCATGGAATCACTACAAGAAATAGGGGGGGCGTAGTGATGTCCCTGATGTGATAAAAAAACGAACACCGTCGCTTATGCGACACTAGCATCGCATAAGCGACGGTGCTATTTTCAGATTTTTTTTTGGGCATTCGTCACATAAGCGATGCTTGTGTCGCTTATGCGACGCTAAAATTAATGCGTTGCAAATATCGTCGCTAACTAGCGATGTTATTTGCGACATTGGCAAACTGCACACCGTTGCATATGTGACGCTCTGGAATGTAAAAAAAAAAATTGATTTCTCTCGGCACATTTGTGCCTGGATTTGGATGCGAGAGCAAGAAGAGACCGAGAGAGAAAGAGAGAGAGAGAGAGCGTGCGAGAGAGAGAGAGAGAGAGAGAGATGCATCTCGTTGAAGCAATGTATGCGTACACACACACACATACATATGCATACACACACACACATATACACACAGACACACACACACATACACATAGACACACACACACATAAACACAAATACACACACATATACACACACATATACACACACATATACACACATACACACATAATGTTGCATACACACATGCACACATAATGCATACACATGCACACACATATACACATACATATACACACACATACACACATGCACACATACACACATGCACACACATACACACACATACACACACACATACACACACATACACACATACACATACATATATGCATACACACACATAGAGAGACATGCACACACATACACATATATGCATACATAAGGCATATGCATATGCATACATACATACATACTTACATGCATACACACACATATGCGTACATAATGCACATGCATACATACACATACATGATGCATATGCATAAATAATGCACATGCATACATACACATACATAATGCATACACACACATATGCATATATAATGCATACCGACACATACACACACATATGCATACATACATGCATACACATACACACATAGACACATACACACACATAGACACATACACACACATAAACACATACACACTCATAGACACATACACATAGACACACACACATATACACAAACACATAGACACATACACACATAATGATGCATACACACACATACACATGCATACACACACATACACATGCATACACATACATATGCATACATACATGCATACACATACACACATACACACATAGACACATACACACACATACACACTCATAGATACACACACATACACATAGACAAACACACACATATACACACATATACACACACATACACACATAGACACATACACACATAAGACGCATACACACATACACATGCATACACACATACACACACATATACACACAAATACACACACATATATGCATACACACACACATAGAGAGACATACACACATATACACATACGCACATACATATGCATACATAATCCGTATGCATATGCAAACATACATACTTACATGCATACATAATGCACATGCATAGATACATACACACACATAGACACATACACAAATAGACACATACACACACATAAACACATACACACTCATAGATACACACACATACACATAGACACACACACACACACATACACACACATATACACACACATATACACACACATATACACACATACACACATAGACATATACACACATAATGATGCATACACACACATACACATGCATACACACATAAAGACACATATACACACACATACACACACATATATGCATACACACACATAGAGAGACATACACACACATAACATACATGCATACATAATGCATATGCATATGCATACATACATACTTACATGCATACATAATGCACATGCTTACATACACATACATAATGCATACACACACATATGCATACATAATGCATACACACACATATGCACACACATAGACACATACACATACACATAGACACATACACACACATATATACACACACAAACATACACACATAGACACATACACACATAATGATGCATACACACACATACACATACACATGCATACACACACATATGCATACATACATGCATACACATACACACATAGACACATACACACACATAGATACATACATACACATAAACACATACACACTCAGCACACACACATCCACATAGACACACACACACATACACACATAGACACATACACACATAATGATGCATACACACACATACACATGCATACACACACATACACATGCATACACACATACAAGCACATATACACACACACATACACACATACACACATACACACACATATATGCATACACACACATAGAGACATACTCACACATACACATACATGCATACATATACATACATAATGCATATGCATATGCATACATACATGCATACATACACATACATAATGCATACACACACATATGCATACATAATGCATACATAATGCATACATAATGCATACACACACATACACACACATATGCATACATACATGCATACACATACACACATAGACACATACACACACATAGACACATACACACGCATAGACACATACACACACATAAACACATACACACTCATAGATGCACACACATACACATAGAAACACACACACACATATACACACACACATAGACACATACACACATAGACACATACACACATAATGATGCATACACACACATACACTTGCATACACACACATACACGCACATACATACACACACATGCATACATACACATACTTAATGCATACACACATACATATGTACACGTATATATATTGATTTCTAACCATTTTGTTTTATACGTTAGGTATTATGGATCCTAGTAGAGAGAGAAAGGGGAAACTCACTCTCATAAAAAGTCTTATGAGAGCAAGAGTTCCGTCTGATACTCTAGGGGCCATCATGCATAATTACTCAGAGATGTCTGATGAGGAGCTTGACTGTACGATCCAGATGCTTACCTAGCGATCAAAGGAGGGCTCTTCTGCGGCTCCACATGCCGGAAGAGAGCTATTTGCTCATAAGTATGTTTTTTTTTTCATAAACTTTTTTAATGATATTATAACACATATTTTTATTTATTTTTTTCTATCTATTTTCAGGACACCTATACCACCTCCAAATCGTGATAGCAGAGCAGAGTTGCCTATGAGGACATGCATAGGCACCTTAGGACTAGAGTGCGATATAGAGCCAGAGGGGAACATTGTGTACATAGGGAATGGATTGGAGTTCAAGAGAAGAATGCGGGCACTATGCGACTCTTACCTATGCTTTGTCCACTTACCGTGGAAGTAAATAAAAGTTTTACATATAAATTGAAATAAATATCTTATGTTTTATTTACATTATTTTTTTATTTTTGTGATGAGCATGATGAGAGGCATAAAAAATACGTACTTAGTTCACTTGAGACAGAGTTTGGGACAGGATGGTCGCTTAAGTGGTGTATAAAAGAGATGCAGACACTTATAGCTCATCGTCGCGATAATGCACGGTATGCACTGCTTTTACATATATATATGTGGATATGAGTATGTGTATTTATGCATGTATGTATGTATATGAGAGAGAGAGAGAAAAGAGTGAGACTAGAGGCATAAATACATGCATACACACACATATACATCATACATGCACATTTACACACATATACACATTCATGCACATTTATACATACACACACATACATGCACATTTTTACACACACATACACATGCATGCAGTTACACACATATAATGAATACACATAGACACATACACATACTCACATACACGTACACATACTCACATACACATACACATGCATAATCATATGTACACACACATAGACTCATATAATCATATTTACATGCATATATACATATACACATGCATATATACACACAGACACAACACATGCATATGCACATATAGATACACATACATACACAACACATGCATACGCATAAATAAATAAATAAATCCTATTTCAAAAATCCTAAATTGAAAACACTAATTTTGATATTAGGGTTTTAAAACCCTAATTTAAAAACTCTAATTCAACCTTTTAGCCATATGTTTGAAGTATATGTACACATTGCATCTATTCCTCCGACGTCCTACTAGAGAGATGTCTTCTCCCAACCTTATGCCTCTATATATAGCTACTCGAATCAACGAGGATCATAATATATAAAATCCTTTCTACTAGTAAGGGATGCTGCGTTCAAGCATATTCCATAAGTACTCATGCTTTGAACATAACGTGAAAGTCGATGCCAATCTCCCCATCCATATATAGGACCACAAAATGACATAAGAGTGACTTCAGAGTTTGGAGGCACATACAAATCCTCTACAATAAAGAGACCACGACCAGCATTAGTAATAGTGGATGGAGCAATCATATAGAGATTACCCCAAAAGTTGAAAACCTCTCCATCTAAAGGAAGTGGTCCTCTATTCCATCCTCCATATCTTCTTCTATCATATGTTTGTACTAAAGAACGATCACAAGCTGGCAATGGATAATCTCCAGCCGTTTCAGTCTCTAAACCAGGAGGTAGAGGATTTTTAGAAACCTCTGCTTGTAATTGATGAACAACAAGTCCATGAAGTGTATAAGATATATTAACATTATGAAAAAAATTATCATCATCATCATCATCGAGTAAGTATTCCTGTATATCAACACTAATTTGATTTTATATATGGTTTTTAAATAGAATAATGACATTAATATATATAGAAAATACATACCGAAGCATTATCACGTTGACCAGGTGATGGTGCACACTCAAAAGTACCATACTCTGCCTCATATTCAATACATTCCAATCGTGGTCTTCGATACGTTCCATAACAGGAGTTACACCAACAAATAATATGCTCTTCATAGTAAAATTCATCATAATTCCTATCGGAGGACACATGTGAAGTCGTTGCATGGGTAGGAGGTGGTGGAGTACCCTCTGATTGATCAGAATCTGCACATAATAAGAAACAAAAAAAAAAGTTATGTATCCATCAAATATATTTAAAATTAAATGTTTGATATACTTACAGTATAAAGTCATTGCACGATGAGGAGACGGTGGTGGAGTTCCATCTGATTGATTAGAATCTACAAATAATGGTATTTAATATTAATAATTTGATTATCTACATACACAAAAAATTTGCATATACATATTTACACATACACACATATTCACATATACACATTTACACATACACACATATTCACATATACACAACTACACATTATTGTGGGATAAATGCACATATTTTGTATGAATGAGTGTATATGCATGCATGTGTGTGTACGTATATATGTGGATATGTATATGTGTGTTTATGTTATATGTATGTATATGTGTATATGTATACATATATGTATGCGTATATGTTTGCATGTATATTTGTATGTGGGTATGTGTATGTGTATGTGTGTGTATATATGTGTATGTATTCTGATTTCTTTTTTTGTTTGAGATTAAATTAACAGGAGATATTGTATGGTGGAAAAAAATAAGAGGCGAGCTAACATAACACCTGAGACGTGGCAGTTTTTTCGTAGACATCTATGTTTCAGGAGTCTTCCTCAGTAGAAGGTACATAAATTAATAGTTTATATTTATAACTTTTATATATTTTAGTAGTTTTTTACATTTAATTTATGTATTTTTTTCTTAAATAAACAGGCTGCTGCAAAGAAGAGAATGGAGTCGGGCCACACATCGCACCTAGGCCAAATGGGCCATAATGGTTTTGTAGCCACATTTGTAAGTATATGGATTATTGTGAGTATATTTTTTATTTTAGTAAAAATGCAAGCAACTAATCCTTTTTATTTGTTTCAATGCAACGGAAGGATTATGGCCGATATCCTACGAAACATGAGATCGAGTAAGCTACACATTTTGGATATCGGCATTTGTTCTATTGATTGTTATTATTGTTTATATTAAGCATGTGTTTTAATACTTTAATTATATAATTCATTCATATGTGTGTACCTAAGTGTATATGTATGTGTGTGTATATGTATGTGCATGTGTATGTGTGTGTATATGTATGTATGTGCATGTGCATGTGTAAGTGTATATGTGTGTATGATTATGTGCATGTGCATGTGTATGTGTGTGTATATGTATGTGCATGTATATGTGTAACTCTATGTGTATATGTGTGTATGTGCATGTATATGTGTATATGTAGGTATGTGCATGTGTGTGTGCATGTGCATATGTGTTTTAATACTTTAATTATATAATTCATTCATATGTGTGTACCTAAGTGTATATGTATGTGTGTGTATATGTATGTATATGCATGTGTATGTGTGTGTATATGTATGTATGTGCATGTGCATGTGTAAGTGTATATGTGTGTATGAGTATGTGCATGTGCATGTGTATGTGTGTGTATATGTATGTGCATGTATATGTGTAACTCTATGTGTATATGTGTGTATGTGCATGTATCTGTGTATATGTAGGTATGTGCATGTGTGTGTGCATGTGTATATGTGTTTTAATACTTTAATTATATAATTCATTCATATGTGTGTACCTAAGTGTATATGTATGTGTGTGTATATGTATGTATGTGCATGTGTATGTGTGTGTATATGTATGTATGTGCATGTGCATGTGTAAGTGTATATGTGTGTATGAGTATGTGTATGTGCATGTGCATGTGTAAGTGTATATGTGTGTATGAGTATGTGCATGTGCATGTGTATATGTGTGTATATGTATGTGCATGTATATGTGTAACTCTATGTGTATATGTGTGTATGTGCATGTATATGTGTATATGTAGATATGTGCATGTGTGTGTCCATGTGTATATGTGTGTGTACGTATGTGCATATATATGTGTATAATGTATGTATATGCATGTGTATATGCATTCCACATGCATGTGTATGTGGATGCATTTCCATTTGCATCCATGTGCATGCATGTGGATGTGCATATACATGTATTTGCGTATATGTTAATGTGTGTATATATATATATATATATATATATATATATATATATATATATATATATATATATATATATACATACACATATATATATATATATATATATATATATATATATATATATATATATATATATATATATATATATATATATATATATATATATATATATATATATATATATATATATATATATATATATATATGCAATAATGCATGCATGTAAGTCTTTTTATGTGGTTGTAGAAATGTTTGTGCATATTCATGTGTATATGTGTGTATGTCTAAGTGTATGTGCACATGTATCTGTGTGTATATATGTGTGTGTATGTGCATGTGTATATGTGTATATGTGTGAAAGTGCATCTTCATCATGTATAAGTGTATAAGTGCATATCAATAAGTGTGAGTATGCTATCTAATGAAAATAACACAATTCAAATGATATACAATTCATAAAGCACTCTAAGAAGAACATCCATCAACTATGGATAGTTCCTGCTATTGCAAATTTATCTATCACATGAACCAGTAAATGAAGCTGAATAGTGAGAAAACTTTTGGGAAAGTATTTCTCTACCATACAAACAACCTCGATAGCATTGAGTTTCACACTCTCTATGCTATCTCTATTTATCTCTTTAGAAGAGATCCACCATACTAAGGAACTAATTTTATAAATGGTTGTTCGCAAATCCTCCGAAGGACAATCTTTTAAAGCTACAGAGAGCAAAAAATCTAAAAACTTGTGCCAATCATGAGACTTGAGCCCTCCAAGATCATTGCTTTGTTTGAAAGCAGTCTTTAGACACCTCATGCATCCAATAGGGGTCCGAAACTCTGAAATTATTTTTTTCACTTGTTGCTCTTCCATCCTGCGAAGCACCCAAAGAGCTCTTGGTAACGATACTGTTCCGTTGGGCTTAGTATTTGCCCACAACTCTTGCATACAACCTCGCCTTCTCCACCATCAAGATCTTCATCCATATCATAAAATGCTTCGAGCATTTCTTCCATATGTTCGTTTCGTGTAATGGTATTAGTATGTGCTTGTACTTCTAACTCCTTTTTTGTTCTCTTTTTGTCCATGAGAGGTTACTAGTGCAATGTGGTCCATCTAATCATCTAAGGGACCATGCGATTGGTAGCATAGGTTTTGTAGTCTACTTTTATCAAAGGATCCATACTCTCTAACATGTGCAGTACAAATCCGTCACTTCCGATAAATTTGATACTTGCACTGAGTGCAAGGACATGCCATTCTCTCCTCCGGATCCAAACTAGCCATTTGATACAATATGGATATTTTAGAGCGTTTGATTTTTTTATTAAACCTAAAAATCATAGTCCGAAAGACTTAAACCTGAAATACTAAAACCTACAGACCTAAAGACCTAAAAAAACCTAAAACCCTTATCCTAAAGACCTAATCCTAAAATCCTATTTTTTTTATATATTAAAAATCCTAAAGGCTATTTTCTATATATCATAAAAAGCCTAAAAACCCTAAAATCCTAATGCAATTATATATATATATATATATATATATATATATATATATATATATATATATATATATATATATATATATATATATATATATATGTGTGTGTGTGTGTGTGTGTGTGTATTATATATGTGTATATGTGTTATATGTATTATATATATGTCTATTTCCTATATAATTAAAATCCTATTTTTTTATATTTAATTATATATAATTAATTATTATACTTAAAACACTAGCTCTTTTTATATTTATTTATCTTTACAATTATCCTATTTTTTATATATATTTATTTACATATTCAGATTTTTTCTTTATATAAATCTAACTGATTTATATGTATGTAGAAACCCTTAAACCCTAATCCTAAAGATCTAGACCTAAAATATGTATATTTGTGTACTCATGTGTATATACGTGTATATATGTATTATATGTGTATGTGTATGTGTGTATATATGTTATGCATGTGCAAAAACCCTAAAATAATAATCATAAAGATCTAGGCCTAAAACATGTATATGTGTGTATGCATGTGTATATATATGTGTATGTGTATGTATATATATATATATATATATATATATATATATATATATATATATATATATATATATATATATATATATATATATATATATATATATATATATATATATATATATATATATATATATATATATATATATATATGAAATTAAAATTATTTATTTAAAAGACTAGCTCTTTTCATATTTATTTATCTATACAATTATCCTATTTTTTATATATATTTATTTATATATTCAGATTTTTTTCTCAAATTTTTCTTTATTTTTTCTTTACATAAATTTAATTGAGTTATATGTATGTAAAAACCCTAAAACTCTAATCCTAAATATCTAGACTTAATATATGTATATTTGTGTATGCATGTGTATATATATGTGTGTTTGTATAAGTGTGTATATATATATATATATATATATATATATATATATATATATATATATATATATATATATATATATATATATATATATATATATATATATATATATATATATATATATA
>CM035407.1:149289975-149492475 GCA_020310875.1 Ceratopteris richardii
ATTTTAGACATTCAACTTTCACGATATTTGATGAAATGAAATAATCAACAGAAATCAAGCAGCAAGCCAAACACATTTCCTAACATACATACTTCGGCCCCAATCACATGATACATCAAGTACTGAAACTTCTACTCTTATCAAAGAGAGAAATAAAGTTATAGTTGTACCATCACAACACCATGATGATGTAGAGATCTCATGACAAAGAAATACTCTATAAATTTACGATAGGAAATACATGTCTTAGCGATCAATACTCAAGATACATATTGATTAGAAAATAAGAATTATCATTATAGATATTTGAAGCAAAGAATATGGTTTAAAGAACAACAATGTGACCAATTGGTATTCAAATATGTTTTCGATCATTAATAACACACTTTCCGTTTAAATGTCTCAGACTCAAGCGTGAATTAAAAGGTAATGAGGTGAAAATGTATATCTATGCACTTTTCTTTCTGTTCACGTGTATATGTATGCATGTTCTCTGTTTGCTTGTTTGTTGTATGTATAGATCCGTGCATGATGCTTATATGTGCGTATATATATATATATATATATATATATATATATATATATATATATATATATATATATATATATATATATATATATATATATATATATATATATATATATATATATGTGTGTGTGTGTGTGTGTGTCTTATATGGGCAGCCCACTTCCAATCCTCATCGACCTTGATGAAGGGACTCAAATTGTTCTAGCTTATCCAAGGTGAGCACACAAGATCAGATCCCTTCGGAGAAATTAGGAAAAGAGAAAATAAAAGGTTGAGAAGCTCGTGCCGCTTCCAGCTGGGAGGAAAATTAGAGACAATGACTCCTTGTTTTTGAAAATCAATTGTGTCCACGTCTCTTTGGGTTTTCACCAAGATTTGGTCATCCGTTTGCCCGCGATCCCTAATGTCTAGAATGCCCAATCGATCCTCATATTTTTGGTAAGTACACGTGGTCCATTTCATCTTGGGCATACCTCTCTTATTTGAGTCCCCATCCAAAGGAAATTCCTACAAGAGCTCCCTAGTTTTGCTAGTTCTTTGTCTTTTCGTCTCCAATACTACAAAAAATATATCACACTCAAGATGAGAAAGGTGTTGATAACCATCACCCTCCCATCTACGCTGAGCTGCATTCTGTTCCACTATGCACATTTGTTGTTGAGTTTTTCAAGCACCCATTTCCACCTTTGACCCATGGAGACATCAGAACCCATTGGCATCCCAAAGAGATGAAGAATTTGGCTTCTAAAAATCTTCTAATAGCCTTAGTTGATAAGAAACTGGGGGGGGGAGGGGGGCTTATTAGAAAGTGCCTTCAAAGCACTCTTAGAGTGGTTTATTCTAGACCTAGAGGCAATGTAAAAAGTGTTAGGGCATTGCCAAAAGGTAGCGATACACGAGCTTTGGTATGGATTGAGGCCATCATGTCGTCGATAAAACGTCTCATAGTTAGACTCCTCTAGTTATTAGGAAGCAATAGCCCTTGGAACTGTTTTCTCTCGATGTGGTGGTTCAACAAGCAGCTCAAGCCATCCCTAGCAATGGCAAAAAGAAGAGTAATAAGGGGTTAACCCTATGGGATGGAGTGTTTAAGCTTGATGATTTTAGACATTTTTCCTTTGACATTAATTCGACCCATGGCATTCGCCAAAAGCTGTTAATATTAACCTTGTCTTCGTTGCTCATATTTATGTATCTATGGTTTATGTGATGATTCTACGTTCCATGTATGAAACGGATCTCTCATGTTTAATGGCTAGTATATTTGTTCACTAAGTGCAAAGAGACATCTTTTTTATTTAATGATGGTCAAGTGTGATAATACTTAAGCAATGCTCATAGAAACTTTAGAAAAAACGTGTTTTGAAAAAGCAAGCTCTAACCTAAGAAAAAGAAGTAAAACAAGGTAACTCTCAAGGACTCTATGGGGGATTATTTCTGGCTTCATTTTGATAAACTTTGATTATTAAAAAAAAGAATCTATTAACTTTATGATATCGACTTTTGATCTCATGGTTGACATATTTTCTGAATCTTTGGGGAATCCCTTTTAGGTGTGGAAGACTATTATAATTCATATTCAATATTATAATGGAGGCTAAGTTGGTTTGATAAAATAGCAGGTTTTTTTGGTAGTTAGAAGATTTTAGTTTGATTTGAATTAGAGGAAAAAATATCGATGTCTCTAAAATTTCTTACCATTATGATGTTTCATATAAAATAAATAACAATACTTTTGCAATGAGTTTGACAAGGAGGATTCTGAAGGTATGATTATTTAATTTGTTTGGAGATGTAAACAAACAATTTCGTGAGGCGTTAATATATCAAATAAAGACTAATCAAACACCATTGATATTGTCGAATGTCCTTTTTGTAACATCTTACACATAAGAAAGTAAAATATATTAAATAAACTTAATTAGAAATGATATAGAATTTTGATTATTATTCTGAAGATCGTGAAGAATCTTTTTCATAAAGACATAAAACATCAAGTGGCTTTATCACCTGATTTTATTCAAAGCAAAAATTACTAAATATGTATTTTCGTTGGGCTTTCCATTGATTTTATTATGGATGGCTTGATGGTTAGAGTTATCTCCCAATAAAAGTAAATAATTAAAATGATATTATGGATTTGGTCAAATTTAGGTTCACAATAAACTTTAAGAAAAATGTTATTTGACAAATATTTTAAAGAAAAGAATCCAACGGTAACAATAGAACAAGTAACATAACCCTTATAAAATTGCATAAATAAAATAATAACTTTTATTTAGGATGCGGAGAAAAGAAAAAAAGCACCGATCATGGAGAATTCCCTTTTAAATATAAGAACACTTTATCAAATACTTTGTGGGTTCACAAGTTATAGTTAAAGTTTTTTGAAATCTAGTAGACGAAAGAGACGTGGGGTACTTCCCTCGGGATGTAATTACCTTTTTTTTTGACCATTAAAATTTTGATTAGTGTAAATATTTCAGTGGCCTTAACATGTAACAGAAAACTACTAACAAGGTAAATAGGCGTAAGTGCAATGCTTAACTACTAACAAGGAAAATAGACCTAAGTGCATTCCTTCCCTTCACTTGCATGATGTAATTTATCTCTAAAAACTTTTGAATGGTATTTATACTTTACATGCGTTTGATAACCTCTAGCACCCAATGTCCAGAATGCCAAGGCCCCCGTTATCCCTTTGGCTAGTGCAGATGGACCACTTGATTTTAGGCACTCCCCTCCTATTGTGGTTGCTCCTCCAAGGGACGTTTCTACAAATACTTTCCAGTTTGGACAACTCTTTTGGTCTCCAACAAGAGAGGAAGTAAATGGTCGACAAAATGAGGAACATGTTGATAACCATTGCGTGACCAACAAGATTGATTTGCATACCTCTCCAATAGTTTAACTTGCATCCAAGTTTGGCCAAGACCCGATTCCACCGCTGCTCCAATGCGATACCAAAGCCAAAGGGAATCCCAAGAAGCTGGTAAATGTTTCCTAGAGGAATGTTTTGACAACCATGGTCCAAGAGAAGGTCATGCTGGATTCGGAGAATAGCTCTGAAAGCGGTCTTTGAGTGGTTGATTTTGGATCCAACGGCTTCATAAAAAGTATCCAAGCACCTCCAAAATGTCTCCAGGCTCGTACTATCATTATGGAAAAATGCATTCATACCATTGGCAAAAAGTCTCATGGTGATCTGGTCGTGGTCACGAGGCAATCAGAGGCCTTTGATATTACCTGCTTCCACATGTTGTTCCACTAGCCGACTAAGCCCTTTCATGGAAATCCCAAAGAGAAGGGGTGCCAACGGGCACCCTTGTATAATCGATTTTTTTAGTTTGATCATCTTTGAAAGTTGGCCATTAACATTAATTTGAGTCAATGCATTTTTGAGAAGGGTCGAGATAATCTTGGTGAATTTCTGACTGCATCCAAGATAGCTAAGTGACTATAGAATATAGTCCCATTCTAGCCTGTCGTAAGCTTTGTCAAAGTCAATCTTGAGGAAAACCACATCTTGTCTTAACTCATTCACGAAGTCGAAAACTTCCCAAATATCTATAATGACTTCCAATATTGACCTACCTTTGATGAAACCTTTTTGGTTCTCGTTTAACCATGCTCTCAAATGGCTAGAAATTCTGTTGGCTATGACTTTATCCCATTTGAAGCATTGTAATTGGATGCCAATTCTCAATTCTATTCTTTTCCCCTTTTTGTGGATTAACTTGATGATGCCATTGTTGAGACAAGTTGAAAGTGCACCAAACTCAAGAGCCTCTTGCCAGACCAAACAAAGAAGGATGGCAATCACCAACTTGAAGGACTTAAAGAACTCATTAGTGAGCCCGTCCAATGCCGGGCTTTCCCCCCTAGGAAGGGCATCAATGAATTCGATGATTTCTTCTTCCAAAATAGGGGCATCAAGTAGGGAATGAAGGTTGTGCGGGATCCTATGAGAGGATACCCTAGAGATGGCGGCCATGTAGTCCCATCTATGGTGGGAGAGGGGGGTCAAGATCCCCAGGAGTCTCGTAAAGTGTTGTCCTATGATTCTAAAATTTTCTTCTTCCGTATCACATACATCGCCATTTGAGTCTAGCAATAGGGAGATCGATTCTCTATTGTGTTTCGTTTTAAGGATGCTAAAGATATCTTTGGTGGGTTTGTCGGCTTTGCCAACCCAACACTCCTTAAAGAATATTTGCAAAATTTTCCTTCGTATTTCTTCCCTATATCTCACCAACGGTCTAATTTTTCATAGAGCCTTCTGGGGTTGAGCTTTTGCTTTGTTCACGTCCTCCTCAAGTCTGCAGAGTCTATAATAAAGAGCTTCTCTAGATGCCCTCCGAACAGTCAGGAGCATCTTCCTGGTTCTTATCATGATCTATGGAGACTTTTCGACCATGCATCTCCAGCTCTAGGCTCGGGATGAATAGGAGGCGAACACCTCCTTACACACTTCAACAATTTTGATGGAGAGAGAAGGAAGTCGAGTAGGCGTGAAACCAAGGAGCCTTACGAGTTTTGGTGAGAGGTTGGAAAGCGATAATGATCGGGTAGTGATCAAAGATGGCTAGGTCAATGCGTTGCGAGAGGGAAGGACGACCCCAATGATGAATAATGTTCTGAGCAATGTATCTTCTGTCTAGTCTAGCTTTCCTCAAGTCGACTTGGAGATTTGACCACAAAAATCCCGAGTGTTTGAACTCTACCACATCCAAGTGCAGTTTGGTTTTGTCCCAAATTTCTTTCTCACCACTATCGATGAGCCGACCCTTATTGTTCCATCTGTCCATAGGGTCCTCCACCATGTTGAAATCACCGCAAATTAGTACGTTCTAGGGGAGCAAGTCCAAGGAGGCCCAGGTTTCTAGTCTCTTCAACTCACCCTTTGGGTTGTACATAGAAACTAACGTGAATCAAAAGGGGGCACCAAAGGAAGCGACAATCCATCGATGGCTCATATCTTCAAAGAAGTTCTCAAGATTTTCAAACCAAAATTTGTTTATACCAATTACCGTCCCACCGGACCCCCGGGGGTGCGACGTCAAGATCTAGACATGGGTCGAGGAGACCTATCTATGAAGTTTTTGGAGGTGTTCTCCATCAATTTTAGTTTCTTGAATACAGATAAATTGAGGGTTTAGGCTAGTGTTGGCAGTGGTCAGGGCACTCAAGGACTTACAAGACAAGGAAGCCAAAGAAGGGAGTCAGAGCAAGGAACAAGCACGCAAAGCAGTCAATGCAAATTTGGCAAATAGGCCCTACAATTTTTCCATGAAACAATACTTCCCAAATAGTGATTTTAGTCACTCCACACCATTGTAAATACCATTCCACCTTTTTGTAGCTCCATTTTGTGCAAGACAAGGAGTCCTTGAACTTGAGGAGCATTAGAAGTACCTACCTATCAATTTTCATATTTTTTAGACTCTATTTGAGCCCTCAAATATGCCCTAGAACCTAATTTTTAACTAGGCCGGACACTAGGTGTGGACAGGACCAAAGCTAGTCAAAAACTATAAAAAGAGCTAGAGAGCTCATTTTTGAGGTTACCTTGTTGTAGATTTGAACTTGTATGAGACTTTTTGAGTAATCTAAAGAACTCCATTGCTTCTCTCTTTGTCTTACCTTGTGTGCACGTGTGTGTGGATGTGTGTGCATGTTGGTGTGCTTCTCACTCACACATTTGTGTCATCACTTGTTCGAGGTCTTCAAACCATCCTCAGGTCTTCTCAGATTGACATTAAAGAAGGTGCTACTCATCACTGAGCTACACCAAATTGTGGCGTCGTTGCCGGGGATCGAACTTTGAGGACGAGCATGTGATGGTAAGACGTAGAGTGGTGATGTTGGAGTCATAGGTATTTTCTTCACTTTCCTATATTTGCCTTTGTTTTCTTCACCATCTTCATCACCATCTCCCACCTCCATCTCCATCATCACGACAATTTCAGTTTTTTGGTCATATCCTCACTCCCATACCATTTCCCTCATTTCACTTGTGAGAGAGAGCGAGAGAGTGTTTGCGTGCTTGTGCTTTTCTATGTTTTTTGAGATTTTCTGCAAGAATCAGCATGCCCAACAACTGCACCAGCTTTAACAGGTACAAATTTTTTACTGTGCAGGTCTCGAGGTGTTGACCTGTGTCAATCGCGACCGACAAAAATAATTGACCAATTTGATAAACTAAGTGCATAAACATGATGTGTAGGCCTAGAGCATTCCAAAAGTGTGTTTAACATGATATCAGACAAGATCATAAACACGATAATCAACTAAAAAAAGGAACCAAGTAACTGATACAAAAGAACTCAGCAACGAGGTTGTACTTGGGAAAATTGGGGCTACTCAATTAGGTATATGAACCTTAGATCACGACGATACCTAGGGAGAGATAGATAGAGTCTTAGGTCTTCAGAGGTTTGTGTCAATCATACTGCTAGATCTTGGGCCTAGCAGTTGAGCCATTATTCACACTACCCTAGCTTTGAAACTAGCGAGTCCGAAATGTCTCATGGTATAGAGAGACCCACAAGAAGTTCAGGCATGCCATACTTACAAAGGGTTAAAGGTTCCTACAAGACTCAACTGGAATACCTTAGGACCAACCGATTAGGTGCTTGCATCTATGAGGACGGCCTAGGAAGATCTGTGGTCCAAATCAAAAACCTAGATCAACCCATTGGACGCGAACATCCAACAGTCAAGTTTGAAAATGGTGCATACCTGAACAAAGAAGGAACCATGTATGTGGTCACCACTTACCTAGATAGGACAGATGAATTTGCTAATGTGATCCCAGAGACGGACTTAGGTGACCTAGAGCAAGGGAACATGGGTGGAGAGCCTAAAACCCCTCGAGGCAAATCAATTCTCACTAGAATTATCACATGAGAGTGGGTTCCCCAGGACAATAAGAGCATAGATCTGCTCTTAAACCGATAAAATGATGGAGCCTTTTAGAGGTATCAGCTTGATCAACCGAATGAGATAGGAACGATCAGAATCTATGAGTTCAAAGATCCTGATAGCCCAAGCAAAGTGACCTATTTAGACAATACTTCAGAGAGGATCTTTGTGGTCATAGAGCATGGTAGGCATGCCTACACTTGGAAGGGTGAATTTATTTCTCCCCAACCAAGATCTAATGTCTTTTTTGGCCACCAAGGAGTTAAAACATCCCAAGCTCATGGAGCTCAAAGGGACAGAAGTAGAGACATGCTAGAGGTAAGTTTTGCCAACCCCTTGAGGAGAGAAAGGATGAGAACAGAAACGGATAGAGTGGAACCTAAGAGACCTAGAGACCCAAGAAACCAAAGAACTACTGAGGATTTTCCTTTGACAAGGCCTAGGGAACACATTAGAACCTTGAGGCCAACCCAATTGGTTAATTCCATGAAGAATTACTTCGATGGCACTGGAGACCCATACAATCATGTGGCCGAGTTTAAGCAAGTCCTGAGGGCTAAACAAGTTGAGGACTTATTCATGCAGTATAATGCCTTTGGTCTAACCCTAAGGAACACTGTCGTTACATGGTTCAACCACTAAATGAGAGACAATTCAAGAACATAGAGCAACTTCTAGAGGCTTTCATTACTAAATTCTCTAAGAGTGGCATAAGGCATAATACATCCTCACTGATTTGCAGCTTCAAGCAGACACCTCAAGAGATGGTTAGACTTGCAGGAAGAAGGTTTAGGCAATACTTAGAGAGATGCTGTTCCTGATTAGTGTGTACGCATGTGCATTGCCATTGAAGATAACTTAAGGGACGAATTAGAGCTTTCAATAATCTACAAAGATTCAGATAGTTCTACTAGCCTCTCTTCCACGTAATCCACATCTATTGAGGAACTCATCAAGAAAGTAGCTCAGAAGGTAGGAGTCTCAGATAAACAAATACCAAGGTTTGCCCAAGTAAAAAGATGCTATACTTGTGGAGGTGACCATATGGCGAGCGTATGTCCCATTATGGCTCAACCCCAAGTGAATATTAGTAGCCAATACTGCACCATAGAACAGAGATACACTAATCACACTGCGCAAGGTTGCCCCTACAATAAGCAAGCAGTTAGGCAAACATACCCTCAACAGGGAAGATACCAGAATCAGTACCCACCCCAACAATATGGCAGACCACAACAACCTTATCAGCAACCCTACCAAACCCAACAAAGGCCTCAGCCTGTGTTAGCTCAGCAACCTCCAACCCCAGCCAACGTGATTCTAGTAAAGTACGCAGCTGCAGAAGAGAACGTGAATAGATCCATAGTCCCAATGACATCACTGCTTTCAGAAAGTGACCCGACTGATCATAGTTTTGACTCTACTCACATGGATAGTCCACAGGCTTACTACATGCAATCACCTGAGCATAATGAGTCATATTACTATGAAGATCCAAGTGAACCTAGTTGGGAGCCAGAGTATGCAAATATCATGTACACAAATCCCAACCCTAGACCTCAACCTAGGCAGGTACGACCCCATTCCCTAGAGGACCATGCTATCGATGTCAGGGAGATCACCTCATTCGTGATTGCCCAGTGCCTGCCCCTACACAATCCCAATCGGTGACAATTCAAGGTTTTTTTCAAGATTGCAGAAAGGAGCATCTCTTACGAGATTGCCCAAAGAACCCCACTAATATGCCAAAAATCACTCCTATCAATGTTATTAGATTAGTAGTAGAATCTACAGGCAGTGTGACTTCTACTGCGCCAGTGCAAGTGGTCACCAGAGCTCAAGCATTGCAGCAGAACCAAGGTTCAAGAAAAGAGTGCCGAGGTTAGTGAGACTGAGAGCATAACCAAGAAACGAACAAGAGCTTGGAAAGATAGCCGAGAAAGGATGAAAAGACAATGGTCTAAGAAGATGAGCGAATTAGAGGAAAGCATAAGAGAAACAAAAGCCAAAATTGTTGAACTCACCTCTGAAACACACTCTCACATACCACCACCACCTTCATCCCTATCACCACCTTCTCCATCACTCTCCAACCCACCTCATCGAATTCCACCACCCCCTAGAGTAGGATCAGTATTAGCTGACCCCACTCCAGACGACATAGACATGATGCTTAAAGCATATCAGGCCAGAATCCAAGAAGGGCCAAACGTGAAAGATCATGACAAATGTTACCCTAGAGCTAATTAAGAGACAGAGAGAACCAAGCTTTGTGCTAAAATGGTAGCATTGGCTCAGATCATGTTTAAAGCCAGTCGCCTCTTCAACTACTCTTGTTGAGCTAAGAACTTTGACGGACTATTGGAGAAGTTAGAGAGCATAACTGCAAGATCTATCAAGGAAGCCACCCCCCAAAATAAGGGCAAGGCAAGTGAAAGAATAAGCATTCCCCCTAGGAAGCTTATGTGCCTAACCCCACAGAGCTACATACATTTCTTCTCTAAATCGATACTCACATGAATTCCCACGAGAGATTCAAGAAGAGAAATGGGCTAAAGAGAGTGAAGTCCCTCCTCCCATTGAACTTGCGGATGACGCACATGACCAATTCCCACAAGACATTCCTTCTATTTATGAGGAGCAAGAGAGTACCCAATCTCATGAGAGATTAGACTTCGAGTCTAATTCTTTACAGGAACTGCCCCATTTCATAGGCCCATGGGAAGCTAAGTCTACTTGCATGAGAGCACCCACTGTCATCATAAGAAAGGAAGATTCAGTCATACCTAGGAACACCAAGGTAGTGAAAAACACTAAAGTGCAGTGCAATCTCACTTTAGAAGAGCTACTCAAGGTTCAGCCCGAATTGTGGAAACATGTAGCTAATCAATTGCCAAAAGTAGCAAAACCTTGTTCCCAGGTAGGATCCAATCGCAGAATGCCAGAGATACCCTTGGACAAAATAGGAGACATGAGTGAGGGAGAAGAAGGAAACATCTATCTCCCTATCACTCATCAAGGATACACAATCAAGGCAATTTTGGACTCAGGTGCAGGAATTGCAATTGCTACCACTTCCCTATGGAAGCTTTGGGGCAAGCTAGCACTCAGGTCAACGAGAATGAAATTGCAGATGGAAGATGGTCACATTGAGAGACCCTTAGGGCTACTAGAAGGAATAACTCTCACCACGTGTGGTGTTGAGTTCGAGCATACTTTTGCTATATGTGACTTTAGAAAAAATCATGCCTATGAGATGATTCTAGGAAGACCATTTATGAGGCATTTACGAGTGGTACAAGATTGGGGAACCAACTCTTTGTATTTGCAACACTTAAGTGTTACAACCAAAGTCAATCTCAAGGATTACTCTCATAGAGACGTACCGCCTCTTCAATGGAATCCCATCCATAGAGTTAAAGATGATACGGAATCAGTGCATTCCATAGGATCAGGATCCTCATGGATGCATGAAGATACCCATTTATGGATGTGTGAAGTAACGGTAGCAGAAGACAAGAGGGAAAAAGCAAGAGATGTAGGTGCGAAGGAAACCCATGGATCAATTCAAGACCCAGCCTATGCACTTATAGTATTTCCTGATGAAGTTTGAACCTCATGGTTGGGCAGAAATTTTAGCTACCATGGATGTAGCCATCAATGAAGAACAATGGACACCCCACTGTGACGAGGTTGGCTATGACATTTCAGTCTTCTCAATAGAGCCAATCATGTGTGATTCGGTTATTGAAGAATGTGAGCCTAGCACTGATGCATTCAAGGATGCAAGTGACTTCGATCTAGAGTCAATCATTATGGACCCACCTTTTGCATGAGATGAAGAATACTTCCATGAAGTAGAAGCTTACCCTTAGAGACATGAAGAGCTCACAAATGATGTAAGGTTAACCACGCAAGTGACCACTAAGAATGAAGGCAAGAAGAGAAAGAAGAAAGAAGTCACACTGGAGGAAGAAGAATCTTTGTTTGAGGTCCCAGAAAAATTCAAAAAGTATGAGATAGACAATAGGAGAGTCGTGATAAGAATGCCTAAACGTGAAGCGCAATTAGTGGAGGCCTATGATAACAAAGAAACCACCAAGAAAGTAGTTGTAGCCATAGAAGAAGGAGAAGAGAGATGCACCTACATTGGGCATGACCTGACGGAAGAAGAGGAGCAAGAGTTGATAGCCTTGCTAAGAGAATATAGAGATGTATTCGCTTGGAGGTATAAGGATTTGAAAGGTGTAGACCCTGACATATGCTCACATACTATCCCCATGACCTCAGATGCCAAACCCTCTAAGCAAAAGCCATACACATATAATGATAACTATGTTGCCAAGATTAAAGAAGAGATAGATTGCTTGGTTGAAGCTCGATTCATCTATGAAATTGAGCACACTGAATGGGTATCCCCCCTTGTAGTGGTGCCCAAAAAGAATGGAAAATTACGTGTATGTATTAACTTGAAGAAGGTTAATGCAGCCACTATTTGAGATAACTATCCGCTTCCTATCAGTGAGCATCTACTAGAAAGAGTAGCAGGCAAGGAAGTGTACAACTTCCTTGATGGATTTTCAGGCTAGAATCATGTAGACATAGCTCCAAAAGATCAGCATAAGATCGCTTTTGCCATAGAGTGGGGCATATTTGCCTTTTGAGTAATGCCATTTGGTCTTACTAATGCACCCACTACCTTTCAGAGACTGATGTCTCATGTATTTCAAGAGTTCCTGAGGAAGAATTCGGAAGTCTGTGTTGATGATCTCTGTGCTCATTCCAACATTAGACAGACACACATACCTGAGCTCACGCAAATCTTCAACAAATGTAGAGAATATCAAGTCTGTCTCAACCCAAGAAAGTGTGTTTTCATGGTCAGGAAAGGCAAGATTCTAGGACACAGTGTCAAAGAATGGCATATCCACTGCCGAAGAGAAAGTGAGAGCTATAGCAAAGTTACCGAGGCCAAAGAATATCAAGGAAGTACAAGCTTTCATGGGGCATTGTGGGTATTACCGACGTTTTATACACATGTATGCCATCATTGCAAATCCACTGTACGGACTTTTGACTAACTTTGAGTGGACTGAAGAATGTGAAAACTCCTTCAATGAGCTTAAATGATGATTATATTCTACACCAATCTTGACCACACCAGATTGGAACAAGCCCTTCCATGTTCATGTGGATGCATCCAATTATGCCATTGGATGTGTGCTTGCACAACCTACTAGCAAAGGTAATATGGATCTTCCAATTGCCTATGCTAGTAGACAGTTGAATGCAGCTGAATGAAATTATACAACCACTGAACAAGAAAGATTAGGCATGGTATACACGGTCAAAAAGTTTAGACATTACTTGCTTGCAAATAGGTTTAATTTTTTTACTGGCCATCAAGCATTGTTATATCTCGCAAACAAGCCATGCGATACAAGTAGATTAGTAAGATGGTTTCTCTTACTAATGGAATATGACTTTGAGGTTGTGGTGAGGAAAGGCAAGACTTATTTGAGAGCAGACCACCTCTCTACCTCTCTAGGATCACATCGGGAGAGGCCCCACAAGGAGTATTAGATGATCTTCTTGATGCTTACTTGTTTAATTTGGTAGTGGTACCTTAGTGGGCTAAGACATTAGTACCAGTATTGACATACGGACCTAACCACCCAATAATAAACACTCAAGATAGAGAGGTAGTAAAAGCCGAGAAGTACCATATCATGGCAGGGAGTATGTACAAGCATATAGATCAAGGGATATTGGATTGTTGTGTGGAAGAGGATGAGTACACTAAGTGGTTGCAATTAGCACATGTAGGTGCATTAGAGCAACACTACTCATGGCAAAGGACTCTACAAACACTAAAGAGACTTGGAGTGCACTGGCCGACTATGGACGCAGATGTCCATAAGTTGTGTAAAAAATGCCCAGTCTATAGTCTTAAACCACCTATGGAGCATGCTTCTCTGTACCAAGTGTCTCTAATACGAGATTGGATTGAACCATTAGTAGCCTTCCTGAGGACAAAAACATTCCCTCAAGAGATGACTTTGGCAAGGCAGAGAATCTTGGAACAAGAAGCTTTAGACTATACTCTCATTGGTGATAATCTATACAAGCGTGGAAAAGATGGATATCTTAGATTATGTGTCCATGAGAGCGAATATCTTAAAATATTGGAAGCTGCTCACCAAGGTGTAGCAGGAGGACACTTTGGTCTAGATCGGGTGATCAAATCAATCCTATTTGCAGGCTTGTGGTGGCCAACACTTCACATGGATGCACATACCTATGTGAAGAGGTGTGATGTGTGCCAACAAATTCAATATCCTATACACAAAGATGAGATGCCATTGAAACCTATGATGGGTGGACATGCATTCTCTAAGTGGGGAATAGACTTTGTGGGTCCTATTAATCCCCCAACTAAGAGTTCCCATGCCGAATACATCATTGTGGCCACATACTATCTAACCAAGTGGGTAGAAGTAAAAGCAACAATGAAGAATGATGCTCAGATGACAACTAAGTTCTTATTTGAGAATGTGTTCACAAGATACGGGTTACCTATAGAGTTAGTAAGTGATAGATGTTGGGGATGTAAGGGTCATGTGATCTTACCCCATATTTATATATATACATCATATATAGAGCATTGCCTCAAGAGAGATCATTATGTGGGTTTCGAGGCTCCCACGCATGTCCGCGCGTCTCTCCTCTCTTCTCTCTCCCTCCACCTCCTCCTTCCTCCTCTTGTTTTGCACACCGAATCCCTTCATTGGTATCAGAGCATGTTGAAGGCTGGTGTGCAAGAAGCTTCAATGGAAGCTTAAGTGAGAAGAGGTAGAAGTGCAGGTCGGCATCTCTTGACAGCTATTCAGTATTTCGGTCATAACTCGAGCTACGAAGATCGGATTGACGCGTTTTAAAGTTCTGTGCGTAGCTAACACAGAGAGCTACAACTTCACAGAAGGGCGCAGAATCTGGTTCGGACTTCTGAAGTGCCGAAAATTCGAAAAACGCAGACAATTGTAGAAAGCGAATCTACATTGAGTAGGACAGCAGATCGGTTTTTGTGTCATAACTTGAGTTCTACAGATCGGAATGCGATGATTTAACTTGCTGCTTGTAGCTTGGAAAGATAGCTACAACTTTGTAGAAGAACTTAGATCCAGATTCTGAGTTTTAGGTTGCCGAAATTGTAGAATACAGAGCGGTACTGTTGCAAGTGAAATTGAAATTGACAGCAGGTGCTTGTTTTGAGCATATCTTTAGCTACACACCTCTGATTGAGGTGTTCTTTATCTCGTTACGTAGCCAAGAGTCAGATCTTGTAGAAGAGCAAAAGTTCAGATTCAGAGGTTATCACCTCTAAAACAGCAAAACACAGAGCAGTACAGTTTTGCCCAAACAACCATAATTGCACTTGGAGATTGAATTTGCTTTGGAACTTCTTCGAGAGAGAATTTTTGGTGTGCAAGCTCTTATTTTCAGAGCTTCAAGACATTGTACATGTATGATCATTGTGTTATCTCCTCCATATGAGAGTAGAGCATGATCTTGTCACTTGTTTGGCATGTAAGATGACATTGTGGTATACTCCTTTTGAGGTTTATGTCATCATGAGTTTGATCATGGATGTATAGTGGCATTGTGGTCTATAGCTTGATTATGCCACTTGGTTACGGATTTACTTTCCGGTTGCACATACTTTTGTGAGAGTTGACATTGGATCTTAGTTGGTACTTGTATCTTTTGTTTTCTTTGCAGGTACAGGATCCAGATTGGAGCCTCAGTTACACGTTTGTTTGTCACCGTTATTAGCATTTGGTCATTGATTGATATGTATTTGCCGGTGTGATTCTTGGCATATGTGGATGGTGATTCCCACATGGTTTATTTGGTTCAGAGTCCGTTTTACAGAGGAAATGCTGTCGAAATTTCATCGGCTTTTATGCTAGAAGAGAGCTCTAGTGGATCTTGAAGCTTATGCGATAGCTTTGGATCATTGACTATCTCCATTCACTTGGACTTGGTCACAGGTTATTTGTGATAGATTGGACCATCTTGCAGGATTTATTCTTGAGTGGGAGTTGTATTGCCATTGTATTGGCATGTATTGCCATTAGTTTATGGGCATATGTATTTTCCATTATCCTTGATTACATCAGTGACAGGTGGTGACAGATTACTCATTGTTCTTTTGATATTGGTTATATTGTTTGATTGCTCAGTTTACACGGGATACTCTACCAAAATTTTCCGAGGATTCTTTCACATCTACTTGGTCACTTTGGAGACTTGGTGAGCAGGCTTATGCTCATGGTTTTATGCACATGCTAGATGCATAATTATGTGACAGGTGGTTCATATGGTTTTCTTCTCCAGTGAGACATATGTGATGTGATTTATGCATATGGATATGCAGACGTGATCCTATTGAGGATAGAGTATTATTTCTAGTCTCTTATTACATTGCTAGTCTCTTGGATTGCCAGCATGGTGTCTTCTCGGTTTGATGGCACTGATTTTTCGAGATGGAAAGCTCAGATGTGGCATACATTGGTTCATGCAGGGTTACACTTGTATGTGCATAGAGATGCACAGAGGCCTCGTGACATGCCTGATCATGTATGGATGGATATGGATGCATTGGCCAGCTCCACTATCCGATTACAGCTTGTGGATTCTATATATGAGTCTGTTATGTATGAGGAGACGAGTAGTGCATTATGGCAGAGACTACATGATATGTATGCGAGTCCATTGACTCATGTGAGACATAGATCACATCGACGACTTTGATGTTGGCACTATGGTCATGAGGGTCATATTCGACGACGTTGCTTTAGGCGGATGCGACGACGACGTCAGAGATATGCACGTGATGCAGGTCAGGTAGTGATTTCAAGAGATTCTATGGTAGTTGATTATGCTAGTGATGGTGATATCACTTTCTCCTATGGTTCATCTCATGATTCCTCTTGTTCATTGGATAGCCCACATATGGCTTGGTTGCTTGATGCATTAGCCATTTTTCATGTTACTCCACATCGTGAGTGGTTTTGTCGATTCTCAGGTGAGAGTCGTGGATGTGTGCACATGTCTGATGGTACGACATATGACATTGAGGGTGCAGGAGATGTATGCCTTATGCTACCTAGTGGAGCATCACTTATGCTCAGACATGTACGCTATGCGCCTTCATTCCCTATGAGCTTGATTTCAGTTAGCCAATTACAGGAGAGCAGATGTTATGCATTCCTTGGTGAGCATCATTTTCAGTTGCGGTTGGGACAGCTTATGCTTGTCAGAGGTGCTAGGATTGGGCACAGGTATCCACTGTAGGTATTTCATGTGAGAGACACTCTCGTCTCAGTGGGAGTTCAGCCTTATGTGCGATGTGAGACTCGTCATGTCTCATTCTGTCTACCTATAGATAGGTCTCTGGACATTCTTGATGCACATGTATGGCATGATTCTGATGCTCAGATGGATGCACATGTAGAGCATGTTTTGGATGCTCATGATGCTTATATAGAGCATGATTTTATTGATCATGTGGATGCTCTTATAGAGCACACTTCGGATGATCAGTTGGATGCTTTAGAGCATGATGTAGATGCTCATATAGAGCATTCTGATGATACTCAGTTAGAGTTTGATTATCAGTTTGACCTTGGTGTTGATGTTGTGCAGTTAGCTCATGTGGAGCATGATCATACACTTGGTGTGGTAGAGCAGGATTGCTCTCATGGTACACAGTGTATGGTAGAGCATATTAGCTCTCAGGATGCACAGCTAGATACATCCTTGGTTGCGAGCATGGCTGACTTAGATGCTGAGGAGTTAGCAGTTATGCAGTCATTCTTGGATTTGCTCATGCCAGATGTTGACACAGATATCTCAGGACATGTTGGTCTTGATGATGGTGCTTTGGATGCCTTGGATAGAGGCATGGCTGACATACTTAGGTTAGCCAGGATAGCACATGCTTCGTCAGCATTCGGGAGTCTGACGTACGAGTTATTATGCTCGAGACCAGATATTGCAGTTGCTATTGGAGCATTTGCACTTGGAGTTGTCAGTCGTTCGATGATTGACATAGGCATAGAGCGAGTGGGAGCTTTGCAAGAACTTCATGAGTTCTTGTATCAGTCAGATGTGAGCTCAACTCTTATCGATATGAGTCTAGAGCAGTTTGACGTGCATGGATACACCTTGTTCGAGGCAGTTGGTGTAGGCTGATCAGTATGGGTAGAGATCCGGACTCTTCCTGTACATTATTGTATAGTCCTACATCATTCTTTGTGTATGTTACCACTTACGGTCACATTTACCCTTAAGTGGGAGATTGTTGGGGATGTAAGGGTCATGTGACCTTACCCCATATTTATATATATACATCATATGTAGAGCATTGCCTCAAGAGAGATCATTATGTGGGTTTCGAGGCTCCCACGCATGTCCGCGCGTCTCTCCTCTCTTCTCTCTCCCTCCACCTCCTCCTTCCTCCTCTTGTTTTGCACACCGAATCCCTTCAATAGAGGCACTCACTTCTTGAATGAAGTCATAAGAAAATCTTCTCCAAGAGTTCTTGGTAGTACACAAGAAGTCTGCCCCTATCATCCACAAGCTAATGGGCAAGCCGAAAGCACAAATAAGATCCTATGCAATGTGCTCATCAAATTAGTGAATAATAAATGCTCTGATTAGGACAAACACCTACACCATGCTGTTTGGGCATACTGAGTTGCTTATAAAACGGTACTCCAAGAGGCACCCTGCTACCATTGTACTTCTTGATACCTACACTTAGAGTAGCACAAGAGCATGACTGGATAGGCCATGAATTCTCTTCTAGGATCTTTGATCTCGAGCGACTAGGTGAAACAAGATTAAGAGTGGCAGCAGGAATTTATGCAGCCAAGAAAAGACAAAAATCATATTTTGATGCACAAGTGAAGGATAAGGGCTTGAAAGCAGGAGACCTAGTCCTAGTCTACACTTTGAAGCAACATGCATAGAAATTAGAGAAGAGAGGCTATGGACCAATGATTATCAATAGGATCTCCACAAGTGGAGCAATTCAACTAGCCACTCTAGAAGGCGACATTCTACCAAGTTACATCAGTGGATGCAAATTCAAGTTATATCAGGAACCCCTCACGGAGGAGATGTTAAATCGACTCAATACAGCCAAGAAATGCAAAGAAGAGGAAAACCGAATTCAAGAAGAAGTAGAGGCAGAAGCCTTGGAACGCATCTGAAGAATGAAGTTGAGAAGACATGGCAGAGATCAACTTAGGATAGATGCCTATGCTGCTCAAGGATATCATATGGCTATGTGTGAAGTTTCAAATATTAGCTCTCATAGAATAATTGATCGATGTCCCTTTTGTAACCTTAGAGATAGGTAGGAAAGAGTGCAAGGACTGTACGGGCCTTGATTGACTCAGGTGCTACCACTAGTGTTGTTAAACTCTCTTACTGTCAAGAATTAAACTTAAGTGTCACTCATGGAGAAGCATATCTTATAGAATTGGGAGGTGTGGAAACCCCTTGCATGGGCGAGGTGGAACTTCCACTCTACATCCAAGATGTTCTTATGAGAGTTAAGTTGCTAGTGTGCGAAGATGAGGACCTCACTGAGCCTCTCATCTATGGTCAAGATTGGATCTCTGATCACGCAGTCAACCTAGACCTAAGAAGTGGACTTCTTCAGGTCTGGATAAATTAGAACCGCATTACAATTGAGTTAGAAAATGAAGCACTCAAAGAACTAGGAAAGACACACACTCCTGGTCCTTCCAGGAGTACACATGAAGATGACGATGCCATTCTTGTCCAAAACTATGTGATGCAGAGGAATGATTGTCTCAACAAAGAAGTCAAGGATACGAGGGAGCTCCTTCTTTTCCAAAAGTGGTAGAGACACAGCAATCAAAGGAGTACCAAATGCAAAAGAAGCAAACGACCTATTCCCGAAGGCAAAGGAAAGTACAAAGCAATGTGTCTGAGTCCCCTAAACAAGTATGGCTACAGAAAGGCGAGCATCCTGTAGCAATCAAGTCACAACCACTGACTCAACATCATACTAGTGATCAACGACAGGACACTAATAAGAAGTCCTTCCAAAATTCTTCTACAAAAGTGAAGTCTATCTGGGTACCCAAGAAGTCGATGAAGGCTGACCCACAATCAAGAAAAATTTGGGTGCCTAAGGCTTGCTTGCGGGCTCAAATAGCCACACACAGAGCACACCATGAACAACATGGTTCACTCACTCAAATAGTTGATAGCCACTCAAATAGTTGATACCCACTCTTATTCGATAAGCACGAACACATATTTGCCCATGAGCATGAGCAGAATCACTTGTAAATGGGTCCCTAGAAAGCCTTATTTCCAAGTAGACACTCTCATAAAGCCCTCTAGAGTCTCCACAAAACCAAAACCAAAAGTCATTCACTATGTTTGGCAGCCCAAAGCTTGTAATAAACCCCACGACCCCCATTCGTAAGTTCATCTCCACCTACTAACTGCGTCGTCCTTATGCTGCATCTTTCCATTTAGCTCATGGGACTATTCATTCACTAACTACACACACAATCACTGAGCTCTCACTGACCTACTAACCTATCACTAACCTCATGTTAATGTTGTAACGGGGACAAAAATTGTTCTATCTTGCCCATTACAATGTTAACACATGCTTCTATATTCTCACAGAACCAGCAAACAAGCAGTAACATGGCTTTGTAGGAGGCACCAATTCCGAGGCGGGGTCCAATGCCCAAATTGTGGATATTGAAACTCTCCTCCTCGAACCTCAACTCACCGAGAGGCCTCATGAACTCAGAGCAGTATATGTAATTCCCATTCAGGACCCTCTGCAGGGACGCACTTCTCAAGTAGGTAAACATGCACATTGGTTCAACGATGTTTCCAGTCCATTAGGTGAGGGCACCTACTTTTGGGAAGCAGAAATCAAATTTCATGGCAAATGGGGAAGATACCATTTCTTTACCCGTGAATTCAAGAAATATCAGGATGTAGAAGTAATGAGATCTCTATGGACGAAGGCGGGCTTGGACAACTATTTTAGAGCACTCTTACCTAAGCCTGATTTTCTATGTTGCTCCTACTTGATCAATACCATTACCCCTAGGAGAGCCAAGGGAGGCGATAGTACCTTTGTGCTACCCTCATTAACGCCAGGCCACAAGCTAAAAAGATTAAAATTAACCCTCAACCTAGTACGAGAGGCCTTAGACATGAATGGTATGCACATTCCCACAGAGAAAGAAACATTAATCCCTGGAAGAATGAAGATAAAAGATCTTAACAAATTAAAGGATATGGTAGCGATGACGCTTACCATCGCTCTCCACTTACATAGTGTCATGCAACACTTTGCCTTTCCAGCTTAGGAGTGGTTCACCATGCCACCCAAAAGAATCTGGTTTAGCTTGTACTTGGCAAAGACAGAAAACCTCACAATCAATCTACTCCACTGGATCATAGATCAAATCCACTTAGCACATCAACGCTGGAATAAGAAACATAAGAATGTGCTTCATGGATGCTGTGTGATAACAAGGATCATTTATAGGTGCTTAGCTTATGATGTGCCTATTCAAAGAGCACTAGTGTGGTCTGGAGCCCAGGAATTCTAGAGACGGCTATCAACAGCATGGCCACCATCAAAGAAAATGAGGGGTGTAGTTCAGATACCCTGTGCACAAGCAAGAGGTGCCACCCTCACACTAGAGGTGACACCACCATAAACACGATGTGTCCGTCAGTTTACGATTTGCTTACCCCAACAAAGTGTAGAAGGACCCAATGTAATTTTCCCTCCGATTCCCTCTAACTTGGAGTTCCCACAAGGTTACACCCTAGAGGATTTGACAGATGAAGAAATTGCCCGAATTATTAATGAGGCTAATCTTGAGACGGAGGAAGCTCAGACCCGAGGACCACAACCCACCACCACGACTTCACCTCCTACCCAACCTGAAGTAGTGGAAGTAGACAAAGATGAAGAAGAGACTAAAGAGGAAGTAAATGAGGAACACGATCAAGAGTACGAAGAAACCTCGAAACTAGCAATTGCCCCAGCTTATACTGCGCAAATCAAAAGGTTGTATGAAACTATGAAAAGAGTTCAAGAGCACCACAAATTATCACTAGAAAGAGGAAAGATGCTAATAAGTCAGATGTTAGGAGACGAAGGAGTGGACGAACTGTTTATTGAATCCCTAAACCTGCACACACATGTGCTGGGCCTGGATGATGCCATTCATTCGGCTATGGCTTACATTCATCGCTTTGAGAAACGAGTGCCTACCCGTCCCCTTCGCTCTGGAAAGCAAATCCACATAGATGTATCGGCATCAGGAGATACCACACAGACGGAAGAACATCATGAGGCACCACCATCACCGCACCCCTTACCTCTCACTGCACAATTCACTTCACCCCATGACACAGCCACCTCAACCTCCACAATCACCACATATGTCACGAGAATTCCTCTCTCTCCAGGCATCCAATTTGGAGAGGTTACCATACCCACATTCAAAACACTATTCATGAACATCACGTGACCACCCCACCCACTGTCCCCATCTACACAGTCACACACACTTTTGACACAATGGAGAATTCACTAGCCACAACACCACTCCCTCCCCACACAAAGCCACAATCTCCCATATACCCTCCACCCACATCACCACTTGATTCCACCTCATTCATGATTCCCTTTCCCTTCCCCATTCCCCCTGCATCATCTCCTTTCCCGGCATTCTTAAATGTAAATAATGTGTTTTCTACTTTACATCAATGTGTATATCAACTACAGAGTGAATATCAGACTCTGGAAGATCGCCATCGTCAATTAACTACGGACCACCAGCAACTATAGAGGAGGCTTGCGACTATAGAAGAAGAGAAACGTGGACCTGAATCAATGCTATACTACACTCACACATGCTCATCAGACCTTATTGGAAGCTCCCCAACAACCCGAATCTTCCGAAGTTAAAAAATTGATAGCATTACTCGAACTCTATCAATCAGAGAATGTCAAAGTCCGGTGCAACCGAACGTTATTACGGAATCACATGGCCATGGCCCTGGAAGAAAATAAACAACTTCAAAAGCAGAACGAAGAAAACCTAGAAGCTACGATGGAAGGCTTCCCCCATGAGATCGACCCACAACAGTTTAAAGCAGTCCCTTCAAACACGATGAAGACAATCCTGGAAAGCTATGCTGATCTGCTGGAAGCACATGATGATATGGAAAAAGAATGAGATGCACTGTGCCTCCAGCTAAGGGAGAAAGAAGAACAACCCAAGATCATAGAGTCTGCATCGACTTTAGAGGAGGTAAAGGCGCTGAAAGAGCAGGTTCAAGAGTTGCAAAAGAAGCTACTTGAGTATGAAAGACAACCCTCTCCAATTATCAAACTAGAGCCAGAAGAATTGGTGCCCATCGAAGTGGATGAGTCATATGAGGAACCCTATGTTCCTATGCCTATGTCGGGCAGCCAACAAACATTGGAAGGAATGGACACCATAGAAGTCGAAGCACGTGAATGGCTTTAGAAACTCGAAAAGACAGTCAAAACCCATGAAGATTGTGTTGTAGTCCAAATCCAATCAATGGCTAAACTGGAGGACACTATCATAAACTCCGAGTACTTCCGACACATGTCACATCACCGCTGGATAGGAACAAACGATGCTCAATATGTGCCTTACTGTGTGCTTCTTAGCAGATTACAATGCGGAGATTCAATGAAGGTGTGGCAAAGCCCCGATTTTTGCCACTCAATTTGGTCCTGAAGATCTACCTGAATGTGCGAAAAAAGGATCAACCTTCCAATCCATACATCCTAGAACCTAATTTTTAACTAGGCCGGACACTAGGTCTGGACAGGACCAAAGCTAGTTAAAAACTATAAAAAGAGCTAGAGAGCTCATTTTTGAGGTTAGCTTGTTGTAGATTTGAACTTGTATGAGACTTTTTGAGTAATCTAAAGATCTCCATTGCTTCTCTCTTTGTCTTACCTTGTGTGCGTGTGTGTGTATGTGTGTGCATGTTGGTGTGCTTCTCACTCACACATTTGTGCCATCACTTGTTCGGGGTCTTCATACATCCACATGTCTTCTCGGATTGACATTAAAGGAGGTGCTACTCATCACTGAGCTACAACCCTATCTCCAACATGTTCAAGCCCATGTTGTGGATGCATCGAGGATCTCATAGTAATTCTAGTACCATATTTTGACATCATGTACAGTATGCGAATGTAGAATAGCAAAACAGAATAAGCATGAGGTTTGTTTTGCACAAGCAAAGCTTCCAATCACCTAAGCAAAGAAGTGAAACAAGTCTCAAATGAGAACCATATGAGCATTGTGAAACCACTGAGTGACTTCCCTGGCAAAAAACAATTACTCAATTCGTTGTGACTTCATGCTTAATTAAGTTCAGAACAGGTCTGAATTACAACAATTTCCTTCAATCAAAAAAGGCTTTGTATATAAGCGTTTCCATTCATCATTCTAGTCTATTAAAATGAAGAAGAGTTCTTGCCCAGTATTCTCGATGGAAATTTACACATTATTCCTATATCGCAATCACAAAAGTTCAGCAATCACATTAGTGTATCTCATCCTATGAGTTTTGAGTTTCTTGCCCACCATGCACCACTCGATTTGTCCTGAGTATTCTATGAAGCAGGGACTACAAACACCCATACTCAAAGCTGTCTTTTCCAGAAAGCAATAGATATTGGAAAATACTCCCCCTACTAAGATTCATTTCAGTCGTTAAATGGGTCTGGTAGATGCATTCTCCTAATAGTTCATCTTTCATTAGGCAAAATAGATCATTATTCATCAGTCAGTTAATCATTTTATATCATGCATATTATGAGTTATAAAGTATGCCTTAATCAGGAAGAGCCAACATAAATGGCAGCAAAATTGCATTCCTAATATGTATATGTAAACTTCTTTAGAAGGAAGACAAGATTTATTAGGAATCTTCTAAATCTTGGGGCTTTTCCCTAGAACATACCTCAAGATAACTGATTAGCCTTAACTTTACAAAAGATTACAACAATATTCTCATCATAACAACATTCTTATCATCTAACATGAATACATACAGGGAGTAAGAAGTAGAATTGCTCACATGATTCCTAAGCCTGATTTATCTGGTTTATATAGTGTGGCCTAAACAAGTGAAGTATGTTACAAAATGGAGCATATCTAGGTACCATATGCAAAAGATCCATATGCAGAATCCTGATTAGTAGAGTCATCACACAAGAAACCACTCCTAAGTAGCTCTAATTGTGAGTATGTTCAAACCTAAACTGAAAGTTATCATGCAACAATGCCTTTTTATCGACACATGAACCAGATGCTTCAGAAATTTGTTAGAGTCAAAAATGTTGTGAACACTTATATATTGGAATGATATGTGCAACCAGGCGAACCATAAACCGAAGAAAAACCCTCACACACTTCAGGCATTTCGACCACCCAATGAGTATATTTCCCACTTATCAGCCTTTCAAAAAATTCTTATTGAAGATCAGTACACCTTGTAGAAAAAACAACTGCTTGCAAAGAGTATGTGCAAAACAACTTGAGTAATGCAAGATCGGAGAATTTCATTATACCATGTTGGTTTGTTATTAAAGAAACAAAGGCATGAACTTAAGGTTTATGCAAACATAGTCGTTCTTATATTGGAACCTTAGCAAGACCAAGAGATCCTGTAGCTCAGCCGAATACCTGCATGGCCATTGTCGTGAAACAAACACTATAATTACAAAGGCATATCCAGTAATTAAGAACATAAAAAAGTCAACAAGATTACTATTGCCATATAGCATCCTTGATCTTATAATCATCAGTAAGTAATATTCATCATGATTAGACATCCCAAAAGATCATTCCAAGAGGTCCTCATAAAGATCTTAAATTGTTGAACACCATAATGACTTCGTTGAACATGCACATCGAGCAGATCAAGAGGTATGGGAATGATATTCTTCACACCTGCCACCACCAGTAGTATGTCTGGAGTTGTGATCCATGACTCACCTTGCTTTTCTACTAGAGCCACCTAAAATGGCCAGGTTCTTAAAGATAGCATCTTGTCAGAAATTATTGTCCATGATAAAGCCCTTGAAATTTGCAAGACGAACCTAAATGGTAGCCATCTAGAATGTGTTCATGAAAAAACAACATAAAGAAGTGCATCGGGTTTCTAGCCTTAAACTCTTCCACCCTTGTGAGCAAGATACATCCAGACCAAGGTGGCAAAATCATTGGCTCAACGACACACATACACGAGTACCGAGAGCAAGTAAACACATATAAGACTGCATGCTATCCATCCAGAAGGTATCATCCGACACACATAGGCATTGATTTGGAGGTTTGGATACAAAGGTGGGCATGTGAGGACACTACTACATGAGAATGAAGGTATCAAGGTTTGTTGGGTAATCCCATCTTGGATTTGGAGCTGTTCAACACTTGTTCAGACATAAGGAACTACAAGGTCAACCCTAGGATTATCCTTGCCTCACCGTAGAAAGAGATACTAGAAAGTGGTCATATGACATATTATAGACAAAGTGGTATCCTAGAGTTAATACATCAAAACAGAAGCTGGTCCACGCTTTTTTTTTTTTACTTCAATCAGAACAAATGTTACTGGACTTTACTAAAAAGCCGATTCGAAAGTAGCAGCATCATGCAACCCAATGGATGCACACCCTGAAGCATAAACACAACCCATGGACCGCAACCTGACAGATTTCTACTTTGAGCGGCATTGAAAAGTTGAGGCAATAGAGTACCACCCAAAAAAACTCCACAGGAGGTTATGAGAGCCTGGCTTTGTCATGGAGACTCCCTATCATTTCCAGTGCGGGCCCAAAAATGCAAACTTCCTTCACACACAACAGGTGGAGTGAGGCATGCATGCATGGATGAAGGTCGAACCCGAAAGAGGAGCACAACCCTCAACCCATAGTTTGGAGGAGGCGAGCGTGAAGGTGCAAAAAATGCTCGACCTGACAAGATTATGGTAACGTAATACATGTGCATCAATAAGTGCGATAGCCTGCAGTTCAACCACAAGCCAAAAGGCATTAAGGCATGCCATAGTAAAACCTGCACCCACAATATTGATCTAAACATGATACATAGATTGTACAGGCATCCTGGAAACATAAAAATGGAGGATGCGAGTCGTATCCTTGAAGAGTACGAGAGCCATTGGCTCAACATAATCACAACATTCTGAGAGAGGTGAACAAATGACCTTTATCTATAAGAGAAACTTCATCAAGCCAACAGGTTACAAAAGAGAGATGCTTACAGTGCTACACACCATGAACTTTATCGGGCTCAAATATATCCAATAGAAAGAGCGCACACAGATGCTTTTAGCGAACGTGTTCAACATTTACATGTGGTACCCAAGAAGTCCTAGATGATAGATGTGAGGGTTTAAGCCTCAACTGCATGCTTTGAAAATCTCCATGTGACATTAAAAGCATAGAGTGGCTCCTTTCAGTAAGCTCAATCGATATAGAGCTTCTCTCATGCTTTCCACCACAATCATCATAGCCCGACCTCTCGAGGGAGGAGCTCATGTGTTTAGGGAGTAATGTTCCACCCGAAGTCATGACCCACATGCAACTGTTGCAGAATGACAGACGAGGGACATCACATACCCGAAAGGATGGGGGAGCCAAGGTCGACCCAGAGAGCAGAATGCAAATGCATATTCTGTGAGCAAAAAGCTCCAACATGAGTTTGAGAAGTGAGGGAGGAGAAGCTACTAGAGCCCAATAGTAAAGGTTTCCCAAAATTCAATTATGTGCAAGGATAGGTTCCTCCAAAAAAGGGAGGCTCATGACGAGCCCGACCCTTGCACACAGAAGACCAGGAAATTGTGGCAGGGAGGCGAAGTCATTCGAAAGGTATCTATGATCAAGGGTTAGCAGCATCCCCGCTGCTAATCAGTGAGATAATAGCCATGAGAAAACAATAGACAAAACATTCTGATGTGGTTTTTGTCTATTGTTTTGTCTCAACCGCATTTTTCTTCAACTGAAAACATTGTAAAAAGGCATCCTTAACATCATCATATTGACTGAAATGATTAATGTCATATTTGGTTAACCATCGGGCAGCCTCATTAACCAGGGTAGATTGGAACCCTATAGCCTTATATGCGGGATCCACTGGATCATTGAGTACAACATAGTTGATTTCAAAGGTACGCACATGGGCATCAAGATCATCACCGAGAAATCCTCCAAATTTTGTATACGTAACTCTAGTAGGTACCGGTCATGGTGGTATGACCTGCTGTTGTTGTTGTTCTTGTTGTTGTTGTTTTTGTTGCTGATGGTGGTGTTGTTGCTATTTTTGTTGGTATTGTTGTTGTTGCAAACCACTCATGTTGTTTAAATCAAAAGGAAGTATCACTAACAAATGATTTGAACTTGTTAAGCCTAATTGCTGCCGTGTCATCTCGCCATCTTGTGCGTTCTCTGGTAATCTAATATTGTTAAGTCGATCATGCATGCCTACACCCAAGTATCATTCCTCATAGTTGACTTCTAAGGTAAAATTTTCACCAAAACTTTCATCCAACAATATGTTAGTGTCTTTGAAATCGAAACCCGAAGTAGAGCTATCACCAAAATTCTGCAAGCCGACCCCCGAATTTTCCAAACTACCACCAAAATTCCACAAACTACTACCAAAATTTTCCACACTATCACCAGAATTCAACAAACTACTACCAGAATAAGTGATTACTTCCCCAACCATTCTTTCCATGGTATACCCTATAGTCTGTTCACAAAGAAGCGTTGAGGTGGCACTCTACTAGCCCATATCTCCTGCTTTCCTTCCGTCGATTGTCCGTCACCACTAGCACTAGGAGCATTCCCAATGCACTAGGAACTTTCCAGAGATGCTGATCCCTTTTGTACTTTGGGTATGATTCTCCGGAACACGTTACAGGCATATATCATAGGACTCTTTCTCAAATCCTAATTTGTTTGCAGATTGACTACTCCGTGCCCCATGGCTGGCGCCAATGTTAATCTTAATTGTTAATCTAGTGTTAATAGATCTGTATGTGGGTTCTTGGGATGGTGAGGCTCTGTAAGACAGAGGCCCTTTATGTATTTTCCCAATCACTACATTACTTTCTAATAATTACAACACACTTAACCTCCAATCTCCAGCGCATAACAACTTATAACAATTACCATATCCACATGCATAGAAACATCCTCCTATTTGCTTCGCATCACTATTGTACTCGCAATTCACTAATAATGCAATCAGATATTAACAAAGTACCATAGTTGAATTAATAACAAACAATGATGATACAGACGACACCGCAATGTAACAAACTTGTGATTGAATCAAGCTCCAGCAAGTCTCGCAGATGAACAGTCCGGCGACGCATCTGTCGCTCTCTTCCAATCAGTGCTCTATTAATCAGAAAAGAGTTACAATGTTTTGCACGACACCCTTTCAATGCACGTCTGTTCCTAATTATAATTCTACTAAATAGAAGGATATTCCTTTTCGGTGGCCTAAAAAGACTTTTACGTTTGATAAAGAGGATCATGGTGAGGTTTTCTTAACTGGGAGACACCGAGAGGTCGGGGTCTCTTTAGTGATGCTGGTGGGAGACTTAGCCAACCTCCCCATAGGAGATGTATGATAGTTGTTCATAGGTGCTCGATAAGCCTAGTTGTCTTCTATTGGGTAACTAATTATATGCAGTGGAGTCAATGATGCACTATGCAGGTAAACATTTCAGTACTTGTAGTTTTATGATCTTTTGACACTGGTCATATGCTCATTTTGTTGAGGATACTCTCGCAAAAGTTTTCGAGATTTTCGGTTTAGTCAACTATATAGTGGTCAATTTACTCCTTGATACACTTACTCGTTGGTGTTTGAGCTCTTCTAGCTTCATTATCATTTGATTGAGTTCTCTAACATCATGGCATCAGAGGTCTCAGGCACATCTCGTGGATCTGGTTTTAGTGCTAGTGTTTTGACGAGGAGGTGTAACTTGCAAGGCAAAGATCATTTTGAGATCCAAAAATTTGATGGCACAAACTTTGCTCTATGCAAGAATTAGATTAAAGATGTGCTGATTCAAAGGAGGCAATGGAGGCCTATAAATGGAATTTTAAAGAAGCTTACTGGCATGGATGAAGATGATTGGGATGTTGGGTGTGTGAAGAAGTGCGAGAGACACACAAGAAGCACACACAAGGAGCACAAACGTAGCAAGACACACGAAGAAGACGATGGCTAGAATAACTCTCTCTATTGATCGATGTACTGAATTGAAGTAAGAGCTGAGTAATATCCCTAAGTACAAAGTACCACCACATATGAGAGTATCAAGTATGTGGGAACATGGGGAAAAAACCTCTAGCCAGCACTAGAGTAAAAAGTGCCCATGTATAGGGAAAAGGTTCACATCAAAGCTACCTGAGGACCACATAAGTGTAACAAACCCCACTCGAGCCAATGATGTGAACACATACAGGGAGTGACAAATCAGCCCCCACAAGGTAATAAGCCTAAAGCTTTGCGAAAAGCTTCAAACTTTTCCCGTGGAAGAGCTTTGGTGAATATGTCTACCACATTATCTTGTGTAGGCACATATACCAAATCAATATCTCCTGCATGAAGGCGCTCTCTCACATAGTGGTAATGCACCTCAACATGTTTGGTCTGTGCATGAAACACTGGGTTTTGTGCAATAGCCAAAGCACTCTGACTATCAGTGAGAATATGCGTAGCAGCATCAATCTCCATGCAAAGATCCATCAATAGGCGTCTCAGCCATATACACTCCACTGTAGCTAAGAAAACTGCCCTGTACTCAGCCATATTCACAACTCGATGTTGCCATTGTAGGTTGCTTCTTACTTAACCAAGATATGCATGAGTCTCCAAGGAAAAAGCAATTACGACTAGTGGACACACAAGTATCATAACAACAAGCCCAATCACTATCTATAAAAGCATGCAAGCATGGCTGAACATCTCTGCCATAAAAGAGACCTAAGCTCAAAGTGCCTCGAAGATATCTAAACACACATTTCACCGCTTGCCAATGCTTAGTGCTAGGGCTATGCATGAATCGACTCAATTGGGAAACTGCATACTGTATATTCGGCCTTGTGTTGCATGCATATATAAGACATCCCACAGCTTGCTGATAAAGAGAAGTGTCAAATGCATCACTGGAATCCTCAGCTGAGAACCTGAATCCTATCTCAACAAGTGTGGAAACTGGCTTACAATCCTCAAAATCAAAATGCTGAAGTAGTTTTTCAACATACTTTGCTTGATGCATAACAATTCCCCCCTCAACGGATATAAACTAGATGCCAAGATAGTAGCTCAAAAGACCAAGATAAGTGACATCAAAAGTATGCTGCAAATCAGCCATAAGAATGTCAAGTTTTGCATCACATGACCCAATCAAGAGTATGTCATCGACATAAAGAACAAGCACTATAAGATCAGACCCATTTTTGCGTACATAGAGTGTGCTTTCAATCGGACTACATGTGAAGCCAAGAGCAATCAAGTGCTTATGTATTTTGTCATACCATGCACATGGAGCTTGCTTGAGACCATACAATGCTTTATGCAAGTGACAAACCATATGCTCTTTCCCTTTCATAGCAAATCGAGGAGGTTGCTTCACATAGACCTCTTCTTGCAAATCACCATTCAAGAAGGTTGTTTTTATGTCCAATTGATGCATTTTCCAACCTCGATGGGCAGCCAATGCAACCACAGTACGAATGGTAGCCATGTGTGAAGTAGGTGCAAAAGTTTCCTCATAGTCAATGCCATATTGTTGCACATATCCTTTGGCAACCAATCTAGCTTTGTAGCGATCAATGCTACCATCAGATTTTCTCTTAATCTTATAAACCCACTTTGTACCAATGGCATTCTTTCCTTTTGGCAATTCACATAACTCCCAAGTACCATTCCTACGTATGGAATCCATTTCTGATTGCATAGCACTCATCCATTGTGGATCGTCACATGCATCTTCAAAAGAAAGTGGCTCTTCCTTACATGTTGTAGCAATAAGAGAATAATCTACAAAATTACTTGATGCATGGTGAGAGCTTGATCTTATTCTACCAAGTAAAGGTGCACTCAATTTGCTGTCCTGCAAAGTTTGTTTCAGCCACTTTGGCATAGATTGTGCACTCTTGATAGACATGCGTTCATTATGTAAAACATCTTCAATATGTACATCGTGCGTGGGCTGAATTTCATGCTCGGTTTCAGCCATATTTTGACGCAAATGTTCAGCCATATGTGGCTGGAAATTTCCAACAGTTTTGACATTTTTTGGCTGAATTTTTTCAGCCATGTTTGGCTGGAAATTCTCTGCATTTTCAGCCCTATTTGGCTGGAATTTTTCAGCCCTTTGAACCTCAGTTGGCTGGTCTACATGGACATAGTCAAGCGCACCATTTTGGAACAAAGGCATGAGTGTATCGAACACATCTTGTGAGCTAACTGTTGGCAGTTTTTTGCATTCAAGTAGAGGGAAAACTGAATTTTCAGCAAATACCACATCTCGACTCACAATAATTGTGTTCGTCATTGGATGGTATAACCGATATCCCTTACTTTCAGCACTATAACCAACAAATATACATTTCTTTGCCTTATCATCAAGTTTGTGACATTGTTGTGATGGCACAAGAGCATATGCCAAACAACCAAACACACGCATATGAATAACCATAGGCTTATGACCATTCCAAGCCTCATAAGGAGTGATGACTCTCAATGCTTTTGTAGGGCAGCGATTTAACACATAATTTGCACACATGACCGCTTCCATCCAAAACTTATGAGGAAGATGCTTTCCTTTAACCATACATCGTGCCATTTCAAGTAGAGTTCTATTTTTACGCTCGGCAACACCATTTTGTTGAGGTGTATATGGCATCGTACATTGGTGTGAAATACCTCTTTCACGAAGAAAAACATTAAACTCATGTGACATGTATTCACAACCACGATCCGTGCGTAGAGTCAAAAGCTTTTGTGAAGAAAATTTTTCAGCCATAGCTAAAAATGCTTTGAAGCAAGAAAATACCTGATTCTTTGCTTTCATAGGACACACCCATGTATGGCGAGTAGCATCATCAATGAAGGTAGCAAAATATACATGTTTCCCAAAAGATGGAGTCTTGACGGGACCACATACATCACTATGAACAAGTTGCAATTTTCTTGTAGTGTGTGTATGACTATCTTTTGGAAAAGAAGCACGATGCATTTTTCCAAGAATGCAACCTTCACATGCATGCTTTTCAATGGACTCAAGTGTAGGCAAGCCAATAACTATGTCCTTCTTTTGCAAGTAAAGCAAACTATTGAAGTTCAAGTGACCAAAACAAGCATGCCAAAGCTCCATTTCAGCCATGGAAGAAGTATGAGCAACTAAGGCATTCGAGGCAGCCCTCTTGTATGTATCCATGCAATACAAACCATTAGATAATGTATCGGACATCACAATAACATCACCATTGCTGAAATCATGAACCATACACTTATCATCAACGAAGTGTACATGAAGTCCAACTTTGGCAATCAAATGAACTGAAATTAAGTTCTTCTTGATATCGCGCACATACAATGCATTTTTCAAGAGAATCACACCTCCATTTGCAGCCATAAACTCAATTTCTCCTACTCCAATGATAGGATAAGAGGCATTGCTTGCACACACCACATGTCCTCCTTTAGGTGCATCTTTCAAGGAGGCAAAAAGGCTTTTGCATGATGTTATGTGCTTTGAAACACCACTATCAAAGAACCAATCCGAATCAGCCTCACTCACAACCATACATTTAGAATGTAAAGAAGCATCATAATGACATGTAACAACACATGCCCAAAAATCTTGAGCCTTGTTAGCTGCATCATTCTTTGCATTTGCTGAATTTTCAGCAATAAACATGCCGGATTCCTTCTTCTTTTCATTGCGTTTTGCAAGCTTTCTACACTCATCAATAGTATGACCAGCCTTTTGGCAATATTTGCATCTCTTCTTCTTTTGCAAATCACCATCATTAGAGGAATGAGTGGAAGAGGAAGCTTGAGGCTTTGGTTTTGATAAACCCAAAGCTGAACCATACTTGCTTTTCCCCTTTCGTGAGATAGCAAGTGCTTGCGTTCCCTCAATCAAACCACTCCTATTCACTCTAGATTGCTCTTCTTGCAAAAGAAGAGACACAACCTCATCAAATGCATACATATTAGGATTTCCTTTTGCAACCAAACGGAGTGTAGTAGCAAAGCTTTGAAAAGATTCCGGTAATCCTTTCAACAATGTAGAAATGAGTGATGCATCCGGAATGATCTCATCTATGTTTGCCAATTGCTCTTTCAAGTCCTTGAGGCGTGTCACATACACATCCACTGAGTCATTTTCAGCCATACTTACATCCTCAAGTTGCTTCCTCAAGTATGCAACACGTGCTTCATTACGCACGGCATACAAAGAAGCAAGAGTGTCCCATGCCTGTCTCGATGTAGAACATGACCGAATGAGTGGAACTATATGACGCTTCACTGAAAGCGCAATCAAAGCATGAGCTTGAGCATCTTTTCCATCCCACCTAAGCTGCTCCTGTGTAGGTGGAGAAGGAGAAACCACTGTACTTGAAGAAGAAGCTCCATCTGTGATAATAGACTGTGAAGTAGAAGCACCCGCCGGTCTTCGATCTACATCTGCCACTATGTTCCAAAGTTGTTTTGCAACAAGAACATGCTTCATCATGTAAGACCACATCGGATAGTTGGTCCCATCAAGCTTATCTTCAGCTTGAAGCATGCCAAACAAGTCATTGCTGCCCGCCATTTCACTAAGGAACAAGAATGTGACAAAATCTTCACTTCGATGAAAGCTGAAATAAGTACTGAAATTTCAGCTCACAAACCGTCACTCTGATGGCGATTCTGACTGCACGAATGGCTTTGAAATGGGGGTAAAACCCCAGCACACATGCTGGAAATGTTTCCGGGCTGCTGAAATTCACACTTCTATACTCGAAGTCGATTTGCAGTGTTAAAATGTGCGCACATCGCGATGCGAAAAACCGAAACTTGAGAAGAAGCTGAACCTGCTCTGATACCACTTTTGGGTGTGTGAATAAGTGCGAGAGACACACAAGAAGCACACACAAGGAGCACAAACGTAGCAAGACACACGGAGAAGACGATGGCTGGAATAGCTCTCTCTATTGATCGATGTACTGAACTGAAGTAAGAGCTGAATAATATCCCTAAGTACAAAGTACCACCACATATGAGAGTATCAAGCATGTGGTAACATGGGGAAAAAACCTCTAGCCAACACTAGAGTAAAAAGTGCCCATGTATAGGGAAAAGGTTCACATCAAAGCTACCCGAAGAACACATAAGTGTAACATGGGATGAAATAGATGAAATGGCCAGGTCTAGCATTCACTTGCACATGGCAGATAATTTTCTCTTTATAGTATTAGATTGTGAAAGTCCAGAGGAGTTTTGGAAGAAGTTATGCAACACATATCAAAAAGATACGGCATCAAATAAAGTATATCTAATGAGAAAATTATATGACCTTTGCATGAAGGACACATATAATGTTGCTGCTCATCTAAATGAGTTTGATGCTATATTATCCTAGATAGAAGCTCAAAAAATGGATAAGGATAATGAAATGAGAGCAGTATTGTTGTTATGCACCTTGCCATCATCATGGGATACGTTTTGCACAGCTATTAGCAATACTGCACCTAGTGGTAAACTTGTCTATGATGACATATGTGGAGCACTCTTGAGTGAGGAGAGCTGTAGAAAATCTATGGTTGGCACTTAAAGTGGAGATGCATATAATGTTCGTGATTCTTACCAAGGAAAGAATCAACAACGTTCCAAGAGAAAGAACAAGGAAAATAATGTTCAATGGAATAAGAGTAGAAGTAAATCAAGGAAGAGGGATATCGAATGCCATTATTTTCATAAGAAAGGACACATGAAGAAAGATTGTTATGCATTAAAGAATGCAAAAGGTAAATGACTGAATGTGGATGGGCATGTTAAATAGTTACCTCCACCATCTACTTCGACTGTGAAGATTGAAGAAATTAATGCTATTTTTTATGATGTTGATGTGTTGACACTTGACATCACTATGTCAAATGAGGCTCTTATGGTTGATTCTCTTTCCCACACGTGGCTACTAGATTCTAGTGCTTCTTTCCATGTGACACCACATAGAGAATGGTTCTCTAATTATGCAGCAAAGTCTCTTGGTACTATGAGATTTGGTGACTCTTACCAGTGTGACGTTGTGGGGATTAGAGATGTGGTTGTGTAGTTCATTCATGGTTCCATAATTTACTATGCATAATCTATGCCATGTACCTCATTTATCATGTAGTTTGATGTCAGTTGGTCAACTTGATGACCTTGGTTACAAGGTGGTCTTCTATGATCAGTCCTTTTGTATATCAAAGGGCAATATGGTTATTGCAAAAGGAAGCAATGTTGGCTCACTTTATCCTTTATTTGTATCATAGAAAGAACACTTATTAGCTGTTACTAAATAGCCTATGGCTTGTATTGTGGTTTGGGCCATAAATCTTGTGGTGGAATGGAAAATCTTTCTCGTTCTGGCCACTTACTTGTGTTATCTTTCTCCAATTTTTCATTTTGTGAGCATTGTCAATATGGAAAACAAACCAGAAATGTGCATAGAATGCACATTGACTCTTCAATTCAGCCTTTAGATCTTGTTCATATAGATGTGTGTGGTCGTATGCCCACTAGATCCTTAGGTGGTTCTCTTTACTTTTTCACTTTCATAAATGATGCTACTAGAAATGTTTGGGTATATCCTATTAAATCCAAGGATGAGGTATTCCCTACTTTCAAAAAATGGCTTGCTTCAATTGAGACTGAAAAAGGAACTTAGCTTAAGGCATTACGTTCAGATAATAGGGGTGAGTAAACCTCACATGAATTCAGCCTTTTTTGTCAGTCTAGAGGGATTCGTAGAGAGTTTATTGCTCCTTATAACCTAGTACAAAATGGTGTAGCTCAAAGGATGAATAGAAGTATTCAAGATAGATTAGTTTCTATGTTGCATCATGCAAACCTCTCACAAGGCTTTTGGGCAGAAGCAGTATTGACTGCAATTCATGTGACTAACCTTTCATCTAGTACTACCAAAGGTCTTAAAGTGGCACAAGAGAGTTATGGACAAGGAAGCTACCATATTATGATCATCTTTGAGTTTTTGGGTGTGAAGCATATGTTTATATACCCAAGAATCTTAGACAAAAGTTGGACCATAAGTCAAAGAAATGCATTTTTCTTAATATGGTCGAGAAGTTCAATTTGGATATTGCTTATGGGATCTTGAAACATGGTAAGTGATAAGAAGTTGTTTTCAATGAGTCTAAGATGCATTGTTGGGGGATTCTTTGACAAGAAGGAGTTTGAGGGTTTGTAGGAGAAAATGAAAAGACCAAAAGAGAAAATACACCTTGGAAGTTTCTGCCGTTTGATTACAGTAAGAAAAGTACAATGTTTGAAATACAAGATACACCAATACCTCTGTGCACAATCCAACAGAGTGCCCAATTACAAAATATCCAATATCCCAATGTCCTCTTGCTGCCGACCTCCTCTGCAACAGACCTCCACCTGCTTCAAGCTTCTCCTTGTGCACACCTTGCACCAAGCTTCCACAAAGGGGGAGGAGTGAATACCTGCTGTCGGCAAGCGTACACTGCCAAAGGACCTTGAGATACTTGGGGGAACTATAGCTTAGCACTTCTCTGCACCAAAATCCTTGGTCACTCTCTATGCACCTTGCACTTCCACTTCTGTGCGACGTACTCTGGTGACTCTTGCACTTCTCTCTCTTGCTCCACTTCGCATATGCTCTCTTGCTTACTCTCCTTGATCCAAGAATGGTTCTTCCTTGATTTGAGTGTGTCGATCACGTACGTTCCTAACTGCAAGTGAATCTTGGTGCTCCCTTTGATGTTCCAAGATTGTTCTCTCAAGTGGCAGCCAACGACTCACTGTTTTGTCCTGTAGTGACTTTAGTCTAAAACCAAAAATTTTAATGGGGGGCCATACTTTCACCTGTGCGTACATTTTTGCCGCTTCACATACCTTCATGTTTCCTTTTAAGTCTTCACTTTTACATATAAGAGGGGGTTCACCTGAACCTTCCAAAACACTTTAAAACACACTTTGAACCTTAGGGAAATTAGAGAAAGTACCTCTGCAACCTGCAACCCATTTTCTCCAATTTACCCTTTGTGGACAATTCATTGTGCACTACCTGTGCACTTTGACACCTGCACTTACGCACTTTGACTTTGCACCTGCTGACTTTGACCTTGACATTTGTTGACTTTGATCGGTTGACTTTGACCCGTTGACTTTGACTGCAGTTGACTTTGACCAACATGACTTTTATGGGCTCAACAGTTGCCCACCACCTAATGTGCTCTCCGTCCCGGAGAGCTACAACCAAAACTTTGAACATATAGGCCACCATGAGAATATAGCTGCAACAACTTGAAGAGAACATCTGAGAACATCCACCCGAACAAGCACCAGAAAAGAACAAGAAGTGGGATTTTGTTATGGAAAAGCAAAAGAGGGGCAATGGGAGGTTAGAATGGAATGGGAAGGGAGGGCTGAGGGTATGAAGATGGATGGGGTCGGGAGGGTGAAGGATGTGGCTGGGCAGAATGATAAAGGGAGGGGTTGGCAGTAGGAATCTTGGCCTGGGGGCTAAAATGATCAAACTGGAGGGCTACAGAGGGTATCGATGGAATATTATTAAACATAAGGAAAGATAAGGTGAGAATAGACCATGTGGGCAATGTGGGTAAATAAAAACATGGGGTAAATGTGTTCAAATGGTGAGGGTTTAGACCAAAACTCAGATAAAATGTGGGAATTTGGAAAAATAAAGCCAAAAACTGAGTCCAGAGGTGCCAAAAAACATGAAAATGACTCCATTTTTGTAAAAAACGGCCAACCGAGGCACAATCCAGAGCCAAAAGCTTTGAGCCATGAAAATAAAAAAATAAAAAAATAATAAAGTAAAATAAAATAAAAAAATGATCGCTTTTTTTTTTTTTTTTTTTTCAACGCTCAGACAGAATTAATAAAAAAGAAAATAAAATAAATAAGAAAATAAAATAAAATAAATAAAAAATAAAAAATAATAAAAAAGAAAAAATAATCGAAATAAAAAAAGAATAAAAGAAGAATAAAATAAAATTAAAAAAAATAAAATAAAAAATAAAATAAAATAAAATAAAAAGGGGGGGGGGGGGGGGAGGGAGGGGGGGGGGGGGGGGGGGGGGGGGGGAGAGGGGGGGGTGGCGGGGGGAGGGGGGGCTATCAGAACGGGGGGCGGGGGGGGGGGGGGGGGGGGGGGGGGGGCGGGCGGGGGGGCGGGCGGGGGGGCTGGCGGGCGGGCGGGCGGGGGGGCGGGCGGGGGGGGGGGCGGGCGGGCGGGCGGGCGGGGGGGGGGGGGGGGGGGAGGGAGGGGGGGGGGGGGAGGGGGGGCGGGGGGGGAGGGGGGGGGGGGGGGAGGGAGGGGGGGGGGGGGAAGGGGGGGGGGGGGGGAGGGGGGGGGGGGGAGGGAGGGGGGGGGGGGGGCCCCGAAAATCTTGGGGGCCCCCCTCTCTTTTTTTTTTTTTTTTTTTATAATTAATTTATTTATTTTTAAATAGCCCAATTTAGAGAAAAATCAAGGAAAAATCTGAAAAAAATGCCAAAAATTGGCCAAAAAATTCTAAAAAAATTCTGAAAAAAATTCTCATGAAATTTTCTACATGTTGAGCCTAAAATCCTTCATCAAACCAAAGAGACCCTCCATTTATTCCTCAAATTGGGCAATAAAAAGACATCGGAAAGTGATAAAAAATGCTAGAAAAATGCTAAAATTGCTAGAAAATTTCCAAAAATGCCCAAAAGGCTTGCTTTGGCAGTGGTTTTGAAATATCTTCTAGATTTTCTAAAAACACCAATAACAAAGATGAAATTGATAAGGAAAACTACTAAAACTGAGCAAAATATGATGAGAAAGTTATGTACAACCTGGACATATATGGCAGTTCCAGGTGATCCATACGTTTTTAAGTGTGTTGATGATAGGCCTTCAGCCTTGAAATGTTGACCAGTGGCAAGGCCTCTCCTTTCAGCGTCTCTAACTCCACAGCACCCAAGTTTAGCATTGTTTTGACTCTATAAGGTCCTTCCCAATTTGGAAGCCATTTTCCTCTCAGTTGTGTATGAAGGTTAGGTCTATGGAGAAGAACCAACATGCCTGCTTCAATGTTGTTGTTCCACAGGTGTCGATCATGTGCCTCTTTCCTCTTCATCTGAGTCTCGATCAATTGTTTTGTTGCTAGGAGACGAATCTCCTCCACTTGATGTAGTGCCCCTATTCTCTAAGAGACATCACAGTCTTTTTTGCCCTGCATGAATGCTATCTTAGGTGAGCCATGTAAAAATTCAAAGGGCTCAATGGGCAATATGCCATAAACCAGTTGGAAAGGAGAATATCCGGTGGCCTCTTTGTATGCTAACCTGTATGCCCATAGTGTACCTTGATAAGCAATGCCCCATGAAGTGGGCTATAACAGACACTCTTTTGTTAACATTGAGATTAAAACCTTATTTGTCGATTCAGCCTGTCCATTGGCTCTTGGGTAATAAGCACAAGAGGTCCTATGTAGAATTTTATACCTGGTGAAAATTTCCTGCAGGACCTTATTGACAAAATGTGTACCTTGATCTGTACAAATTTCAAGTGGACATCCAAACCTGCAAATGATGCTAGTGTACATGAAATCAGCAACAGTTTGGGCAGTGCAGTCGGGGGAAGCAATAGCTTCAGCCCACTTGGTCGCATAATCGGTAGCTATCAAGAGATATTTCTCTCTTTTTGGAATTGTCGGAGGATAGATGGGCCCTACAAAATCCAGCCCCCACTTTTCAAATGGTTGCCAGGAAGTGGAAACAATCAAGGGGTTATGTCTCTGCTTTGTGGGCTTAGGTCCACACCTCTGGCAAACGTCACATGCCTTTCCCCATTCATCTGCATCCTTAAATAGTGTAGGCCACCATAGACCAGCATCTAATATCCTCTGACTCATAATATGCCCTGGAAGGTGCCCACCACCTGGTCCTTCATGTGCAGAGTGAAGGACTTTCCTCACTTCTTCTTCCTCCAAGCACTTCCTAAGTCTGTCATCCTTTCCCTGTCTATATAATTTATCTTCAAAGAAGGTATATGGTCTGCTCTTGAGTAGCAATCTCTTCCTTTGCACAGCACTAGCCTTTTCTGGATACATCCCTGTTTTAATGAAATTCTTGATATAATAATACCAACCTTGAGCCTAGACAGCAAACAGATGAGCATCTGGAAAATCATCATTGATTCCACTAACTTGCTCCATCATATTGATTCTGGAAAGGTGATCCGCCATAACATTTTCTTTACCGGGTCTGTGGACCATAGAAAAATCAAATTCTTGGAATAACAATAACCACCTCCATATTCTACCAGTGGCTTGTGGTTTGTTGAGCAAATATTTCAGTGGTTGGTGATCTGTTATAATAACAAATTTTACTCCCAACAAGTAATGACAAAATTTTTGGACAGCAAAAACCATTGCCAAGGCTTCCCTTTCTGTGGTGCTGTAATTCCTTTCAGCCTTAGTCAAAATTCTACTGGCATACTGAATTGGTCTATCCATCTTAAATTCTTCACTAGGTTGTGTCAAAACGGCCCCCACTGCATAGGCACTGGCATCTACATGTATGTGAAATATTTTTGACCACTCAGGTGTGATCAAGATGGGAGCAGAGACTAACCTTGACCGCAATGCTTGATATGCTTTTTCCTCCTCTTCTTCCCATTTAAAAGGCACTTCCTTACCCGTAAGTCTAGCCAGAGGTCTAGCTATCTCTGCATACATTTTAATAAACCTTCTATGGTATCCAGTATGCCCCAAAAAACTCTGGATCTCTTTAGGGGATTTAGGTTTAGGCAACTTTAAGATAGAAATGATTTTGTCAGGATCCGGGGCCATACCTTTAGCTGACACCACATGTCCTAAGAGAGTTCCTTCTGTCACAAGAAAATGACATTTGTTTGGATTGAGCTTTAACTTAGTCTCCCTGCATCTTTTGAAAACATTCTGCAGCTGCCTCAAGTGGTGGTCCAAACAATCTAGAGGAGTTTCTTTGTGAGATCCTGAAAACGAAGAGAAGTCATCCATGAAGATTCTAAGTGACTCCAGCAATAGGGGGCCAAAAATGAGATTGACCGTTCTGTTAAAGGTGGCTGGAGCATTTCTGAGCCCAAATGGCATTTTTACATACACATATGTTCCCCAAGGTGTGATAAAAGAAGTCTTTTCTCGATCCTCTGGGTGTATTGATATTTGATTATAGCCACTGAATCCATCCATAAAGCTATATAATGCATGCCCAGCCACTTCCTCAATGAACTGTTCTGCAAAAGGCATTGGGAAACCATCTGGAATGGTCACCTTATTGAGTGCTCTAAAGTCAACACAAATTCTGATTTTATTAGTATTCTTCTTTGGGACTATAACCATAGGAGAGAGCCACTCTGAGTGTTCCACAGGAATGATGATTCCTGCATCCTCCATCTTTTGGATTTCCACATAGACAGCTTCAGCATATTTTGGGTTAAGTCTATAACTCTTTCCTCTTATAGGTTTGGCTCCATCAACCAGAGGGATTCTGTGCTCTCCATAAGTTGCAGGCACTCCTTCTAAGTCTTTATAATGCCAAGCAAAAACATCTATATATTGGGTCAAGAATGATTTTACCTTTTCCAGGAGCCCTGGGTGGCTCCACAACCAAGTGGCCACCAAAACTGGCCGATCATTGTCTTGATTCCCTAATTGTATTTCTTGGACAGGATTGCGCTCTACCAGAGTATCTTCCTTCTCCTCTCCTTCCTTGTCTTTGTCTTCTAGCTTTTCTTGCATTGCTTCATAAGCAGGGGTGTTTTGGATTTCAATCTGTTCTTCCTTATCCTGCATCCATCCTGCAGGTATTTCTTGAATTGGAAAAGAACACTCTTCACTAGAATCTTTTACGTTGCCTTTAGCTTTATTAACTTCATTTTCTGTAGTAGTCATATCCTCCTCAAAAATGCATTTGAGGGTTGTCTTCCTGCCCCTTCTGTGGTTTGTAATGGGCTCTCCCAATCCATCAACCTGGACTTTTTCCTTATCTTCATCATAACCTTCAATTGTACAACAATTATTAATGAAAACTCCAAAACAAGAGGAAGAGTCGCCTGCTTGGAGCCAACTTAAAATATCCTCTTCTTCCTCAAAATCTATTTGGGGTTGATCCTCCGCTTCTGTTTCCGTGCAAATGCTCACTGTTTGCATCATACTAGTGTTTCCTTGATTGTCTGGGCCTTCTTCTAAATGAATTTGTGTCAGCTCCTGCCCTTTCTTTTGTACCCACATGGTGTCCTTACCCCAATCATGAATGACGCTGGCATGCCTCAGCCAAGGTCTTCCAATTAAGAGAGGAAATCCTCCTTCAACCTGGGGCAATCTTAAAACCACAAAATCCAGGATAAATAGATTACCTTGTACTTCAAGTGGAACTTTTGGGATTACCCCTAAGGGCCTTACTTTTCTCTGATCTGCCAAAGTAACCGTGAAATTTGCAGGTCTTGAAGGGTGGAGTCCAATTTTTTTCATTGTATGTTCAGGCATCAAGTTAATGCCAGAACCACCATCCACAATAACTCCTTTAAATTCATGACCCTTGATAGATACTGTCAGCCGAGGACTTTTATAATCTGTAAGGGGTGCTTCCCTTACAATTTTTCCTTCATGTACAACAGCAGTCTTTGCCACCAAACTTGTAGTGGAAGCTTCATCAATTATCTGCAAGAGTTCTGACCTGAACTTCCCATCCATCTTTATTAAATAAAAAATACTAACCTCCTTTTTCATGGACTTGAGCAGTCTGGAGGCTTCTGATTCCTTAAGAGCTTGGGCTCCATTTGACTTATCCAACTCCTCATGAGCCCTGCTGAATGCATGTCCAATGGCATCACTGGTACCTGTGCAATTTTTCTTTTGCCTTGTGTCTGCACTTGTGGTGGCTAGGTCTTCGGACACACCTTTGTCTCTGTTTAATCCATTAATCACTGATTCTTGACCCATGTCCACTGGAGCCTTCCCCTTGCTTCTTGTCTGCACAGTAAAAGATTCTATTTCTTCCAATTGCACCACCCTGGTAGATGGTGATGGCTCATTACCTAGATCACACACTTCTTCTTTGTGCACAGAAATCATTTGGATATGGGGCCCTGATGAAGAGGCTTGAGTCTTGGGGCAACCATATGTATAATGGTCTCTGGCCTCAGGGCAGTTCCTGCAAGGAGGTGCACTCTCTGGTAGGGTGCACCTACTTTGGTAGTGCCCGCATTCTCCACACCTAAAACAGATGATTGGCCTCCTAGGCCCATTTCCAAAATTATTCCTTTGTCTAGGATTATAGTTGTTACCTTGATTTTGTGCAGCAGCCATCACATTTGTGGTTGTTGGGGGTCCTCCTTGTGTCCAGTATGTCGTTGCAGGTATTCCCCTTGATTGGCATTCATGGGCCTCATGGCCAACCTTCCTGCATAATTGACAAGTTACACTTAGCAGAGGACACTCACTTACTATATGCCCTTGTTTGCTGCACATGGAACACCAAAGACCACTCTTGATGCCCCCTCCTTTGAGCTCCTGCAACTCCTGTCGCTGCTGAGCTAATTCCTCTGCTTGGGCCTCCTCTTCCTTTTGAAGCTTGAGTGCTTCAATCTCCCTTCTCAATTGAGCCACAGCAGTCTCCTCCTCTTTGTAGGGCTTATTTCTCTTTAAGCCCTCCAACTCCCTCCTCAGCTGGGTCACTGGATCCTCCATCTCTGTACCATATGTTGGTGGTGAAGAAGTTGTCCCATCTTGGTGCCTTATTTGCTCCAGTCTTGTAGCCGTGGTGATGAACTCCTCTATGGAGGCTGTAGGTAGCACTAACTCTTTTATTTTGCATTGGGTGACCACAGGTAAGGGTTTGGCTAACCACTTCTTGACAAAGAAGTCGTGTGGTGGATCCGGTAGTTTAGCCATTAATGCTTTGGCCCTGGTCACGAATTCGGGGAACTTCTCTCCTGGACCCAACTTTAAGTTTTCCAATTCTTCTATAATGATCTCAGCCGTGTTGCCATGCTGAAATTGATTCTTAAAGGCCTCTTTCATCAAATCCCAAGAGGTAAAGTGATTTTCAGCAAACTGGCTAAACCACTTGTCTGCCAGTCCTTCCAATGTGGCGGGGAAGAGTATCAAGAAAGCATCTTCCCTACCCATTAGCCCCCTAGTCTTACATAATGCAAGAAATCATCGAATGTGCTCATGTGGGTCCTCCTGGGCTAAACCCCTGAAGGAGGGAAATTTTATGTTTAATCTGGAGAGCAAGATTTCTAGGTCCACCTGTCCTGCCATGCTTCCTACCGATGAAGTCGATGAAAGTGGACTCGATGATCTTCTGTTCGTCTTTCTTCTTGTCTGCTTGCACTTGATTCTCAAGGTTTGTGACCGGGTCGCGGTCATGAGCTATTCATAGTCCACTTAAAATGAGACACTTGATAAAAGTATGTACCTTTTGGCCTACTGGAGTAATGTTGTCGACACTGGAATATTGTCCTCCAATGGCAATATATAGTCTCCTATGCTCAAATCTCCTTGGATGTCCCACCGGGCGTGCCAAATTTGTTGGGGGATTCTTTGACAAGAAGGAGTTTGAGGGTTTGTAGGAGAAAATGAAAAGACCAAAAGAGAAAATACACCTTGGAAGTTTCTGCCGTTTGATTACAGTAAGAAAAGTACAATGTTTGAAATACAAGATACACCAATACCTCTGTGCACAATCCCACAGAGTGCCCAATTACAAAATATCCAATATCCCAATGTCCTCTTGCTGTCGACCTCCTCTGCAACAGACCTCCACCTGCTTCAAGCTTCTCCTTGTGCACACCTTGCACCAACCTTCCACAAAGGGGGAGGAGTGAATACCTGCTGTCGGCAAGCGTACACTGCTAAAGGACCTTGAGATACTTGGGGGAACTATAGCTTAGCACTTCTCTGCACCAAAATCCTTGGTCACTCTCTATGCACCTTGCACTTCCACTTCTGTGCGACGTACTCTGGTGACTCTTGCACTTCTCTCTCTTGCTCCACTTCGCATATGCTCTCTTGCTTACTCTCCTTGATCCAAGAATGGTTCTTCCTTGATTTGAGTGTGTCGATCACGTACGTTCCTAACTGCAAGTGAATCTTGGTGCTCCCTTTGATGTTCCAAGATTGTTCTCTCAAGTGGCAGCCAACGACTCACTGTTTTGTCCTGTAGTGACTTTAGTCTAAAACCAAAAATTTTAATGGGGGGCCATACTTTCACCTGTGCGTACATTTTTGCCGCTTCACATACCTTCATGTTTCCTTTTAAGTCTTCACTTTTACACATAAGAGGGGGTTCACCTGAACCTTCCAAAACACTTTAAAACACACTTTGAACCTTAGGGAAATTAGAGAAAGTACCTCTGCAACCTGCAACCCATTTTCTCCAATTTACCCTTTGTGGACAATTCATTGTGCACTACCTGTGCACTTTGACACCTGCACTTATGCACTTTGACTTTGCACCTGCTGACTTTGACCTTGACATTTGTTGACTTTGACCAGTTGACTTTGACCCGTTGACTTTGACTGCAGTTGACTTTGACCAACATGACTTTTATGGGTTCAACATGCATAAACAACCCACTAAGGAGGTTGAAGTGAGAAGAGTGGTGTTTGAGGACACTAGTCCTCCAATTAGCATGCATAAAAATGCTGCAAATAGGGACATTCAAGAGAATGTTAGATCAGATTAGTCTATACATGGTCTTGTTTAGCAACCATTGAGACCCTCTGCACGTGTCTCACATCCACCTGATAGATATGTTCTAGGTTTAAATTTTTTATTGCTAGCAGATGCTGGTGAGCCTTCTTGCTACAAAGAGGCTATGTAGATAGATGATCATGTCAAGTGGGAGCGTGCCATGGGAGAGTGAGTTGGATTCTATTCACAAGAATGGTACTTGGAATTTAGTACCTTTGCCAAAGGGCAGGAAAGCTTTACCATGTAAATGGGTATATAAGCTGAAATTCACATCAAATAGTGCTTCTCCAAAGTATAAAGCATGACTTCTTGCAAAGGGTTTAAGCAACAACATGGTGTTGAATTTGAGGAAATCGTCTCTCCAGTGGTCAAGATGACTACCTTTTGCATGTTGCTTGGAGTCATTGCAATGGAGGACTTAGAGCTAGTCCAAATGGATGTGAAAAGTCCTTTCTTCCATCAAGATCTTACAAATGCGATCTATATGGAACAACCAGAAGGTTATGTAGTTCTTGGCAAGGAAATTCTAGTTTGTAAGCTCAAGAAGAGCTTGTACGGACTTAAACTGTCCCTTGGAAAATGGTACCAAAAGTTTGATGCTTTTATGAAGTCTCAAGGCTATTCTCAAAGCAATGAGGATCATTGTCTCTACACAAAGAGATGCTCAGATGGAAGCTTGATATGCTTGATACTTTATGTTGATGATATGTTGATTGGTAAGAAGTCTTCTTATGACTTTTCAATTCTCAAAAAGAATTTGATTAAGACATTTGATATGAAGGATTTGGGGGATGCCAAACATATTCTTGGCGTGCATTTTACTCCTGATAGGAGTAAAAGATGCATATGCTTGTCTCAAAGTGAGTACATATCCAAAGTACTTCACAAGTTCAATATATAGGGTGGAAAGGCATTGAGTACACCTTTACCCACATATGTGAAATTGAGCAAGGATGATTGTCCCAAATTAGATGAGGAAAAGGAATTCATGAGCGAAATTCCCAATCAATCTCTTGTTGGCAGTCTGATGTATGCTATGGTAGCTACGAGACCAGACATTGCATTTATAGTGGGAGTTGTGAGTAGATATACGTCTAATCCTGGCAAGAAACATTGGGAAGCAGTCAAGATGATTTTAAGATATCTGAGTGGCACTAAGGTCAAGTGTCTATGCTTAAGTAGAGGGAAAGCATCCATTATTGGTTACACAGATTCTGACTATGTTGGTTGTGTAGACAATCATAAATCTACATCAGGATACATTTTTCATTTTACTTGATGTGGTATCTCTTGGAGATTTCGTCTTCAAGAATGCATACGTATTTCCACCACAGAAGGAGAGTATGTTGCAGTAAGTGAGGCATGTAAGGAAGCATGGTGGCTTTCTTGTCTTGCTTGTGATATGGATTTACCTCAGCATGTACCTCATTTACTAAGTGATAATCAGAGTGCCATTGCTTTGGCTAAGAATCCAGTCTATAATGCAAAGACCAAGCACATTGAGATGAGGTATCACTTCATTAAAGATTTCTTAGCCATTGAGCGCATTATTCTTGAAAAGGTACACACTCAAGATAAAGTTGCAGATGCTTTGACTCAAGCTCTACCACAATATAGCTTTCGGCACTATTGTCACTTGATGGGGGTTACTTGATTCTATCAGGGGAGCACTAGATTGTGCTCTCTGACTACACTAGACAAGATTTCAGAAATATACTTCTAATTACAAGAACACCCACATAGAGAAAATAATACAAGAATATGTTATTGATAGAAGATGTTCCACAACTCGGGATTCATAGGTATGAATAACTTTACTAGAGATGATACAGGAGATCCCACAACCTGGGATGGTAAGTATGAAACAAGATATCTCAATTACAAGGACCCCCTCTTGGGAGATGAACTAGATACAAGAAATAACTCGACAAAATCTCATACTACACGATTACAAAAGGACAAGATAGGATGTCCAAGAACTAGATTAGGTAAGGAAGGAACAAAGAACAAGACAAGAACTAGAATTGGAACTTGGAGAGTACTTACTTGGCGGTCACGACTCCTTGAGCTCCCAAGACTAGTATTGGCAAGACTAAGAATGAATGTGGCCAACCCCTCCTTATATAGGTTTTCCAAGGGCAGTTATGAATTGATGATGTCATCAATGATGTCATCAATTTGAAGCATGGTCTCTAGATGTCACAATCAAGCAAGAAGATAGTCGGGCATAGGGTTTTGGCACGTTGTGGACGCAATGGAAGCATTAGTTTCTCTTAATTCTGAACCAAGCATGAGATATAGGATTCATATGGAATCAGAGATTCAGGATGGTTTCCTTTGTCCATGACATCACCTCCCCCTCAAGGGACGAGTTCCACGAGGAGCGGTCATGTTCTCTGGTCTTGGCTTCATTGGATGTCTCTTATGGAATTCTCGAACCTTGATTGTTGCTCTCCAAAGGTTTTTTGTAGGTTCCCAAGTACGATCACTGATATGATAACTTTTCCAATGAATAAGGTACTCTAATCTTCCTCGGGATATTCTTGAATCCAGGACATGCTCAACTTCAAATTCTTCATGATCATCAATCATGATAAGTGGTGAAGGACTAGGTCTCTCCCCCCCCCCAATGGTGAAATCTGATATGGTTCCAACATGGATACATGGAAAACTAGATGTATTCTCATGGTACTTGGTAGTTGGAGCTTGAAGGTGACTGGATTAATCTTGGTTAAGATGGGAAATGGACCAAATCTTTGATGATCTAACTTTGCGCAAGGCCTTGAAGTTTGCAAATTGTTTATGAGTAACCATACTTTATCCCCAATTTGATACGATGGATTCTGGACACGATGTTGATCTGCATAGTACTTATATTGTTCTTGAGCTTTATGGATCTCTTCCTTGAGTTCTTTTTGAATCTCTATGAGGTACTGGGCCTTGTCTCTCACAGCTGGGTTTTGACATGATTTGAGAGTTGTATATCCATCCTTGGATGTTGTCCATAGTTTGCAAAGAAGGGAGTTTGCTTAGCAGATGCATGAACACTATTGTTATAGGCAAACTCTACAAAGGGTAACAACTCAAACCAATCATTTCGGTGATAGTTGCTAGTGCAACGAAGATATTGCTCTAGAACTTGATTCACCCGCTCTATTTGTCCATGAGTCTTTGGATGATTTGCTGTTGATAGTTTAAATTGAACACCAAGGAGCTTGCAAAGACTGCTCCAAAAGCTGTATATGAATTGTGGACCTCTATCACTGACAATATCATCAGGAAATCCATGAAGCCTAAAGATGTATCTGAGAAAAGGTCTACTAGTGGCGGCACCTATGATTGCCTTTGTAGTTGGAATAAAGTGTGACATCTTTGTAAATCTATCCACAATAACAAGAATGGCATCATATTAATCTGAATTTGGTAGATTTGTGATGAAATCCATAGACAATGAAGCCCATGGCCTTTTTGGAATAGGTAAAGGTTGTAAGAGGCCATGAGGTTTATGTCGGGGTACCTTAGATCCATAGCAAATGTCACAGGTTCATATATATTCTTTGACATCCTTCCAAATTTGAGGCCACCAAAAATCCCTTGATATGAGCTCTATTGTTTTGTTGACTCCAAAATGTCCTGCTACAAGGTTGTTATGAGGTTGTTGAAGTACTTGGATCCTGGGCTTTCTTGGAGGGACATACAATAGGTTCTTATAGAGCAGTAATCCATCCTTTTCCTGAAATTCGTTTACTTCTTGGACTTTTCCTTCTTGAGCTTTCTGCTTAACATTACAAAACAATTCATCTTTTCGTAGATTCTCACAGATCAAATGATTCAAGGCTAGATCTTCATGATGGCTTGAAGAGATAGCTGCTAATTGGAGATGCTAAGGCTTGAGTAATACACTTTCTTGTTGATCAAAGGCCTCTTCACCCTTTTTTGGTGCAAGATAAGATCTTCTAGAAAGAGCATCTAACTGACATTGTTGATGTCCTACAGGGTATGTGATGGCAAAGTCAAATCTGGATAGAAAGTTACTCCATGGAGATTGCCTTCTATTGAGAATGCGGGTGTTCATAAAATACTCGAGGTTCTTGTGATCTATATACACAGTAGCTTTATGAGTGGCTCCTTCTAGATGGTGATGCCAGGTATCAAACGGGTCCACCATGGCAAGATGTTCTTTATCATGAATTTCATAATTAATCTCTAGTGGGTAAAATTTCCTTGAAAAATATGCAACTAGATATAGGTGTCCATCATCTCCATATTAGGAGACAATGGACCCTAGGGCAAAATTTGATGCATCTATCCCTAGGAAAAAGGGCTTACTAGAATCAGGATGAAATAGAATTGGAGCAGTAGTGAATGCTGATTTCAAGGTGTGAAAGGCTTTTTCTACTTCTTTGGTCCATGAGAATTTGGAGTTCCCTGTAAGCTTGGTAAGAGGTGTCACTATCTTGGAGTAATCTTTGACGAATATCCTATAGAAATTGGCAAACCCCAAAAAACATTCTACATCTCGAACAAATGAAGGTGGTGGTTGCCAATCAAGGATTGTCTCAATCTTCTTAGGGTCCATAAAAATTCCTTTATTTGATATAATGTACCCTAAAAAGTATACTTCTACCTTATGGAAAGAGCACTTCTCCAATTTCACATACAATCCTTTTTCTCTTAATTTTTCTAGGACTATCTTTACATGACATTTATGATCCTCTAGATTCTTGGAGAATATGAAGATATCGTCAAGATATATTACCACAAAGTCATCTAAATAGTCTCGAAAGATATCATTCATCATATGTTGAAAGACAGCTTGAGCATTTGTGAGAACAAATGGCATAATTACATATTCAAAGTGTCTATACCTTATTTGAAATGGCATCTTCCATTCATATCCTTCTCTGATTCTGAAAAGTTAGTAAGCTTCTCGAAGGTCAATCTTCGTGAAGAGCTTTGCTTTTCTAAGGCGTTCAAGAGCTCTGATATGAGCGGTAGAGGGTATCTGTTCTTTATAGTGACTTTATTCAATTCATGATAGTCTACACACATCTAGAGAGTCCCATCCTTCTTCTTTACAAACAAAATAGGAGCTCTGGCTAGAGACTTTGAGTGTTTGATAAAAACCTTTTGCTAAATTCTCATCGATGTTCTTGCGTAGTTCTGTAAGTTCCTCTGGGGATAGTCTATAGATTGGTCCAAAGGGTGGTTGTGCTCCCTCTTGAAGATCTATGGGACAACCATAGGGTCTATGGTTTGGGAGGATCTTCATTCTTCTTTTCAAAAACATCTTCAACGCCTTTGTACTGATTGGGTAGCTCCTGTGAATCATCTTTCTTGGATTCTTGAGCTGGTATGGCATAGATCATATATATCCGTTCCTTCCTTACTGCATGTATGAAGGCCGTGACTCTGACATATGTTGGGTTCTTTTGGATATCTCGACAGGTGATTCTTTTCTCAATTAATGTACGGATTATGCTTCTTCAACCAGGGCATTCCAATGATAAGTAGATGTAATGGGCTGGATATTACATTGACACATATGTGGGATTCATGGTCACCAAGGTATACTCTTAATGGTGTGGTTTCCATGGTTATATTTCCAAATGCTAGAGGTTGTCTATCTACTACTTCAGCTACTACTAGTTTGTTCTTTCGAAGTAATGAAATTCCACTTCTTAACCATTCCTTCATCGATGAAACATGAGGAGGCTCTTAAACCTACTAGGGCTATAAGGGAAAGGGTCTTCTTGGGCATGATTAGCTTGACACGTGCAAGACATGTTTCTATGGATTTACCCGAAATTATGAGACCCTTTCTTACATCATGGTCTGGATGTACGATCTCTTTTACAACTAGACATCCTTGTTTACCTGCTCTACAAGGGTGGTTGCGACTCTGGAGTTTGTTCTCTTGCTGGGACAATTAACAGCAATATGGCTAGGGTTTCCACAATAGAGGCATAACTTCTTATCTCTCCTTCTCTATTTCTCTTGTGGTATTAGAGGCTGGAGCCTAGTTACATCTATTTTCATAGGTTTTGGCATAGGCTCATCTTTAGGAGTGGGATGGAAGGGTTTCCATTGGCGAGGTCTTCCTTCTACTTGTTCTTTTTGTTTCCTTTCAAAAAGTCGATTATTGCATTGACTAGCTTGCATGATGTATTCATTCAATGTCTTAACCTTTGGCATCATGAGCAGAAGGTCCTTCACATCATCTCTTAAACCCCATCTAAATTGGCTTATGAAATAATCTTCATGCCAAGTGAGATCACATATCAACTGCCAAAAATCGGATGCATAGGTAGAGGCAAGGCAGTTACCTCTATGTAACTTCTGAAGTTTAGTTTCTACCACTTGGCTTGTGCCTACATCTCCAAATGTGGCAGTGAGTTCTCAAAGAAACCCCTCATAGTCCTGAAGTACTACCACGTTCTTCTCCAAGATTGGGGCAAACCATGATAATGCTTGGTCATAGAGCAAGGTTCCAATAAACCCGACCTTGGATGCCTCATCAGGGTATCTATCAAGTTGCATACGGATTTACAATTGAAATTTATAGAGAAATCCACAAAACTTTGTGCGATCCCCATTGAACTTCTCTAGCATGTAGATCTTTGGTTCCTTCGTGAAGGATGCACTAGGCCGTTGATTCACTTGAATAATCCCTTGATTTGGTTGAAGACTCCCGATTTGTTCTTGTATTTCTTGGAGGAGGGCACCTACATGCACTGGATGTCCCATCTCGACTTGTGTCTCTCAATGAGTTAGGTCCTCAACTTGTTGTTGGAGACTCTGAAGTGATGCTACAATCTGCTCATAAGCATTCTCCATGATGCCTAGTCATGGATAGAAGCTAGTCTTGCAAAAATGTCAGGGGAGCACTAGATTGTGCTCTCTGACTACACTAGACAAGATTTCAGAAATATACTTCTTATTACAAGAACATCCACGTAGAGAAAATGATACAAGAATATGCGATTGATTCAAGAGGTCCCATAACCCGGGACTCATACATATGAATAACTCAACTTATAGAGATGATACAGGAGATCCCACAACCCGGGATCGTAAGTATGAAACAACATATCTCGATTACAAGAAGCCCCTTTTGGGAGATGAACTAGATATAAGAAAGAACTCGACAAGATCTTGTACTACGAGATTACAAGAGGACAAGATAGGATGTCCAAGAACTAGAGTAGACAAGGCTGGAACAAAGAACAAGACAAGAACTAGAACTAGAACTAGAACTTGGAAAGTACTTACTTGGCAGTCACGACTCCTTGAGCTCCCAAGACCGGTATTTACAAGACTAAGAATGAATGTGGTCAACTCCTCCCTTATATAGGTTTTCCAAGGGTGGTTACGAATTGATGATATCATCAATTTGAAGCATGGTCTCTACATGTTAGAATCAAGCAAGAAGACAGTCGATCTTAGGGTTCTGGCATGTTTTGGACGCAATGGAAGCGTTAGTTTCTGCTAATTCTGAACCAATAATGAGATATAGGATTCACATGGAATCAAAGATTCAGGATGGTTTCCTTTTTCCATGACAGATTCATGATCTTACATAGTCACTTGTATACTGTGTAACATGCCCATCAAGTGGGAGGTATAGTTTGTATATTTACACTCAAGTATTCTTTATCATTCTTTATGTTTCTCCAATAATTACTTTGGCCATGTTGGCCTTTAGTGGGAGACTGTTATCGTTAGTGTCCATGTGAAAGGCCAAATGGCCACCGGACACTTCTTTGTATATGTTCTTTAATAAAACATATAGTGGCCTGACCAATCACAGACTGTAAGTTTGACTGCATTTGTAAGACCTAAGAAGTGTGTCTTCATGTTCCGTGTGTAGAGTGTTTTTCTACATATTATGCAGCCTCTTTGGAGTGTGTGGCCTTATGAGCTCGATTTTCTACTCCGAGGATATCATCGTGGAGCTCTTGAGAAGGAGAGCACATTGTGGTGCATTGCCATCAAAATAATTTAGCAATAAAAAATTCACCAAGGTGATCTCAACCTTCCTAGGAAATGCATCGACTCAAATTAATGTTAATGGCTAAGTTTTGAAGGTGATCAAAATAAAAAGATCGATTAGACAAGGGTGCCCATTGGCTCCCCTCCTCTTTACCATTGCCACGCAAGGGATTAGCCGACTGGCCTCCACTAGCCCCGTGACCATGGCCAAATCACCATGAGACTTTTTGTCGATGATATAAACACATTTTTCCACAACAATTGTACCAGCCTAGAGACATTCTGGAGGTGCCTATATACTTTTTGCAAAGCCTCTCAATCCAAAATCAACCACTCAAAGGCTGCTTTCAGAGCTATTATGGGGATGCAACCCGACCTTCTCTTTGATCATGGCTGTCAAAACATTCCTCCTGGCCAAATTTTTGGGCTTCTTGAGATTCCCTTGGGCTTTAATTTGGTATCTCATTGGAGAAGCAATGGAATTCAGTCCTAGTCAGACTGGAAAGCAACTTAAACTATTGGAGAGGTATGCAAATCAATCTCACTGGTCGCGCAATGGTTATCAACATGTTCCTCATTTTATCGACCATTTACTTCCTCTCTTGTTGGAGACCAAAAGAGCAAAAGCTATCCAAACTAGAAAGTATTTGCAAAAATTTTGTTTGGACGGGTCACCATAATAGGAGGGGGTGCCTAAAATCAAGTGGTCCATCTACACTAGCCAAAGGGATAGTGGGGGCCTTGGTATTCTAGATATTGGGTGCATGGCTAACAAAATTGCGACAAAATGGATGATTAAAGCATGGCACAATGAGGAGGCCTTGTGGGCCAACTTGATCTTCATAAACAAGAATGTGTTGACTTTCATGGGATTCTTGAATTGGAAGGATCTTGACACTCTAACCCTTTTCTTTTCTCCGATCCTAATTTTCTTGAAAGGCTCAAATCTTGTGTGCTCCCTATGGAGGAGTTGGAATAAAGTCAAAAGCTTCATAAGAATCAATGACGATTGAAAGTGGGCAGCCCATATCAGATAGAGTGAATCTATTTGGTTTCGAATCCAAGGCATCTGGATGTGGAATCTTGGAACATTCATAATGCCAAGAGGCTATGGAACAAAGGCTTCAAAAAATGGAAACATCTCTGGAAACAAGACACCAACGAGTGGATCAACTTCGAGGATATTGACCCTCGCATCAACATTACCTATGAAGAATGGAGTACTTTACAAAGTAGACAGCTTGCCTGGGACTGCTCTACGGTTCGTCTTCTCATGGCATGATCCACCGTGCCCGCTTGGTCTTAGATGGCACAATGGCAATTGCCTAACAAAAATCCCGAACATCAAAGAAATCATTGATTATCAGGTCAACCTCAACAAGAAGCGGTGCTTGTCGTGGACATGGCTTTGGTGGGATATGAAGTTCATGGCTATCTAGCACCCTCTCATAGAAATCAAAAAGTCTGTTCTCTTATGGAAAATTCTTCATCGAGGAATCTGGACCAACCTTAAGGCTAGTAAAATTTATGGTGTGCCTCCTTGGTGCAAGCGATGCTACCGGTCCATTGAAGATATTGCTCACATCTTCTTTACCTGTTCCGACTCCAATAGGCTCTGGAAGATTGTCACAAAGAAAATTAGACTTCATAAACATATTAGTTAGAAACAACATCTATTGGGATAAGCTAACGAATGCTCCACGACTCTCTAAAATGCCATCAGAGGGGAGGTCCTATGGAAGATATGTTGGGAAAGATGTTCTTATAGCTTTGGTGACTCCCCCAAAGAGTGATGGATTGAGAAATCGATGTTCCTCCTCAATAAAAGAATCACTAGCTGTAAGAAATCGTCCCGCCCCCTTTAGGCATCATCAAGTGCTCCTTTGGATCAACAACAAGCTTAAACCCAAGTGGGCCCTACATGAGTGTGATGAGAGGGTGATTAACCTTCTTTCTAATGCCATCTAAACTCTGTAAAATCTACCCCTGCTCTATGGGATTCGGGACATCCTGTGGGCACTAGTCCCCTTCACTTGTACTTTTCTTTTAATTAATACAAGTCCGAGAGACTAGGCTAAGGCCGAACTTCCTTTATTAAAAAAAATAATTAAGCTAAAACTTAGTACGTGCACAAACTTACATGGACTCGAGTGTTAGTTGAAATTCCAGCAAGAGAACAGGATGGGTACAAAAATTAATGTGATATTCAGAATGTTGGGGAATCCCATAAAAAAGTCAAATTATTTTTGTAGCTTATCACTTATCTATTAGCGCATACACATACACTTTTTCTCTCGTGTCTCCTTGTCTCTGTATGCTACTAGACAAGCCCAACAATATATTTTTAGAAGATTTTGCTACAACATTTAAAAATGTACAGGAATATTATATTGTAAAGCTGTTAATATTAACCTTGTCTTGATTGCTATATTTCAGACTATATCTTCCTTTGTATTCAAGGTGGACATACCGGCAATTTCTTTTATCTATCAATATGTAAACTAAACGGATGAAATATTGGAAACATACATAAACATCCATTTAGGTACATTCATACATAAATAGGTACACACATGCATACATAAATACACACCTATCTTCATACATACCTGCATGCACACATACATATATGCACACATTGATACATTTATTCATGCATCCATGCATATATACATGAATACATACATACATACATACATACATATATACAAACATTCATACATACATACATACACACATATATACACACATGTACAAACATAAATACATACATACATATATCCATACATATATACACGTGCATACATACATAATATGTACATAGATATCCATGTATGCTTACATGCATACGTGTGTGTATATATATATATATATATATATATATATATATATATATATATATATATATATATATATATATATATATATATATATGTATATATATACATACATACATATGTTAGTACATATATGTATGCATACATACTTACACACACATACACACACACACACACACACACACACATATATATATATATATATATATATATATATATATATATATATATATATATATATATATATATATATATATATATATATATATATATATATTTATATTTACATGCTAATATTCATACATACATACATATACATATGTATATAAATAAATGTTTACACACATGCACACACACACACACATGCCTGGATATTCTTAGATATGCTCCTTTACTTGTACAATGATTCTTTTTATTCCTTCATGGAAGGGAGACTATGCCTGGGAGAACTTCCTTAAAGAAAAAAAAAACATAAATACATAAATATGTACATATAGACACACATATATGCATGCATTTTTTCATAAGCTTGCATTGACACCTTACATAGTCTCGCACACACTATTGATTGGATAAGCAAAAGTTATGAATTGACTACTACCATTCGTTGCACGAATCAAGTCACCTTATTGGATTGATATTTTTCTTCCCTTCCATTAGACCTAGATTTTCACGGGTAGTTATCTATATTTGCAACATACATGTGGTTTTTATGAAGCGTTATATGATTATGTTATACATGTGTTGGATAATGATCAATAAAAAGTCACCTACCTTGAGCTTGCACTATTTGATGTTCTATTTGAAATAAAAAACCTTGCAAGTGTTTGATGTAGTATAATTAGAGTCATAGTTTGTTGCAAGTTCTTTGGTATCATTGGTATCACGTAGTGAGTATAGATAATGCATATGAACCATGTGTGGAACAAAGGCTTCAAAAAATGGAAACATCTTTGGAAACAAGACAACAATCAATGGATCAACTTCAAGGATATTGACCCTAGCACCAATGTCACCAATGAAGAATGGAGGAGTCTGCAAATCAGACTTCTTGCCTAGGACCGATTAAAGTTCGTCTTCTAATGGGACACAACACGCCGAGCCCACTTGGTCTCAGATGGCACAATGGTAATTATCTTACAAATATCACGAATATCAAAGATACCATTGAGTATCAGGTTAACCTCAATAAGAAATGGTGTCTGTCATGGATGCGGTTGTGACAAGACATGAAGTTCATGGCTATCAGGCACCCTCTCATAGAAATCAAAAAGTCTATCTTCTTATGGCAAATTCTTCATCATGGAATCTAGAACAACCTAAAGGCTAGAAAAATTTGTGGGTTTCCTCCCTAGTGTAAGCACTGCTACCTGTCCATTGAAGATGTTTCTCACATCGTCTACAAGCTTTGGAAGTTTGTCAGAAGGAAAATTAGACTTCAAAAACATATTAGTTGGAAACAAGTGCTGCTGGGAGAAGCTATCGGCTGCTTTGCATCTCTCTAGAATGCCATCAGAGGGGAGGTCCTATGGAAGATCTGGTGAGAAAGATGTGCTTATAACTTTGGCGACTCCCCCAAAGATTGGTCGATTGAGAAATCATTGTTCCTCCTCGGCAAAAGAATCGCTAACTATAAGAAATCCCCCCTTCAGACACCATCAAGAGCTCCTTTTGATCAACGACAAGCTTAAGCCCAAGTGGGCCCCGCACAAGGGTGATGAGAGGGTGATCAACCTCCTTTGTAATGCCATCAAAGCTCTGTAAAAGCTTCTCCTACTACTCCTACTTTGCGGGATTTGGGGGATCCCGTGGGCACTAGTCTCCTTCACTTGTACTTTTCTTTTGTTTAATACAAGTGTGGGAGAGTAGGCCAAGGCCGAACTTCCTTTATTAAAAAAAAATATAGGATATATGATAGATGATTGAGAGCTACGTTTAATTCAGCCATACTCAAGAGCATATTATCTTGTATAGATTAGTCTTGGTACGAATCAATACGAAGTCGTCAAATGAGCTTAATAGTTTGTATTGTAAAATGAGCTTTCTCATTTTCTTAGATTGGTCTTGGTACCTTGCCCTTTATTTTTTAACTTATTTAATAACCACATATGTTGATTCTATCATAAACAATAAAAAATAAGAGTACGTTTCATTATTTTGTGAAGACTTTCAAGACTTCTTAATATGGCGTTTCGGGTTATCTATTTGAGCCCTTAATGCTTTGCATGCTAAGTCTTCATCAAATATGATGATTTTATATAAGATATATCGATGGAATCGAGTGAGATTATTTTAAAGTTATCCGTAATCAAGCATGTTTTTTGGTTGAAGTAGATGATTGAGTGGGGAATGTTTTACAAATGGGAAGGCAAAATTAGTATTGTCAATACCGGAAATTCCAACTACTAACATGGTTGCTCATTTAGAATAACGTATCATAATAATCTTGACATTTCATATGGCCCTTTCATAACAAAGTATTCATTGATCGCAAAATGGTCCATTGATAAGAAATTACGCAATGATTACAACATTATGTGTGGGCGCTATGGTTCTCTTGTAAGTCATCAATTCTAATAATATGATGTTAGCTAATTAACAACTTTTGATGTTATGTAATAATCATCAAAGAATATTTTGACATCAACTCTAGTTATTGATATAACATGGAAATTATATATTTTACTCTTCTTCATAGGCTTATTAGGAGTATCCCATGATTTCAAAATAATTTTTTGATGTGTAGAAACCAAATGCGTTTGAAATATAGATAGATGGAACATGCTTAGATGATATTTGAAGTTTTTTTCTCATCTATAGTTAAAGTTTTGTGTTATAGGGTTAAAGATAAGGAAAAAGTGATAATCATGAATTTTTTTCCTCATTATAGGAAAAATGCACTATGGAAATAAGAAATTATTGCTTTTTTGTTGAAAATGTGGATGTGGATGTTTTTGTTTTGTTTATATTATTCGAAATGATTTTCTTCATTGAACAAGTATAACATTATATCCATATTTTCTTAGCTTTTTATACTATGATAAATAAGGTTCTAGAAGGTTATAAATACTTTCTCAACAGAAAATTGAATGCTTGATGGGGATAAGAGATAATTTAATAAGAATTGTGTCTTTTATTCTAAGTATTGTACTATTTAATTCAAATTTATAATTTTTTTTTCGTTGGGTTTTCCATTTACTTTATTGTCGAGGACTCTACGATTAGATTTACCTCCGATGGAAGTAAATAATTAATTTAGTCAAATGAATGTTAACAATAAAACTTGAGAAAAGGTTATTCGACAAAGATTTTAAACAAGATTATTCGACCGTAACAATAGAACTAGTAAAGTAACCCTTATAAAATTATATAAAGAAATTAAGGTTTACTTAGGATGCAAAAAAAAAAAGAAAAAAGCACCCATGATGGTGAATTCTATATTCCGTAAAATCATAATATCAAGTTGGAACGATTTTTTTTAAATGTGAACATTCTGTAATTAAGGTATAAGAATAACATATGTAAATGATAATTATATTGATTATAATATTGATTATCATCTACTTGATAACTTGATTTCGTGTATAAACTGCTACGTGCCAATTCTGTGGCAATAATTAAAATTGCGTACTCGTATTATTTATTCATTTTCTATGAATTACACTATTCATTTTGTATGAAATATCGGAAATGATTTACACTAGTGAATTTGTATGATTTATTGATTTTGTATGATTTACACTTTCCATTTTGTATGAATTATTAATACAAAATTAGACTATTCATTTTGTATGATCCATTCATCCAAAATTACACTATTCATTCTATCAGTAATGATTTAAACTATTCATTTTGTATGAATTATTCATACAAAATTACACTATTCATTTTGTATGATTTATTCACACAAAATTACACTATATATTTTTTACGAATTAGCCTTAATGATTTACACTATTATTTTGTATGAAGTATTCAAAAAACAAAATTACATTCATTTTGTATGATCCATTCATTAAAAATTACACTATTCATTTTTGTATGAATTATCTGTAATGATTTACATTGTTCATTTTGTATGATTTACACTATTCATTTTGTATGGATTATTCATACAAGGTTACACAATTCATTTTGTGTGATTTATTCATACAACATGACACTATTCATTTTGTATGAATTATCTATAATGCTTTACACTATTTACTTTGTATGATTTACACTATTCATTTTGTATGATTTATTCATAGAAAATCATACTATTCATTTGTATGATTCATTCATACAAAATGACATTGTTCATTTTGTATGAATTATCCGTAATGATTTACACTTTTCATTTTTTATGATTTACACTACTCATTTTGCATGAATTATTTATACAAGATTATACAATTCATTTTTTATGATTTATTCATACAAATTACACTATTCATTTTGTATTATTTACACTATTATCTTGTTTGAACTATTGGTAATGATTTACACTATTCATTTTGTATGATTTATTCATTTTGTATGATTTATTCATTTTGTATGATTTACACTGTTCCTTTTGTGTGAATTACACTCTTCATTCTATAAGATTTATTCATACAAAATTACACTATTCATTTTCTATGATTTACACTATTCATTTTGTATGAATTATCCGAAATGAGTTTCTAAGAATTGATACTAGAAACGTTCCTTCACTTTGGTACTTCTTTTTCATATCAATAATACTATTAATAAAGGCTGATATCCGTCAATGTTATCAATATGTTTGCTTTTTACGTTTCTTTTGACGTTTCTTGAGCAAACATGAAAGGTTTAGACAAAAACAATTACTTTTGTCTGAGCATTTCAAAATATTTTGTGCAGTAATGTTCAAGTAATATCCAATGCAAAATTTACGTAAGATGATCATTGTATTGATTTTAACCATTTAAGTGGCCTATTTATCACAATTAATTAAATAAATTTTTATGTGATCAGATTGGTATTTCTATATATAACTAGTTATTAGATTTTTATGTAATAACTTAATTCAATAGACTTCTATATGATTAGATATTTATATATTCAATTTTATAAAATTGTATATAATCAGGTTATTAGTCTTGTATATAACCCAAAAAAAAATTCAAGTATGTAATCTTTCGTCATAATCACCTAAAATTTTAGCTTTATTTATAATGATTTGTAATCAAGAGGCATAATGGTAAGGGGTTAGAAACCTTTACGTATCATGACTGGCAATGGAAATAATTTTATTACTCGTACCGCAAAAGTGCTTGCATGTCTTATTGTTAAACATTATTGTGTTAAATTATTCATGTACAATGAATGTAATTCTGCTCGACTAAAAGTTGATGAAATGAAATAAGCAACAGAAATCAACCAGAAAGCCAAAAACATGTCCTAAGATACATACTTGTAGAGATATCATGAATACTCTATAAATTTATGGTAGGAAATCCTCTATAAATTTACGGTAGGAAATACATGTCCAAGTGATCAATACTCAAGATACATCTTTGATTAGAAAACATAAGCATTATGATTATAAATATCCCAATTAGTTTTCAAATACTGATTCGATCATTAATGAAACACTTCCCATTTAAATATCTCATACGCAAGCGTGAATGAAAAGGTAATGAGATGAGAATGTTTGATAAAAATGAAATCTATCTATGTATTTTTCTTTCTGTTCACGTGTATATGTATGCATGTTCTCTGTTTGTTTGTTTGTTGTATGTATAGATCCGTGCATGCATGCTTGTATGTGCATATATATATATATATATATATATATATATATATATATATATATATATATATATATATATATATATATATATATATATATGTGTGTGTGTGTGTGTGTGTGTGTTTGTGTGCGTATCTATGTGTGAATATACACGCACACAAACATTCATTCATACATGCGTTCATGCAAAGAGACAATAAAAACATTATATATATATATATATATATATATATATATATATATATATATATATATATATATATATATATGAATGTGTTTGCGCGCACGTGCAGGTGGGCTCCCGCATGTGTGTGATATATGTATATACGTTTGTATGTATGTCTGTGCACATAAATGTTTGCATCTATATCTACGTATATAAGAGTATCATTATTTGTATATGTGTGTATGTATATATAACTTTATTTATTTTTTATTTATGTATGTAAATATTTATGAATGGATCCGTTCATATATGTAAGCTACTATATATATATATATATATATATATATATATATATATATATATATATATATATATATATATATATATATATATATATATATATATATATATATATATATATGCATGAATGTATGTATTCATGCATGAACTCATGTATGTATACATGCACATGCATGCATATATGTATGTATATATCTACGTATGCATGCGTGCATGTGTGTGTATATATGTATACTAGTAAATGATTAAATGTGTACGTACGTGGGCATGTACCTCTGTGTGAATGCATCTATATATGTGTATACATATGACTGATGCATGTATATGTATGGATATACTAATAAATTATTAATTATGTACATACGTGTAGATATGTATGTATGGATGTAATTATGTATAGATGTATACGTGTGTATATAAGGTGTATTTTACGTATGCATCCTTGTATGTAATTATGCTTATAGATATATATAAGTTAGTACGCGCATATGTGTATGCGCGCACATATAATTTAATGATATTTATATCCTATGAGAGAATTTATCAATATGCTCAAGAGAATATTAAAATAAAAAAACTAAAGTTTTTCCCTAAACGTATAGAAAGTAAGGAGGCATTTGCCAAGCATTCAATCAGAAATTTCAATGACAAAGAGAAAGATCGGTACGTTCATAAATATATGGACTCGTTTGTTGGTTGCAATTCCAACAAGTGGACAGGATGGGTACAAATGATGTCAAAATTCACAATGTTGGCGAATTCCATAGCACATTTAAATAATTTATTAAAAATGTCAAACGACTTCTGCATCTTAACGTTTATGTATTAGCCAATATACAGACACTTTTTCTCTCTTGTCCCCTTGTCTCTCTATGACTCTAGACAAACCCAACAACATATTTCTACAAGATTTTGCTACAACATCGAAGAGTATACAAGAAAATTACATTGTAAAGTTGTTAATATTCTTTTCCCAAAAGGAAGTTTGCTCGAAGCTTAATCTCCCTAGCTTGATTAAGTTAAAACAACAAAGTTTAATTTTGCAATCAAACATTGTTTTGGGTTTTCCTAAAAGTCGATTGCACATATTTCCTGCCATATGTTCCATAAAACTTGTCCTTTGATGGAATTTCACAAGGTACGAGGACATCCGATTGTTTCACCAAGGACCACTTGCTTCTAACTGATATGTCTCTTTATACTTAGAATTCTTGCAGCATCTCGCCAAACTACATTACTCTTAGGGCAGGAATAGAAAAGATGGCCAATGTCATCACGACCATTGGGGGGGGCATAAAACTTATTTTCTCTGATATTGGTCCAAATTGCCTTATGAACAATCTCCCACATAAGAACCAAATTTTTAACCTCAATGAGAGGATGCCACAAGTTGCCACATTTCAATCGCCAACTAATAATACGTCAATTCAAGCACCATGTTCTATTAAGGGGATTATGTAGCCCAAATGGATTGTTGAACCTGGGTATCTTGTTCAAGCACCTAGAGGAGGGGCCTAGAGGCCTCCCAAGAATTAGCTCTTCATCTTTTAAGGCATCACCTCATAGTCAACACCCCTACAAGGTTTGATGTCGTGATATCTAATCCAAATTCTATTTTCATGATTCCAAAGACGTTTACACATATGAAATCCTTTGTTCCAAAGTTACCCTTTGAAAATTCTTTGAATTCATCTTATTAATTCCATTAATAGGCAACCAAATAGAATCCTTTTGTCTAATTTTGGAAGCCCACTTTCAATCGTCATTGACCTCGATGAACGGCCTCAAATTGTTCCAGATTATCCAAAGGAGGCAGACAAGATATAATCCCTTGGGAGAAGTTTGAAAAGAAGAAAATAAAAGGTTGAGAAGCTCGTGCCCCTTCTAGCTAGGGATGATATTCAGAGACAATGATTCCTTGTTTCTAAAAATGAACTATGCCCATGTCTGTTTGGGGTTGCACCCAGCTTTGGTCATCCATTTGGCTACCACCCTATCTGCCATATCCCTAATGTCTAGAATGCCCGGAATACCCAATCCACCCTCAAATTTCTAGTAAGTACATGTGGTCCATCTCATCTTGGGGTCTCTTATTCCAGTCCCTCATCCAAAGGAAATTCCTACAAGATCTCTCGAACTTTGTTAGTTCTTTGCTTTTTTCGTTTCCAATGGGCCAAAAAAAAATCATAAACAAGATGAGAAAGGTGTTAATAACCATCATCCTCCCATCCAGGTTGAGTTGCATTCCCTTCCAATATGCACATTTTTTGTTGAGTTTCTAAAGCACTCATTTCCACCTTTGACCCATAGAGACATCAAACCCCATTAGCACCCCAAGCACATCAAACCTCTGGCTGCGAACAATCTTCTAACAGGCTTAATTGATAAGAAACCGGGGGGGCGGGGATTTGAAAGTTCCTTTAAAGCTTTCTAAGAATGGTTTATTCTAGATCTAGAGGAAATCCAAAAGGTTTTAAGGCATTGCCAAACGGTAGAAATACACGAGATATTGTTATGAACTAAGGTCGTCATGTCATGCACAAAACATATCATAGTTAGAAGGCTCTTGTTATTAGGAAGCAACAAGCCCTGGATTTTATTCCTCTTCATGTGGTGGCTCACCAAACAGCTCAAGGCATCCTTAGCAATGGCAAAAAGAAGAGTAGTAAGAGGAAAACCCTATCGTATGAGTGTTTAAGCCTAATATTTTTAGAGATTTCCATTGACATTAATCCGGGCCATGACATTCCCCAAGATTTGTTAACACTAATTGTGTCTTGACTGCTCATATTTATATATCTATGGTTTATGTGATGATTCTATGTTCGATGTATGAAACGGGTCTCTCATGTTTAATGGCTAGTATATTTGTTCATTAAGTGCAAAGAGACATCTCTTTTAAACTTAAGGATGGTCAAATGTGACAATACGTATGCAACGCCCATAGAAACTATAGAAAAATCGTGTTTTGAAAAAACAAGTTCTAACAAAAAAAAAAAAGAAAAACAAGGTATATTTAGAGTGGAAGTCTGTTTTTATTTTTAGATAGTTCCTTGAGATCCAACCTCAAGGATTCTATGGTGGATGGCTTCGTTCTGATAAAATTTTATTAATTAAAAAATGAATTCATTGACTTTATAACATCGAACTTTAATTTTATGGTTGACATTTTTTTGTACACTAGAAAATCATACAATTAAAGGAAAGAATCTAATTTTAAATTAAAATATCTCAATGAGATATTAGTTTAATAATGCTTATATAATCTTAGGAATTAAAAGCGTTCCTAAACATCGATTAAAGTTTTCCTCAAAAGACACAACGTTGGATTATGCTCTTGATTCTTGAAAATAAGTATTAAGTTGGTAGTTCATTCACTATTTTTCTGCTTGCATATCTCGTGTAGATTAAGAGCTACAATGTCTATATGTACATATGTAAAGGAAAGTATCTTTCCTTGTAATTTTGGGTATGCACAAGAAACATGAGCATACATACACATTGTACATACATACATGCATGCATGCATACATACATACATAAATACATACATACGAACATACGTACATACATGCATATCTACATAAATAATCAATTAATAAATACATACATACATATGTGCATGCATACATACATAGCATACTTAGATACACACATACATGCATACATGTATAGATATGTACATCATACAAAGATTCATATATAAATACATACAGACATACATAAATGGATAGTCATTCATGCATGCATCCAAAGTTGATCCAATATGTTTGCATTTTGCATATGTGTGTATATGAGGCTGTATTCTAGCTTATAAAATGATTCGAAATAAGACGTGATGGAAGAATTTGTGATTCAAGACTTGAAAACATAGTTTGGCATGTTTTTTTTTGTAGAAGCTGATGTGCTATTAAGGAGAATTAGTATTACATTAGAAATTGCGTATTCCTAATATTGTCATCATATAAAACGAGAAAAGATTTACACAATTCATTTTGTATGATTCTCTAGGGCACCCATTGTATGAATTATCCGTAATGAAAAGATGCTAGATAATACTAGTGATCTATTGTTTTCTAATTGTTGTCGATTAAAAGCTGATCTACTTATGTTGTAGACATTCAAATTTCAAGAGGTGGTATGATTTTCTGCTTCAACATGCCCATGATATTTGATGAAGTCATAATAATCAATAGACATCAACCAGAATACAACTTGAATCAATAGGTTGAAGCAACCTAGACACATTTCCTAACATACATACTTCGAACCCAATCACATGAGACATCAAGTACTGAAACTTCTACTCTTGAAAAGGAGAGCAATCAAGTTTCATTGTAAGAAATTCTTAAGAAAATACAAAATTAGATAGATGTGTACCATCACAAAAGCATGATGTAGAGATCTCACCACATAGATTACTTGGAGTCTCAAGCTGCACCACTGACTGTATGAAATGCAAGGTGCATTCAGTTGTCATCAGTACATTGGTGGGGGATAGTTTAAATAAATCCAGAAAAGTTTACAAAGAAATATGGGGGTCATGTGTTGGCTAAAGTTCCAACAAGTTGACAATATGGGTACCCAAATGATTTTCACATTCACAATCGTTGGGAAATCCCATAACACATTTGAAAAATTCATAAAAGAAGTCAAATGACGTTTGGAGCTTGTCACTTATCTTCTAGCACATACAAAAACACACACTCTTTTTCACTTTGTCTCCTTGTCTCTATATGCTTCTCCCACCGAGATATTCTACAAGATTTTATTACAAGATTTAACAATATACAAGAAGTTATATGTTTTCTTCAAGTTCTTCCTCACCACATATTCAAGCTTTAGTTTATCCATTATAGACATAAATAGTTCGGATTATCTATAGAATTGTGTCCTTTTTAGAAATTCTAATTGCCATATCAAGGGGCTCAAGAATAAGTTTGATGGATATTAGTACATCAAGATAAATAAAGACTAGTGGATGAATTCTTGTGTAATTCTTGTTATAATCTCTACTGTACTTGCACAGTATCAAGGTTTGTATACAAGAAGGATGGCTTGGTATTTTCAATTATCTTTTTCATCTTCTATCTTGATTTTGGTGGAAAATATTTGGCTTTGTGACTTTGTCTTTCTTCCTATCCCTATTTATCCCATACTTTGTCTCTTAGTTTCATCTTTTCCTTCCAATTTCTCTTTCTCAATTAATTGACGATTTCCCCATAGACATGAACTTAGAAAGCCTAAATTCCTTTTTTAACCACAAAAGATCACATGTTTTATCAACTTTACTTAGGTGAGGGATTCATATCCCATGTTAGGGAAAATTCTCAACATTTTGTCTAACTAAAGACTGGTCCCTAGACCTCATATCCTCGTTTAAAAAAATAAAAGGGATTGCCCTATTACAATAACAGTTGATGGACTAATTTAAGAAAATATCAACCTCATTTTAATAATCGCACTCCATCGTCTTCATCATATCCTCCTTCATAATCATGGGAAACTCATTTCCTATACGGAATAAAGAAACTAAAAGGGATTGCCCTATTACAATAACACCTGATGGACTAATTTTAGAAAATATCAACCTCATTTTAATAATCGCACTCAATCGTCTTCACATTTCATGGATGTAAAGCATGATCTTTTGAGCCTTGTATTTTTAATCATTTTTTATGCCATATAGGATACTTTTATCAGTTCTTCTCATTTTTGTTGGCTTCATTCTACCAAAATTATCTCCATTTTTCTCCATATTATCATCACCTTTTTTCTTGCTAGGAGATCTCCTTAAGTTTCCTAGTGGTGATGAGATGACATTTTGGATTTTTTTATGGCACAACCTTAGTGCTACTTATAGCTTCTAGCATGTTGGACGCCTATTTGAAGACTCGGATGGATATGGCATAGCCAATAACAATTGTGGAGAGATAGAGAGACCTTCATTCAAGCTACACCACGAAGGCGAAGATAGATAGAGAGAGAGAGAGAGAGCAATGAACAATCTCCTTCCCACACATTGAAAAGGAACTTGAGAAGAAAAGAGATAAAATTCTTCTCTCAAACATGTATGCACAAATCTAAAGAGTAAAGTGTGCCTATGGATTAAGTGATCAAAAGTCACTTTCTTATACAAATGTAGGAGCCCTTTTGGCCAATCAAAAAGGAGATAAGGCTTTAGATGAGATTACCCTCTTATTTTGAGAGAGTTCACACACAAAGAATAAAGCTCATAGTTAAAAATCTCCCCCCTGAGCTTGATTATACAACTAGCTCTTTGGGAACTATCCTTTCCTCACAACTAAACTAGGGTGGTACAAAATATATATTTCTTTCCCATGTACAAAGAAGGTGGTACAATTTTTATATCCGTCCTTCAAAAAACTCATGGGTGGTAAAAATCCTTCCCTATATATATGAGGATCATACAAAGGGATGTCTTACAATACATCATCATAGGTGAAATTGACTTGATCTTCTTCTTCATTTTTCTCCTCAACAACATTGATGTTGCTTGGCCTTTTGTTGAAAGCTCCTTTGTTGCTGTTGTTGTTGCGTAGACAACAATGCTTTGTAGCATGGTTGGGTTTACCACATATTTTCAAGGGTTAACTTGAAAGTAGTCCTTTGTCAAATGGTTGGTGAGATTAAGATGAATAAATTTTGTATCTCTTACAATCAAGGCATTTGTAGTGAATTCATCATGTGTTTTCAACTTATTTTCATGTTGTTGTACATAAAAAATAACAACCCTTGGTCTAGGGATACAACATTTCTCCTTCAGAACGGTTAAAATTTGTCCAAACTTATCATCAAGCACGGCTTTGAGTAGGATGGCTACCTGATCCTCATTTTCAATAGGGCATTGCACATAAGCTAATTGGGAACAAATACTCTTTAGCTTGTTTACAAGGGTAGGTATCTCTTCTCCTTGTGACATGTAAGAGAATAAGTGCTATTTTGGAGTTTCTAAAAATTGCTCCAAATTTTTGCTTTAGAGTCATCCATAGTTGGTTTTTTGTGGTGCAATCATCTAGGAAATGTACATAGTTATCATCAAGAGAGGTGAATAACATCCCAAGTGCATGTTCATCTTTTTCAGAGAAATTCGGTAGCCCTCTTCTATGCTCAACTATTTTGTTTGGTGCCAATGGTTTTGTGAGGATTCAAACTTGTTTAGTCATGAGATGGCCTTTAATTTTAATTTGCTATGTGTGGAAACCTTGGCCATTAAATTTTTCTAGAGCCTTTTCACTCATGTTGGAGAGGTATTAACAAGTGTGATAGTCTTGGCACTGTCTAACTACTTGCAAAAAATATCTCTAATGTGAATACAATTGGTTACAAAATCATCAACACTTTGTATGCCCTATGAGTTCACAATGTACAATGATCAAACTTATATGGCCTTGTGTAATTATCTCTGAGTGCTCTTGCAACCATTGTCCAAGTGCGCACCTGTCATGGAAAGTTTTGTACTTTGATTTAGGCTCATATGTAAGTATGTTGTTTGTGCTATGGAAGCCCTGCAAACACTTAATGGATTGTCATTAGCCTCCCAAGCTTCTCAAACCTAGAAAGAATTGCATAGAGCTTTAAAATGAAGATGGAAGAGATTGATTATGAGGAAAGATTCAGAGATAAATCTTGCAAAAAGAGTGTAAGTATCATAGGATAAATCCAAAAAACATCATACCGTTACTTTGCTATGGACCTTATCTTCTACCTCCAAACCTTGGACACTATGCTTCACATTATGTCATGCATTCTGACTGACAACTTCAAGAGGCATATGTTGATTCATAGTTCTCCAAAAGAGTAAGCACCTCCCTTGTCCATCAACGAGCATAGACCAAAAACATTATAAGCTTCGCAGAGCTTAGTTGCAAAGCAACACTATAGCTTTGTTGAAGTAGAACAACACTGCAACTAGATTATTATGGATTCAAAAAGACCACAGATAAGAGAGCTACTATCACATGATGTAAGTGAGCAACAAGAAATCATGCCAGAATTGTACATGGTATGTTGGAGCCAACAACCATCATTACTCACTTAGCTTATGTGATAGACTCTAAAAGAGAGAATGTTATGCTCTAATACCTTCATCTATCTTTGATGATGGAGGCACAAAGTGCAAGACTGCACTCTTATCATGATTGTACTATGGAGAAGGAGCCTATGGTTGCGATGGTGTGAGGAAGACATGAAGACAATCCTATTGCAAACGGTCTAGGATAGGCAAAGTAGATTGGAATTCAAAAGAACCTTAAGAACCCTCTGCACATAGATTGAACAAATTTATCGTTGTGCATATGGCGCTTTGATATGAGTGAAGACTTAGATGAATATGGCACAACCAATACGAATGGTGGATAGATAGAGAGATCTTCATTCAAGATACACCATGAATGTGGAGATAGTTAGATAGAGAGAGCACGAGAGTGAGCAAGAGAGATATTTCATGTTCTAATACTCTTTTGTGATATTTCATGTAGCTTCATGGTCATGAAAAGGGAGAATGCTACATGGGCTTAAACTATATGGTCAATTTCCTTTCTTTCTTTCTTCATCTTTTCCCCTTCTATCCCATTTTTCCTCTCTTATATACACAATAAATCTATATTTTATATGTTGGAATTCTAGGTCTATGCAAACACATAAACAACACAAGAAGAAGAAGATTAAACACAAAATTTATGAAAAATTGAATGTACAAAAGATAAGTGATTCGTTAGGGCTATAGGACTATGTACAAGCTGGGGGGAAACATCCTTAAGAGATAAAATTTTGCCCCGATAGTCCTACATAAGTTCACACACATCACTAGTGAAATATATCAACAAGTCCCTAGGAGTGATGCAGTGAACAAGGAGCTAGCACACATGTATAAGGAAGTGCCAATTTATGTGGAAATTTATCAATCAACAAAAGCAAGTAAGCCAAAAGCTTTGCAAAAAACACTGAGTCACAACAAAGGAGAACAAAGACATGTTCTCTATTCCTTTTTACCTAAAGACCATGATATCAAGCAATAAAGTGGGAATTTTACAATATCTAGAAAGCATCACTTGTTCTTGCTTGTATATATTGTCACTAGAAGCTTGATCTCATATCCCAAGTAGTCAAGATAGATATAATAAAATACTTGTTGCCATGAAAACTAGTTGTTCAGCATGATCAAGAATCCCACATCATGATCTTTGACAAGAGATTAGAGTTGAAGGTAAAAGTAAGAGTTCGGGAAGCTCCTTCATTACATCTATAACCTCAACAAGCACAGATTATAGCTGATTAAAAGCTACTCGAAAATCAGAGTACATGTGTTGCAAAAATCCGAACATTTTAACAAGGCAATTAAGATCATCCCCTTTGTATAGTTAAGATCCTCATTGAATGCTGGGCCATATTCACAGAATATGAAGTACATTTCACAAAAGCATTCCCAAGAGAAGATTATAATCAACAAAATTATACTAAGAAACATTCACACATGATCAGAGAAAAGCTCAAGATAAATCAAGCTGAAGACAAAGTGGAAGCAGAACTTGACATTATATTTCTATTAAAATGATGTTTTACATTTCATGTGTTTTAATACAAGAGTAATATGAATCTACAATAGAAGCTGATCATAGCTTTCCTCAGGCTCAAGCATAATGGGATCCTCTGGAACACTAGAACACATATCCTACCTCTCTTGCTCCAAGATTGGCTCTTCAAGGTCAACCATGTCCCCCGGTTCATCTGCAAGTGGGGGAACAGGCTCCCTTGAAGCCGGTTGGAATCTCTCCATGTCTGCAATGTGCTTCCTTCCAACCTCTTGGTCTTCATCTGGGCATTCATTCAGCCCATTGATTCTCATTCTAATGAAGCTCACTTGAGCATCATCCTTCTCCACAGCTATGCAGTGCCTGAACATCTTTAAGGAGCAAGCCAGAGTCATTCCTGAAACAACAGAAAACCACTTAGAGGCCTCAATCAACATGATGACTAATGAAAATTGTTAAAATTGAAATTACCTGTGCCCGAAAAAAGGTCTAGGACCCAGTCATCATCATTGGAGAATAGTTGAAGCAATCTCATAATGAGCTTTTGTGGCTTCTGATAGGGGTTAACCAATGTCATGTCCCCAGCTACATGACGAAGTTTCTTGGTACGGCTGGGAACATGAGCACACTTGAGATCCCATTCTCATTGCAATGCTCCCTGACTCTCCTTTTGCTTACTTCATCATTATAGCCAACTGTAATGCATTCAGTGGAGCTCACAAACCTATGCAAAGGAGTGTGATTGACGTTTGTCTTCACCCTGCCAACAAGAACTATGAGTCACAGAGAGAATCATTAAAGCCATGGAGATACAAAGAAAATTACTTACCATGTGAGGCACTCCACAGCATGACATCTTGCCTTCAGAGCAGTTGAAACAGAGAAAGGCTGGTCTCTGCTATGGAAAATTACTATCCTCCAAAGAGGAGACATAGTCAACTCTGCAAAATCAGTGACCATCTTCCGAATCTGAGGGTGTTTGAAGGGTTCATCATCATTAACTGATCCCAACATCCTAAATCCATAGGGTATGTCTGCTATGAGAAGGGAGAAATGCTTTCTAGGCACAACAGAACATATGTTATTTACATCACTACAGAATACATTGTAATATACAGGCCTAAGGGGGTCTAGGGGATTGGAGAAACATTTCAGATCAGGTTCATCATCAAAATCCATCTCCTTGGCTTTCAGTCTAGATTTCTCATGCCTTGCTCTTTGAATGTGAGCCAGGAATGCAGGGGGGCAATCATCTAGTAGCTCTGTAGACTTACTTTTCTTTGGTTTCTGCAGAAAAAAGTGGAAAGACAATTAAATGAGCTCTTCAATACAACAAACAAAACATAAGGAATCGATGCATGGCATCGATTTCGTGTGTGGGTAGATACCAGGCATCGACTTTCTACTGAAAGTCGATGCCTGGCATCGACTTTGGGACATAAGTCAATGCCTGGCATCGACTTATGCCACGAGGTCGATGCCTGGCATCAACTTATGCCCCCAAGTTGATGCTAGGCATCGACTTATGCTAGGAGATCGATGCCAGGCATCGACTTTTGGCAGCAGGTCGATGCTAGGCATCGAATTTAGCAGTAAGTCGATGCCAGGCATCGAATTCCTACTAAAAGCCTGGCATCAAATTGGTTAGGTGAATCAAGGCATCTAACCTAATGGCAAACCAGGCATAACCTCAGAAAGAGAACCTACCCAATCACGAAACATGATAAAATATTCTGATAAAGCTTTGTAGGATGATGTGGTTGGATAGTCTGCTTGGACCTCTGTCCAAGAAAAGCAACCCAGCCTCTTCATCATCACCTCCTGAATCTTCATGTATACTTTATGACTACAGTCACAGAAATCAAAAAGAGACTAGGTTAGACGAGAAACATGGGAGGAGGGAAAAGGGATCTGAGAATAACATACATACTTATTGAGCTCAGTCACCATCTCCTCCAGGCTTAACTCCTTGGAGATTACCCTTGACAACGTTGATATAATCAATGTATCATCCTTGATTCCTTGAAGGGCCCTCCATGGTGTCAGCTTCATGTCCTCAGGAGCCTCTTCAATTGAGAGGTCAACTTTCCTTCCCTTTCCCTTCAGATCAGCCTGTGGGTCTGGCCTCGACTTCCGTTGCTTCTGGCCCTTGACCTCCTTGTTCTCCCACATTGTGAAAATTTTATCCTACAGATCCCAGATCTCACCTGATCTGAATGCCAGTTGAAACCATGGATCATATTTCCTCAAAGCATCAGACTTTCTATTCTCATCCAGTGCAATTCCAACCTCAATAAGGCATTGCTTTTGTAGATTGGGATGTATTCTTCCAGCTTCCTTCACGAGAAAATTTTCATATTCATGGTGGAAGAACCGAATTCTCTCTATGGAGGACATTTTTTGCCTGTAGTCATTGTCATTGTTGTGATCCCAAGCAAGAAGCTTGGCTTCCTCAGTTGTAAGACCAGCATATATCTTGCACTCTGCATACCTAAAGAAGAATGTGGTAGGGTGCTCCTTCACTAGCTGTCTACGGGCCTCTACAGAGTGTGAACCTCCAATCACATAATAAGTATAATCCTCAAACAAACCCTCATTGAACTCCTCCACAGAGCTGCACTCATTCAGATCCACCATGACAAGGAATGGCACAATAGTAGCATGAGGATTTATTTTCATTTTCTTCTTAAGATTCTGCACGTGCAAATTGTGTGGCTCCCTGATCTCAAGGGGCCTCCTCCCTATGACTGGATCTATTGGTGGCCTATGGATGATATTGATTGGCAGGTGGAACAACTGCCCCTTCTTCACAACTTTTCTTCTAGCTATGTCCTCCCTCATCTTGTTTTGCTCAGTACCAAGAACACCCGAGGCAAGCTCTCCACCAGGTGCAACTATTATATCCTCAGAGCTAGAGCTTGAGTCCGAAGACTCCTCTTTTGCAATTCTCTTCTTTTTATTCTAGAACTTTTTCTGCACGCTCTGCTTACCCCTTGCCTTTACAGGGGTTGTCATCTTCTGTTGTGTTGGCATGATGTTGCCCTGGATCCATGGCATCAAGTCCTTGATAAGATTCACTGAGTCCTTGCATATCTCAACAAGCCCATCTAGAACACAGCACTCTGGGCACAAGAAATCCATCTTGCATATAACATTTCTTAAACCTTTCGATGTCTCTACCAAGAAAAGGAGGTTGTCAGAATCCTCATCTTCATAATCCAGTTTGTACACAAGGCCATACTGAAAACCCTGTGTTCTCGTGATCTTTCCTCTCCCATATGCCCCTGCGAACACAAGAAGGACTGCATTCTTTTCTTCAACATACTGAAGGCACCACTCCAGATTTGTCATGTCTCGTAGTGGACGATCTGTCCTTAAGACCTCTGCGTCCCTTGACCTATCCTTCATAGTTGTATCATCCTCAGGAATTTTGATGCTACTCTGTCCACAAGAGGATATTCCAACCGGGTTGCTGGCCTTCTCAGAGGATAAGGATGCAATAATTTTCTTTGGTTTTGCTTGGTGACCAATGCCTTTGTCACGTTGCTGATCACCAGAGCTCATGGTCACTCTCAGCTTCTCGAAGGGCCTCTCACTCTTGGACTCCGCATCCCTGAAGGTGCTTGGAAATATCAGCTCATACGTTATTGTGTTTTTCAAAGATCCAAGTCGATGCCAGGCATCAACTTTTAAGTGCAAGTCGATGCCAGGCATCGACTTTGTGTGCAAGTCGATGCCCGACATCCACTTAAGGGTGCAAGTCAATGCCGGGCATCGACTTGCACACAAAGTCGATGCCTAGCATCGACTTGCACTTAAAAGTCGATGCCTGGCATCGACTTGCACCTAAAAGTCGATGCTTGGCATCGACTTGAACCTAAAAGTCGATGCCTGGCATCCACTTTGCACCCTAAAGTTGATGCCTGGCATCGACTTTCAGGCCAAATTCGATGCCAGGCAAGTCGATGCCAGGCATCGACTTTTAGGTGCAAGTCGATGCCAGGCATCGACTTTTAGGTGCAAGTCGATGCCAGGCATCGACTTTTAGGTGCAAGTTGATGCTAGGCATCGATTTGACGGTGAAAGTCGATGCCAGGCATCGACTTTTAGGTGTAAGTCGATGCCAGGCATCGACTTGAGGGTACAACCCGATGCCAGGCATCGACTTACACCCTCAAGTCGATGCCTGACATCGATTGCACTGAAAAGTCGATGCCTCGCATTGACTTGCACCCTCAAGTCGATGCCTGGCATCGACTTGCACCTAAAAGTCGATGCCTGGCATCAACTTGCACCTAAAAGTCGATGCCTGGCATCGACTTGAGGGTGCAAGAGGATGTCAGGCATCGAGTTGTACCCTCATTGGATCTTTATTTTAGGAGCTAAGAAAAATAAAAACCTAGAAAGCAGACTATTTACACAAACATACAAAAGGAATCTTTTTTTTTGGTATGATTTTGTCTACCTCTTGGTACTCTTGCCAACATTCTTCTTCTCCATCAGAGTTTCCTTGTTGGTATGCTGAGCTCTGTGCTCCATGGCTGTCTGTGCTCTGTTGCTCTCTCTTGCTCGTGGATTTTGAAAATGAGAATGATCTCCTCCTCTGCTATTTATAGGCAATTGGGTAACTTGAACCAGAGACTAACTGGATCTAATTGAATGAGTCCAGTTGCTAACTATATCTGTCAACTTATCTAACCAGGAAATACCACTCACACAAATAGGCTGTTTCACCTCCACTTTAATGAAATATTCATAGAACCTTGCAACTATTTATATACATTTGCATGGAAATTACACTTCAATGGCAAGGGTATGGTATGTACATGAGGATGTCTAATCTCATGTATAAATTGTTTCTTAGAATCTCTTGCTTGGGAAAAAATCAAGTCTAAGTTGTGTTGAATATGGGAGATTAATGACATCTTTATAGTGTTATCCTTCTCACTTCAGTTCATATTCACATTTATCTTGTAACACATTGTTGAAATGGAAAATCAATGTATGAATAAACGTTCAAGTAAAGAGCTCTGGGGTAATTTCGACAAAATATGTTGGTAATTTCAACAAAATAGCTTGGTAATTTCAAACGTCACTCATTTTCTTTGCATCCAACGTTCAGAAAAATTGTAGATTCAAAATTCATTTGAAAATCTTTTGTAACAAGCATATACTTAATTCTTACATATAATTCTTACATATACTTTTCCATATACTTCTTACATATACATTTCCGTGTACCTCTTTTACACATAATTCTTTTTTAATATACTTTGATCTACCTCTTTGAGATCTAGCCAAGACCACAATAAAAGCTAATCCTTGAAATCTTAACCAAAGGTAAAATTTCTTCTTGTATAGTCTTCAATGGCACTACTCCAAACAATTTTAATATCTAATCCAGTTGGAACTCAACTTGGATATATTTTGATTCACTCACAATGCTAAGACTCAATGACTCATATCTAGTTAGAAATCAACTGTGTATCTCATCTTTCAAAAGTGAATCAAATCTTTGGTTCCCTTATTAGTGTATATTTGAGTAATTAAGTGATTTGATGTAATTTGATGTTTAATGTTATTTAATGTACTTTAATGAACTTTTGATTTCATATCTTCTTGATGTGACATTTGATGTGACATCTTCACTTGATCTTGGATTTCTACTTATTTAAAAAGGTCATTCATCTTCAGTCTTCTGTGAACTCAGTGAAGATGAGCTCAATCTTTTCAGTGGATGCTTGGGCATCAGCTTCCTCTGCTCATATTGATACAGTTTCGGATTCATTGTTCTCAGTTGACCCTTTCCACAGAAGTGATGATCCGTATGGTTTAGAACGTGCTGATGATTCTATGTTTTCTATTGAGTCATTTAAGTTATCCAATTCACAGTGCAATGCTGCTCAACCAAATGCACCTCTTGATCTCCCATCTGATCCAACCATTGATCTCCCTTCTGACTCAAGTGCATGTGGAGCAACGGAAAAGCAAAGCAAGCTCAATCTACGATTTAAAAGAAGGCCTCGTGAAGTAAGTCAAAAAAGATTTAAATATCTTATTTCAGATAGACAGATTGCATTGGATATTGTGAAGCATTGTTGTGGTTTGAAATGTTTGTACAATTTAGGAATGAAGAAACTAAAGCACCTAAGAGAAAAATTCCTCCATTTAGATAGTGAAAGTAGAAATGGAAAATAGAAATGAGAAGTATGTGTTGTATCGTCACTTTACTCGATTATGGAAGGAAGAGTTTAACAATGTGTCTATTCCTCGTAAAGTTAGAATGGGTGAATGTTCAGTTTGCGCCACTTTGAAAAACATGGCAAAAGGGGCTACAACACCACAGGAAAAGAATAATTTTAAAAACCTTCTTAACAACCATCGTGAGAGTCAAGATTTAGAGAGAAAGAAAGCAATTCATCATCGAAGTAAAGCACTCAGAAATCCGGAGCGTTATATGTGTTTGTTGATCGATGATATGGATAAAAAAAAAACTTGTTTGCCACATTTTTATCGCATCCCTAAGGACATTGGAGATGAAGTCCTTGTGCAAATGCATTTGGTTGGTGCTTTGGTATACAATGGAACTGTAATGTCCAAGGTTTTCTTCACATATCCGAATGTGCATAATGATCCAAACCTTACAATTACCATCATTCATCGTGTTTTGCAATCATGGAAGGGTCTTTTGCCACCAACTCTATATTTGCAACTTGATAATACTGCAAGAGAGAATAAAAATTCTACAGTCTTTGGATATTTAAGCATGCTTGTTAAAAAGAGGTATTTCAGAAGGTTAAGGTAAATTTCCTTCTGGTTGGCCACACTCATGATCACATTGATCAAATGTTCAGTACTTTCTCTAAGAAGTTGGCATGTAACAATGCTTTTACTCTTCCGATTTTATCTGAGCTGATTTCAGAAGCATATACTCCAAAACCAGAAGTTCAACACCTCACACAGATTTATGACTTTAAGCACTTTTGCTCAATGGGCCTTGATAACAGTGCTAAGGTTTTGGCTCCATTGCACAATATTAGTTTCAACCATGTATTCTTGATGAGGAGGGTTGATGAAATAACCCTTTTATTTGCAAAGCAGTATTCATCTTCTCTTGGGTGGGAGCCTAAAGAGGGATGCAGATTCTTATTGCAGGTGCCTAATTTGTCTACAGTGTATGGTGCAGAACAATCACCATATGAAGATAAAAACAATACAGAAAGATGTGGAAATGTGGTTGATCAAAGTAAAAGTTGGATGCATGCACTCATTGAAAAGAAGAGACATATTGAGCGTGCAAAAAAATATGTTGGAGATCAAGATGTATCTTGGTGGGAGGACTTTTTCAATCATCAAGAAGAGATTATACAGTATACAATTGCAGGTCACTGGCCAGTTGATGTTCCATTCACATGGGATTTTTGTACACAAAGGTCCGTGACATGGCCCAAGCATGTAATGCAGATGCACTTCAAAGTTTTATACATCCACCAGAAAGAAATATTTATGTAGGCCCAAGGATGACAAAACAGGCAGAAGCAAGATGGCAAGGAAATTTAATAGAGATAAATGTTGGAACACTTATTGCAGTACTTGCTGATGGTGATGAGGCTACCAGACCATTTTGGATTGCAATGGTTTTAGAGATAACTAAAGATATTGATCAGAGAAGAATAGAGGCTTTGATGGTGCACTGGTATTACACTAAAAGTAGTAATGCATTCACATGTAAATATAAATTAGAAATGGTGTGTGATACTAAACGAATAGGTTCAAAAAAGAAAAAGAATATTTGAAGCACATCCACTCTTAAAATGGATGATGTAGATATTCTTCTTTATGATTTTTCCTTGACAAAAACAGGTCACTTGAGGAAAGCAACCATCAACATGATAAAATAAAAGCTTCCAGATGTATGTGGTACAGGAAATCATAGGCAAACAAGAAGAGTTGTGCATGAGCTTGCAGAATTTGGTATGTACGTGGATGAAGATAGAGCTCTTGTGGATATAGAAGAAGAAGAAGAGAGCTCTCAACAGTATGAGACTGAATCAAGTGCATTAGATGATGAGGGTGTAGACATAGATCGACATAGTTGTGAGTTGCATTGAAGCTCTCTAACATTTTTAGTGCTTATGTAAGTGCCTCGAAGTAGTTTGGTTAATGAATCCATGCTTTGTAGCAATTTTGAATAACAATCAGATATCCATCCATTAAAAATATTTCTAAAATGTTATTTTTGTATAAGAATTATTCAGTTCTACAATCTCTATATAGATTTTAGACATGTCAATGTCTTATCATATAGATTTTGGACATGTCAATGTCTTATCATATAGATATTGGACATGTCAATGCCTTACATAGTGAAATTTTGACTACATTTTGAGCTCTTTTTTTATGAGAAAATGACAAAAAATGTCAAAAAATCACATGTTTTCACCTCATTTTTGTAATATATGTATACTGGAATAAAGGAATCTCAAACATAAGCTGCCATTTGCTTGATTTTTGATGAGAGTGTTCTCCTTTTACGACATAGTTCTCGTTTGTTACGACTTGCTGTTAAAAATCTCCAAACTTCTCCCTAGGCGAAGCCGTTGTGAAAATTTCTACAACATTATCCTATGTGGTCACATAAGCAAAAGTGATCTTGCTAGTATCTTGTAGAGAATCTCCCCCTCACATGATGATTGTACACCTCAATGTGCTTTGTATGAGTATGTCAAGTTTCCTCATAATTTCCAATGCACTTTGAATTTTAGTAAAGATTGTAGTTGAAAAAGATTGACCAACACCCAAATCAAACAAAAGGTGTCTAAGCCACACACACAACAATCGTTGTGAAAGGTGCTCTATACTCAACCTCACAACTAGAAGTGGCAAGAGTAGGCTACTTCTTGCTTAACCAAGGTATGCATGAGCTACCAAGCATGAAGCAGAACCAATGGTGGACACACTAGTGTCATAGTAACCAACCCAATCTAAGTCTTAGAAGGCATGTAAATATAGCACTAATGATCCCCCTTGGGATGAAAAAATCCAAGTAGTTGAGTACCATTCAAGTAGCAAAAGATGTATGCTCATTTGAGAGAAAATAAAATGAACATCAAGTCGAGTTATGCATAAAACAACAATAAAATGTTTTGATAGAGAACAACATCAAATGCATCTCTAGCATCATAAAGAATCAACTACAAACCTCTTCCTATGTGGCAGGCTTACAATCTTCAAGGCCAAAATGATGTAGTAATGTTTCAATATATTTTGTTTCACTCAAAGCTATTTCTCCACCAACTTGCATAAAATCAATGCCCAAATTATGATGCAAATGCCCCAAATAGGACATCTCAAAAGAGGCATGAAAATGAGCGTGAGACTTAGCAATCTGCCTCTCATTAGGACTAGTGAGTAGCATATCATAAACCTATATAACAATGATCAAAATTACATCATCTACATGCTTAACATATAAGCTTCTTTCTATTGAGCTATTCTAAAAATCATTTGCAACAAAGTAGGCATATATAGCACATGGTGCTTGATTCAAATCATATAATGCCTTTTTCCACCTCCACACTTTGTTTCATGCCCTTTTTGCACAAAACCATGGGGCTGAAATACATTCAGTTCTTCATGTAAATTAGCATTTCTAAGTGAAGTTTTAATGTCCAATTGACAAATGTTATGAATAGTGGTCATTCAACAGTTCTTCATGTAAATTAGCATTTCTAAGTGAAGTTTTAATGTCCAATTGACAAATGTTATGAATAGTGGTCATTCAACATGTGGGAGCAAAGGTCTCATCAAAATCAATGCCTCACTCTTGAGCATAGTGTTTGGTAACAAGCCTTGCTTTATCAACTTCCCTATTAGTCTTATGTTTCACCTTGTATACCCATTGAGTGCCAATGGCCTTTTTTTAAGAGGCCTATCACATAAGATCAAATAACATTCTTCATACTAGCATCATATTCTGATTGCATAGAAACCATTGAATTTTGTGAATTATGTGCATCAAAAGAAATAATCTCACACTCATCAAAAAGAGTAGAGAAATCCAATGCATAACAATCCTATGCAAAGTAAGCACTATGATAGTGTGGTCCAGTACAATATGACAAAGGTGAATCTAATTTGCTATCTCTCAAAGTCTACATAATTCAGTTAGGCATAGTTTTTCCCTATTCTATGTTAGCCCTCTCATCAACAAGCACATCATGTAAATCTGCATAAAAAATGGAATAATTTGCATTATCATTTGAAACCTTTGAAAGTTACAAAATTTCCTCATTTGGAAAAGCACCTAACTCTTCACCTATAAAAAGAGGAAGCAAAGTGGCATACACATCTTTTGAGCTAACTAATGTTTCCTTGGTACATGAAAGTAATGGTTGAATAGTGTCTTCCACAAAAACAACATCACAGCTAAGAAGAATGTGTTTACTCTATGGATGATATAGATGATAGCCTTTGCTTCAAAACTATTCCCAATGAAATTACATTTCTTAATCTTAGCATCCAGTTTTTTGCATTGTTAAGGCATTAATGCATATAGCACTAAACCAAAAACATGGAGGTGAACAACAGATGGATTGTGACCATTCGAAGCCCCATATGGAATGATAGTTCATAGGGATTTGGTGGGACATCTATTAAGTATATATGATGCACATATAGAAACCTCAAACCATAATCTATGTGGTAAAGTCTCACTTTTGACCATACACCTTGCAAATTCCATGAGAGACGTGTCCTTTGTTTAGTAGAATACAATTTTTTAAGGTGCATACCACATCTTATAGTGATATTTCATCCAACACTTATGGAAAAATGCATAAAACTCATAAGACATATATTTGCCTCATCCATCAGAATAGAGGGTGCCATTTTACATGTTGATAGTTTTTGATCCATAACTAGGAACTATTTAAATCACATAAACACTTTAGACCATGCTTTCAATGGATAAATGCTGCATGCCTAGAAAATTCATCAATCAATGTCACAAAAAATAGGTAGTTCTCGAATGAATGTGTTTGCATAGGATCACAAACATCATTACGAAAAAAAGCTATAATTTACGAGAAGCTCAAATTAAACCATCTTTTGGGAAGGTAGAATGCTACATTTTTCCCAAAATGTAGCCATAGAGATATGTTTAGAAGGTTCCTCAAGTTTGGGCAAAGAGGACACTATTTTGGATTTATGTAGGTGAAACAAACTAGCAAAATCAACATGACCAAAGCATTCATGCCAAATCTTTTCTTTTAAAATAGCTTGAGAATGATGAATTCCACATCTAAATCACTCATAGATTTCACATAATCTATGCGCATATAAAACCCACAAAATAAAATGGTAGAAGCAACAATAACATCACCATTCAAGAGAGGATGAATTGTACATCTGTCATCAACAAATTTGACAACAAAGACAATCTTGGCTGATGTTGAAAATCATAATGGATTTTTCTTGATCCGTAGCACATATAAGCATCTCAAAATGTGAAAGAACTACCATTAATAGTAGTTAGAATGATCTTTCCAACTCTCATTATAGGATAGGAGGAGTTGTTAGTACATGTGATAGTATTCCCTATAGGGGCAAGCTCAAGTGAAGTGAAGAAATTACACTGAGCTAATATGTTTAATTGCACCACTATCAAAGTACCAAACATTCGAGTCTCCTATGTTATACATATAGTTCTCATGAGAAAATGGGTCATAGCTGCAAACAAGATTAAATGTCCATTCTTCATTCTAAAAAAGATGAATTGACATTGTTTTAGGTGTAGAGGCCTCCGTAACAACCACTCCAATCTCTTTCTTCTTTGCATATTTTGCAGCCAACTTAGGACATTGAAATGATCATTTGCCTTGTATTACTTGTAAAAACACTTTTACTTTTTATTTTATTGTTATCTTCTTTTTCTTCTTCTACACAAGGTAGAGTTTTTCATACTAGTGGATGAGCTCAATTTAAATTTTCCCTTTTGACCAGCTAAAAAAGCTTGATATGCAACACACAATTGATGTGTTCTACCGAGACATATCTTCTTGTAACAAAATGAAGACTAACTCCTCAAGTGTTAAGGCATTTGGATTGCCTTTCATCATCAACCAAAGAGTGGAAGAAAATACATGGAGTCTTTGTTTGGGTTATTGAGTATGCTTCTTGGTCTTGTGGTCTTGTTTTTTTCTACTTTGTGCCAAAAATAGGCTGCTTCTTTAATTTCTTTCTCTAATCCAAACTGGATGTCTGATTTCTCTTGATCAACATGGAAGCATGAAGTCTCATGTATGCTATGGTAACTACGAGACCAAACATTGCATTTGTAGTGGGAGTTGTGAACAGATATATGTCTAATCCTGGCAAGAAACATTGGGAAGTGGTCAAGATGATTTTGAGATATCTGAGTGGCACTTAGGACAAGTGTCTATGCTTACGTAGAGGGAAAGCATCCATTATTGGTTACACAGATTCTAACTATGCTAGTTGTGTAGACAATCCTAAGTCTACATCAAGGTACATTTTTCATTTTGCTGGAGGTGCTATCTCTTAGAGATCTCATCTTCAAGAATGTACAGCTATTTCGACCACAAAAATGGAGTATGTTGCAGCAAGTGAGGCATGTAAAGAAGCATTGTGGCTTTCTCATGCACACACACATGCACATACATATATATACACATATACATGCACATACACACATATACACATACACTTACACATATGCATGCACATACATATACACACACATACTCATGCACATGCACATACTCATATACACTTACACACACACATGCACATACATACATATACACACACATACACATACATACACATATACAGTTACACATGCACATGCATATACACATATACATATGTACATACATTCATATACACTTACATATTACACACATATACATGCACATATGTACACACATATGAATGAATTATATAATTAAAGTATTAAAACGCATGCTTAATATAAACAATAATAACAATCAATAGAACAAAACTTTTCATTACTTAATACCATACACACAATTCAAAACATAACTGAAATGAAAAATATATAGATAATATATATATATATATATATATATATATATATATATATATATATATATATATATATATATATATATATATATATATATATATATATATATATACATATATATATATATATATATATATATATATATATATCAATGTAAATACATATAATCCAATGTCATAATCATTAGCATCATGATCATTGTGATCATACTCATCCTCATCATCATGATCACCCTGTGAGGATCGAGATCGTCCCTCCTATGTCTGTCTCTCCACCTCATCCATATCTTTCTCTCCATAATACTCCTGTATTACATATAACAAACATAAATAAGTAAAACAATTAAAACATTCATAAAAATAAAATAATTATATAAAATTTAATAATACTCACAAAGGCATCCGGATGATCTCGCATATACTCGCTCAAATGCCGATATCCAAAATGTGTAGCATACTCGATCTCATGTTTCGTAGGATATCAGCCATAATCTTTTCACTGCATTGAAACAAATAAAAAAGATTAGTTTCTTGCATTTCAACTAAAATAAAAAATATACTCACAATAACACATATACTTACAAATGTAGCTACAAAAACATGATGGCCCATTTGGCCTAGGTGCGATGTATGGCCCGACTCAAGTCTCTTCTTTGCAGTAGCCTCTTTATTTAAGAAAAAAGAAATACATAAATTAAATGTAAAAAATTACTAAAATATATGAAAATTATAAATATAAACTATTAATTTGTATACTTTCTGCTGAGGAAATGACTCCTGAAGATGTAGTTGTCTACAACAAGTCTGCCACGTCTCAGGTGGTATGTTAGGTTGCCTCTTATTTTTTTCCACCATACAATGTCTCATGTTAATTTAATCTCAAACAGACTAAAAAATCAGAATACATACACATATATACACACACATACACATACACATACCCACATACACATATACACGCAAACATATATGCATACATATACACATATACATACATATAACGTAAACACACTTATACTTATCCACATATATACGTACACACACATGCATGCATATACACTCATTCATACAAAATACATGCATTTATCCCACAATAATGTGTATTTGTGTGTATGTGAATATGTGTGTATGTGTAATTGTGCATATGTGAATATGTGTGTATGTGTAATTGTGCATATGTAAATATGTGTGTATGTGTAAATATGTATATGGATGTTTATGTATGTAAATAATGAGATTATTAATATCAAATACCAGTATTTGTAGATTCTGATCAATCAGATGGAACTCCACCACCATCTCCTCATCGTGCAACGACTATATATTGTAAGTATATCAAAAATTTAAATTTAAATATATTTGATGGATACATAACTTTTTTTTTTGTTTTTTATTATAATCAGATTCTGATCAATCAGAGGGCACTCCACCACCTCCTACCCATGCAACGACTTCACATGTGTCCTCCGATAGGAATTACGATGAATTTTACTATCAAGAGCATATTATATGTTGGTGTAACTCTTGTTATGGCACGTATCGAAGACCACGATTGGAATGTATTGAACATGAGGTAGAGTATGGTACTTTTGAGCGTGCACCATCACTTGGTCAACGTGATAATGCTTGGATATGTATTTTTTATATAAATTAATGTCACTATTTTAATTAAAAACCATATACAAAATCAAATTACTGTTGATATACAGGAATACTTGTTGGATGATGATGATGATGATGATAATTTTTCTCATAATGTTAATATAGCTTGTACACGTCATGGACTTGTTGTTCATCAATTACAAGCAGAGGTTTCTAGAAATCCTCTACCTTCTCATTTAGAGACTAAAACAGCTAGAGATTATCCATTGCTAGCTCGTGATCATTCTCTAGTACAAACATATGATAGAAGAAGATATGGAGGATGGAATAGAGCATCACTTCCTTTAGATGGAGAGGTTTTCAACTTTTGGGGCAATCGCTATATGATTGCTCCATCCACTATTACTAATGTTGGTCGTGGTCTCTTTATTGTAGAGGATTTGTATGTGCCTCTGAACTCTGAAGTCACTCTTATGGCATTTTGTGGTCCTATATATGGATGGGGAGATTGGCATCGACTTTCACGTTATGTTCAAAGCATTAGAACTTATGGAATATGCTTGAATGCAACATCCCTTACTAGTAGAAGGATTTTACATGTAGAAAATGAAATATTATATATTGATGGAAGACCTTACATGCATGGAAATATGGTAGGTTTAAAAAATAGTAGTCGAGGGCTACATAATAGTTCAAGGACTAATTGCACATTTGAAGAGCGTGAAAATAGTCATGAATCACCATATATGAATAGAGATGTATCAAGATACATAGTTGTCAATGTTATTACTACATTACATGCTAGTGATGAACTATTAGTGAATTATGGATGGCGTAGACCTCCAAGAGCACCTTTTAGCTAAAGAGAATGAAAATTTCTATCCATATTTAATAACTTATATATTTAATTTTATGTTTAAAGTTTACTTTTATTCATTTATGAAATACTAATGAATTTTATTTACATGTGTAGATTCCAACATATGATGTTGATGATATTCCTCGACACCATTCATAGTTGCCAGCAAGAACTCATTTATCTGAAGCTTCTATGAGGAGGCTACACAAAAGTGATCCTGTGGAATATGCAAGGTTGAAAGATCTATTGTTGCTCTAGCACAATGGTGAGAACCACGTTAAGAAGCTTCACCTCCTTAATGTCAATCCGAGGGAGAGGTAGGAGTGATATGAAGATCGTGAACGTGAGATGATGTGAGAGTGAAGGTGAGAAGCACAAAGATGCACACACACATACACACACACAATGAAGAGACAAGCAAGACTCAATGGAAGGTGGGAAATTAGCTCTATTACTCAAGAATACTCTTACAAGCTCCAACTAGCTCTATGCTCACACTAACCAAAATGAACCAACCTCAAAAATGAGCTCTCTAGCTCTTTTTATAGTTTCTAGACTAGTTTTGACCGGTTTCACATCTAGTGACCGGCCTAGTTAAAAAATAGGTCCTAGATGCTATTTGGAAGGGTAAACGGTATCTAAAAATAACGAAATTCGGTACGAGCGTTCTACCTAAGCTCCTCAAGCTCGAGGACTCCTCGGCTTGCACAAAATGGAGCTATGGATTACAAAATGGGGTTTTCTATGATACATATGTTACAATTAGTGATAACAATCACTGTTGAATGTTTGGAGAATTAATAAGAAATGTATTTGTTTGAAAAATTGATCCGACTGGCTCCCTGCTTCGTCTTCACATGCTTCCGTGGCGTCTGTGCCTCTGGCTGCTTCCAACACCCCCCTCCCTCTCGCTTCTGTCGTCCCTGACAGAACCTTGTTGTGAGGTCTGCCGGATGTAGTTCTGTAGGAGGTCTTGAGCGAGGGTGTGCTCTGATATACGAATGCCTCGGGCTAGATCAGCCTCGAGTTTCTCCCAGTCGATAGGTTGTGGCTCGTCTGGTGGTGGGAGCTGATAATGTGTGGAGTACACCATTCGTTCACAGGCGAATAATTGCAATAAGTGTGTGGGCCTGCTTATAAATACCTCTGAATGGTACTCCCAAAAGCCGGTGGTGAACATTTCTTCGAATGTCTGCTTGTAACATGCCGGTAGATATTTGATCCTGCAGTGCCAGGCGTAACACACCCGTAGCGATGGCGTTGTGCTCATATCATAGACTAAATCAAAGTTGCCATGTTCAAAGCCCGGGGTGTTTACATGGGGAGCCTTGACGCGTCGGAAGACTTTAAAGACCATTTGCATCATGTCAAAGATTTTGACAGTCATGTGCGCGGCAATATCATCCATATGCTTTAACCTAGGGAGCCAGTGGCGGATCATCGCCATCATGTAGCCTACTGTGGGTAACTCGATTGGTGGCTTGAAGTAGGGATAGTTCAACCAGTCTTGGCACTGCTTATTGTTCTGTAGCTTAATAGCGAAGGCAGTCCAAGAGCGGCGTCGTGGTACTGGTCCCCAGCACGGATTAAATTTTAAGTGCAGCGGCGCTTTTACCCACGTGCTCATCATCTCTGGATAATTTTGCAATAAATCTTTGCGCCAGTCTGGTTGAAGGATTTCACCTCTCTGCGCCCTTGGTGGCAAGTCCTTTGGCTCGAATTGAGTGGCATGCGTTGGTTTCATACCTGTTTCTTTCTCTATGGCTAACTGGTATTCGGCCATTAACATGAAGTACGGTTTATATTGGAGCTCATGCCCAGATATGTATCGTCGCGGGGCCAATTGAGCAAAGAATGGTGACTGTAAAATTTTCTCTTCAATTATGGCCATGGCATGTAGCTGTGCCTCTACTCTGGCCGAGTGTGTCGTTCCGAGTTCTTCAACTGTCTTCATCCACGCGGGGGTAGGTAATTCATAGGTCATCTGGCCTTCGGCCGTGACACGTCCGCCTGGGATGGGTATCGGTTCATATGCCTCTTCAAATGTCTCCTCCACCGGGATAGTGACGGTTTCTTCCTCAGCTGGTAGCTCAGGTGGGGAGTCTGGCCTTGGTGGTGCTTCATAGACTGCAATTCTAGATTCAAGATTTGTTACCTGGGCCCGGAGTGCGTTGAGTTCCTCTAAAATTTCAGGGGCAGGGTCCGCAGGTGCTGGTAATTCTGCTGTTGCGTGTACTTGTTGTGTTGTCGGTTCTCTGAGCTGTAGCAGCTTGTGATCTTCTTTTAACTTTTGGTGCGCTTCGTTCATACGATCATAGTCCTCGAGCAATCTAACATGGTCGTCTAGCAACATCCGCATCGACTCGGATGGGATTGCCTTGAATCTGCTCGGACTTAGTGGCTGTTCTGGATGATCTAAAGCCGCCTCCAAGTTTTCTCTATTCTGCGCTTGGAGTCTCACATTCTCCTCCTGGGCTGCGGCTAAGTGTCTTCTTAGTAAGCCCATATTTCTAGTGAGCGTTGCATTGCGGACGGTCTGGGCTCGAAGTAGGTTGTCCAAATCCGCCGTGGCTTCTTTTGTTTTCTCCTCACTTTCTAGTTCTAATTTGTGATAGGCCTCTCGTAAATCTTGGTATCGGCTGTTCAGTGAGGCGTTCTCAATTGATAACGAATTAAGCTGCGTTTGTAGTTCATTCGTCGTTTTCTGCAGCTGTTGATAGTTGGTGCCGAGTGATGCAAACTCATCGCGGACTTGCGTCATGCATGTGAACATGTGTTGGTGGGCAATAGTAGTAGTGAAGTGCTAAATGAGGATGCAGTGGGAGTAGATGCAGTGGGAATGGGAAATGGGGTTGGGACAGTGGATGCAGTGGTGATTGTGGAAAATTGTGACGTGCCTAAATATGAGGGTGCTGTGAGTGGAGTGGGTGGTGGTGCCGTGGGTGGTGATATGTCCATGTCATTGGACGTGGTTAGTGTTGTGACTGTGAAAAGTGGTGTGATTGTGGGTGGTTGTGTAGGTGTGAATACGGGATTTACAAATGTAGAGTAGTTTACAGGGGGGATGGTTGGAGCAGCTTGGTGAAACGGGGAAACAGGGGTTATGGTAGGTTGGGGAGGTGAGACTGGTGAGAAGGTTAGTGGGGTTAGAAAGGGGAATGGGGGTCTTAGAGGTGGGGGAAACGCGGGGAAAGATGAAGGGGTTAACATAGGGATGCGGAGGGTTGGGTGTGGGCATGGTGGTATGAATGGGTAAGGCGAAGGGTGTGGCTATGCTGCCTTGGACTAGTGTGGATGTGGGGGAAGCAGGTGGGTGTGCGGGGGATACAGGATGGGTCGGTGAAAGATGAGGTGAGAGAGGAGTAGAAGGGGTGGATGTTATTTCGAAGATAGTAGTGGTATGTACAACAGTGGTACGTGGTGGGGAATCTACAAGGATGGGTTCGGCGGTCAATGAACGTTCGGGGGCGAGGCGTGCCTCCTTGGCTTGTGCTGAAGATTGAGCTCCTGTTGGTACGCGAATATATTCTCCGGGTTTTGAAAGTAGTCGCACTCGGCGGGGGTCAAACTGTGGTAGTTGCTTTCTTTGTAAAAACCTGAGTGCTTCATGGGAGCCGACTGATTTGACTAATTCTCTGAACCCTCTGATGTATGCGTCTTCGAATCCTCCGGAGATGAGTTCCTGTTCAATTAATGCCTGGCTCTCCTCTTCAGTTAACTTCTTCCGTGCCCAGACTTTCTCCATCGTTCGATATAATTTCTTTATGGCCAGCGTGTACGCTGCGGCTTCGAAAGTCTCATCTTCATATGTGCTGGTGTCACCGTGTGCGTCAGTTTGTTGGCCTTGGCCATCTGTCTGTCCCTCGTGTGAGCCCTGGCTGGCTTCAGCGTCGCCTTCCTCGTCGTCTGTTTCGGTTCTTTCTTCTTCAGAGCTCGACACAGCTTGTCCCTGTGGCAGATCTCGTGGTGTGGTAGGGTAGCTGGGACGTTCATATTCCTGGGAGAACAGTTGTGCTTCTGAATACTGGAATTCGTTTGAGAATGCATCAGGCATCTCAAAATCAAAGGTCGTGTTTATTGGGTCGGCCTCCATATGTGGTATCGGGAAAGAAAACGCTTCCGCACCAATAGTGGTGGGAGCTTCTGATGTTGTGGTGGTGGGTTCTGTGGTGGCAGCTGCCTGAGGTGCAGCGGTATTAATGGTGCCCTCCGGAACCACTGGTCTGGACAGCCTTATGCGAATGGGTTGTACTGTGGGAGCCGCTTCTGTCTGTGGTCGCTCTGGAGAGGGTTGTGGTGATGGCGACTCTGGCACTTGAAGGCAGGGGATGGTGCCTCTCATGCGCTTACCTGCCCGTGTTCGACTGGGCTTCCTGGCTTTCTTCATCGTTCCTTTGAATGCCTTCAGTTCTTCTCCTGTTAATGCACGCTCGATGGGCAAGTCATAAGCTAAGCACATATACACAATTCTAGTGAGTGCACAACATCCGTTAAGTACTTTCTTGCGCTCCCATCTGTGCTGTGCCAAATACAATTGGTCTATGATCCAGCTTGCCAGATCAACAGTTTGAGGTCCCGTGCATGCCAAATATAATCCGAACCAGATTCGTTTATGGGGCATGGTAAATCTGTCCTGAGCTGGAAATGCGAAATGTTGCATGCATATCCTTAGTGGCTTCGACAGCTCAGGTGTAATTGCCGAAATCTCCTCCCACTTCGTGACATCTCCCCGTTTCATCGGTTCTGGAATTAATCTCTCTCGATCTGTGGGAGTGTGGGTGCCATGAATTTTGATGGCCACTCTGATTAAATCCTTAGATAGGTAAAACCTTTTGTAAGGTGGATCATCCACTAGAGTAGGCAATATGAAGGTTCCTGGGATGTCCTTATTCTCTGATGCCAGTAAGGTAGTGATTAAGTAATAGCACCTGTAAAAATCCGGTTTGGGCAGAGGATCACTGAAATACTCTGTGAAGCCTGCTCTGGCCCAAACGTGAGTTAAATCCTAGGTGCTCTGTAGGGCTTCGAACTCTCTGGAGAAAAACTGGTATTTTCCCCACGTGCGGTCATCAAATGTCAGAGAGGATTCAAAAATAAAGTCCGCGTCCGCAAGGGGTCCTGCAAGGCCCTGAAACCAATGAGAGTTCCTGTGTATCTTTTCGGTGTAGCCCATGGGTGGGTTGTCGATAGGCATGGGCCCTGGAAATCCCTGAAATTCCGGCGGTGGAGCAGTCGGGTGGGATTCTGCTCGTAGCACGTTGAGTGGTACTGCCGCTACACTGGGGCCTGCTCCTGATGTTCCTTCGTCGGTTTGCATGGTGATTGGTGCGCTAGTGAGAAAGATCTGCTACAAAAGATTAACACATTAGCATGGAAATTAATTATGATCCCATTAAAGTGAGACCGCAATCCCTTTCCATAACTGATGCGTAACCCGTGTAGCCTAGTGACGTGATGTGATGCATGCAATGCTTTTTGCAGCCCTAGTGCAGGTCTCTAGACACCTATACGTTTCAGATCATGCATACATTTCTTGATGAGATTACGAGTGATGTGTGATGATGGTGGGTGAATTTATACAAGGTTTAAAGGTTAGTGATTTAGTACAAGGTTGTATGTTAGTCGGGGGGTAGTTAGACAACGGGTTAGGGGAAGACGGTTGGACACGCTTTGGTATCCATTTCCTAAGAGTTTTTGAATGGGTGGTGGGTTTCTGCTGAGGGGCAAAAGGTGGTATCGGGTGTGGTGGTATCGAGGGATGAAAAGGTTTGTGAGGATTATATATTACATGGCTTATGGGTTGAGCTATGATACATGGTTTGGGTACCCAAATCTGCGTGGGTGTGGGTCTATGGGTAAGGTATTTCTTGGCGATCCACATTTGTCGAATGCTCGGACCTGTAGAAGGTGGTCGAGGGGATGGTGAATACTGATTTTGCTTCTGCACTGCCTTTTGCTTGTTGGTCTCTGCGTGGTTGGAGTTCTTTAGTGCTTTTTGTCCTTTAGGCACCCATATTTGTCTGGTGCCGCGTCCTTTGGGAGGCCTAAACTGCCTTCCTTGTCGTGTCTTCTGATACTGCCGTCGGTCTGGGTTCCTTCGTCGTGGTTGACTCTGTCGTAGTCGGGAGTGAGAGGTCGGATGGACGCTCTGCTTTGGAAAAGAAGGGAGATCCAACACTTGCGTGACCTGCCCATTAGGAAGTGATGCCTTTTGTAACTTTAATCTAGGCCAGTCCGCAACAAGTTTGGAAGGATGAGCACCGCAGGGTGTCGTGCTCATTTGGCCGCTGATGCAACCCACCTGACCTCTGATTGTGCCCTTCTGCCCTTGCAGTTGGGTAACTGTCTCTTCTAGTTTGCAGGAAGTCCCAGGGAAGATCATCGGTCGTCCTTCTGATTGACAACTGTCCGTAGCCAAGCCCGAGTGGGTTGGTGCAGACGTAACGTGACTGGTCTGCCCAAAAATCTTCCTGTCTTCCATCTCATGCGTTTCGTAGGGTCTAGGGTCACAACCGTCAAGCGGAATGCCGTTAGGGAAGTCAAGCGGTATCACTCGCTTCTGCTCTAAGGTTCCAATCTGTAAGGAGCCTTGTCTAAGATTTAGGTCCACTGAGTGATCGTATAGCCAATCTTGGCCAAGGATTAGGGGTTCTATCAGGTCGTCATCATGGCACACTAGTAGCTTCGCTGTCATGGTCACATCCTTTATGAGGATAGGAAGGTCCACCTCACCCATGCAAGGGGTTTCCATACCTCCTAGGCCTATGAGGTATGCCTCAATTGGCCGCATTTCTATTCCGGAATCCTTATAGTGGGACCATCTAATCGCACTAGTTGCAGCACCTGAGTCAATTAAAGCCCTGAGTTCTTGGCAAGGGTTGCCGTGCTCTAGCCTAACTGTAATGAATGGTCTCCTGTCCACTATGCTAGGATGAGTGGTTGACTTTACTTGACACATGGCCATGGGATATCTGGGTGATGTTTCCAGATGGTTATAATGTTCTCTCCCTAGTCCTTGTCTTCTTAGCTTCATGCGCTTAATGCGTTCTATGGCTTCTGCCTGAGCTTCCGCTCGTATTCTATTTTCTTCCTCCTTACGCTTCTTGGCCAACGTGAGTCGTCTAAGCATCTCCTCAGTAAGAGGTTCCTGATATAGCTTGACTCTACAGCCACTAATGTAATTAGGCATTATATCTCCTTCTAAGGTGGCTAACTGTACTGCTCCACTAGTCGAAAGTCTGTTAATGATCATAGGTCCATAACCTCGCTTTTCTAACTTCCGTGCGTGCTGTTTCAGCGTATACACTAGAACTAAATCTCCTTCTTTTAGGCCTTTATCTTTCACATGTGCATCAAAATATGCTTTCTGTCGCTTCTTTGCTGCGTATATTCCTGCTGCTGCCCTCAGCCTTGTTTCTCCTAATCGTTCCAAGTCCATTATTCTCGCTGATAATTCATGGCCGGTCCACTGATGTTCTTGTGCAACCTTAAGGGTCGGTATCAAGAAGTCCAAGGGAAGCACTGCATTCTGACCAAAAACCATCTGAAAGGGAGTTGCATTGAGTACGGTCTTGTAGGCCACTCGATATGCCCAAACAGCATGGTGTAGCTGTTTGTCCCAATCTGAACGTTTATTGTTCACGAGTTTCGTCAGTACGGTACAAAGTATCTTGTTAGTGCTTTCAGCCTGACCATTGGCCTGAGGATGATATGGTGCAGATTTCTTGTGAATCACCATAAAATCCTGTAACAAATATTCAATGACTTGGTTTAGAAAGTGAGTGCCTCGATCGCTCACTAACTCTATAGGCAATCCATATCTTGCAAAGACATTTTCAAATAAGAATTTTGCAGTCGTGTGAGCATCATTCTTTTTTGTGGCTTTTGCCTCTACCCATTTGGTTAGATAATCTGTGGCAACAATAATATATTCCGCATGTGTACCTTTTGCAGGGGGTTGATGGGTCCTACAAAGTCTATACCCCACTTAGAAAATGCACGTCCGCCCATCATGGGTTTCAATGGCATTTCATCTCTGCGAGTAGGAAACTGAGTTCTTTGGCACACATCACATCTCTTTACATAGGTATGTGCATCCATGTGAAGAGTGGGCCACCATAATCCTGCAAAGAGAATGGCTTTGACTATCCTATCGGGTCCAAAATGACCTCCTGCAACACCTTGGTGTGCAGTCTCTAGTATGCTAAGATATTCGCTCTCATGAACACATTGTCTTAGGTATCCATCTCGTCCTCTTTTGTATAAGTTATCGCCAATAAGTGAATAGTCTTGAGCTTCCTGCTCTAGACTGCGTTGTCGAGCTAAGGTCATTCCTTGAGGGAATGTGTTCGTCCTCAAGTATGTCACTAAAGGTTCACTCCAGTCTGGTGTGAGAGACACGTGATATAATGTAGCATGCTCTACCGGTGGTCTTTCACGGCAAACATGGCATTCCTTACACAACTTGTAGACATCTGCTTCCATCGTAGGCCAATATACTCCTAATCTATGCAGAGTCTGTAGTGTTCTATGTTTTGAATGATGTTGCTTTAATGCACCTATGTGTGCTAATTGCAACCAATTCGCATGTTCTGATTCATCTACACAACAGGCAAGAGTCTTTTGATTATCCTGTTTATATATGCTTCCTGCCATTATTTGGTATCTCTGAGACTTGGTAATCTCTCCCTCTTTGATCTTTAACTTAGGATTCTTGGGTCCGTATGTGAGAATGGGGACTATAGGCTTAGCCCATTCTGGTGCTATCTCAAGGTTAAACAAGTATGCATCTGGTAATTCATCTGCTACTCCTTGAGGAGCTTCTCCTGAGGTTAATCTTGAAAGGTGGTCGGCTCTAAGATGCGTCTTTCCTTTCCTGACTACCACTTCAAAATCATACTCCATGAGTAATAGAAACCAACGTATTAATCATCCTGTGTTACATGGTTTGTTGACTAAATATAATAGGGCTTGATGATCTGTAAAGAACTTGAATTTGTTGGCCAACAAGTAGTGCCTAAACTTCTTTACTGCGTAGATCATCCCTAATCCTTCTCGTTCCATCGTGGTGTAATTTCTTTCTGCTGCGTTCAGTTGTCTGCTGGCGTAGGCTATGGGGAGATCGATGTTACCTTCATTCGTGGGTTGTGCTAACACACATCCTATGGCGTAATTGGATGCATCCACATGTACATGGAATGGCTTACTCCAATCTGGGGTTGTCAATATAGTTGCTGAGCACAAACGTCGTTTAAGTTCATTGAATGAATTTTCACATTCATCTGTCCACTCAAAATTGGTCAAAAGAGAGTACAAAGGCTTGGCTATGATTGCATACATGTGTATGAATCTCCTATAATAACCGCAATGGCCCATAAATGCCTGTACCTCTTTCACATTAGTTGGTCTTGGTAATTCTGCAATTACTTTCACTTTTTCCTCATCCGTAGAGATTCCATTTTTTGACACAATGTGTCCTAGAATTTTGCCTTGTCTGACCATGAAAACGCATTTTTCTGGGTTCAAACAAACCTGATATTCTCGACATTTGTCAAATATTTGTCTTAACTCCGGGATATGTGTCTGTCTTACATTTGAATGAGCACATAAGTCATCAACATAAACTTCCAAGCTCTTGCGCAAGAATTCCTTAAAAACATGACACATGAATCGCTGGAAAGTGGCGGGTGCATTTGTTAAGCCAAATGGCATCACACGAAATGCAAATATGCCCCATTCAGTGGCAAAAGCTGTCTTGTGTTGGTCCTCTGGAGCAATGGCTACTTGATTATAGCCTGAAAATCCATCAAGAAAGCTGTAAACTTCCTTGCCCGCAACTCTTTCCAATAGGTGTTCCGTGATAGGAAGAGGATAGCTATCTCTAATCGTGGCGGCATTAACTTTTTTAAGGTTAATACACACACGCAATTTTCCATTCTTCTTGGGCACAACCACAATGGGAGATACCCATTCGGTGTGCTCAATTTCGTAAATGAATCCTGCTTCTATCAAGCGATCTATCTCCTCTTTAATCTTCGCAGCGTAGTTATCATTATACGTGTACGGTTTCTGTTTTGTCGGTTTTGCATCTGGAGTCATAGGGATTCTATGAGAACATATATCTGGGTCTACTCCTTTCAAATCTTTGTAACTCCAAGCAAAAACATCTCTATATTCGCGCAATAGGGCAACTAACTCTTCTTCTTCTTCAGTCGTCAAATCATGCCCTATGTATGTACACTTTTCTTCTTCTCCTTCTATGGCAACTATTATTTTCTTGGTTTTCTCTCGGTTATTGTATACTTGTCCATCATTCACCTTTCTATTAGGCATTTGTACCATGATTCTTCTATCTTCAATTTCATATTTCTTGAAGTTCTCGGGTACTTCAAACAAAGATTCTTCTTTTTCTGACATGGTTTCTTTCTTCTTCCTTTTCTTGCTTTCACTCTTGGTAGTCACTTCCGTGGCTAATCTCACTTCATTCGTAATTTCCTCGTGTCTCTGAGGGTGAGTCTCTACTTCGTAGAAATATTCTTCCTCTGATGCAAAGGGTGGGTCCATGATAATTGATTCTAAATCAAAATCGCTCGCATCCTCAAATGCATCAGTGTTCGGTTCACACTCTTCTAAGATTGCATCGCCCATGATTGGCTCTATCGTAAAAACTGAAATGTCATAGCCATCCTCGTCACAGTGGGGTGTCCATTGTTCTTCATTGATGGCTACATCCATGGTTGCTAGTATTTCCGCCCAACCATGGGGTTCAAACTCTTCGTCTGGGAATACTACAGGTGCGTAGGCTGGATCTTGAAGGGTTCGTGGATGTTGTTCCGCACCTAAGGTCCTGGCTTCTAACCGCTCTTCCTCTTGTTTGGCTACTTTACACATCCATAAATGGGTATCCTCATGCAACCAAGAAGGATCTGATTCTAATGAGTGCACGGATTCCGTCTCTATTGGTGTCTTATGGATGGTATTCCATTGTATTGGGGGTACATCTCTGTGTGAATAGTCTTTAAGATTGACTTTGGTAGTCACTCCTAAATGTTGCAAGTACAAAGAATTAGTTCCCCAATCTTGTACAATTTGCAACTGACGCATGAATGGTCATCCCAATATCATCTCATACGCACGATTTTTCACAAAGTCACAAATGGCGAAAGTATGCTCAAATTCTACACCACAAGTGGTGAGAGATATGCCTTCTAGTAAGCCTAATGGTTTTTCTATGTGTCCATCAGCCATTTGTAGCTTCATCCTAGTGGATCTGAGTGCTGGCTTACCCCAACGTTTCCACAAAGCGGTGGTAGCTATGGCTACTCCGGCTCCTGAATCTAAGATGGCTTTCGTGGTGTAGCCCTGATGGGTTATTGGAAGATATGTGTTACCTTCCTCTCCTTCGCTTACGTCTCCAATCTTTTCCACGGGTATCTCTGGTACCTTCTTATGTGATCCTATCTGAGAGGGTGTGGTAGCTAGCTCAGGGAATTGATTTGCTACGTGCTTCCACAATTCTGGTTTCACCTTTAACAATTCCTCTAGAGTGAGATTACACTGTACTTTCGTGTTCTTGATCACTTCCGTGTTCCTAGGGATCACTGATTCTCCATTCCTCACTATTATCGTGGGTGCTCTCATACTAATAGACTTTGCTTCCCAAGGTCCTGTGAACTGGGGTAATTCTTGTAAAGAATTAGATTCAAATCCTGTGGGTTCACTCAGTCGTTCCACCTCTACATCATCATATATAGAGGGGATGTCTTGGGGAAATTGTTCCTGCAAGTCGTCTATTTCTTGGATAGGAGGATGAGTTCCTTGTTCTTTTCTCCATTTCTCTTCTTGTATTTCTCTTAAAAATTCATGTGAGTACCTATGTATGGAAGACAAATTGTCTTGACTTTCTGTATTGGGTACTTGAGACAGGGATGGTGGATTCCTTTCCTGTGTCTCTAGGACAATAGGGTTACTAGGCTGATCCTTTTTCTCTTTGCTTTCTATCAAGTGTTCTAGCCTCTCCATTAGTCCTTGGAAGTGTAATTCCGGTTTTGCCATGTTATTCCAATTAAGATATCTAGAGGCTTCAAACAAAGCTTGTGCTAGTTCTACCATTTTCATGCAAAGTTTAGTTCTCTCAATTTCTAGATCAGCTCGAGGGTAGTTTTTACTCATTTCCGTGACTTGAGGTCCCTCTTTTATTCTAGCCTGATATGCACGAAACATCATGTCTAGATCTTCCGGTATGGGTTCCGCTAAAACTGATCCTGATTTTTGAGCTGGGATTTCTTGGTTTAATTCTTGCGAAGCCAATTCTTGTATTTTGGCTCTAGATTCTCTTAGACTTCCTTCCAACTCACTTATCTTTTTACTCCACTTTCTCTTGATTCTTTCCCTAGAATCTTTCCAAGATTTTGTCTTTTTACTGCTAGATTCTGCAACTTCACTAGTTCCGGCTACTTTCTCTTGATTAAGCTGTTGGTTTTGTAAGAGCGCCTGGGCTCTGGTTATAGCTTGGATAGGTACGTATGTAGGGTTGGATCCATCTGCGTTGTTTACAATACCTATCACGTTGATCGGTGTCACATTTGAAGTGTTAACTGGGTTCTTAGGACAATCTTTGATTACGTGCTCTTTGCCACAATCGACACAAAAGCCTTGTATGTTATAGTACTGTGATTGCCTTGCTATTGGGGGATGTGGACAATCCTTAATGAAATGATCTCCTTGGCACCTAAAGCATGGTCCTCTAGGGCCCTGTGGTCTCTGTTGTCTCAGTTGGGGCCGTGGGTTTGGGTTTGCGTACATCACATTAGTATAATCTGGCTCCCAACTAGGTTCCATTGGTGGACTATCATAATGATATGTCTCCACATGCTCTGGTGACTCCGTGTAATAAGCGGGTGGACTAGTTACATGAGTAGAGTCAAAACTGTTTGAGTTCGGGTCACTTTCTGTGATCAGGGGTGAAGAAGGCACTAAGGCCCTACTTAGGTTCTCTTCTGCAGCCGCATATTTGACTGAGATGACATTCGCTGGTGGGGGTGGCTGCTGAGCTAAGACGGGTTGAGGTCTCTGTTGAGCCTGGTATGGGTAGTTCTGAGGAGGCCTATAGTAATAAGGCTGAGCATTGTATTGGCCTTGATACCTACCTGGTTGCTGGTATGTTTGCGGGTAGTTCTGTCTCACGGTTTGTTTGTTGTATGGGCAGTCCTGAGCCGTATGATTCGTGTATCTTCTCTCAATTGTGCAATATTGGCCACTAGGGTTGGCTTGAGGTTGAGGTGCATTGGGGCACACATTTGCTAAATGATTTCCACCACAAGTGTAACAACGTACATTAATTGGTAGCTTGGGCACCTGTTTATTAGCAACCCCTAGTTTTTGGGCCACTTTTTCTGCTAGGTCTTCTATCGAATTAGACAATTTTGTGGATGCCAGAGAAGAACAATCTGAGTCCTTGTAGACCTTTGAGAGTTCTAATTCATCTCCCAGGTTATCCTCAATGTCTATACATATTCTTACACACTCCTCTAGCGTTCTAGGTTCTTTTAGGTACACATACGAGCGTAGTTTAGCGCTCAACAAGCCATCTAAGAACAGTGATACTTGTTTAGCTTGTGAGGGTAGCTCTTGCATTGGGCATCGTTCAACATATTGTCTGAATCTACGACCTGCCAGTCTTACTGTTTCCTGAGGGGTCTGTTTAAAACTATGAATCAACTAAGACGTGTCATGTCTGATCCCACTTTTAGAGAATTCAGTGATGAATGACTCTAAAAAGTGATAGATGTCTCTAAATTGCCTTTGTTGCAAAGGTTGGAACCAAGTTAAAGCGGTATTCTTTAACGTTAGTCCAAATGCATTGTATTGCGTGAACATGTCCTCGACTTGTTCTGCTCTTAGTACTTGCTTGAATTCTGCGACATGGTCATAGGGATCTCCTGTCCCATCAAAGTAATTCTTCATGGATTTCACCAATTGCGTGGGTCTCAATACTCTTGCGTGTTCGCGTGGTCTAGGTAGAGGAAAATCATCTCTACCACCTGGTATTCCATGATCTCTTTGTCTATCTGCGCTATTGATGTTCGTGGTTGTTCTATCTCTCCCTATGGGGTGATTGAAGCTTACTTCCGGTCTTTCTTTAGTTCCTTCTCTTTGATTTCCATGGGCTGAGGATGTTCCTGCCCCTTGTTGACTTGCATTTATGTGCGTTCTAGAAGGGGGGAATATCAATTCACCTCTCCAAGTGTATGTGTTTTTAGCGCGTTCAGGCACCACAAAGACTCTTTCTGAAGTTTCATCCAGGTATACAACCTTTCCAGGTGTATCTGGGTCCTTGAATTCATAAATTGTAATGTTGCCTACCTCACTGGGGTTTTCCTTTCTGTACCTCCAAAAGGCTTCATCTGTCTCTTTATTTACGAACAACTCGGTGCTCCTGTTGTCTTGAGGGATCCACTCTGGGATGAGTACTCTCGTTAATACGGATTTCCCTCTCGGTGTTCTAGGTTCTTCTAACGGTTCTTTTCCTTGAAATTTCGCTTCCGTCTCTAATTGAATTGTGCCAAACTCATTAGTATCGTTTGGCTGCGTACTTAGAACGTACATGGTTCCTTCTTTGTCTAGGTAAGCATCTCTCTCAAATTTCACCACTGGTCTTTCCAATCCAATGGGTTGATCAGGGTTGTGCAGTTGCACCACTTGCCTTCGCAAACCATCCTCATAGATACGAGCACCTAATCGGTTGGTTCGGAGAAACTCTAATTGCGTTCTATAGGGTCCTTCAGGTTTTTCTAAGTATGCTACATGAGACCCTCCTTCCGGTCTGTCTGCGCTAAATGCCATTTCTGATTCGCTAGTCTCTGAGCTCAACTCGTAGGGATAACTACTATTCAATTGCTGAGCCCAAGATCGAGCTGTGGTTCTTACACTAGCCTCTGATGATCTAAGGCTTCTTCTGTCCGACTTACCTATATGTTTGCCCGATCTAAGGTTCATTAATTTTCTTCCTTGCTCACTCAATTACACACTTAGATCGTCAATGGTCCTTTGTTATTATTCTCTTGATTCTTTTTAATTTTCTCTGGATTCTTGTCTTAATTTATGCGTCAAGAATTCGACTTTCGTTATGATTTTAATTTTTCGTTCCGTCAGACTTATATTCTTTTCTTTAGGTTTTCGTCACACACACCTTTACTTTTAGTCTTAAACTTGATAGAATTAGGTATCTTGAACTTGAGGCGTTCCTATCGTCTTAAATCCACAATGCTACCGTTTATCCTAAGCTAAGAATTGACTGAGGGGGTTGAGTAATCTTCCAACCTCGAGTCGGCTTTTCTGGTTGCTCTGATGCCCTGTTGCCCAAGAAGCCGTGCTTCCCAAGCTCTGCTGTCTCCACTGCCTTGCTTGCTTGCCTTGGATTGCCCTTGCTAGACCTGGAAAATTCCAATGTTAGACCAATTCACAAGATGATTAAACACTTGAGCACATACATCTTTTAAATCCCTTCCCTTTTTGCCCAAATTTTCAATGTGTGCCCCCTGGCTTTCTAGTCCCAAACTAGGTGAACCTCAAAATAGCTTATCCAAAAATAGATGTATTCTTTATGAAAAAAACAGTTGAGGTCACGTAGTACTCGTCATGAGCTTTCTAACGAGCTATTAAGCTCAAGAAACGGACTTCGGATGAAAAAGTTATACGCGTTCAGGCCCTGGCGGGTAAAAACTGACAATCAAATTTGCCTCCAAATATGAGCTAAGGGGTCTCCTATGAGTATAATGGTCCAAAAATTTCTCAAAAATACCCTCAAATTTGGTCAAAAATTGGAGTCCAAAATTTGCGATGGGGGTGGGCAATCGCGATGGTCTGGGACCGTCGCGATGGTCCAAGCGAACCGTCGCGATGGCGTGGGATTTGGACAATCGCGATGGTCCAAAAAGGCGAACAATCGCGATGGCGCGGGTCAACGGTCAAAGTTGGACAATCGCGATGGCGCGAAAAGGTGAACCGTCGCGATGGCTCGAAGTGAACGATCGCGATGGCGTGAGGTCGAACCGTCGCGATGGTCCGAAATGAACGATCGCGATGGCGTGGGAATGGACAGTCGCGATGGTGCGGTCAACGGTCAAAGGTGGACAATCGCGATGGTCCGAAGTGAACCGTCGCGATGGTCCGCGATGCGATGGCTTGAGCCAATCGCGATGGTCCGATTTTTGGGCTGTCGCGATGGTCCAAAAAAATGAACCGTCGCGATGGCCCGAGTGAACCGTCGCGATGGCTCAAGTGAACCGTCGCGATGGTCCGAAAAAGCAAACCGTCGCGATGGTCCGGCCGAGCCGTCGCGATGGCGTGAGCCTATCGCGATGGTGCGACACAATCGCAATGGTCCGAGCCAATCGCGATGGTCCACCAAACAACGAATTTTTGAATTGCAAATGTGGTGCCGTGTGTGCGCAAGGATCGCCTACCTCGTGGTGTGGTCGCCTACCTCAAAATCCGAAAGTTGCAGACCATCGCGATGGTCCGCCCTACTCGGAAATTTCTGACAGAAAGTACATGTTTTACCTTTTGGAAGCTCTCCTGATGCTCTGAAGCTCTGTACCTGCAAGAAAACTCAAGAAAACACAAGTACATACAAGCGCAAATGCTCTCTCTCACTCTCTCGCATGCACAAATGAGGGGAAATGAGGTGAATGGGTGGATATGGTGAATTTTCTGATTTTTTTGGAAATGGAAATGATGATGCGATGATGAAGATGGAGTATGGGGAAGGTGAAAAACACTAAAAACTAAGTAAAATCAACAACAAAAACTGAAATTTTTACCTTCCAACGCCACTTCTTGCTATACTCTTACCATCACACATTCGTCCTAGACTCGATCCCCGACAACGGCGCCAAATTTGGTGTTGCTCTAGCACAATGGTGAGAACCACGTTAAGAAGCTTCACCTCCTTAATGTCAATCCGAGGGAGAGGTAGGAGTGATATGAAGATCGTGAACGTGAGATGATGTGAGAGTGAAGGTGAGAAGCACAAAGATGCACACACACATACACACACACAATGAAGAGACAAGCAAGACTCAATGGAAGGTGGGAAATTAGCTCTATTACTCAAGAATACTCTTACAAGCTCCAACTAGCTCTATGCTCACACTAACCAAAATGAACCAACCTCAAAAATGAGCTCTCTAGCTCTTTTTATAGTTTCTAGACTAGTTTTGACCGGTTTCACATCTAGTGACCGGCCTAGTTAAAAAATAGGTCCTAGATGCTATTTGGAAGGGTAAACGGTATCTAAAAATAACGAAATTCGGTACGAGCGTTCTACCTAAGCTCCTCAAGCTCGAGGACTCCTCGGCTTGCACAAAATGGAGCTATGGATTACAAAATGGGGTTTTCTATGATACATATGTTACAATTAGTGATAACAATCACTGTTGAATGTTTGGAGAATTAATAAGAAATGTATTTGTTTGAAAAATTGATCCGACTGGCTCCCTGCTTCATCTTCACATGCTTCCGTGGCGTCTGTGCCTCTGGCTGCTTCCAACATCTATATTCAAAAGAAGATAAAGTACAAGATTTGTGCGACAATGTTGAAGATGATGGCATGGCAGATTTTATTGAGGATTGGTATCAAAATGACAGTGAGAGCATTGATATTTCTAAAAATGAGAAATATCTTCGAGAGGAATGTCTAAAGCATGTATATGAAGGAAGTCGCTTGACACGACTAAGTGCGAGCTTACTTATTCTCAATCTTCAAAATCATTTTGGATGGAGTAATGTATTAGTTTCGATACTATTAAGGTATAATTTTCAATTTTCTCTATATATATATATATATATATATATATATATATATATATATATATATATATATATGCATATATATATATATATATATATATATATATATATATATATATATATATATATATATATATATATATATATATATATATATATATATATATATATATATGCATATATATATATATATATATATATGCATATATAAACATACACATAATATACATCAATGTATACACACATATAAACATACACACACATGTAAACATACACACACATACACATGTTATGAGAGTAAGGTCAAATTATACATACATGTATCGAATGAAGATGTTTTGTCCATCTAGCCTTTAGAATTGTCCACCCAACCTTTAGAATCTTCTTCACACATATGTTTCTCCTATTTTAGTCGACCTAATACCTTTGCTGCTAACTCTTTTGCATACAAATATTAAGTATCAGTTACCTATGCAGGTATTAAGGCATCTGTAAAATGGGAGGATCAAAGTAGACTCAAGCCCAACTTACTTTATATTAAAGAAAATATGACCAAATGTATGAATGTGTACTTCAACATGATCATGATCTTTGATGGCATGTAATCTTTAACAGAAATCAACCATCATATACCTAGAATCAATAGCTTTAGACACGCCATGCACATGTCCTTAAATACATACTTCGGCTCCAATCATATATGGCATCGTGTACTTAAACTTGTATTGTTGGAAAAGAGAGCAATCAATTAAGTTTCATTCTTGGTGAAGAGAGCATGGTATAGAGATTAAGATATAAGAATAACATACGTAAGATGATCATTTATGTAAGATGATAATTTATGTAAGATGATCATAATATTGATTATCATCTACTTGGTAACTTGGTTTCACATATAGGTTTCATTTCATACGTTCTATTTGCCAATTCTATTAAAATTGCGTACTCATATTATTTATTCATTTTGTATGATTTACACAATTCATTTTGTACCAATAATCCGTACTTAGACTACTGAATTTGTATGACTTATTCATTTGTATGATTTACACTATTCATTTTGTATAAATTATTCATACTCATATTATTTATTCATTTTGTATGATTTACACAATTCATTTTGTACCAATAATCCGTACTTAGACTACTGAATTTGCATGACTTATTCATTTGTATGATTTACACTATTCATTTTGTATAAATTTGTATGATTTACACTATTCATTTTGTATGAATTATCTCTAATAATTTACACTATTCATTTTGTATGAATTAATCATACGAAATTGTACTATTCATTTTGTATGATTTATTCATATAAAATTACACTATTCATTTTGTAGAATTAGTCGTAATGATTTATACTATTCATTTTGTATGATTTACATTATTTATTTTGTATGAATTATCCATGCAAAACTACAATATTAATTTTGTATGATTTATTCATACAAAATTACACAATTCATTTTGTATGAATTCTTTGTAATAATTTACACTATTCATTTTATATGACTTACACTATTCATTTTTTATGAATTATTCATACAAGATTACACTATTCATTTAATAAGTTTTATTCATATTAAATAACACTACTCATTTTGTATGAATTATCCTTAAAGATTTACACCATTTATTTTGTATGATTTATTCATTTTGTATGATTTAAACTATTCATTTTGTATGAATTATTCATATAAAATTACAATATTCATTTTGTATTACTTTCACAATTCATTTTTGATGAATTCTCTATAATGATTTACAATATTCATTTTGTATGATTTATTTATTTTGTATGATTTATTCATTTTGTATGATTTACACTATTCATTTTGTATGAATTATTCATATAAAATTACACTCTTCATTTTGTATTACTTACACTATTCATTTTGTATGAATTATCCGTAATGATTTACACCATTCATTTTGTATGATTTATTCATTTTGTATGATTTACATTATTCATTTTGTGTGAGTTATTCATACCAAATTGCACTATTCATTTTGTATTATTTATTCATACAAAATTGCATTATTAATTTTTCATGATTTACACTATTCATTTTGTATGAGTTATCCATAATGACACTACAATATATCAAGGGCATATCGATGTTATGTATACTGATAGTCATCCTTCGGCATTAGTATGACCACTGAAAATGGTTGAAAAAAAGCACTAAAGCCATACCAACGGTCATTTGATCATCGGTATAGCCGTTAAAAATAAATCATAGGTATATGCATCAAAAATAGTAGGCATTGATTGCACATACTCTAGTACCCTTTCTCTTTCTCTGCGTTTTCTCTTTTCTAATGTCTCTTCTCCTTAGTTTTGTAGGAGCTTTTTGGCATCCGTTCTTTGGAATTCGATGAAGGACAATGTTAAGTGAACTTTGACAACAGCGATCCAAAGATTTACGATGTAAGTGATTGTTTTGTTCTCTATTGACATAGAGTGAGAAAGAGAGAGAGAGAGAGAGATGAAAGAGACAAAGAGAGAGATAGAGATGAAAGAGAGAGAGAGAGAGAGAGAGAGAGTGAGAGAAAGAGAGAGATGAGAGAGAGAGAGAAAGAGAGAGAGAGAGAGGTATGCACACATGTACACATATATGCATACATACATTTACACACATACATACACACACTCACACATACACACACAGTCACATATACATACACACGCACATACATATTACATACACACATGCAAATACATACACACACACATATGCATACTCACATGCATATGCATACATACACACACATATGCATACACACATATACATACACACACACATATGCATACTCACATGCATATGCATACATACATACACACACATATGCATACATACTGTACACACACACATATACATACACACTACATACACACATGCACATACATAAACACACACACACATGCATACTCACATGCATATGCATACATACATACACACACATATGCATACACACATATACATACATAGATACATGTACACAGACATACACGTATACATACACACATGCATATGCATACATACATACACACACATATGCATACAAATACTCACATACATATTCCATACACACATGCATATTCATGCATATGCATGCATGCATTCATATATACATATACATACACACTCACATATATATATATACACTCTCACTCACGTATATACATACACACTCACATACATATTACATACACACACACATATGAATACTCACATGCGCATGGATACATGCATATACACACATATGCATACACACATATACACACATACATGTACACACACAGAGGTATACATACCCACATGCATATGCATACATACACACACATATGCATACACATACTCACAAACATATTACATACCCACATGCATATGCATGCATGCATACATTCATATACACATATACATACACACTCACATATATATACACACTCACTCACATATATACATACACACTCACATGCATATTATATACACACATGCATATACATACACAGACACACATATATATACTCACTTGCATATGCATACATACATACACACATATACATACATACATGTACACACACATATACATACAAACATGCATATGCATACATACATACACACATATGCATACACATACTCACATACATACTAGATACACACATGCATATTCATGCATATGCATGCATGCATGCATTCATATATACATATACATACACACTCACATACATATTACATACACACATGCATACACATACATACACACACATGCATATGCATACATACATGCACACACATATCAATACACATACTCACATACATATTACATACACACATGCATATCCGTGCATATGCATGCATGCATTCATATATACATATACATACACACTTACATATATATACACACTCACTCACATATATACATGCACACACATATGCATACTCACATGCATATGCATTCATACATACACACACATATGCATACACACATATACATACATACAAGTACACACACACACATGTATACATACACACACGGAAAATATATAATTAAATATCTAAAAAATAGATCTATAGATTTTTTAGGGTATATATATATATATATATATATATATATATATATATATATATATATATATATATATATATATATATATATATATATATATATATATATATATATATATATATATATATAGGATTTTTGGGTTTTTACATACAAACACATCCTGAATAAATTTTTAGGATAACTATTAATTTATATAAACAAGTATATGTAAAAATAGGGAAAAAATTAGAATGTGTAAATATTCTAGTTAAAGTATGTAAACATTAGGGGAAAAATCAAAATATGTAAAATATATATTATTGAAAATATCTAAAAAATATATCTTTAGATTTTTAAGGGTATATATATATATATATATATATATATATATATATATATATGTATGTGTGTTTGTATATATAAAGTAGGAGTTTTGGGTTTTTACATACAAACACATCCTAAATAAAGTTTTAGGATTAAGATTAATTTATATAATCAAATATATTTAAAAAGAGGGAAAAAAATAGAATGTGTAAGTATTCTAATTAAATGTATGTAAACATTAGGGAAAAAAACAAAATTTGTAAAAGATATATAATTAAATATCTAACAACTAGATCTTTAGATTTTTTAGGGTATATATATATATATATATATATATATATATATATATATATATATATATATATATATATATATATATATATATATATATATATATATATATATATATATATATATATATATATATATATATATATATATATACATATATATATATATATATATATATATATATATATATATATATATATATATATATATATATATATATATATATATATATTTCAATTAGAAAAAATTAGAATGTGTAAATATTTTAATTAAATATATGTATTTTAATTAAATGCATGTATTTATATTCAATGTATGTAAAAGTAGGTCTTTACTTTTTTTAGGATTTTTATGCATATATAATTAAATATATAAAAAATTAGGAAAAAATAGTTTTTTTAGGATTTTACATTTAAAAATAAAACTTAGGGTTTCATAATTAAAACTAGAATATATAAATAAATCTATCTTAAATTAAATATCCTAACATCTTCACATGGGATCATCTCCACCTACACCTTGGGGTGCTCATGACCGTGATGAATCCAAGATGTATCGTATACGAGATGGAGCTCTAATGATGGATGTGATTGGAAAGTCCATGTGTCAGCACATATGAGAGCTTTGCTCCATATAATTTGGACATTCTGTCATGTTGAAATGGAGTGAACAGGATAAAGATTCCAGAAATTATATCAGAGAGTCGATCTATGAAGAGTACCAACCAAGCCTTGGGCATTCTATTGTCAGCTTAGAGTCGATTCAGCACATAGCATGTGAGGTGATGTGCCCTTGGTGGTCTGCGGCTCCTAATGCTTTCAAAGTAGGCTTACCAATGCCTGTATGGTTAGATGCTGAGAAGTGGGAATTGATTCATGATGAGCAGCAACATACTCGTGACCGATATCGTCACAAGTGAGATGTAGTTGCCACACGTCTAGATATGGCCGGACCGTCACATTTGGGTAGCAATGGATATGACACTATGTGTTACGAAATCATCAATAAATGACACATAGTACCTCGAGCCTGAAATTGAAGGGTCCTTGCTTGGTCCCCACACATCTATGCGGACAAGTTCCAAATAATCCTCATGCATATAGCCTTTCTTTGTAAGAGGTAACCTGTGTGATTTACCAAACTGACATGCACCACATTTATAGATCATATGTTGTTTGGATACATTAGGTATCCCAACCACACATTGATCTCTACATATTTGTATGAATACATTCATGAGTACATTAGAACAGGTGGTCCTCGAGCTACCTCTAGAAGATGTCTTAATAAATACCAAAATCAAGATCCCTTTCTAGTACATCTTCTAGAAATTTACAAGACACTCACGAGCATAAGAGTGACTAGATAGTCCAATGATTGAAGGAGTCATAATAGTCATTCTCTAATTGTGAATGGAGACATAGTTTTTATAGTTTTTGAGGATGAAAACTCTTCAAAGAGGGGGAAGAAAGTACCAAATCACATCAAATTTGGTACAATTGATTCGATGAAATTTATAATCTTGGAGATAGATTACAGATGGAAGAATGTCTTTTAGGATATAAAATCTTTCACAAAGTAGGAGTTGTTGAGATGACAACCACATGGTAAAATAAAACTAAATATTGGAAACGTGTCAATGCTAGAAACAATTTGGAGAAGATAGGTTGCAACCACCACATGATAGAGCATGCCAAAGCCTAAACTTCTTTAAGAGAGGTGAAAGTGCAAATAGAAATTAGAAAAGTAGGAATTCTATGACCATGAAAAACGGACTTAAATCTGTGGAAGGTGAAACTGGTATTCACATATCCCTAAAGGGATTTTTGAAAGAAATCCAGAAGCATTAGAAGATACTCAAACTTAAGCAGTAATGAGATTCCTTGAAAACCCTAAGGTAGCTATTTGAAAGCTTGAAATAAAGAAAAAATCCAATAAGGAAGAATAATCTCTTGTTGCTACAAGTTAGTTGAGCAAGGACTAAGTAGAACTTGAATATGATTGAAGATACTTGGAATTGCTTGATGGATGTTTATCCCATCAAGAGCTTCAATATAAGCTTGGAAAAATTAACTTCATAGAGTCATCATACGTTGGAAACCCTAGAAACCTAAGCAAGATGGAAACATAAGGAATATGAGTAAAGGGTACTCTATAGTTAGATTAAGGTTCTGGACTTTAAGATAAATATCATCCACACATCAGTGCTAGATATAAAGTACATTGGTATGGGACACTTTACTTTATATTGACATAAATGTAGGAAAGATTGTATGGGACATCAAACCATGAGATTATACGTATCTTTTAGTCTTGGGCTCTTAACATGAAGGGAGATTCAATTCCAATAGGGAATTGAAACCTCAAAGGTGAAAATGAGTACATGGTGGTCAAAGAGTATGACCAAGACTTCAAGTATGAGTTAACTAAAAAAATTTAAAGATGATGAAGTTGAAAGCACCTTCTAAAGATTTTTCATAAATCTTTTCAGTAAGACTTGTATATTTATGGGACTTCTAATAAAGGACTTTATAGTTCTCTATAATAAATGCTATATAAATTTATGAAGAGAGCACTTGGAAAGATCCTTTTAAGCAAGGAAATTTCAACTAAGTCAGTCTAGGATTAAGCACTTAGTTGAGAGTACAACTAAGTGCATCACTAACTTGAATCAAATTTATGAATTTTTGTATAACTGAATTCAAGATTTGACTTAGTGATCAACATAGATTAGACTAAGTTAGTCCAAAGCACCTTGTTGATAGTACAACAAGGTAATCAATCTCCTAAAGTAAGAGATCTATACTAGAATTGGTATTCTAGTATAAAGGATTCTTGTACTCTCCTAAATTAAGTAGTGCAAAAGATTTGACTTAGTGATCAACATAGATTAGACTAACTTAGTCCAAAGCACCTTGTTGATAGTACAACAAGGTAATCAATCTCCTAAATTAAGAGATCTATACTAGAATTGGTATTCTATTATATAGGATTCTCAAGAGATTGAAAGGAATTAACTTAGTAATTAAGATATTTGAAGCATTATGGTATGAGAGTAAAGTTGAACATCATCAAAACGCAGTGGCTTGAGACACCCAATGTTCTATACCACTAGAGTTTTGTAGATGGATGATGGTTTAACCATACATAAAGGATCTTTTTGAGAATTCATATTTAATCTCATAAGGATAGAAACAATGCTTCAAACCATTAGCTAGAGTAACTCCTTAAAGTTTTGAGTATGATCTCATTTGACTCAAATCATTTTAATGTCTTAGAAGTTGAATTAGTTACATAGAGTTTTGGTTTTTCCCTCTTTCTTTTCGAGACCTTTGATTCAACCTGGAAGAAATCTTCAAGTCATTCCTAGATCAGGTTTAGCTAGATGGAATGGATAACCGAATTTAACATCAAAAGGTGCATGTTTTGTATGGAACTCCTTCAATTTAAGAGGACACTTGAGTTCAAGAGAATGAATTCATCCATTGATTAGTGCTTTAAAATCAATGGATGAAGAATCTAAATTTCTCTAAAACTTTTGAAAAGACTCAGAGACTATTTATAGTTCTAACTGTTCCAAAGAAGTGAAGTCTTTTGAGAGATATCCTGAATTTGGTTACCCAAGAAAATTAACCACTTTCTTTCTTACATTCTAACTTTGACTCTAATGCTCCATAGGGCATGATAGTCATGTATTTGGGAAAAGAGATGAGTAGATGTTGGTTAAGAAGTAGAAGATAATTGAAAACATCTAATTTAGATGTTTTAGTCAAGCTCAAGTTAAGGAGACTTCTCAAAGTCTTGAATTAGCATGTGATCCACATATTTTGCTAGGTTCATGCCACAAGTAGTGCTCAAAAACGGGTTTACATAGGAAATTAGTTGGAAATTCTTAGAATCCACCTACTTCATGTGTTTGTGCTATGGATGCTGAGTTTGCACAAAATCAAACATTGAAATTAAGTAGGGGACATTTTAATCCACCCTTGTCATTCTTTCTATACTTTCCACGTGCAATGTCAAATGATGTTTAGAATGATTTGGGGAGGGATTAGCCCACACATGGATTCCCATCTCTTTAAGAACCATTCATAGGTGAAATACCCTTTTGATGAAGAGGCAAATGAGAGAGGTGAAGACCATAATCAACTAGACTGGTCATGGGGCACGAGGGAATACTCCACATATTATACCTACACACATTTTTGAGGACGAAAATGTTAAAGGGGTGAAGGATGTTGTATAACTATGGGTCAAAGCAGCAAAGGACATGGGTTTCGAGGGAATGTTTGAACTATTTGGATTTATTTACTCCCAATTGAAGACTCTTGACCCTTAGGATTGATATTTCCTAAGCATATGGTATTTAACCTTAGGGAGACCTCTCAAACCTTGAGACATGTACGTACAAGCTTAAAAGAAGTCCTTTTAGAATCCATGTGAGAGCCATGTGATTCCATGTGATTTCCAAGGTTAGAAGGCCTTGGATTAACATCCATGTGGAGGGGGCACTTGGCAGCCTCTCCTCATATTTCCCCCCTTCTCCTTGAGGTATACATTGGTGGATTTGGTTGGGTGGATACGTGCATCCCTCACCCCTTCTGGGCTTAGACTTGTTAGGATACTACTTTATTTATCTTGCTAGGGTAACTTAGGTTGATATTTAACATCCTCCCTTTGCATTCCTAGTTTCAATGCAACCATGACAGGTGAGAGAGGTGCTTGTTTCCAATCCCCTATCTATTGAGCTTTGAACAACCATAACTTCCTCTCTTCTTGGTTGAAGCCACCCCCTGCATATCAAAGACCAGACCCTTTGAAAAGTTGGAAAAGATGTTGAGGGATAGAGATAGAGAGAATGAGAGAAGGAAAATTGTAAAAAAGAAGAAAAAGATGCAGAAGTGTATTGAAGAAGAAGACAAAGGTGGTGATCCAAAAAAAGTAGTGTTAAGTGTATTGAAGAAGAACATAAAGGTGGTGATCCAAGAAAAAGTAGTGTTTCCACTGGAACTCAACTAATCCTGTAAAACTTTGTCCACCTTAGCAATGAAGTGAAAATGAAGGGAAGAACATGGCAGAGACACTTCTCAATCACACAAATAAGAAAATTATGAGACAAGAATCACATACCTTGCATTTAAGAAAATTATCAAATCTGTTGACCAATGAGAGAACTCCCTAGCAATGACATTAATGTGGTATGTCATAGATGGCCTTGAACTTCAAAATGTTAGATATACTCCATAATCCACCCTCAACTAAACACATGATTCATATTTCTATAAGTTCTAATGCCCCCATTATAAGGGGAATCCATTCGGAGAGTACAAAAATTTGCAGAATGATAACTTCCAACTTAGATGAGATCTATGTGTGGTGCTTGATTGGCAATAGATGATCTCTATGAGTAGATCCATGAGGTTAGGTAGGGCATAAACTTTCTGACCATTAGGTTTCCATTGAGGGCAAACATAAAGGCCTTGTGAAACCATATAATTTCCCCATAGAATCCTAATAAGGGGAGCGTAGAGGGGTGCTTGCCTCCTTCATAGCGACCACGAGGCCAATCCCCCTAGCTTGCAAGGTTGAGATGGTATGAATTCTAGTCATGGAGATATTGCCAAAGCTTATATTGAAACAACATCTTCCATCACATGGGTACCCAAGATGATCACATGGCTCCTAAGCTTAGGAAATCACATGTTTTCTAAAAGAAGAACCTCCAAGCTATCATGCATGAATGTGGTGGCTAGGAGAAACTTCCAATGAAGCCTAAGGTACCCAACCTTAGAGATATCATTGTTAAGGTTCAAGACCCTTTAAATATGTCTAAGTAACCAATAAATATCAATGGTTTTACACTAAGAAACCCAACGGTTCTACCCCTTAGATACGTGTCATTATAGAAAATTCTCTTCCCCTAAAAATCATTTCCATCCTCGAAAATGAGTGGAGATATATATGTTGGGGTATTCTTAGTGCCTCATGACTCTCTCATCAATCATGTTCTTCTTCTCTCTTATTTGCTTTTCTATTGAAAAGGGGATCCTATCCTAGATGGATCTAAGAAAAGGAATCCATGTGCAGTCTTATCCCCATCCAAATCATTCAAATCCTCATCTAGTTTGTGCACATAAAGAATTTAATCAAGTGCAAAGTATGAAAAGAATGACAAGGGTGGAATAGAGCATCCCTATCTATTTCACTATCTTAGCTATGTGCAAACAATGCCTCCATAGCACAAACATGTGAATTAGGTGGGTCCTAAGTATCTCTAGGTAAATTTCTATCTTGGTTAATTTATCATTTGTGTGTGAACCTAGGAAAATACGTGGATAATCCTATTGAACTTAAGTCTCTGTTACTAGATTCATCTATCTAGTTATACCCTCTTTTAGTTCGAACGGAAGATGAATCTTTCATAAAACCTACCCAAATCATTTTTCCTTGATTTTACCACATGGAAACATACTTTGTACCTTTGGCTTAGTGAAATGGATGGATTTCTCTCTTATGATTGACCTCCAAAAAAGAGAATAATCTAAATAGAGTGGATTTATTTTATAATCCATATCTAGCCATTAAAAGTGGTATGGGTGGATTATCTATCTATTCTGTTAAGAGGATATAATACCCTCTTTCTTTGGACACAAAAGCCTACTTAAAGTCTTTTCTCAAAACTTCAAGTACTTTTTGAGATTTCACTTTAAGTAACTAAATTCCACAAGGATCAATCTAGTTTTTAAAGACTCTAGTTTGTTGAAAAAAAAAAACTATTTTACTTGTTCTTCCAAAAAGGTTAAAATCTGTATAACTTCCTTTTATAATGTCCAAGATGGGAATTCAAAGTTTTTTGAAAAAGATATGACTATCTTTAAGGTGAAAAACATTTAGAAGATTGGATTATGTCAACCAATCCTTTGAATTTTGGATTGATACTTAATCTTTATGGATATTTAACTTGATCTCAAACTTTAGAGATCTTCTTGATCCTTCGAGAATTCCTTCCCTTTGTATTTTTCATCTATTTAAGATGTCTTATGTTGATATTGTAACAAGACCTTGACTTGAATCATCAAGTTAATTTTAAGTAGCAAAAAGGATTTTTCTTAAATTTCTTCCAAGCTTGATTGTAGATCATCTTTTAGTTTCTCTAATTCAAGTCATACTTTTGGATGAAGATATAGAGCTTCAACCTTTAAAGTTTAATTTCAAAATCCTAGGAGTTGATCCTTGTTTTAGATTTTTTTATCAAACTTGGATGCTCTTTGTAGAGAGATAGACTCTTTACTATCTTGAGGGAACAATTCTTCCTTTTTAGAGGATAATTGAAGTAGCATATTTCCACACAATTATTGTCATGATAGTGTTGTTTTGTACCAAGGGACATTATCCTTTGCCCCAAAAAACCAAGTACATGTCATGACATTCACTCGAGTGGTTGTCGGACCATATACTTGCATGATCAAAAACGAAAACAAGATTTGATAAAGCAAAACACATTGTCAAACATAGGAGTATAATGAAAAGTAATGTGTAAACAGATATGTGCCCATCATATGCAACCAAAACATAGTCATAAAGAGTACTCAAATACATAATAGAACAACGTCATAAATGAACCATGTACAAAATTGTGGCAAAGCATTGCCATACATGAACCAAATAAAAAAACTATGGTAGAAACTACCATACGCCAATCCAAAGGGATCAAAACATCTATATCTAAAGTCATGCAACAAAGCACATTCATGAAATTAGACAAATTGAAAGGATGTTCATAAAAAACAACTAAAAAATGCTAAACCAAGTTTAGAAGCTCACCTTATGGTAGACTGTCCCATGAAATGATCATATTGTGTCCCTCCAAGTGTTGCAACACTGGAACTAGCCCATGAAGATATCCTAAAGTCTCCTCTGCTTGTGTCGAAGGACGATCCACTTCCAACTCCTACAACAAATACACAAAACATGAGATCAACAAATATGAAGTGCTTAACATAAGTAAATTCATTCATCAAAAATGATATGTACAGACTCGTGATGTATTGTGTCATAACTGCTGCTATCCAAATGCGATGCTCCAACCATCTCGAGACGTGTGACTATCGTGTGTCACTACTAAGGATATCCATCAAGAGTCTTTTCCTTCTAATGGCGAATCATCTCCCACTCATCAGTGTCTAGCCATAGCACCTTTGGTAAGCCTCCTCTAAAATTAGCACGAGCCTCTGATCATCAATGCGAAATCACCTCACGTGTCGTATGTTGAATCCACTTTGGGTTGACAATAGGGTCTCGAGGTTCTAGACGATACTCACGATAGATCACCTCTGTGATGTAGTTCTTGCAATCCTTGTCCTCTATACTCCACTTGACCATGACAAAGTGTCCAGACTATATTGTGCACAATTGTCATATCTATTGGTGCATGGCCTTTCTAGTCGCATACATCACTAAAGCTCCATCTCCTGTACAATACAACATGGAGTCAGCATGGTCATCAGCACCCCAAGGTGTACTTGGTGAACTATGTGGTGTACTTATATCTGAGGCAACTCGATATAGGACTAGCTATGGGTGACACTACATCCATCACACTGCCTCCACAACATCCCCCTCCTCCTCCATGCGCACTACCACATGTAGACCTTGACCTGGCCTAGACAAATGAGATGGGCCACCCATACGCCCCCCCTCTGGAACCTCCTTCTCTAGAATGTGACCTCGAACCTAACCCACATGAATGAGATAGTCAAGTGTGGTGTTGAACATTGGTGCACACATAGATTGTTGGAGCCATTGGGGGATGGCTCAGAAGATGGCTGCAATGGACTCATAAAGCCAGGAGTACTGCCAAAGGGAGTTCCATTGACAGGAGTAGTCTCATCAAAGGGAGTGATTGTATTTTCTTTCTATTTGAATACAATCCTTTTTTCAAAATATATATGACCTTGCTTCTTTATTTTGTAACTCCTTCCCAAGCTCACATGTCAGCTTGCACCTTCAGCCATATCCTGCAAATTGATTTCATCCTTGAATCTCTTTAGTTTAGAAGCATCTAAGGACTTTGTAAACATGTCTACAACATGTTCATTATTTCTAATGAACTTTATATCCACATCCTTGCTCAAAACTTTTTCTCGAACATAATGATAATGCACTTCTATGTGCTTACTTCGTGCATGAAACATTGGACTATTTGTCAAGTGAATGTTCAACATGTTGTCATCATAAATTTGAATGGTCCCTACCTACACATCAAGATCAGTCAAGAGCTTCTTAATCCACATGGGTTCACAAGTTGCAAAGGCTAATCCTCTATATTTAGCTTCTGTAGATGATAGTTCAATAGTAGGTTGCTTCTTTGAGCTCCACGTGAGGTTTGCTACGGATCATGAATTCATAACGTGAAGTGGATCTTTTTTCTTCCTTTGAACCAGCCCAATCAACATCACTAAACCCCTTCACCTGCAATTTTTCATCATATCTATAAAAAAGGCATGATTGATTGTGTACTTCACATATCTTATCACTTGTTTGGCTGAATTTAAATGTTCACTTATTGGAGTTTGCATTAATTGAGAAAGAACTCCAACAATATAACACAAATCTGCTCTTGTGATTGTAGCATAGATCAATGAACCTATAGTACTCCTATATGTAGTTACATCATGTGACTTCTCTCCATTTTGAGCATAGCTTCACATTTGTATCCATAGGTTGAGTGAGTGGTTTGCATTCACTCATTCCAAATCTGAAAAGAACATCCAACAAGTACTTTCTTTGCATCAAGAAGATGCCATCTTTCCCATATACTCCTCAATTCCTAAAAAAAAATTCAGCTCACCAAGATCTGAAATTTTAAACTCCTTATCGAGTTTTCTTTCTATCTCTTGTATTCCTACAACATTACTTCATGTTATGATGAGATCATCAACATATATGTAGATGTATACCTGCTTTCCTTCTTCTTTCTTCCTGTAGAGAGAAGTATCTGCACTACTTGGACTATACCCACACCTTGTGAGATACTGAACCAATCTTTGGTTCCAAGCATGTGGTGCTTTCTTCAACCCATACAAAGCTTTCTTCAATCTCCAAACAAAATCTACATGCTTTTTATCTTCAAATCCAATCGCTTGACTCATGTATACCTCTTCTTAAAGTTGTCCATTGAGAAAAGCATTTGTTATGTCAAGTTGGTACAATGGCTATCTCCTTGCTACAATCAGTGCAATCAAGGTTCTAATTGTTTCCATATTTGTAATCGGGCTGAAGTCTCTTCATAGTTGATGCCATGAGTCTGCTTGAATCCTTTTGCTACTAGTTTAGCTTTATGCCTAGCTAGAGAACCATCATCATTTCTCTTTATTTTAAACACCCATTTATTTGGAACAATCATCATGCCTTTAGCCTTTGGAACTAGTTCCCATGTGTGATTGTCATTGAGAACTTTCATCTCTTTTTGCATAGCTTGCTGCCATTCCTTTTCTGTACATGCTTCTTCATATGCATCTAGTTCTTTGTCTTTGACCACCTATGTCATATATGCAAAATGATCTGCAACAAAACTATCATAGCTCAGCCTTTGAATTGGATACCTTGCTCTTGAAGACCTCCTTTCATTTCCTTTTGATTATTGCTTCTTCAACTAGTTCAGCTTTACCTTTGGTGTGATCACCTCTTCATACTCTTCTTCACTTGTATTTGAATCACTATTTTAGGTAGGACTTTCAACTTCAAATCTTTCATCACTTGATGTTTGTGATGAGGAATGAGTCCTTAGTCTCCCTTTCCATGTTGAGCTTTCTCCATGTGATGTAGAAGATTTTGGACCTAACATTTGAGTGCTTGTTTGCTGAAATTCTTCTTGGACAACACCTCCATCATCTTCATAATCTTCTTCAAGAATCTTCTCTTTCCCGTTGTCTCCAAACCATGGTCTTAGCTCATCAAATACCACATTTTTTGAGACTTGTAACTCCTTTGTCACAAGACTGTAGCACCTATATCCTTTCTGCTCCAATGAATATCCAATGAAAATACATTCTTTTTACTTTGGCTCCATCTTTGTCCTTAATTCTTGAGGAATATGAACATAACACACAGATCCAAAAACTTTGAGATGTGTAAGGTCAGGTTTCTTACCGGAATAAACCCTCAGGAGTTAAATTATGAACTCTAGCTATTGTACACTTGTTCATCAAATAAACACCCATACTAGCTACTTCCACCCAATAGGTTAGTGGAACCTTCATCTCGTTGAGCATGCAAAACTTCTATGATATGTCTATTTTTCCTTTCAACAATTCCATTTTGTTGAGACATGTACCTACATGTAAATTCTTGTTTGATGCCATTTTCATAAAGACAATCTAACAATTCTTTGGAGAAATATTCTCCTCCTTCATCAGACCTCAAGGTATGTATTGTCCTATTTCCTTTTCGACCTGTGCTGCAAATCTCTTGAACATAGAGAACACATTTGATTTTTCTTTTATGCAAAACATCCATACTTTTCTTGAATGACCATCAATAAAAGTGACAAAATACCTATTACCGGCCATCGATGTCCCCATACATCCATGTGTATCAAGTTGAGGACATTCCTTGCCAAATAGTTGCTCTTCTCGAATGGTTGTCGAGTTCTCTTTCCTAGTTGGCATGCTTCACAAAACTCATGCAGTCTAACATCATTGAATCTTGGAAGACATCTTACCACTTCATGGTTGCTCATGTCCTTGAGCTTGGGAATGTTTATATGTCCAACCCTTTTGTGCCGCAAATCAATTTCATCAATCCTCTTGTTTCCAAACTCAATATACATCATGTTTACATGTGGTTGTTAAATGTCCAAAGTGAACATCCTACCTTCTTTCCTTCCTTGCACAACCACCTTGAATCCTTATTTTGGATTCTTTATAAAGCAGCCTTTTTCATTGAAGATAACATGATACCCTTTCTCTACCATTTGTCCTGCTGAAATCAAATTCTTTGCAATAGTAGGAACATGAAGAACATGAGTCAATACCTTCTTGTCTACAAGCTTGATTTCTCCAACATGCTTAATTGTGTGTTGAGTTTCATCAACGATCTCTACACATCCTTTTCCACTTGGGGCTCGTAGATTTTTGAATAAATCTCCTTGCCACATCATATGATTGCTGCAACCTAAATCTATAAACCATTTTTTATCATCACTTCTCTAGTTTTTGTACTCATGCTTCATGGCAAGCAAGGTTTGCTTGTCTTCTTCACTTGCTGTACTCACATAGTTCTTTTGGCTCCTTTAGATTCCTTTATTCGGCCTTCCATTCTTATGCCAACAATCATTTGCATAATTTCCTACTTTACCAAAATGATAACATGTTATGCCCTTATGAGGATTGTGTGAACCTCGACCTCTTCCTCTATTTCTTCCTCAACCTCTTCCATGTGTGTTTTCATTTGAGTTGTCCTTCGAGTTGTGTTGGCTAGAATCTTAGCTTCTTCCTCTTCCTCTTGATCCTCCACTTGAGTTGCTTCCTCTACCTCGACCTGCATATAACATTTGGCTATGGATGTCCTCACCTTTATTGCCTTCTCCTTGTTGAGCAGCCTCTTCAGCCACAAGATTTGGTATAATCTCCTCGAACGTTAATAGAGGGTCTCTATAAAGAATGTTTGTGATGAGGGGCTTCCACTTCTCTTCACTCCTCAAGCCATGATTTCTTCCTCTTCTATCCTGCATCCAAACGATGCTAGCTAATCTCAAAGCTCCTTGATCTTCAACATATACTCACTAATGCTTTGGTTTGAGCTTTTCTTCATGTTGTTGAGCTTGTTCTTGAGTTTCATCTTCTGAGACCTTGTTGAGGTAGCATACACCTTCTCCAATGCTTCCCAAGCTTCCTTGGATGTCTCTAAGCTTTGCACATGAGCAATCATAGTGTTAGAATTAACTTGTGAAATGAGGAGTGTCACCTTCTGACTCCTCTCTTACCAATTCCCAAATTGTCTCCTTTGTGCTGGAGTGATGTTGGGATCTTGAAGGTCCACTGGTTGTGGATCATCTCCAATAACTAAACTCCATAAACCTTTATCTTTAAGGTAATTTGTCATTCTATACCTCCATCACTAAAAATTACCTAAATCAGCCATTGAAAACTTCTAAGTTTGAAGTTTACCTCAATATGTTGTGGTTCTTTGTCTTGACTTTACAAAGCTCCCCCTTGATTTGTAGCTTCTCCTTTGCTTTGTTTTACTTCAAATGATTTGCCTCTTCAATCTCCAATGCTCTATTATTGATCTCTGAATTTGTTGTCCTAAATCAGCCATTGAAAACTTCTAAGTTTGAAGTTTATCTCAATATGTTGTGGTTCTTTGTCTTGACTTTACAAAGCTCCCCCTTGATTTGTAGCTTCTCCTTTGCTTTGTTTTACTTCAAATGATTTGCCTCTTCAATCTCCAATGCTCTATTATTGATCTCTGATACCAACTATTGGAGAACTCCTCTCCTATGTGTAGCGGAAAGTGTAGAAGACCTTATGAGGATCACGACTTTTACCTACAGCTGAACTTAGAATGAAAACTGGTATCAATTGAAGAATGCAATTAACTTGAGGATTTTCTCACTCCATTGAGACACTAATAGCTTTAAAATGAGCTATCAAACACTAAATTTGGATTAGTTTTGGTTTGGCAACCCTTTGCCTCAAAATAGGTTTTCTGTCTACTCAATTAGGTTGAAATTGGGCTTACCTAAAAACTTAATACCTCACAAAGCATGTTGAATATCACAAAATTTTTTTACAAAAACCAAGTACACAAGATAAGCTTTCAACAAATATTTAAACTCTAAAAATGGATACATACATTGAGAGATATGATTCTCACAATCACGCTACCCAAAAATGGTGAGCGGTTGGACAAAGTCTATGAGACTGTGGAAAACGAAATGACTAAAACAAAATGAAATAATTACAAGGGGACTTCAGTGTCTTTTTCCTCTATACTTGAGTGTCCTCCCTTGCTTCTTTTGTAGCCAAGTGACCACGAGCTCTAATGATGACTTCTTGAGCTCTTCTCCATAACTCCTCCACAACTATGAGTAGCCACTCTTAACATTTGTTTCAGTTTTTGAATTGGTTCTCTTTTGATTGATTCTCTTTTTTCCTCCACTACTTGCTGAAGTAAATGATTCCATTTTTCATTTTTTTATTTTCCTTCTATTTGAAGAAAATCCTTTTTGATGTGTGTGTGTATGCATTTGTGTGTGTATGTGCACATACATACATACATACATATGCATATACACACATGTGCATACATACTCACATGCATTTGTACACACACATGCATATGTGTAAATACATACACACATGCATATGTATATATACATAAACACAAGCACATACACACAATAAATCGACTTGAGCCTTGAAAAAAAAAAGCGCACTCAAGAAACCTTAGCTGCCTTCACAATAATGTACAAGTAAGTAATGTCAGGAAAGAGGGTTCTTGATGCATCAAGAACCAACCTTGCACCACATGCGCATATGGTATTTTCAACCATACTCTTTTTTTACTTTCATACCCATATGTGTTTGCTATATGGTTGAAGTATATATACACATTGCATCTAGTCCTCCCACCACCTACTAGAGAGATATCTCTCCTCCCAACCTATATTCTAGTTGTAAAGGAGAACCTATTTTCTAATACCCATTCAAATGATTCAAGTTAACGATCGATAACGAGCCCTTTTTAATGCAAAATTTCTACCTTCATACCCATCTCAAAATCAATCAACCTTCAAAATAACCTATAAAAATATTTAAAAATCAAAATTCATTATTACATGCTTGAAAAAATATTAAACTATATCATAAAAAGTAAAATCTTTTTTTTACCTATTTGCATCTTTTTTGTCATAAGTATCCAAGGAGCAGGTGCATAAGTCAATTTCTATCAAAACTTGGCCATAACAAGTCCCTCTTGATGCTATTTTCTCAACAAGATGATTTCTTTCCTCCCAACAAGTCCTTCTTGATGCTATGGTCTTGATGTTATGGTCTTGATGCCAACATCTCAGCTAACTAAAGGTTCTTGCTGTATCAATACAATACAACTTCCTAAAGAAGATCTATGGATCTGTGAAGTTGTATTGAATCCATACAACAAGAACCTTATGTTAGCTGATATGCATTCTCTTAGATGTATTTGATCTTCACTTATTAATACCTTCTCAACCCTTGAATTATCAAAAATAACATTAAACCTTTTCCAACATTTACAAGAGTTTTTAATTAACAATGATATACACACATACACATGCACATACACAATCATATTAGATTTTCACTTACAATCATAACATACACGCACATACACATACACACACACATACTATTGTGAAGTAAGAATCAATATTGATTCAAACAATCACAATACATTTTTACTCACAATCATACACACACATACATATACTATTGTGAAGTAAGAATCAAAGTTGAATCAAAGAATCACAATAGATCTCACTCATACTCATACACTCAAATGCACATACATACTATGGTGAAGTAAGAATCAATATTGATTCAAACAATCACAATACATGTTTACTCACAATCATACACACGCATACATGTACTATTGTGAAGTAAGAACCAATATCTGGCACCCCCTCATAGAAATCAAAAAGTTTGTCCTCCTTTGGCAAATTCTTCATCGTGGGATTTCGACCAACCCAAAGGCTAGCAACATTTGTGGGGTGGCCCCCTGGTATAAGCACTGCTACCGGTCCATTGAAGATGTTTCTCACATCTTCCTTACTTGTCCCAACTCCAAGAGGATCAGGCAGATTGTCCGAAAGAAAATTAAACTTCAAAAACATATGAGTTGGAAACGAGCTCTGTTTGGAGAAGCGATCAACTACTCCACGACTCTCTGGAACGCCATCAGAGGGGAGGTCCTATAGAAGATCTGGTGGGAAAGATGTGCTTATAACTTTGGTACCTCCCCCAAAGAGTGGTTGATTGAGAAATCTCTATTCCTCCTCGACAAAAGAATCGCTAAATGTAAGAAATCCCCCCCCCCCCCCCCTTAAGGCATCATCAAGTGCTTCTTTTGATCAACAACAAGCTTAAACCCAAGTGGGCCCCTCATGAGGGTGACGAGAAGGTGATTAACCTTCTTTGTAATGTCATCTAAACCTTGTAATATCTACCCCTACTCTGTGGGATTTTGGGGGGTCTTGTGGGCACTAGTCCCCTTCACTTGTACTTTTCTTTTAATCCATACATGTCCAAGAGAGTAGGCTAAGGTCGAACTTCCTTTATTTAAAAAAAAAAAGATTAAAGACTATTTCATGCTAGCAAGAATCCCTAGGTGGAAGGGACTCGATCTGTTCACTTTGATGTTCTCTTTATTTTGTGTGACTCTCAAAGGTTTTGACCTTGTCTCCTCCATGTGGAAGAGTTGGAAGAAGTTGACATCCTTCATCATGGACAATGAAGATAAGAGGTGAGCAGAGGGGATTAGTTAAAATGATTCTATATGGTTTCCTATTAGGGGAATCAAAGAAATTTACTCGAAGAACCTCCAAAGGGAAAAGAAGCTATGGAACAAAGGGTTTTATAAGTGGAAACATCTCTTGAATCAAGAGAGAGAACACAAGGTGAGATTTGAGGACATAGACCCTCTTGAAACTAATCTATCGTAGATTGAAGGGTTAAGATGGATCAATAGTAACAAATTGGATAAAACATTGAGGGTCCATAAGCACATTGACTTGCATGCCTCCTTTAACAAGAGATGGTTTCTAAACAGGTCGTATACCATATGGCAATTTAAGTTCAAGGCCGTGTGGCATCCTCTCATTGAGAACAAAGAATCAACACTGATATGGTGAATTCTCACTGGGGAATTCGGACCAATGTCATAGCTAATAAATTTCGTGGGGCCTCTCAATGTTGTAAGCATTACCTCTTGGGCAGAGAATACCTTGGACACCTCTTCTTTTCATGCCCAAGGAGCCAATTGGCTTGGAAAACTCTTACCACTATTTTGACTTTACAAATTCAAATCAACTAAATGCAAATGTTACTTGGAACAGTGATTGGCTTCTCTTCTTCCTTGTGGAATGCCATCAGAGGGAAGCATTTTGGAAGATCTAGGAAAAAAGATTTGCGGCCAACTTTGTTGACCATCCAAAAGAATCGATCAAAGAATTCCTTGGCTTGTTAGGTGGAAGAAATTGTAATTGTAAGAAGTCCTCTCCTTTCAGATACCATAGGAGTTTTGTCTTACAAAACAACAAGATCAAAATCAAGTGGACCACCCATGAGGGCAATGAAGAAATCACTAACCTTTTGTGTAACTCTCTCTAAATCATAGGTCTCCTTCTGAATCATAAGTCTCGTGTCAATTACAGAACATCATTGTTGTTCCACCTTAGGCTCATCCTACCCTTGCTTTGTGTGATATGGGTGGATCCCAAGGGCATTATGCCCATTCACTATACAATTGTTCCTTTATTAATTCTAGTGAGAGAGACTAGGCCCCCATCAAATTTCTTCTTTTTTTGAAAAAAATAAAGACTATATCTTCAAAGAAAACTGCAAATTTGTGAATCTGGATGAAAAACTTTGAAAATTTTCAGTATTATTATATGTTACAAAACATATTTACTGATGTACAAATCTTTGCAGGCTAGTGAGCTAGATTTTGTGGTGCACTTATAGCTAACATTTCATAGAGAGAGGACATACTTTGAAGCAATTTACAGAACTCCCAAGAATTTAGGTACATTGAGGTCCTTGCAACTAAACTTGGTTGCTCACGAAGAGAGTTTATTGTTGCATGAACATGTGCACAATTAGCAGCTTTCAGATATGTTTAGGAGCATGTATCTGCATTCAAGGATAGATAATATATGTATAAGAGTATAGATGAATAATATTATTCGGAGTATATAGATGAATAATATTATTTGGAGTATAGATAATATCTTTATAAAAGTATAAATGAAATATATATCTATATATAAGTATAGATGAACTAAATAGGTCACTGATACCAAAGAATTTTGACACAAAGGATTTTTTTATTTTGTGTGGGTGAAGCGAGCACCTGTCCACCTACCCAAGGCTTATAGCTAAGGTGGTGACCAAGGCATAGAACTTGGCGTAACTTTTCATTCGATTCATCAAATTCATTGTTGGCACCATTGGTTCTACACGAGGGATGACCCCAATGATCAAGGAAGATAGGGGTTATTGGCACTTCGCAGGAGGTCATCTATCCCAGTTTGTTCCCCTTGGAGCTCGCTTAATTGATAAGCTCTCTTGCCACTATGCTACTCTCTTGTGGTGCTTAAAGAATAGGAGAGATTAAGGTGAACATTACCTCAAACATGTTTTGGCCTCTCAAAGCTCCATTCTTTTCTTTCAAAGCTTGTTTTGAAGCATTTTTGAGGTGATTCATGGAGCCATTTTCGAGTACTTTTGCAAATAGTTCTCTTTACACATGTTCAAGAACATAAAAAAGAGTTCTCCTTGTACTTCTTTGACAATGAATATTCATCTTTGGGGCTGTGTTGTTTAGCCACACAAGTAGATCTACATGTTTCTTGAAAGGTTTTAGTGGTGGTGGGAGCAGCCATTGCAAGTTTATGTAGGTTTTTAAGCCAAAAGGATAGAGTTGACAGACACTTACAGGTGTTATTGGCTAGTGTTTGGGCTGTGAATTCAATCTTTAAGTGCCAAGTTACTACATATATTGAGCACATATACACTACACATGATTTTATTGATACCACTTATGTACGTGCATGTGGTCATTGATATAGCAGTTACATTATTGCATAAAGCCTTTGATGTTGATAAAGAGGGTCTATGTGAGGTTTTCTTAGTTAGAAGATACCGAGATATTGGGATCTCTTTAGTGATGCAGGTGGAAGAATTACCCAACCTCACCATAGGAGATGTATGCTAGGTGTTCATTGGTCTTGGATAAGCCAAGTTGGCTTCTTTCGGTTAGCTGATTATATACAATGGAGTCAGTGATTGCCTATGCAGGTTTACATGACATTGTTAGTACTTGTAATTTTATGAGCATTTCACACTAGTCATATGCTCATTTTGCAGAGGAGGCTTTGACAAATTTTTTCCAGATTTTTTGTCTCGTCAAGTATACATTGATGGATTTACTTCTTCATACACTTATTGGTGTGAGCACATATATTCGCATAAAATCCTTTTGGTTGTTCATTACTATTATTGGACAATAATAGTGGTTCTAGATGGTTGGACAATAATAGTGGCGGTTCTGATAGCCCTTGAACATTGATGGCAACCATGATCATTTTTTAGTGGGTTGATCTATTCAAATTAGATTTTTGTCTCTATTTTTCTTAGTTTTGCCCCTTTTTCTTTTCTTTTTGGACAAGTCTGTTGTGAGAGGGAAATTCTCTTTGATGGATTCTTCCACGAAAACTCAAAGTGTAATACATCGATTATCATAAACAAAACTTGGAGGATGTCGGTATTTTATTCTTACAAAGTAGTTCTTAATGGTAAGCTGCGTCATCTGGTTTAAATAAGAAATACACTGCATGCTTGCGTTTGTAAATAAGAAATGAGATGTCGTTTCTTTTTTTAGACATTGAAAGATTAATCTCCAAAGCTACTTCAATATTGCGAATCTCCGACGAGAATTTTAATAATGTCTCTGTATTTCATTTCTTACAAAATATTCGATGAATTTAGGATCTCTCTGAGCTCCATTACCTGGTGTAATTTTAGCTCACCGTTTTACTGTTGCAACAGTAACTTGCATACTAATGTTTTTTAATTTAAATGAGACATCGGAAGCCGCTTTCAAGATTAAAGACTCTTTCATGCTAAAGGGGAAACCTTAGGTGGAAGGGACTCGATCCGTTCACTCTGATGTTTTCTTCATTTTTTGTGACTCTCAAAGGTTTGGACCTTGTCTCCTGCATGTGGAAGAGTTGGAACAAGTTGAAATGGTACATCACGGTCAATGAAGATTAGAAGTGGGCGGCTGGGATTACTGTTAATGATTCTGTATGGTTTCCTATTAGGTAAATCAAAGAAACTTACTCGAAGAACCTCCAAAGGGCAAAGAAGCTATGGGATAAAGGGTTTCATAAGTGGAAACATCTCTGAAATCAAGAGAGAGGACACGGCATGAGATTTAAGGATGTAGACCCTCTTGAAAATGATCTCTCGTATATTGAAGGGTTGAGATGGATCAACGATAACAAATTGGATAAAACATTGAGGGTCCATAAGCACCTTAACTTACATATCTCCCTTAACAATTGTTAAGAGATGGTTTCTGAACTGGCCCTATATCATATGGCTTATTTCGACCTTGCTTTTTGTAGGGATTAGCGCATTGCTGAATTTGAGCATGCCCTTTAGATCCATCGCATTCATCTTGTTCTTTAAGTGTGGCAAACACTAGTCCTTATGAATTTTGTACTCTGAATAGCTTGATTCCACCTCCAAAAACCAGAGGTTACATGAAAACTTGATGTAGCGGCCAAAGGATAGTTGCGCATCTTAATAATACTCTCTATACAACTCCTTGCTCTTCACGTACTCCTCTTGGGTGCCTCCTTCACACAGCTATGGGATACTTTTCCAATTAGTCATGCTCTCATGGACGAAGATCCTGCACTAGATTTCATGATAATATGGGCCAATTCATTCTTATTGAGAGCAATAAAGCGTTGAGATTATATGCATAAGCATGTTGGTTGGAAACTACATCCTTGAGATGGAAAATTTTCAAGTGGATTTCCTTAGAGAAGCCTTGTTAGTAGGATCACTGACGTCGTCCATGAATTTAGGACATTCCATGCGTATACATCACTCACCAAGGGTTTAAGAGCTAAAAAGTTTTCAAAGTTCCTTATGTGTCAATATTTGATTGATTCTGAAAGGCAGGAAAAGTGAGAGGTAATAGCACCCTCATGTGATCAAAGATGAAGCTGGTATTCACACACATCTTTCATATATGCAACTCATCCCCGTCCATACATCTCAGAGCCCATGTGATTCATGGCATTGTCATGGTCAAGGTGCATGTGAGTAAGTGAAACTATGCAGTGTACTGATTCACAAGCATAAGATGGTGAAAGCATTTACATCCTCAAAGGTATTCTTCATTCCCCATGATCATTCTCATCAATCATGGTCTTCATCTCTCTCATTCACCTCTTTATTTGAAAGGGGATCCTATCCTGGATGATGTGAAAGAATGAATCCATGTGTGGTATAATCCCCACACGAATCATTCAAAACCTCATCTAGTTTCTACACACGAAGAATTGAATCAAGTGCAAATTATGAAAAGAATGGCAACGGTGGAACATAACATCCCTGCCTATTTCACTATTTTAGCTATGTACAAATTAGGCCTCCATAGCACAAACATGTGAATTAGGTGGTGCCTAAGTATCTTAGGTAAATTTCTATCTTGGTTCATTTCTATGTATCACTTGTGCATGAACATAGGAATATATGTGGATACTCTTCTCTAGCTTAAGACTCTGTTACTAGATTCATCTATCTAGTCAAACCCTCTCTTGGTCCAAATGGAAGATGAATCTTTCATAATCCTGGATTCATCTATCTAGTCAAACCCTCTCTTGGTCCAAATGGAATATGAATCTTTCATAATCCATACCTCAATCACTTTCCCATGATTATGCTATATGGATACGTACTTTGCACCTTTGGTTTAGTGAAATGGATGGATTTCTTTCTTATGATTGACCTCCAAAAAAGAGAAAAATCTAAATAGAGGGGAATTAATTTTATAATCCCTTCCCAACCATTAAAAATGGTATGGGTGGATTATCTATTTGTTTCGTTAAGAGGATCTAATACCCTCTTTTTTTGGAGAGAAAAGCTCAATTAAAAGTGTTTTCGCAAAACTTTACGTACTTTAAGTGATTAAACTCCACAAGGATCAATTTATTTTTTTAAAATTTCAATCGGTTAAAAAAAACTTTCTATTTACTTGTTCTTTCAAAAGGTTAAAATCTTTATAACTTCCTTTTATATTTCCAAAGATGAGAATTCATTTTTTTTTTTGAAAAAGGTCTTACTATCTTTAAGGTCACAAGCATTAATTATAAGATTGGATTATGTCCGCAACCAATCCTTTAAATTTTGGATTGATGCTTAATCTTTATAGATATTTGACTAGATGTCAAACTTTAGAGATCTTCTTGATCCTCCAAGAATTCTCTCACTTTGAATTTTTCATCTATTGAAGATGTCTTACGTTGACATCGTAGCTAGATCTTGACTTGAATTATCAGGTAAACTTTAGGTACCAAAAATAATTTATCTTAGCTTTTTCTAAGCTTGATTGTATATCATCGTTTAGGTTCTCTAATTCAAGTCATACTTTTGGATGAAGCTTTAGAGATTCAACATTTGGAGTTTACTTCAAAATCTTAAGATATAATCCTCTTTTTAGATCTAACTATCAAACTTGGATGTTATTTATACATAGATAGATTCTTTACTATCTTCAGGGAAGAATACTTCCATTTTAAAGGATAACTGAAGAAGCATGTTTCAACATAATTATCTTCTTGATGTATCGTACTGGATCGTGAGTTGTTTTGTTTTTTCCATCAAAAAAATTACTCAACAAGAATCAATTATGATTGTCTGATACTAGTGGTTCTTCATCTAACGCATAGAACTACATCTCTATACTTTTGCATTTCACTTCTCTATTTTCTTTAGTGGCCTTGTAACCATATGCTATAATGTATGGTACCAATTTAGGAGAGCAAGGACTAAGGATCTTCAATAGATCACAAATGATCTTATCTTGCCTTTCAAGAGTGTCTCCTTGACCATTGAACTTTAAGTTTTATTAGATCTTCAATTTTCACCTTTATGAACTCATTTATTGCTTGATCTCCAACAATCCATGAAATAAATGATAAAGGAGAGGATAAACATGTTTATCACCATTTCTATTCTCCCACATTAAGTTTCATTCCCTTCAAGTATTGGATCTTATGATCCAGATTAGCTTGCAGCCAGTCCCAGCATTGACTCATAGAAACCTTAAAACCCATTAGGATATCTACAAAATGGAAAATTTTACTAGAGACCGAATCCTTCCAGCCATATTCCCTCAAAAGTTGCATAAAGGTTTCATGAAAGGTTGCATAAATTATGTAAACCAATTTTTGGAGTGTTCATTACTAGACCAAGAAGTTGTACAAAAGATGTCAAGGTAGTGCTAGAAAAGGTAGAACGCTACCAATATCATTATATAAAGACACATTGTTTTCCTTTTCAAAGAGCCTAAGATTCATTTAATATTGGGATTGGGGGCGAGTGAGACCCCAAATATGCCCCAATTTTATCTATTTTTTGAGTAAATGATTAAGCCCATCCATAACAATAAGAAACAACATTGAGGCCAATGGATATCCTTACATGATTGAGTTCTTGAGAACTATAGCCAAAGATAGTTGTTTATTGATGTTGATATGAGATGAAGCGTTTCCTAGAAGGGTGAAAACTAGTTTTATGAACTTAGGTCCACACGCCAATTCCTTGAGGTGTTGGAGAATGAAACCCCATTCCAATCTATTACTGGCTTTGTCAAAATCTATTCTGAGAAAGAGAAAGTTTTTGAGATAACTCTTTAGCATATTGGAGATCCTTGTAAATGTTGATGTTGGCTTTAAGAACCAACCTTCCTTTGATAAAACCTTTCTACTCCTAATGGATCCAAGATTAGAGATGGCGTGCAATGCAATTTGCCAGAGCTTTGGCAAAGACCATGTATCCACTATGTTGCAAGGTGATAGGCCATTCATTTTCAATCTTATTTTCATTGTCTTTCTTGTGAATGACCTTTATAAGGAATTATTTTAAGCATCTTGATATAGCACTAAAGTGAAGAGCACTAATTATTTATAACTAAAAAACTAACTAACTATACGTTTGTTTGATAGCATTGATTCAAATCTTAGTTAGGGAGGACAAATCACAAAAAGCTTGGTGCTTGGTGAGATCAATTTTGTGTCTGACTGTGGGAAGCAAAAACACCAATGGATCATCATGAACCCAAGGAGCCTTCCAAAGCTTAGTGAAGGATTGAAAATAAATAACAATTACGAAATGATCTAACACATCTCGCGCTTTGAGAGGGTCATGAGCCCTAGGAAATCGCTAAACTTTTGAGAAGTGTAGAGCCTATCAAGTCATACCTTGCAAAGATCAATGTTTGAGTAAAGATTCAAACAAGAAAGACCATGAGATTCCTTAACTTCAATCAGATCATGATGAAATTTTAGATTATCTCATCTTTCTCTTTCAAGGACATTCATAATGTGGCCTTAGTGCACTCACGTATTTTGAGAGAACTTTCACAATTCTAAAGTCCTGATCTAAGATAATATCCAAAGGGAGATAGTGAAGAGAATTCACCGTGTCAATTCTCTCATGGTCTTAGTTAGGTGCATAGACATAAGCAATGGGAAAAGAATGTAAGCCATCAAAACAGGTTGCAACCCATGTGTGAAGAGGAGCAACCAAAGAGCCACAAAGAAATAGGACGATTGGTTCTTGAATTCCACCACCACATCCCCCAAGGTGGTCCATAGAGATCCAATAGTGCAAAGGGGATACGTTTCAATATTTTGATGGTCCCCACTATTAATTCAACTTCGTAAACATAGATAAAGTATGAACTAATGCTAATTTCTCGAAATCGTTGGACAATAATAGTGGTTCTAGCTGGTTGGCCAGTAATAGTGGCTCTAGAAGGTTCTAATAGCCCCTGAACATTGATGGCAAGAGTGATCATTTTTAAGTGGGTCGATCTTCTCAAATGACATTTTTGTCTCTATTTTTCTTAGTTTTCCCTCTTTTTTCCATTTTTGAGAAGTCTATTGTGCAAGGAAAATTCTCTTTGATGGATTCTTCCATGAAAATTATTCAAAGTGTAATACATCCATTATCATAAACAAAACTCAGAGGATGTTGCTCACGAAGAGGGATTATGGTCGCATGAGCATGTGCGCAACTAGCAGCTTTCACATATGCTCAGGGACGTGTATGTGCATTCAAGGATAGATAATATCTCTATAAGAATATAGATGAACAATATTATTCAGAGTATATAGATGAAAAATATTATTCGGAGTAGATATAATATCTATATAAGAGTATAGATGAATAGTTTCTATATAAGAGTATAGATGAACAATAAATACTTCACATATATCGAAGAATTTCGATGCAGAAGCTTTGTTTCTTTTGTGCGAGCAAAGTGGCCACCGGCCCACCTACCCAAGGTTTACAACTAAGGTGGCGACCAAGTCATAGAACTTGGTACATCTTGTCATCTGAGTCACCAAAGTCATTGTTGGCACCATTGGCTACGTGTAAGGGAGGACATCAATGATCAAGGAAGATAGAGGTTCGTAACACTTCAGGAGAGGTCACCTATCCCAATTTGTTCCCCTGGTAGCTCGCTTAAACAAAAATCTCTTTCACTAAGCTATTGTCTTGTGGTGTTTGAAAAATGGGAAAGACTAAGGTGAACATTACCTTGAACATGTTTTGGTCCCGCAAAGCTTCATTCTTTGCTTTCAAAGCCTATTTTGAACCATTTTTGAGGTGATTATTGGAGCCATTTTGGATTATTTTTGCACTTACTTCTCTTTACATAAGTTCAAGAACATCAACAAGAGTTCTCCTTGTACCTCTTTGACAAGGAATATTCATCTTTGGGGCTGATTTGTTCAACCACACTAGTATATCTACACATTTCTTGAAAGGTTTTAGTTGTGCTGGGAGTAGCCACCCCAAGTTTATGCAGGTTTTTGAGCCAAAAGAATAGAGTTGATAGGCACTTGTAGGTGTTATTGGCTAGTGGTTGGGCTATGAATTCAGCCTTTAGGTTCAGCACATGCACAGTATGCATGCTTTTGTAGCTACCACTTATGTACATTCATGTGGTATTTCATTTCTTACAAAATATTCAATGAATTGCAAATCTCAGAGAGATCTTTGAGCTCCACTATATGGTGTAATTTTAGCTCATCATTTTATTGCTGCATTAGTAACTTGCATACTAGTGTTTTTCCAATTTAATTGAGACATTGGAAGCTTCTTTCAAAGTTAAAGACTCTTTCATGCTAACGGCCGGAATCTCTAGATGGAAGGGACTCGATGTGTTCACTCTAATGTTTTCTTCATTTCTTATGACTCTCAAAGGTTTGTACCTTGTCTCCTCCATGTGGAAGAGCTAGAACAAGTTGAAATCGTACATCATGGTTAATGAAGATTAGAATTGGGCAGTCGAGATTAGTTAAAATGATTCTATATGGTTTCCTATTAGGGGAATCATAGAGACTGACTCGAAGAACCTCCAAAGGGCAAAGAAGCTATGGAACAAAGGGTTTCATAAGTGGAAATATCTCTGGAATCAAGAGAGAGGACACACGATGAGATTTGAGGACATAGACCCTCTTGAAAATGATATGTCATAGATTGAAGGTTACGATGGATCAACGGTAACAAATTGCATAAAACATTGAGGGTCCATAAGCACATTAATTTGCATATCTCCCCTAACAAGACATGGTTTCTGAACTCGGCCTATATTATATGGCAATTTAAATTCAGGGACCTTTTGCATCCTCTCATTGAGAACAAAAAATCAATACTATGCCCATTCAGTATACAATTGTTTTTTTATTAATTATAGCGAGGGAGAGTACGCTCCGGTCTACCTTCCTCTTTTTTTTACATTCAAGACTATACTTTCAAAGAAAACTGCGAGTTTGTGAATCTGGATGAAAAGCTTTGAAAATTTCAGTATATTATATGTTACAAAACATATTTGCTGATGTACAAATCTCTGCAGACTGGTAAGCTAGATTTTGTGGTTTACTTATAGCTTACACATTTCATACAGAGAGGACATGCTTTGAAGCAATTTACAGAATTCCCAAGAAGTCAGGTACATTGAGGTCCTTCCGACTACACTCGGGGGCTCACGAAGAGAGATTATGGCCGCATGAACATGTGCACAACTAGCAGCTTTCACATATGCTCAGGACGCGTATCTGCATTCAAGGATAGATAATATCTGTATAAGAGTATAGATGAACAATAGTATTCGGCTTCGCAAGCTAGTGGCTTAGAGCTCAGGAATAAGAAGGGGAAATTTTCAGCTTCATCAATGGAGTACTGGAAGACTTCCTTGAAAGATTGCATGTAAAAAGCTCTGCAGAATATCATGTTCTTCTTGTTGAGCCTGCAAGGTCAGTGCCTCCTGTCTCTGATTGAAAGAAATAGAAGAATAAAATGGGAAACTAGCTAATATGTCCAGAGCTATTGGAAGGATGCTGGAGATTAGAGAGGATGCCTTGATTCTGTTTTGTGACTGCCAATCTGTCCAGAGCTCGATGTTAGTAAGAAACACTGGGCTTCTCCATGTGGGGAAAAGGATTGCTTTCTAATCTTTACGTCAAGCTTTCCATTAAAGCTCTGTATTTCTGGTGGAAACAAGAAGATCACGGGCTATCACTTGATATTATCTGCATGCTATGGGCCTGCGATAGAAGAAAAAGCCACATGATATCCTCGTGATAGACAGGCTGCTATCACTTAAGCCGCGCTTTTCTGGCAGCAGCAGTAAGATCATGGCCTATGCTTTGGTATATTTATTTGCACGTTATGGGACATGCAATACAAGAAAAACAAAGATGATTATCCTCACAAACAACACTCAGATGCATAGATACCGAGGCGATGGTAAGAAGTGAGGTGATAAAAATGATCAGTTGTTCCTAGGGGGATGTGTTTTGGGGCTACTATAATCAACATGGAACGTTGCAGACACGTCCACATTCACATGATGAGGGAGGTGGTTAGTCGTTGGGGTGTCTGTGTGTTTCGTCGCCCTGGGAAGGTTACTATCACCAGTTATCATACGATTGGTAGTGCTTCGGTGCTTTTGGCTTGAAGCTATGCGCAGTAGTGATCTCCTTGCAGAGGTTATGGCCTTGGAAGGAAGCTCCTGGGATGTTGTATCTTCTGCCTTCAAACGGGTGCCGCCTTGGCTTACGCTGTGGAATACCCGGTCTAGGTGACGCAGATCCTTGTTAGCGAGAAATAAAGCCATTTTTCTCATCGAAAGCACCTGAAACATGCAGGAAACAGAAGGCAAACATCGCATCTCAGACATATAATAATTCAATGAAGCTATTTTACGACTGATTTCTAGATGCTGCTTCAAAAAAGCCGACAAAGACGGTACAGCGTGACATACCGTTGCGGACAGTCGGCCATGAATGCCCTTCGTTCCTTTTAGTACTGCTTCTTCGATTTGATTTATATTCCGAACAAACATAGAGTCACCTGTTCAGATACAACGAGTTTACAAACACAAGTCTTGGTACAATGTCGCGACCGCCTGATTAATTAATTGCAGGATCGAATTAAGAATGAAGACGGTATTCATGCGCACCAGAAATTCAATTTCATGCCGTATAACGAAACATTAGAAAGCAAAGTATTTCTTAATCACAAACTCAAAAGTTCTTGACTTTACCTCGCTGCAGACGTATCTCGTTGCGGCCTGAGAACAAAATGAGGAGGGCGAGAGTAACGTTCACGCAGCAGAGAATGAAGTATACAGTCTTGCTTGGCTTGAGGGTGCTCATGGTTGTGCGTGTGTGTGTGAGTAGGCCTCTTTGCGTGGGAGAATGGAAAGAAAGCCTCGTTCGACGACTACACACAACAGCTCTGGTTAAAAAGGCGTTAGATGCTCTCTATATATACTGCTGAATTTACAAGTTCTAGGAGGTCGGATCATTCTAAACAAACCAGATATCATTTTGTTCGGGAAGCGTGGTGCGGGATGGATGGTTTGAACTGTAAAACGGAAGTCAAACCACCACACCAAAATGAGATTTAGCACACACAAATATGAAGGTGGCTATGGCTAACTAAGATCAATAATAAACAAAGTCAGACTAGGATGTTTTTGGAGCTCTTACTGTGTATTCCGAGACAGGCAGGCATGGGGGACATTGATTTAGATAGGTGAACTATGTATATAGCAGCTTCCATACGAGTGGAGCATAGACCTCCACAGATCATCCGTTCACTTAAATGCAAGGAGAGCGACATTGCCTCTCCTTCCCTCAACTAGCTTTCATCCGTAAGTGTCGCCACTGTTGAACCGAACAAGATGGCCCCTTCTTGTCTCATAGACTATGACGCTGTCTTGTCTCTTGTGCATAGGCTTGTAAATAGTGTGGGCTTCACGCTTCCTTTCTCCATTATGTAAGCTGTTCTTAACTCTTTTTAGAGTTACAGCAACGTTTGTCTTATTCAAATATTTTCTGCACCATCTCTCCTTCTCGCGCGCTCTCTCTCTCTCTCTCTCTCTGCAGAGCGTGCCACCTGAGACGTACTCAGCTTGCAAGCATCTGTATTAACTTCAAGTAATCATATATATTCATTCATATATATTCATCCCCTTACAATACGAATCAATCAGATGTCTTTAACAGTTTTTGAACTCCTAATACTCATTCAATGTGGGGTTCAATGCTGTCATGCCTGCTTGCACGCAAAGCACATTCAACACTCAGATATAGCGAATCCAGATACCGCGTAAAATCTAACCACCTACTAGCTTTCTTACCTTTGTTTCGCTGATCTTGGGAATCTCCTCTATCACATGGTCTCCATTGAGTTAAAGTCACTTGTTGCATGCCAGAATGTCAAAATGCAAGGATGATCGGCGAATCGCGATGGACAAACATATTCCTATCTAAGGCTCCGAAAACATTTTTCGAGACAGGCCTGCATGCAAAATCTTATACCGTTTTGACTCTTGCTCAACTTTTGGACAAAGGAACACGAGAAAGTGGTCAAAAGCTGCATCAAAAGAATCGCAGTTCAAATTCGGCAAAAATGGAGGTAGGTCGTCATCGAGTCTCGACTCTCCGGTTCCTGATTCCGATGTAGAAGGAACATTGATTCAATTGTTCAATCATGGATCGTAAGTTCATGATGCCATGGAACTCACGTTTCTGCATTGCACCATGTCCCATACGAGCCCTACAGGCTACCAGGAAATTGGAGGGACGCTGCTCAGGTGCTACCTCCATATAATTTCAGTTCTCACCTGCTTTTCATGGCATCCAGAATCCAGAGAATTAGATATGATAATGGTGTTTACACTTTCTTTTGTGCAATCTTACCTTGCAGTGTGCTTCACTTCTTCTTTTGTTGCTTTTTCTTCTTCAATATATCTAGTAATACTTAAGAGTTAACCTGCATGCTGTCTATGGTAGTACAACATTCTATCAGATTTCACCTTGAACTCTTCACCTCTTTTTCTTCTTCGGAACCACTTCCAGTAACATGACTTGCCAAAAGCATCAAAGGAAGCATCAACAGAATGGCGGACTGGCCGACCTGTAGATATCATAAAATTGTAAAATTTAACACTCATCTGATCATGACCCTTTAAAGTTTTTTCTTCTATAGTATCATTGCTGATAAGGCGACATGCCAAACGTTCCAGTGGGTTAATTAACAGAATGGTGGACCGGTCTACCTGCAAGTATCGTACAGTTCTAAAAACACTCGTTTGATTATGCATATACACGTGGGGACAACAATCAGCAGGCTCCTTGGCAAGTGCTTTCCTGCATCTTTACCTTGCTACCTCATTCGTGATCGCAGCGTGATTCCACGTCGATTGTTTCTGCTGTTTCCGTGTTTCAATTTATCCTTCATATGTGATGCCTTTGACATGCCTCACAAAGCAACGCCAAGTATTTAATATCTGTAACATGGAGCAGAAGTCAAAAGTCAGCAATGTCGGAATCCTTTTAGCCATTCAGTGGAGGAAATCGGTAAATCTTGTTCGCTTTTCCATGCCATTGTGAAACGAGTGACTTAGCAAACCATTTCTGTTCTATCGCTCACGGAGGAACCGAAGTGCACAACTACTTCGAAACTCTGGGGTCCTGAAACGATAAACATAAGCTTTGGTCGCACTCCGACCACAGAGCTCGTTGCCCGGAAATGTTGTTTGTTTCAAAAGATCATGAACCTTCCCTTATCTCTGCCAAACCGAGCTGCCAAAGAAGTAGAAAAAGAAAAGGCACCCTCTTGCTCCGAAAGGGCCTCCTCGAGAAGATCAGCCGAGACGTAAGCCCTTTGCAAAGTCATTTATCGACTGTCTGAATCTCGTACTATATTCGTCTTAATCGACATAAAATCTAGTGTTTATACAAACAGCAATCATACTGGGGACTTGCGAGCTAGCCTTCAGATTTGGTCGACGAATAATTGATGTTTGCGCTACCTTTCCTGTGTCAGATGTTATCCTCCAAGGTATAGACAACAGGAATGGACGGAAGGACTGTTTTGGATTTACTGCATGGAAACAACTGCACTCATAGTCGTCTTCTTCAATTCTCAAGTGGGCGCTAAAACACAAAAGGTACTTAGATGTATCCAGATGCAGGTTCCAAGATACTCGAGTAGACAGCGTGATTGGCGGTGTCTCCCTCGAACATCATCTCCTTCTCCCAAACACAGACGTGTTACCATGATTAGCAGTACATTCTCCAACCTCATATCCGCTGTGAGGCCTTGCATATAACCACGTGTGTATAACGATTATGATCGATCTTAAATGAAACAGGAACCATTTTTCTGCCCCACAGATCGTGGCTGCTATCTGTGAGTTGCCTTGTATCTCTGATGTCGAGAATAATTTTTCATGAAAGCAATTGATAGAGAGCTAGAAAAAAACTTGGCCACAAGGGCTAATGCACCATCATCTTTGTTTCGCATTGCGCTCGTAAAACTTGGCAAGCTCAACATGTATTTCAATCATGGTCTTCATATCAAACGATGTTCGCTTCTTAACCGAAGAAATGAAAGTTTTGTCAACCTGCTTTCTTGCCTCTTCCTACTTCCAGTAATATTTATATCTGGAAGATTAGAAAATGATTAAACTGCTTTCTGTTCCTCTATGAATTGCTTAAAGACCGACTTTTATAGGTAAAATCGAAGTTCTATTTATGAAAATTCTCGTTAGAAAGCACAACCCCGGATAACTTTTTCCTCCTTAATGTGCTGAAAAATGGAATACAGGGTCTTTAATTGAATTTTCAAAGATCAATTCAGCACAAAGCACGTGGTAAAGTGCTAGATGAATCCAAATCAGTCTCGGGATCGACTAATTTATGGTATAATTCCTTCATAATTGTCGTGATAGAGATGACTTGAAACGCATATATCGACTAATTTTCTATATAATTCCTTCATAATTATCGTGATAGAGATGACTTGAAACGCATATATTGACCTTCCCCTCCTTGAATCTGAAAGTTAGGAGCTTCAATGTTGGTGCAAGAGAATCCAAGCCCACATATTTGGATAATTAGCATATATCTCATATAGTCATATATGATCAATCCCTTGTAAAAGCAATTACCTTTTACCTTTGTAAAAGTGCCTTACTTCCACGTGGAGTTAGGAAGCATCAAATCTTGAGTTATTTGGTAGATGATTGATGAGAGAATATATCCTATAGTTTAGGACTCATTTTTTGGTGAGAATTTGAATTTTGAATTCAAAACTTAGCTCCAAACACATCTATAAAAGTAGTTCAAAAGACACGTAAAAATGCCCGATTTTGGAGAGCAATAGAGAGGGACCCTATGTGATTTGAGAGCTCATTCCATAGCTCAATCACTACCCTCACATTTTGCAATAGAATATTGCCAATGACTATGTATTTCTATGTGATCTAATACATACATTTTGATTATATATCTACTTCACTTCTCTACTATGACTACTTCGAAATAGTGATCTTCTCAAAGTTTGTTCTTAGTGTATGGTTAATCATTTGATGTGATCTAAAGCACCATAGATTTAGTATATTGTCTAGTTTATAGCTACAAAATTTCATTATCATGGGTTCTCTCAATAATGAGATATTATCATATCTTTACTCTCTGGTCTGTACTCTGATGCATCCTGAAAATATCAACCAAGTCCTATGATTTGCTAAACATCATACTCATTGTGTAGTTTATCTTTTTTATTGAAATTACTCATGATTGGTAGTATTCAGTTAATTAGGTACCACCAAAAAGAATTTGGCTAATTGCTAGCATGCTGAGAGCACTATTCATTATACCAAACATGTGTAGAGACTAAAATAGCAAGTCTATGATCTTATATCAATTTCCTACTCATCTATTTTGATCCATTGATTGGCGGATCATGTTCCAAAGCACATAGGTGATTATTTGTGATCATTAGAAATCTAAAGAGGCTCACTACACTCTCCACCACTTGTTCTTGGCTGTTGTGAAGCAGGTTGTTGCAGCACCACTTCATCTCTAAAGAATATCCACCATCTCCTCCAATAGTGGTATCATAGCAACAACAAGCAAGATGGGAGATGGATTTCCATCATTCATTGACAAATTCGATAGAATCAACTACCGAGCATGGTCACTAAGGATGCAAGCCTACCTCCAAGGAAGAACCTTATATGGATACATCTTAGGAGATGAAGAAATGCCAACATTCAAGACCAAACATCAAGCCACAAGGGAAGAACAAGAAATGTTGACCACATGGTGTGCAAAGGATGCTCTTGTGAGGTCTTATCTACTTAACTCAATATCTAACTTCTTACTACCTCACGTTAGGAATTGCAAGACATCCCAAGAGACTTGGGAAGTACTCTCTGTTGGAGACCTTTTAATCTCCAAAGGTTTGATCTACACTGACTTAAGAACACTTCTATGTCAGCTATAAACCAAACTTTACACAAACAATGTTCCTTTTTACCAAAACTTCAAGCAACACTTCTCTGAGTGAAGAAGTGTCAACTTCAGAAAGTCTGCTTCAGATATCAACTTCTTTACCTGCACAAATCTTCAAATTTCTTCAAGTAAATGATGCACAAGTATTAGTAATACCTTTGCGCAATCATACTAGCCATTAGTTCTCAAAACTAATCACCAAAAGTTTAATTTGATCATTAAGATCAAATACATGTCAGAAAATGACTCTCAGAAGTTGCGCCTTCGACATAGCCAACTTCTTAACTTGATTTCTCCCAATCTGGAACCCGTTTTGCTAAATGCTTTTAGCCATAGCTTCCTTATCTTCTAACTTAAATTTTAAGTGCTCACTCATCAAAAACTTTACAGTATACACTCAGATCTGATCAAAATACTGAGACGGAAAAGTGCGCTACTTTTAGGCTTCAGTTCTCACATTCTACATATGAATGTTCCTAATGATCATTCTCACAGTAGGAGAGGAATTAGATTCTGAAACTCTAGACATAGCTTCATTAGCTTCTCAATTAGATGTGTACAAAAGGATTTCTGATCCACATGATCAGACAGAGAGCACTCAGAGAAAAACTCGTCGCTATTTTCTGAGAAAAAACTCTCTACACATCTTCCTCAAAATTGTCATCTACAAAATGACTCTATTACTTCCTCTCATACATTTCTTGTCATAATTATCTTATATATACATGACTTTGGACTCATCTCGCGTCTATGACTCTACTCCTTATCATCCTAAGGATTTAACTATGGTAGCTTACAAGATTCTTCACTTATATGTACATATGTGTACAAGACAACATCCTGAATTCTTCTTCATTTTGCAAATGTCTTCCTTTGCTTCATTCTGACCATAAGCATTCTCCAAGATCTGTATAATCACCAATTTGTGATTGGTTTGCTCCAACAGCTCCCCCTCAATCACTAATTGTGATTATTCCATTCTTCTTCACTCCTGCCATCTCCTTGAATCTCTGTAGCTTAGGTCCATCCAAGCTCTTTGTCATCATATCTGCCACTTGTTCTTTTGTTGGAGTGTACATTACTTCAATCTCTTTATCAAGTACCTTTTCCCTCAAGAAATGATACTGAATCTCTATATGCTTAGTCCTGGCATGAAAAACAGGGTTAGCTGCCAAATACAAAGAACTCATATTGTCTTCAAAAATTATTGGAGTACTATGATCAATCTCAAAACTTTTCATCAAGGTCTTCAACCATATGACTTCTTTTGCAGCTTCTACCATTCCCTTATACTCAGCTTCTGTGGATGATAAAGCAACTGTATGTTGCTTCTTTGAACACCAAGAAACTAACTTATCTCCAACATAACATAGATATCCATGAGTAGACCTTCTATCATCTGAGTCACCTGCCCAATCTGCATCACTAAACACTTTGATTCTTGTGTCAAAAGTGAAACCATAGTACAAACCTTCACTTAGGGTTCCTTTGATATATCTGAGTACCCTTTGGGCTGCAATCCAATGAGTCTTCTTTGGACAATGCATGAATTGTGACAACACACCTACTGCATATGATAGATCTGGCCTTGTCAAGGTAGCATAGATTAGGCTACCTACCAAACTCTGATATTTCTTCATGTCATTGAATTCTTCACCTCCATACTTGCTTAGTTTATGATTTACCTCCAATGGTGTAGTTGAGGTCCTGCAATCTTCCATGTTAAACTTGACTAAAAGATTCTTCAAGTATCTCTCTTGTGAAACATATACTCCATGTTGAGTATACACAATCTGCATTCCTAGAAAATAAGATAAGTTTCCCAAGTCACTTATCTTAAACTCCTTCTCTATTTGCTTCTTGAGTTCATTGATTCCTTGAGCATCTGTTCCTGTAACAATAATATCATCAACATAAATGCACATGTAAATGTATCCATTTTCACTTGCCTTCACTAGCAAGCTACTATCTGCCTTTGATGCTTGAAAACCACATTCATTCAAGAACTTGACCAATCTGTAATTCCAAGCTCTTGGGGCTTGCTTCAACCCATATAAAGCTCTCTTGAGCTTACACACATAATCTGATCCAATTGATTTCATGAAGCCTTCTGGTTGCTCCATATATACTTCATCTGCAATGTAACCATTAAGAAATGCATTCTTCACATCCAATTGTGATAATTTCCATCCCTTGCAAGCAGCAATAGCAATCAATGTTCTAATTGTAGACATCTTAGCAACAGGACTAAAGGTTTCATCATAATCTACCCCATAAGTTTGGGCATAACCTTTGACCACAAGTCTAGCCTTATATCTAGACACCTTACCATCTGCAAACCTCTTTGTTTTATATACCCACTTGCATCCAATGACCTTCTGATTCTTTGGTCTTGGTACTAATTCCCAAGTTTCATTTTCAAGTAGAGCATCATACTCTTCTTGCATTGCCTTCTCCCAATTCTGTTTACCTTTGGCTTCTTCATAAGTGGTTGGATCTTCTTCTGTTTTCACAATGTAAGCATAATCTCTTGTTGTTAGGAAAGATGTATCATAGCTATACCTTATAGGCTCTTTCCTTTCCCTTGTAGATCTTCTGATTTCTGCACTTCTTGATGTTTCAGCCTCATTTGATTCTGGATCAAATCTTGGCCCTTCTTCTACAAAGTCCTGCACTCTACATCTAGAGTCAACTTCATCAACAATTTCTTCACATACCTTTACCTTTGCCTTTCCTTTTCTTTGAATTTCTTCAACACCTGTATACTCATTTGGTGATCCTGTATACCACATGTTTTGCTCATCAAATGTCACATCTTTAGTAACAAGAAATTGCCTTGTGGATGGACTCCACAATCTGTAACCCATCTGTCTATCATCATATCCAATAAACACATACTTCTCTGCTTTTGGTTCTAGCTTATGTCTTAATTGTGAAGGAACATAAGCATATGCAATACATCCAAATACTTTACAATGATCAAGACTAGGCTTCTTACCCCACCATGCTTCATAAGGGGTTCCTCCATCCAAAGCTTTGCAAGGCAACCTATTCACAAGGTATGTTGCAGTGTTAATAGCTTCTGCCCATAAGTAATTTGGACAATTCTTTTCCTTCATCATGGCTCTTGCAAACTCTACAAGAGTTCTATTCCTCCTTTCTGCTACTCCATTTTGTTGAGGGGAGTACCTGCAAGTCACTTCTCTTTTGATACCTGCATTCCACAAATAATCATCAAACTCTTTTGAGAAATACTCTCCCCCTCCATCTGATCTTAACCTCTTTAGCTTTTGTCCTGTGATCCTTTCTGCATAAGCATGAAAATGTTTGAATGTCTTGAAGACTTCTGATTTGTCCTTGATTACATACAAAGTAATCCACCTGGTTGCATCATCAACAAACAACACATAATATCTGGATCCATTTATGCTATAGTCCCTTGAGGGACCCCATACATCTGTATGAACCAATTCAAGCATATTTGAATACTTGTACCCTGATTTGTTATAAGAACCTTTATGTGCTTTACCTAATTGACAAGCTTCACACTTGTACACCATATGTTGCCCTTCAATGTTTGGCAATCCAAGCACCACCTGATTCTTTGACATCTCCTTTATAGCTCTTTCATTGAAATGACCTAGCCTTTTATGCCATAGGTCTAATTCAGATACCTTTTGACCTCCATAGGTAAACAATGCATGTCCCACATTACCTTGGACTTTGAGAGTGAACAATCTTCCTTCCTTTTTACTTGCAATTATGGTTCTATATCCCTGATTTGGATCTTGTACATAGAAACCATCATTTGTGAATCTTACTTCATATCCTTTCTCCACAATTTGCCCTACACTTATCAAATTTTTAGGAATAGTAGGAACATAAAGTACCTTGCTCAGAAGTGTACTTCCACTCTTTGTCTTCACTGATCCAATGCTCTCCACTTTATGTTTGGTATTGTCACCTGTCTGAACTGTATGTCCATTCACCCTTGCTTCCATATCAGTCATCAAGGATAGATTCCCACTCAGATGGTTACTACACCCTGAGTCAATATAAAACAATCTTTGATCTTCTCCCATTGATTCATGAGTTGCATTCAAGATAAGAGTCATGTCATCTTTCTGATCTGATGCATAATTGTAATAATTATTGTTGTAGGACTGAGATTGGAAGTTTCTTCCACCTCCTCTACTATATGATGTCCTACCTCCTCTTCCTCTGAAGTTACCTCTTTGATTTCTGCCTCCTCTGCCTCTTTGACTATAATTCTGATTGTTGTATCCTCCACTTTGATTGTTATACCAACAATCATTTGCCAAATGATTTGTTCTGCCACAAATCCAACAAGCTTTAGCATTATCTTTATTCTTACCTCCTCTTCCTTTACCTCTGAAATTTGTCTTCCCTTTTGTGAAATTAGCTTGATTTGAATTCCCTTCATCATCATTTGATTGTTTTCCCTTGCCATTCTTTTTCTTGTCTTTGGAGTACATAGCTTGACTTGTACTTCTATCATTGTCTCCTTTAAGATCCTGCTCAAAGGTTAGCATGTGTCCTAGCAATTGATTAAGATCAGGAGTAAAGTGATCAAGTGACAATTCTATGGACAATATAAAAGGCTTCCACTTCTCATCACCTCTTAGACCTGTAAGTATTTGTCTTACCAACTTTTCCTCTTCAATGTCTTCATCCACTGCTCCCAAGCTATCTGCAATATCTTTCATCCTTGCCACATAATCTGAAATTGATTGTGAGCTCTTCTTCTTGAAGGTTGTGAACTCAGCCCATAGTGAGGACTTCCTTGACTTAGTAGTATTTTGGAAATGCTCTTCCAAGGCATTCCAAACATCTGTAGCACTTTCCAAACCTCTGATGTGAGGTAGAAGATAATCATTTACAGCCATGTAGATGATACTCCTTGCTTGAGCATCCTTTCTCATCCAAGTCTTCAACATTGCAAGCTCTTCCCTAGTAGGAATACTAGGATCTGCAAACTCAGGTTTTTCTTCATCTCCTGTAATAAATGCTATAAGGTCTTTGCTCATGAGGTGTGCTTCCATCCTCATGGACCATGCTGGATAGTTCTCCCTATCTAGCTTATCAATCTACAAGCTTTCTCCCATCCTTGACTTTCTGTATCTGCAATTACTATGGTTTATGAAGAGAAAGTGTACCTTTGATATATTCTTTGTCCTTCTTGATTCTTTCGAACTTGTACTATGAACTTCTGCAAGTTATCTTCAATAATTTGTCTTTATCCTCCTTTGATTTGGAAGATCTTCAATATCTGCACCAGTCGGAACTTCGATTATCTTTTCTTCTCTTGTACTTCACCTTTAGCTCTGATACCACTGTTGGAGACCTTTTAATCTCCAAAGGTTTGATCTACACTGACTTAAGAACACTTCTATGTCAGCTATAAACCAAACTTTACACAAACAATGTTCCTTTTTACCAAAACTTCAAGCAACACTTCTCTGAGTGAAGAAGTGTCAACTTCAGAAAGTCTGCTTCAGATATCAACTTCTTTACCTGCACAAATCTTCAAATTTCTTCAAGTAAATGATGCACAAGTATTAGTAATACCTTTGCGCAATCATACTAGCCATTAGTTCTCAAAACTAATCACCAAAAGTTTAATTTGATCATTAAGATCAAATACATGTCAGAAAATGACTCTCAGAAGTTGCGCCTTCGACATAGCCAACTTCTTAACTTGATTTCTCCCAATCTGGAACCCGTTTTGCTAAATGCTTTTAGCCATAGCTTCCTTATCTTCTAACTTAAATTTTAAGTGCTCACTCATCAAAAACTTTACAGTATACACTCAGATCTGATCAAAATACTGAGACGGAAAAGTGCGCTACTTTTAGGCTTCAGTTCTCACATTCTACATATGAATGTTCCTAATTATCATTCTCACAGTAGGAGAGGAATTAGATTCTGAAACTCTAGACATAGCTTCATTAGCTTCTCAATTAGATGTGTACAAAAGGATTTCTGATCCACATGATCAGACAGAGAGCACTCAGAGAAAAACTCGTCGCTATTTTCTGAGAAAAAACTCTCTACACATCTTCCTCAAAATTGTCATCTACAAAATGACTCTATTACTTCCTCTCATACATTTCTTGTCATAATTATCTTATATATACACGACTTTGGACTCATCTCGCGTCTATGACTCTACTCCTTATCATCCTAAGGATTTAACTATGGTAGCTTACAAGATTCTTCACTTATATGTACATATGTGTACAAGACAACATCCTGAATTCTTCTTCATTTTGCAAATGTCTTCCTTTGCTTCATTCTGACCATAAGCATTCTCCAAGATCTGTATAATCACCAATTTGTGATTGGTTTGCTCCAACACTCTCTTCATATTTCTCATCAAATACAAGGGCTAGGAAGAACCAGGTATGGATGGAGTTTACAACCCTAAAAAAGCAACCAAAGCAAAATGTAGCTGATTATCTAACCAAGATGAAGGATGTGGCTGACGAGCTTGCAAGCATTGGAGACGAGATAGAAGAAGAACATATAATAAGGTAGATCATAAATGGCATCAAAGTTGATGATAAGTGGGATTCCTTCACCACATCAATGGACCTTTATATGGATATGCAGATACCTGACCTCAACACCTTGATGGGGCAACTCTTCACCCATGAGATAAAGCTCAACAAGAATGGTGACAATTCTAGAGGTAACCAATCTTCTGCCCTTTATATACATACAAATAAAAGTAAAGATAAAGGTAAAATAAAAAAGAATGAAGAAGAGGCTAGTACCTCTCAAGTGAACTTCACAGGTAGAGGAAGAGGTACTAGAGGAAGGGGTAGAGGAGGAAAGCAAGCCAGGGGGGATCCTACAACACTCCACCTTCCAACATTTGTGGCCTAACCAACCACAACACAAAAGAATGCTTCAAGAACACAAGGAATCAAAGGGGAAGATGCTTCCATAGAGGGAGCTATGAACAATCTAGAGGTAGGCTCAACAATGGAGGAATTAATTACCATCACACTAAAATCAAGGGTATAACAACAACTACCAAGGAGGCTTCAGAGGAAGAAGAGATTAAAGCTACTACACAGAAGAACAAAAGGATTCTTTTTGGAAGCTTAAAAGAATATAAAGGGGATATTTCACTCATATTGTGTTTGTGTGTGTGTGTGTGTGTGTGTATCTATGTGTGTGTGTGTGTGTGTGTATCTATGTGTGTGTGCATATGTGTGTGTGTATGTTCATTGAAAAGAAGGAATTCGTCGACCTAATGAGATTCGAGTGATCCAGTGGCACATAAGCCATCTAAGATAACCTTGACAAATGATCAGAGTTGCTTGAGATAAAGTAGGGGGAAGAAGAAGTTCATAAGCAGGTGACACCCTTTGGAGGGTATACATAACCATCATTCAAGTGACCACATACTGATCAAGAACTAAGGAGTAATGTAGAAATAGAAAGGAGGATTTTGTTAAGCCCAAAGTTGACTTAGGACATAAAAACTGAATTAGAAATATTAATCATCTCCTTTTCTTATATCCAATAGCTATCTTACTCTAAAAAGATTTGAGATGTTTTCTATTTCAAAATTGAGTGTCATTCTTATAGCATTTGTTTTCATATGTTAATCGAATGATGTTCCACCTTTGAAAATTTCGTGTTATTATTGTAGCATTGGATTTCATATGTTCCATTCATTGGTTAACTAATAGAACCTATAATAGGATAAGAGGAAAGGTGGAATTGTTTATCTTGCGATCCTTTCTCAGAAACATAGTTGAATTCCATATATTGAGTCCATCTTCCAATAATTAGGTGGAAAATTCAAAGATCAAAAAATCCAGATGGTTAGGCACTCGCTAATGCATGATACATAAGACAAGGCATGAAGCTTTTTCTCAAATCATTTCCTAGGATCAAAAGGTGTTGAGATTTGAAACCACATAGATTCTTTTCTCTATATCTTGTAAATATTTTCTAACCATATAAAATTTAAGACCACAAAAGGAGTTCTCTAAGTGATCGCCCTAGACTTTTATGCCCTTAGTGAATGTTATTAGTCAATGTCATATACTTTAAGTTTCTATATTGGATAGATTTCTAGATTTCAAGACACCATGACATGTTAGTGGAAGAATAGACCAAGGGAGCTTGAGGGAAGAAAGCCAAAGAGAAGGACAAGGCTTGGATACATGCCTAAGTAGAAAAGGGAGTCAAAGGAGAATAGGAGGACAATAAGGCCTCAAATTTCTTCAAACCTTTCCTTTTATTAGAAGTGATTTTCATAACCCACCCATTGTTTATAATTGTTCTTTATATTCCCAACTCCATTTTATGCAAGTTGAGGATTCCTCAAGCTTGAGGAGTACTGTTAAAGCCTATGTTTGAATTTTCATAATTTTTGGATCTTGTTTGAACCCTCAAAGTAGCTCAAGAACTTATTTTTAAACTAGTCCAGAGACTAGATCTGAAACAAGCCAAAATCTATTCAAAAACTATAAAAAGAGCTACTGAGCTCATTTCTAGGTTCAGCTAGTAGAGAGATTAAGCTTGTTCTCAAGCATTGTAAACACTTATTGAGCTTATGAATAGAAGATTAGATTGTTCTGCTCCTTGTCTTCCCTTGTTTGTGTGTGTGCATTTACTAGTGCTTCTCACTCACTCACTTGTACACTCCTATTTTCTTCAACAATAGCTCAAGCTCCATCATCAAGTACAATAGTCACTGTGCATGTGACCCAAGGTGGTGTCTCTATCTATCAATAGATAGAGAAAGTTGGCATTTTTGAATTACATGCATCGCAATATAGACACCTCCTCAGCACCTTCCCAAAGCACCATATTCATTTGAAACGATTTGCACTTTTTTGGTCTATTGTGATATAAATAATCTATTGCAATAGACAAAATCCACGACAGACATCGTCTATCATGATAGGCATGATCGGTTTCAGAAGAGATGATAGAGGCCATCTATCACAACAATCAAGTCATCTATCGTGAGAGGTTCCCATCCATCATAGCAGATGCCATCTATCACGATAGATAGACCCTACAATAGATGACAAAGACCATCTATCATGACAAATACTCACCTATCGTGTTAGAGAGACCATCCATCGCAATAGACACCCATCTATCATGAGAGATGCCTTTCATGATAAACGACAGATAGACCATCCATCACAACATACACTCATCTACCACGAGAGACACCCATCTATCACGATAGACATACCCGTCTATCGCAATAGATTGAATTCACGATAAATGATAGACCCCTCTATCATGATAGACATTGTCTAGCATAATATACACAATCTATCATGAGAAAGGTGTGGGTCAGCATCCTAAGCACAAGAGAAAATTCCAAAGCACTAGACTTGAGGTTGGAAAATTAATCAACCCCCTCAATCAATTCTAGCTTAGGAAATCATTAATTAAGGCAATGATAGGAATGGGTAAAGTCTAGGATACCCTTATTAATTCAAATCAAGATTGGTAAGTAGATTAAAGTGCAATAACCATAAGGAACAAACATAATCAAGAAATCAAATGAGAAATAACAACAAAAGAAAATTACTCCTGACATGAGGCAATAAAAACAAGATCTCATGCCAAAAGTAAACTAAAAATAACAAGTAATTGATACATCAATGAACCCTACAATGTGGTTGTACTCTAAATTTAGGAAAAAAGTGGATCAAATTAATGAACCTTAGATCAAGCGGACACATAAGAAAGACTGATTGACAAAGCCTCAAATCATTTGAAGCCAGCATCAATCTAAAGGCAAGATCTTAGGCTCAACAATTGAGTGATTATCCCTATGTAATAAGCTCAAAAACTAGTGACTTAGGTATGCCTTTCAACATGGAAGACATGTAGGTAGTTCAAGGTTGGCGTGCTTAAAGACCCTAGAAGGACTATGTAATACTCAGCTTGAATATATTCAAACTAATCGTTTAGGTGCACACATCTATGAGGATGGTTAAGAAGCTTAGCGATCTAACTTAGAAACCCAAAACACCCCTTAGGAATTGATCACCTTGTGGTCAAATTCAAAGAAGGATCCTACATGCTTGATAGGGTGTTCTGCCCAACCTTTTGAGATACAAACATTTTTTTGCATCAGGATATTTAGTCAGTGGTCGTGGCTAAAAGCAATCACTCTTGCAAAATAGCAAAGGATGTTTGGGATACACTTATCACTTTATATTAGGCAAGAGATGACGCTCTTGTTACTTACCCCTCAAAAACGTTGGAGAGTAAGCATATGAATAAAGAAGATTCTATGGATAATTTTTTGACAAAGATCAAAGATTTGAAGGAGCGGTTGATTTTTGCTGATGAATTCTTGCCAGATAGTTCACTTATGTAGATTATTCTTAATGGTCTTCTAGATTCATATCAAAGTATTTCTTCTCACTACAACAGATCGATGGTATACCGAGGAAAATGAACGCGGCTTTATTTGCCGTGACGCTGGTGTAAAGGTTGGTTTCCACGTCGGTACCAAAGAGTCGGTATAGGCGTCGGTGTAAACGTCAGTATAAGCATCGGTATATGCGTCGGTATAAACGTCGGTATATGCATCGGTAATCAGCTTCTGCTGCATCGCCTCCGGGGTGTACCGACGGTCATTCCGATGACACTACTGGGAGTACCGTCGCTTATACTGACGACCATACATGCAAAATTTTTTTTGGGCAGAATGTTTTGTCTTTTGCTACAGCAACATTACCATGATGTTGCTGAACAAAAGACAATACACTCTGCCCAAAAAAAACCGAGTACATGTGATGTGTACTCTAATGAAAACCGAAATATGATTTCATGAAACAGAGTATTATTGTACAAAAAAGAGATCGATAATCAGAATGAACAATGACCATGTACAAAAGAAGTTATATATTTCAATAATGAAGCATGTACAAGAGTGTGGCAAACCACTGTCATATATGACGCTTTTACAAAATGTGGCAAAGCAATGTATTGCCATATGGAAATCAAAACAAAATATTGGTCTTCCACTGCCATACACATGCAAAGAAAGTTCCATATCAACAGTCCTGCAACAAAGAACATTAATGGAATGAGATAAATTCACATGAAAATTACAAACAAGTAAAAACCAAGTTTATAAATTAATTACCTCATCGCAAACGCTCCCATGAAACTACCGCACTGCGTCCCTCCAAGTCTTGCAATAGTGTAGTCAACCCATGACTATATCCATAAGACTCCTCCGTTCGTGTTGGAGGACGACCCATTGCCAGCTCTTGAAACAAATATAAAAAGATTAGAGAAATATATATGAGAAATTTAACACAAATAAATTCAATAAATGAAATGGTACTTACAAACTCATGACGCATCGTGTCATATCCGCCGCTGCCCAAATGTGACGGTCCAATCGTGTCTAGACGTGTGGCTGCGGCATTTCGCTGCTGGCGATATCGATCAGGAGTCTGCTGCTACTCATCACGAATCATGTCCCACTCCTCAGCATCTAACCACACAGGCTTTGGTAAGCCTTCTCTGAATGCATCACGAGCCTCGGATCGTCGATGCGACATGACCTCACGTGCGGTGTGCAGAATCCACTCTGAACTGACAATCGACTGTCCATCGACTGGTCGGAACTCCTGGTAAATCGTCTGTGTGATATAATTCTTCCGATCTTTATCCTGTTCACTCCATTTCAGCATGATGGAGTTTCCAAATTGGATGGAGCAAAGCTGTCGTATGTGTGCACGCATTGCTTTGCCAGCCGCATCCATCACCGGAGCTCCATCTCGGATACTATACACCTTGGAGTCATCATGGTCATGAGCACCCCAAGGTGTACGTGGTGTACTGCGTGGTCTACTGCGTGGCGTACCTACATCTGAGGTACTCGTCCTAGGAGTAGAAGCAGGCGACACAACGTCCGTCGCACTGGCTCCACAACAACCGCCTCCTCTGCCTCCAGACCTACCTATAGATCCACTTCTAGAACCTCCTGCTCCAGAGCGTGACCTTGATCTACGAGATGGGCCAGACCCTGTATCGTGCTGAGGTGTCGAATGCACATGTCTACTAGTAGACCTAGTAGGAGATGGCTGCAAAGATGGTCGTGGTGGAGTCACAAAGCTAGGAGACATACCTCCTACGGGAGTAGCACCACCCTCAGGAGTGACACTGGCAGGAGTGACACCGGCGGGAGTGACATCGGCGGGAGTGAGGCCAGCGGGAGTGAGGCCGGCAGGAGTAAGGCCGCCAGGAGTGAGGCCGGGAGGACTGCTACCACGAGTGATCCAATACTGTGATGCAGCGGCCATATATGTAGGAGGAACCTGAGAGATGAACTCCAAAAACTGCTCCTCTGTCATGGACTGTGGAGTGACTGGAGGACTGTCTCCCATCGTGCTCTGTAATAAAAGAACTCAAATAATTAGCATGCGATAAGAAAAATAATATAGGGAATGAACAAAAAAATAGTACGTACAAGTCTTTTATTCAAAAGTCCTCTATTCTAGCATCCTCTTGAAGATCCGATGCACCGAGAATATCTATCTCTAAATTGATGGCTTCTAAATCGCTTGCTATGCTGGTTTCCTCCTGATCATCGTCTATTGCTTCGTCTTCTCAAACAATGACCTCTTCTTCAATGACCTCTTCTTCTCGAACAATGATCTCTTCCTCCTCAACTATCGAATGAATCTCTGAGTCCACTAGAGATGGACTTTCTTCTACATCTATGTTTTCAAAAATTTGTCTACTATGTGGAGCGACTTGTAAAACAAATAGCCACTCTGGGTCTTTTGAATCTGGTATAAAAACAACTTGCTCACAATGTTCGGGAAGTACAAATGTATCCCTTTCATCTGTCCATAATCTTGTGGAGTTGACTTGAAGCAAGCCGCTCTTATCTCGTCTCACTGTTGTGTTTCTTCCAGAGGTGACTACTTTGAACCATTTCACGTCAAAAACAAAGTAATCAAACTTTCTGAAAGATAGTTTCAAGATGTCTTGAATCACACCACAATAATCTAACTCGCCTTCTAGAGCATTATCATCTCTTGCACTCGCTCTACTTTACTGCAAAAAATTCACCATCACTCCACTATCAAAAGTAGACCGGTTTTGATCGATTTGTGCGATTCGAAAGTGTCGTCCATGAGACCATAGTGCACCGTATTTAATATACTCCCAATCACATCCTTTTGCGAGTTCTTCTTCTTCTTCAGAGATATCTTCACCCGCTGCCTTTGCTTGTGAAACCGCTGCATCTAGCCATCTGCTCGTTGGAAAAGGTGGGAGAGGTCGAAAATTTTCTGGAAGAAGCAAAAATCGAGTGGAACGATTTCTTTGAAATTGAGCTCTTTCCTTTGCGTTAGTTTCCTTGGCAAGTTCATACCTTTCTAACCACTTTTGCATAGGCTCAGAGTTAACTATGCAAAACTTCATTGCCTTCTCTCTGAAAGCTGCATTCATTTTTCTTTGCAATCCTTTACCTTGTGGTTCATCGCCTACGAGACGAACATCTTCATCATTGCTCCATAAGCGAGGCATTTCGAGATCCGATATACGTAGAAACTCAGTAATGAATACAAAAGATTATTGTACAAGCCATCCCTCTGCCATGCTACCCTCTGGACGTGCTCTCTGTCGAACAAACCCTTTTAATGTCTTCATAAAGCGCTCTAAGAAGAACATCCATCGACTATGGATAGTTCCTGCTATTGCAACTTCATCTACTACATGAACCAGTAAATGAAGTTGAATAGTGAGAATACTTGTGGGAAAGTATTTCTCTACCATACAAACAACCTCGATAGCATTGAGTTTTGCACTCTCTATGCTATCTCTATTTATCTCTTTAGATATCCACTGTACTAAAGAACTAATTTTATAAATGGTTTTTCGTACATCCTTTGAAAGACAATATTTTAGGGCTACAGGGAGCACAAACTCTAAAAACTTGTGCCAATCATGAGACTTGAGTCCTGCAAGATCGTCGTTTCGTGTGAAAGCAGTCTTTAGACATCTCATGCATCCAGTAGGTGTATGAAACTCTGAAATTGTTTTCTTCACTTGTTGCTCTTCCATCCTGCGAAGCACCCAAGGAGCTCTTGGTAACGATACTGTTCCGTTGGGCTTAGTAATTGCCCACAACTCTCGCATACGACCTCGCTCTTCTAGGTCGTCCCTTTGTGCTTTGTTTTCTTTCTTTCCGATCAAAGTTTTCCAAAGCATCTCTCCAACATTCTTGAAAATATGCATCGGGTCTACCAAATGATTGATCAGCAATTCACTCCAATAAGGGAGTTCATGAAAAATGGACAACCGTTTCATGCCAGCAACTGGATTTTCTGAATCCCACACTTGTTTCCAATCACTAGCTTTCATTTGGTGTTGTGCTTGTCGACCAATTTGTCCTTCACGTAAAACATGTCCATCAGGCAAATATCTATGATGTCCTTCATAGACAGTTTTACATAGTGCTTTGGAATAGCATGCTTCGAGTCGTGGTCGGCATAAAGGACAAGCATGGTAACCCGAAATCGATAAACCTGAACATTCACCATAACCAGGCCAATCATGCATTGTCCACATAAGTATGCCTTGCACTCGCACGTCTCGTCTTCTTATAGGTTGAGACATGTCACGCATAGTGATCCCATCCCATAAAATGCGTAGTTCTTCCACAAGTGGTGCAAGATATACATCCATGTTTTTTACCTTATACTTACCTGGTACAATAAGAGCTAATAATAAATGACCTTTCTTTGTCGCCAACCATGGTGGGATATTATAATTGACCAAACATACAGGTTATGTGCTCCATGAAGAACTACGTAATCCAAATGGATTCACTCCATCCATAGCTATGCCTAGACGTATGGACCGAGGCTCACTAGCAAACTCTGGCCACTTAGTATCTATGTGCTTCCAAGCATCAGAGTCAGCTGGCACTCGCATTACATTATCTGTAGACCTGCTCTTTGTATGCCATGACATTAACTCAGCTATAGATTTGCATCTAAACATGTTCTTAATTCGTGGAATGATAGGAAAGTGGCGAAGAACCTTTGCGAGGATTGCTTCGCCTATAACATCTTCTCTAAATCTATTTGCTCCACACTTTGGACATACGTGGAGATGCTCATACTCATTCCGAAAGAGAATGCAATCATTCGGACAAGCATGAATTTTCGTATAATCCATTCCAATGGACTGTAAAAGTTTTTTCGCATCTCCACGTGTTGGAGGCATGTCATTGCCCTCTGGCAAAATTTAATCTTTAAGAAGCCTGCAATAAGCAATTAAAATGATATTAGTAAATGAAGTTATTGTGATACAACAATGAAAGCCAATTTGTTCTCCACTTACCTGAACAATTCAGTGACACCACTATCTGACCATCCATAAATGGATTGCAGATTGAGCATCGCGAGTGAAGCACGTAGTACAGATATCTTTGCTCCATTGTAAAGTGGTAAACGAGCTAATCTTCGCATGTTTTCATATTCTTCATCAACTTCTGATCGTGGAATTTCTGTTGCGTCCATGAAACTCTCGTCGACACCTTCTTCACCATCATGATCTTCGTCCATCTCATAAAATGCTTCAAGCATCTCTTCCATATGTTCATTCTGTGTAATATTATTAGTGCTTGCTTCTATGTCTAAGTCCTTTTTTGCTCTCTTTTGTCCACGAGAGGTTACCGGTGCAATGTCATTTGGGTCCATGTGCTCACCTGGGGGACCATGCGAATGATGGCGTAGGTTTTCCAGTCGACTCCTATCAAAGGATCCATACTCTCTAACATGTGCAGTACAAATCCGTCGTTTTCGATAAATTTGATACTTGCACTGTGTGCAAGGACATGCCATTCTCTCTTCAGGATCCAAAGAAGCCATCTACTACAATATGGACATTTTAGAACATTTTAGAACATTTGTTTTTTTATTAAACCTAAAAATCTAACTCTTAAAGACCTAAATACTTAAATACCTAAAAAAACTTAAAACCCTAGTTTTAAAACCCTAATCTATATAGCTATCCTATTTTATCTATATATTCGGATTTTTTCTTGATTGATCCTATTTTATATATATATTTATTTCTTTATTCAAATTTTTTTTCCTCTTAATTAAGTTATATGTATGCCTAAACCCTAAAACCCTAATTTTAAAGATCTAGACCTAAATTATGTATATTTCTATACACATGTGTATATACATGTATATATGTATTATATGTGTATGTGTATGTGTGTATATATGTTATGTACGTGTTAAAACCCTAAAACCCTAATCCAAATGACCTAGAACTAAAACATGTATATATATGTATGCATGTGTCTATATATGTGTATATGTATATATATGTGAATATAGATAGGTATATAAGTATGTGTGTTTGTGTATTGTATATATATTTACTCTAAAATGATTAAATTTTAACCTATTTTTATATATTTAATCATATATATTTCATTTATTTATTTAAAATACTAGTTCTTATCATATTTTATTATCTATATAATTATCCTACCTTATATATCTATTTATTTATATATTCAGATTTTTTCTTTACTTAATTATATTTAATTATATATATTTAATTAAATTATTTAAAACACTAGTTCTTTTTATATTTATTTATGTATATAATTATCTTATTTTATATATATATTTATTTATATATTCAGATTTTTTTTCTTACATAATCCTATTTTTATATATTTAATTTTATATATTTAATTATAAATATTAAACTAAATTATTTAAAACACTAGTTCTTTTTATATTTATTTATGTATATAATTATCTTATTTTATATATATATTTATTTATATATTCAGATTTTTTTTCCTTACGTAATCCTATTTTTATATATTTAATTTTATATATTTAATTAAATTATTTAAAACACTAGTTCTTTTTATATTTATTTATGTATATAATTATCTTATTCTATATATACATTTATTTATATATTCAAATTTTTTTCCTTACGTAATCCTATTTTTATATATTTAATTTTATATATTTAATTATATATATTTAATTAAAATTATTTAAAACACTAGTTCTTTTTATATTTATTTATGTATATAATTATCTTATTCTACATATATATTTATTTATATATTCAGATTTTTTTCCTTACGTAATCCTATTTTTATATATTTAATTTTGTATATTTAATTATAAATATTTAATTAAATTATTTAAAACACTAAATCTTTTTATATTTATTTATGTATATAATTATCTTATTTTATTTATATATTCAGATTTTTTTCCTTACGTAATCCTATTTTTATATATTTAATTTTGTATATTTAATTATAAATATTTAATTAAATTACTTAAAACACTAGTTCTTTTTATATTTATTTATGTATATAATTATCCTATTTTATATATATATTTATTTATATATTCAGATTTTTTTTCCTTATGTAATCCTATTTTTATATATTTAATTTTGTATATTTAATTATAAATATTTAATTAAATTATTTAAAACACTAGTTCTTTTTATATTTATTTATGTATATAATTATCCTATGTTATATATATATTTATTTATATATTCAGATTTTTTTTCCTTACGTAATCCTATTTTTATATATTTAATTTTATAAATTTAATTATATATATTTAATTAAAACCCTAATCTTAAAATTCTAGATCTGTATACATGTGTATATACATGTATATATGTATTACATGTGTATGTGTATGTGTGCATATATGTTATGTAGGTGTTATAACCCTAAAACCCTAATCTTAAAGATTTAAATCTAAAATATGTATATTTTTGTATGCATGTGTATCTACATGTATGTATGTATTATATGTATATGTGTGTTTGTGTATATATGTTATCTACGTATTAAAATCCTAAAACCCTAATCAGAAAGACTTAGATTTAAATCTGAAATACTAAACCCTAAAACCCTAATCTTAAATATCTAGACCTAAAATATGTATATTTCTGTATACATGTGTATATACATGTATATATGTATCACATGTGTATGTGTATGTGTGCATATATATATGTAGGTGTTATAACCCTAAAACCCTAATCTTAAATATTTAAATCTAAAATATGTATATTTTTGTATGCATGTGTATCTACATGTATGTATGTATTATATGTATATGTGTGTTTGTGTATATATGTTATCTACATATTAAAATCCTAAAACCCTAATCAGAAAGACTTAGACTTAAATCTGAAATACTAAACCCTAAAACCCTAATCTTAAATATCTAGACCTAAAATATGTATATTTATGTATACATGTGTATATACATGTGTATATACATGTGTATATACATGTATATATGTATTATATGTGCATGTGTATGTGTGCATATATGTTATGTAGGTGTTAAAACCCTAAAACCCTAATCTTAAATATTTAACCCTAAAACCCTAATCCTATTTTTATATATTTGATGTAAAAAAAAACTTCAAAATAAAAATAGGATTATATGTGTGTATGTATGCATGTGTGTATATATGTGTGTGTATGTATGCATGTGTACATGTGTGTGTGTATGTATACATGTGTATACATGTGTGTGTATGGGTATGTGTGTGTATGTAGGCATGCATGTGTGTGCATGTGTGTGTACGTGTGTGTATGTATGCATGCATGTATGTGTATGTGTGTGTATGTATATGCATGTGTATACATGTGTGTGTATGTATACATACATGTGTGTATATGTGTGTATGTATGCATGTGTGTATATATGTGTGTATGCATGCATGCCGATATATGTGTGTGTATGTATGCATGCATGTGTGTATATGTGTGTATATATGCATGTGTGTATGTATGTGTGTATATGTGTGTGTGTATGTGTATGTATGCATATGTGTATATATGTGTGTGTATGTATGTGTGTATGCATGTGTGTGTATGTATGCATGTGTGTAAATTTATGTGTGTGTGTGTGTATGCATGCATATGTGTATATGTGTGTCTATATGTAAGCATGCATGTGTGTATAGGTGTGTGTATGTAAGCATGCATGTGTGTACATGTATGTGTGTATGTATGTGTAAATTAATGTGTATCTTCCTTTCTCTTCTCTCTCTCTTTCTTTCTTTCTCTCTCTCTCTCTCTCTCTCTCTCTCTCTCTCTCTCTCTCTTCCCCCTTCTCTCTCTATCAATAGCGAATAAAAGAATCACTTACAAGTATGTCCCTCTTTGAATCATTGTCGTCAAAGGGTAATGTAGGTCGTCTCTCGTCCAATTCCAAACAATCGACGCCAACGAACTTCTGCAAAATCAACGAAAAGAGAAATTAGAAACCCTAAAGCATAAAGAAACACAAATGCTAACAGTACGCGTAGCACTTACCAAGATGTGAGATCTAAGCCGAGCCTGAGAGTGTGTGTATGTAGAGAGAGAGATCCGTGTGTGTGTGTGTGCACAAGACAATGCAGGTTCACGCGCGCAAGTTCGACAGTAGATCGACAGTACTCAAACACGCATAGAAATGTGAAGTTTTGCTCTCAAGTTCGCGGTATGTTTAAAATTTGCCGCCGGTATAGGCGTCGGTATGGACATCGGTATATACGTCGGTAGTTGCCAGAAAATTACCGACGCTTATACCGACGCTTATACCGACGCCTATACCGATGCCTATACTGACGCTTATACCGGCGGCTGCGGGCCACACCGACGATCCATTTAAAACGGTCATACAGACGGTCACTTGACCGTCGGTATCTCTTAGTGAGATTTTCCGAGGGCTATACCGATGCCGACTATGACCGTCGGTATATGCAGCGTCGGTATGCCCCTCATATGTTGTAGTGTCTACTCTTCCATTGATGATGAAAGGCAATCCAAATGCCTTAACATTTGAGCAATTAGTCTCTGTTTTATTTCAGGAAGATCAATCTAGTCAGAATAGGTCCATTTTGCATGTTGCAGATCAAGCTTTCCTAGCTACTCAAAAGGGCAAAGGTAAATGGAGCTGCTTATCTACTAGTAAGCAGAAATCTGCTAATGCTACATAGTCAAAGAAGGAAAACAAAGACAAAAAGGAAACAAAAAAAGATAAAATAGCTTTGTAAATACTATAAGGGAAATCATCATGTCATAAAGAGTTGTTCAAAACTAACTGCAAAAGAGGCAAAGAAGAAAGAGGATGGAATGGTTGTTATAGAGCCCTCTATGCCTAAAACATGGTCTATTAATCTTGTTCAAAATGAAGACTATGAATTTAGTATATTATATAGCTATGAGCCATCTTCTCATGATTAGTGTATGTCTCTAGTAGACTCAAATGTTTGGTACTTTGATAGTGGAGAAACCAAACATATTATCTTGTAGCATAGTTTCTTCAATTCACTTGAACCTACCCCTACAGGGAATACGATCAGCTAAAAACTCCTCTTATCCTATAATGGGAGTTGGTAAGATCATTTTGACTACTATTGATGGTAGTTCTTTCACATTGTCAGATGCTTTGAATGTATCAAGGATCAAGGAAAATTTGTTGTTAGTTTCAACATTAGCCAAGGTTGGCTTGGTTATCAAATTTGTTGATGACAAAATGAATAGTTCATGATCTTTCAAATGGCAATGTTTTTATTGCTTCTCACATTTTATGTCGTGGCAAGGACTATGAAAAATCTATGAATGATTCATCATGTGTAGTTCAAGATTCTCATGCTATCTCAGACACAGCTTTGGCATGGAGGCTTTGTTCATTTGAATTTTGCTAGTTTGCTATACCTTTTGAAATCTAAAATGGTGTTCTCTTTGGCCAAACCTGAGGCACCCTGTAAAAATGTCTCTAAAGGAAATATTTTGGGCAAAACATAGTGTTCATCCTTCCCAAAAGATGGTTCAATTTGATCTACTGATAAATTGCAGCTTCTTCATAGCGATGTTTGCAGTCCTATGCAAACATCTTCTTTTGCAAACTACCTTTACTTTGCGACTTTTATTAATGATTTCTCTAGGCAAGTATGGGTGTATCCATTGAAAGTAAAGTCCAAAGTGTTTATGCACTTCAAATAGTTTCTCGTTATGGTTGAAAATCTATCAGCATGTAAATTGGGCACTCTCCATTCTGATCATAGGGAGGAATACATGTCTTCTTATTTTAGTGCATTAATGGTTCAACATGGGATAAAACATGATTCTATAGTGCCATATAAACCTCAAAAAAATGGAGTTTCTAAAAGAATAAATAGGTCTCTGATGGAGATGGCAAAGTGTGTGGTCAAAAGTCAGGTTTTATCACATAGTTATTGGCTTGAGGCCATTATGTGTGCAACATATGTACTTAATAGGTGTCCCACCAAAGTACTACAATCAATCACTCCATATGAGGCTTGCCATGGTCGCAAGCCATCTATTTGTCATCTACATGTCTTTGGTTGTATAGAATATGCATTAGTGCCTGAACAACACTGCAAGAAATTGGATGATAAATTAGTGAAATTTATTTTTTTTATGTAAAATTCTCAAAGCAAAGCCTCTCATTTGTATCATCCATAAACTAGACACATTTTGGTTAGCCATGATGTTGTTTTTGTGGAAGATGCAATTCAGCCATTACTTTCATGTACTAAGGAGACTTCAATTAGCTCTAGACATGTGTATGACACTTTGCTGCCTCTTTTTATAGTTGGACACTCAAGTACTAGTCCAAACAAGGTAATTTCTCAACCTTTAGAGGTTCCACATGATGATGCATATCATTCTATTTTTTATTTAGTTTAACATGATTCACTTATTGATGAGAGGGTTGATATAGAAGAGGCAAAACTATGCCTAAATGGTTGGTGCAAGCTTTGAGAGATAGTAAATGAGATGCACGTCTATCATATTGTACTTGTTCAGGCTATCATAGTGCTTCCTTTGCATTTGATTGCTATGCAATAGCTTCCTCTAGTCTTTGTGATGAGAATGAACCTATTTCTCTTGATGAAGCATAAAATTTAGAAAACTAAATGGCTACTATTATTGATATATTTAGGTAATGTGTGAACATTCTAGGACCATCGGAGCACTTTTTGCCCTCTTTAGGAGGTTTTTCCCCTGGCTTGTAGATACACCTATAACCCTAACTAGTCATATATGTTTGTATATTCGAGTGGTAATACATTCAGTATTGTGTGTTGTGCTCTAAGCTTCTTCTTCTTCTTCCTTCTATTGTTTGCATGATATCACAAACCTCAAACTCCAACAATTTGTATCAAAGCATGTCATCGCTTCATCGAAGGCATCCTCGACACCCCTCCGGTCATAGTCTCAGAATCGCATGAAAATTGGTGAGCATACTCAGGGTGATTAGGAGATCAAAAGGGATTGGTTGTATGGTGCCAAAATCACGATATGAGCTCATTTTGGCCTCCGAGCACACTTTGGCAGTGCTTGTGCAAGAAATTTTGTCTTTTTGTGCCAAAGATAGATACAAGTTGTGTCATGTATGATGCATCATGTATTGGTTAAAAAAGGACTGTGCAATAATTTGCAAGGTCTTGAAAAACATCCTACTACACCTGTAGACATAGTTGCAAAAGGTGATGATGATGGCATCAAAGATTGTGATATTCTTCATGTTCCTGTTCATGTTGCGGTTCTTGTTGCACCTACTGTAGAGCAAACTCATTGGAATGGCAGAGATGCTCAGGCACATGCATTGATAGCCTTGTGTGTCAAACGTGCCATTATTCCTCACACTCACTCTTGCAAAACAGCTAAGGATTCTTGGGATACACTTACCACTTTATACCAAGCAAGGAAGGAGGCTTGTGTTGCTTACCTCGGAAAATAGTTGGAGAGTGTGCACATGAACAAAGGAGATTCCATAGACAATTTTCTGACAAAGATCAAAGATTTGAAGGAACAATTGATTTCTGATAATGAAGTCTTGCCTGATAGTTCACTTGTGCAGACCATTCTGAATGGTCTTCCTGATTCATATTAGAGTTTTGCTTCTACTCTCCCTTTGATGATGAAAGGCAATCCAAATGCCTTAACATTTGAGGAGTTAGTCTATGTTCTGCTGCAGGAAGATTAGTCTAGGCAAAACAGGTCCATTATGCATGTTGTAGATCAAGCTTTTTTGGCTAGCCAAAAGGGCAAAGGTAAATGGAGCTCTTCTACTAGTAAGCAAAAATCTGTGAATTCTGCACAATCAAAGAAGAATGATAGAGATGAGAATAAAACAAAAATATAGAAATTGTTTTGCCAGTACTATAAAGGAAATGATCATGTCATAAAGAGTTTTCCAAAATTGCCTACTAAAGAGGCTAGAATGGTTGTTGTAGAGGCACTACAAGGAATACGGGCGCATAGCGACGGTTAAGACGACACAATTTTGTCACTATAAAATTGCAAAACGCATCGCAATGAGTAGGCGTGACGCGGTGTGCGATGCTCGCATAGAGCATCGCTAACACGACGGTTTTAATTAGTGTCGCATAAGCGACGCTTTTTTGCATCACATAAGCGACGCTAAAAAATGTCACTTATGCGACGTCAATTCTAGTGGTTTTTTCGATGCGTTAGCATCGCTTACATGATGGTCTGTTGAAGAAAAAAATTAAAACGTTGGAGGCTCTTCGATCGGCATTTTCACGCATCTGATCGAAGAGCTCTTCAACGTTCGCAATTGCGTTGCGCTTACGAGCTGAAACAAGTATATGCAGAATTGTTGTTTTGCCTAAGCTCTCTCTTATTGTCTCCCTCTGTCTCTCTTTCTACATCTTTGTCTCTTTGAATTCTCTCTCTCTCTCTCTCTCTCTCTCTCTCTCTCTCTCTCTCTCTCTCTCTCTCTCTCTCTCTCTCTCTCTCTCTCCCCCTCTCCCTCTCCCTCTCCCTCTCTCTCTCTCTCTCTCTCTCTCTCTCTCTCTTTTCTCTCTTTATTGCAGGTTATTCAAGAAGCTAACCAAGCAAAAAGTATGGCTAACTATTGTAAGTACAATTTCTATTCTTTGTATATCATTTGAATTGTGTTATTTTCATTAGATAGCATACTCACACTTATTGATATCTACTTATATACTTATACATGATGACGATGCACTTTCACACATATACACATATACACATGCACATACACACACATATATACACACAGATACATGTGCACATACACTTAGACATACACACATATACACATGCATATGCACAAACATTTCTACAACCACATAAAAAGATTTACATGCATGCATTATTGCATATATATATATATATATATATATATATATATATATATATATATATATATATATATATATATATATATATATATATATATATATATATATATATATATATATATATATATATATATATATATATATACACACACATTAACATATACATAAATACATGTATATGCACATCCACATGCATGCACATTCACATGCATGCACATGGATGCAAATGGAAATGCATCCACATACACATGCATGTTTCATACATTTACACATGCATATACATACATTATACACATATATACACATATATATGCACATACGTACACACACATATACACATGCACACACACATGCACATACCTACATATACACATATACATGAACATACACACATATACACATAGAGTTACACATATACATGCACATACATATGCACACACATACACATGCACATGCACATACTCATACACACATATACACTTACACATGCACATGCACATACATACATATACACACACATACACATGCACATACATACATATACACACATATACATATACACTTACGTACACACATATGAATGAATTATATAATTAAAGTATTAAAACACGTGCTTAGTATAAACAATAATAACAATCAATAGAACAAAACTCTTCATTACTTAATACCATACACACAATTCAAAACATAACTGAAATGAAAATATATAGATAATATATATATATATATATATATATATATCAATGTAAATACATATAATCCAATGTCATAATCAACTAGAATCCTAATCATCATCATCATCATCATCATCATCATCATCAGCAGCAGCATCATGATCATCCTGATCATCCTCATCCTCATCGTCATGATCACCCTGTGACGATCGAGATCGTCCCTCCTGTGTTTTTCTCTCAACCTCATCCATATATGTCTCTCCATAATCTTCTGTATTACATATAACAAACATAAATAAATAAAACAATTAAACCATTCATAAAACTAAAATAATTATATAAAATTTAATAATACTCACAAAGGCATCAAGATGATCTCGCATATACTCGCTCAAACGCTGATATCCAAAATGTGTAGCATACTCGATCTCATGTTTTGTAGGATATCGGCCATAATCCTTTCGCTGCATTGAAACAAATAAAAAAGATTAGTTGCTTGCATTTTAACTAAAATAAAAAATATACTCACAATAACACATATACTTACAAATGTAGCTACAAAACCATTATGGCCCATTTGGCCTAGGTGCGATGTGTGGCCCGACTCCACTCTCTTCTTTGCAGCAGTCTAATTATTTAAGAAAAAAAATACATAAATTAAATGTAAAAAATTACTAAAATATATAAAAATGATAAATATAAACTATTAAGTTGTGTACCTTGTGCTGAGGAAATGACTCCTGAAGGCGTAGCTTTCTACGAAAAAACTGCCATGTCTCAGGTGGTATGTTAGGTCGCCTCTTATTTTTTCCACCATACAATATCTCCTGTTAATTTAATCTCAAATAGAAAAAAGGAATCAGAATACATACACACATATATACACACATACACATACACATATATACACACACATACACATACACATACCCACATACACATATACATGCAAACATATACGCATACATATATGTATACCTATATACATATACATACATATAACATAAACACACATATACATATCCACATATATATATGCACACATGCATGCATATACACTCATTCATACAAAATACATGCATTTATCCCACAATAATGTGTAGTTGTGTATATGTGAATATGTCTGTATGTGTAAATGTGTATATGTGAATATATGTGTATGTGTAAATATGTATATGTGATTTTTTTGTGTATGTAGATAATCAGATTATTAATATCAAATACCATTATTTGTAGATTCTGATCAATCAGATGGAACTCGACCACCGTCTCCTCATCGTGCAATGACTATATACTGTAAGTATATCAAACATTTAATTTTAAATATATTTGATGGATACATAACTTATATTTTTTTTGTTTCTTTTTATGTGCAGATTTTGATCAATCAGAGGGTACTCCACCACCTCCTACCCATGCAACGACTTCACATGTGTGCTCCGATAGGAATTATGATGAATTTTACTATCAAGAGCATATTATATGTTGGTGTAACTCTTGTTATGGCACGTATCAAAGACCACGATTGGAATGTATTGAACATGAGGCAGAGTATGGTACTTTTGAGCGTGCACCATCACCTGGTCAACGTGATAATGCTTGGGTATGTATTTTTTATATATATTAATGTCATTATTTTATTTAAAAACCATATACAAAATCAAATTACTCTTGATATACAGGAATTCTTGCTCGATGATGATGATGATGATAATTTTTCTCATAATGTTAATATACCTCGTACGTGTCATGGACTTTATGTTCATCAATTACAAGCAGAGGTTTCTAGAAATCCTCTACCTCCTAGTTTAGAGACTGAAACGTTGGAGATTATCCATTGCCAACTCGTGATCATTCTTTAGTACAAACATATGATAGAAGAAGATATGGAGGATGGAATAGAGGACCACTTCCTTTAGATGGAGAGGTTTTCAACTTTTGGGGTAATCACTATATGATTGCTCCATCCACTATTACTAATGCTGGTCGTGGTCTCTTTATTGTAGCGGATTTGTATGTGTCTCCAAACTCTGAAGTCACTCCTATGTCATTTTGTGGTCCTATATATGGATGGGGAGATTGGCATCGCCTTTCACATTATGTTCAAAGCATGAGTACTTATGGAATATGCTTGAACACAGCATCCCTTACTAGTAGAAGGATTTTACATGCAGAAAATGAAAGATTATATATTGATGGAAGACCTTACACACATGGAAATATAGTAGGTTTAATAAATATTAGTCGAGGGTTACATAATAGTTCAATGACTAATTGCACATTTGAAGAGCGTGAAAATAGTCATGAATCACCATACATAAGTAGAGATGTATCAAGATACATAGTTGTCAATGCTATTACTACGTTACATGCCGGTGATGAACTATTACTGAATTATGGATGGCGTAGACCTCCAAGAGCACCTTTTAGCCAGAGAGAATAAAAAATTTCTATCCATATTTAATAACTTATATATTTAATTTTAGATTTAAAGTTTACTTTTTATTCATTTATGGAATACTAAGTAGATTCCAACGTACGATGTTGATGGTATTCCTCCACACCATTCACAATTGCCAGTAAGACCTCATTTATCAAAAGCTTCTATGAGGAGGCTATGCAAAAGTAATCCTGTGGAATATGCAAGGTTGAAAGATCTATATTCAAAAGAAGATAAAGCACAAGATTTGTGTGACAATGATGAAGATGATGGCATGGCAGATTTTATTGAGGATTGGTATCAAAATGACTGTGAGAGCATTGATATTTCTAAAAATGGGAAATATCTTTGAGAGGAATGTCTAAGCATGTATATGAAGGAAGTCGTTTGACATGACTAAGTGCGAGCTTACTTATTCTCAATCTTCAAAATTGTTTTGGATGGAGTAATGTATCTGTTTCGACACTATTAAGGTATAATTTTCATTTTTCTATCTATTTATATATATATATGCATAAATATATATATAAATACATGCATATATAAACATACACATAATATACATGAATGCATACACACATATAAACATACACACACATATAAACATACACACACACATACACATGTTATGAGAGTAAGGTCAAATTATACATACCTGTATCGAATGAAGATGTTTTGTCCATCTAGCCTTTAGAAGTGTCCACCCAACCTTTAGAATCTTCTTGACCTATATGTTTCTCCTATTTTAGTCGACCTAATACTTGTGCTGCTAATTATACAAATGTTTAATAACAGTTACCAAGGAAGGTATTAAGCCACATGTAAAATGGGAGGAGCAAATTTATCTTGAAGATTTTGAAGGATGGATAAATAATTTTAAAGGATGGGCGAACAAAAAGTGTCCATTCAATGCAGGTTTTTATTCTTAATTTAGATAAGGTATGAACAAGAACTTGAATTGAATGGACACTTTTTGTCCGCGCATCTTTTAAAACTATTAATGCATCTTTCAAAATATTCGCAAAAAATTTGATGTTTGGATGGCAGGATATGATTGTTTGTTTTGGAGGATATGAAGTATGTACCTTCATTGAATGATTTGTCGGTTCTATCATATGTTCAGTTTGAAAGTGTGAGAAGTGTTGAAGAATCACTCACGAATTTGACATACAGACAGACATAAAGATAAAGAAAGATAAAGAGAAGCGGAATCAAAATATTCAGAAAATCAAAAAGCCTTAATGAAGGGACAAATTCACGACCGTTATGTACAGCGCAGAATCCTCCAGAATCAGAGTTTGATAGAGTTCGTTACACCGAATCAAATTGTATATAAAGAGAGAACATGCATAAGAAGAATAAGAGGGAAGTGCGAGCTAGAACGTGCGTGAGAAGAGCACGCAGTTTAAATAGAGCGCATATAGAGGTCAAGAAAAAGGGAGAAAAATAGAGAGGAGGAGAAGTTTTTCAGAAGACACCAGAGATCGCGTATGTAAAGATGAATAATAGAAACCTGAGATGCCAGGTATTCATCTGAGAGAGATGGTAAACAGAAACTACTAAATGTAGGAGAGTTTCTATAGCTTGAGCAAGAAGAGGCCAAGCTAGTTTGTACACATCTTCTCTAATAGAAAACACATGTTCATGTGGAAGTTTGTGCGCACTGTTCGTATGTGAAGAACTCTTAGTATTTTCATATTACGGTACAAGTTAGTTAACAGTTACAGTTCATTCAGTGAACGTGTTTCCCGGTATTTTCTCTGTAAACGTATTTTTCGGTCAATTACAGTAAACGTGTTTTCCGGTAGAACAACGAAGTATATCTCGTAGAATAAATTAAGTTTTTGTATGAGAGATAGCTTATCTTATAGCTAGACATCTCTACTATCAGTTCATCAAAGATTTCACTGAAATGGATATGTACACACAGTACAAAGTCTAACCGGAAAGAGGTATTCTGAACTGGTGAAGTTTTTCCTCAAACTTCAGAAAGTGTTCATTCAGTGAAGGAAGTTCACGCATCACTTTGTTACTTCTTGTATACTCACTTGAAGTGATTACAAATAGAATAGCAATTGATTCCGGTATAATTATGGTGTCAGTCTGGTGACAGTCCGGTGAAGTTCCAGTGAATTTTTCAGTAAATTTGAAACACAGTCTTATATGTTGAGTGACAGTAACTGTGTTGAGCTACTGTTGATTATAGAGGTGTTTTAATATCGCTCTAGCTTAGCATCTTTTCGGTGGCGCGGCGAATTCCGCAGGCTTAACAAGGTTCAAGCCTTTGCCGTGACGGCCATCAACAAGTGATCTCAGAGCTGTGAGATCCCCAACATGTGGTATCAGAGCCGGTTAACCAAACAAGTGGAACCAGAAGGAGAAAGATTATGAAGAGCAGAAACATTCTCAAAAGGCAACCGGAAGTGAAGATACAAAAGAATTCAAAAAGTTTTCATAAAGAAAAGTGAAGCTGAAGAGATCAACAGCAAACGATGTCAAGAAACATTCCGAAGTCAGTCTCAAAGAAAAGGTTTACAAAAGGTAAAACCCTTTAACATTACACTCATCGGAAGTAATAGAAACAAGAAGATCATGGCAGATCATGTCCAAATTGATAAATTGGATAGAGATAATTATCCCGCATGCGTAATGCACATGGAAGCCTTACTCATGAGTAAGGACTTAATGACGTATGTGACCGGAGAAGAAAAGAAGCCGACTTTCGAAGATGATAGTCAACCGAAAAAAGAAGAATTAGAAGCCTTGAAGCTATGGCAGAAGAAAGATGCAACGGCAAGAGCTTACATTCATAATACCGTTACAGACCATCTACTACCGCACATTAGAGGTCTGGAGAAAGCGGAGGACATATGGAGTGTGTTGGAAGATCATTTCCAAAATACTACGAAAGCTAGGAAGGCTAGCTTATGGTCCGAATTCACAACGTTCAAAAAGAAGTTGAGTCAAAGCATTAGTGATTATGTTACTAAGATGAAGGATCTAGCAGATAGTCTTGGATCCATAAATGAAGATGTCGAAAATCACAGATTGATAGCGCAACTGCTAACAGGTTTGAGAGGAGATGAAAGGTGGAAACCTTTCGTACTCTCAACTGAACTTTCTTTCAATCATTTTGTACCAGATTTAAATCAGTTGCTTGGTTTGATGCTCACATATGAGCAAGACCTGAAAGGAGATACAGATAAAGGATAAAGTTCTGCAATGTACATGAAGAACAAGAAGAAAGACAAAGGTAAGTCAAAAGACGAAGAAGAGTCGAGTTCTCAGGCTTATTATGCAAGAGGTAAAGGCAGTGGCAGAGAAAGAGCAAGAGGTTTTGGAAGAGGGAGTAGCCAGAATAACAACAAGAAGGCTTGCTAGATCTGTGGACTAAATAATCATCTAGCTCATGATTGCTGGCATAATTCCCAAGGATCAAATCAAAATCAGAACAGTAGCAGCAGAGGTAGAAGCGGAAGATATCAGAGTAACTTTCAAAGAGGAAGACAGAATCAAAGAGGAGGCTATGTTAGAGGTGGAGCAAGAAGTTGGGGACAGAATCAATCCTACAACACCACCTACAACACCACCTACAACAATTACGCAAATGACACACAGAATGAAAGTCATACATCATTGATGATGAACTCAATCGGCACATCAGATAACGAAGACCTAAAGGTATTTTACATTGATTCTGGATGTTCTAATCACTTGTCAGGAAATATAGAACTGATGTCAGAATTGGAAAAAGGTAGTTCCAATCATACTATTCAAACAGGTGACAATACGAGGCATAGTGTACATTCAATTAGAAAAGTGAAATGTAAAAGTGGAGCAGATTTGCTAACCAATGTTTTGTATGTTCCGACAATACCGAAAAATTTAATTAGTGTAGGACAGATAGTTGAGAAAGTTTTTCAGGTCAGATTTACAAATGAAAGAGTATTTGTAGAAGATCTCGAGAATGGATATAATCAGATTGTCTCTGGTAAGAAAGAAGGAAGACTCTTTACTTTAAGAGTACAAGGGAACATCGGCCAAGCGTTGCTCACACATGGTGAAAAGGTGATTACACAACTTGATCCCTGGCATAAGAGATTAGGTCATTTCAATGAAAAAAGAATTAAAGCTATGATTTCAAATCAATCAGTACTAGGATTACCGAATGTACAGAACCAACATATGATTCACAAGTGCAAAGCATGTCAGATGGGAAAAGCCCACAGGTTACCTTTCCAGGAGAAAGGATTCAAACATGATGGAGTACTTGAACTCATTCATACAGATGTATGGGGTCCAACAAAAGAAGGATCAATCAGCGGATCGAGGTATTATGTTCTATTCATTGATGATGCTACAAGATGGATAACTCTTTATGTTTTGAAAGAGAAATCAGAAGTGTTTGGAGCTTTCAAGCATTTTCAGGCATATGCTGAAAGACTCACAGGTCGAAAGCTGAAGAGACTGAGGTCTGATGGAGGGGGAGAATACTTCTCTCGAGAGTTCAATGATTATCTTTGGAATGCAGGTATCAAGAGAGAAATAACCTATAGGTATACACCACAACAAAATGGTGTAGCAGAAAGAAGGAACCGAACTCTAGTTGAGTTTGCACGAGCTATGCTAAAAGAAAAAGATTGTCCAAACTATCTTTGGGCTGAAGCCGTAAATACAGCTACATACTTGGTAAACAGATTACCATGTACAACTTTAGATGGAATGACCCCTTATGAAGCTTGGGTGGGGAAAGAAACCAACACTTGATCATTGCAAAGTGTTTGGATCAGTAGCTTATGCTTATGTACCATCACAACTCAGACATAAGCTCGAACCAAAAGCAGAGAAATATGTGTTCGTCGGATATGATGAAAAGCAGATGGGTTACAGGTTATGGAGTCCTCTAACAAAACAGTTTACTGTTTCCAGAGATGTTACATTTGATGAACAGAAAAGCTGGTATACAGATCAAAGTCACACAACGGAAGAATTTGAAGAAGAAGTAAGAAGGAAAGAGAAAGGGAAATCAATTGTACAGGTGAATAGAGATGAAGACTATATGCAGGCAAGTACGTCCAGGATCGGATCAGGTATGAGAAATGAAGATGAACAGGGATTTGATGAAGAAGTGTATTCAGATACACATGAAGAGTTTGAACCAAGAAGGTCAAACAGGGTAAGGAAACAACCAACAAGGTATTCTTATGATACTTCGTACATAACTCAGAAAAATTATGCATATATGGTCAAAGATGATGAAGAACCTCTGAACTATGATGAAGCTAAAGGCAAGAAGCAATGGAAGAAGAGTTTAGCGCACTAGAGGAGAACAAGACATGGGAACTTGTTCCGAAACCAAATGGTAAGAAAGTGATTGGAAATAAATGGATTTTCAAAGCTAAGAAACTTGCAGATGGAAGGATAGCCAGACACAAAGCTAGATTGGTTATCAAGGGCTATGTTCAGATGCATGGCATAGATTACGATAAGACATTTAGTTCGGGGCAAAGATGTCAACCATAAGGACAGTGATTGCTATAGCAGCATCAAAAGGATGGAAGCTAAGTCAGCTAGATATAAAGAACGCATTTCTGAATGGATATATAGCAGATGAAGTCTACATGGAACAACCGGAAGGGTTTGTAAGTTCCAGATACCCAAATTTTGTTTGCAGATTAAGAAAAGCACTTTACGGACTGAAGCAAGCTCTAAGAGCTTGGAATTACAAGCTTGTGAAATATCTCAATGAACTTGGATACCAAAGTTCAAAGGCAGACGCAAGCCTACTCATCAAGAGAACAGAAGAAGGTATGATCTACATTTGTATCTATGTAGATGACATTATAATCACAGGTACCTCAGATGAAGGAATTAAAGAAGTAAAGAGATTACTTGAAAAGGAGTTTCATATCAGTGATCTAGGAAAGTTATCATACTTTCTTGGAATGGAAATCACATACACAGATCATGGTGTATATGTTACGCAAGAAAGGTATTTCCCAAACTTACTGAAGAAGTTTAATATGGAGAATTGCAGAGAAGCTTCAACACCGCTTGAAGCAAATCATAAACTCAGCAAATATAGTGGTGCAGAGTTCAAAGATATGAGAAAGTATCAGTCGTTAGTGGGAAGTCTAATTTACGCTACACTAACACAACCGGATCTTAGCTATGTAGTGGGAGTTCTCTCACAGTTCATGCATTGTCCGAAGGATCAACATTGGGTTGCAGGACAGAGAGTTCTTAGATATATCAAAAGAACTATAAAAGAAGGATTATATTATCCTTTTACGTCAGATATAAAGCTGAGAGCATTCAGTGACTCTGACTGGGCAGGAAGTCAAGATGACAGAAGATCAACACATGGGTATATGATATACCAAGGAGATAAGCTAGTAAGCTGGTGTTCGAAGAAACAACACATAGTGGCTTTATCGTCAACAGAAGCAGAATATAAAGGACTTGTAGAAGCAGCTAAAGAAGTGATATGGATGCAGACCTTGTTCAAAAGCATGGGTATTGATCAAGGTACACCAATCATACATGGAGATAATATGAGCTCGTTGTATCTTGCAGCAAATCCAGTATTTCATACAAGAACAAAGCACATAGAGTATCATTTCCTGAGGGAAAAGGTAATGGAGAAGGAGATAGAAATAGTATACACTCTGACAAAAGATCAGATTGCAGATATTCTGACAAAGAGCTTGGATGGAACAAAGACAAGTAGATTCAAAGAAATGGCAGGTATAAAAGAAAGGAAAATATATTAAAGACAAGAAGAGTCAAATTAGTGATTGAGGGGGAGTTGTTGAAGAATCACTCACGAATTTGACATACAGACAGACATAAAGATAAAGAAAGATAAAGAGAAGCGGAATCAAAATATTCAGAAAATCAAAAAGCCTTAATGAAGGGACAAATTCACAACCGTTATGTACAGCGCAGAATCCTCCAGAATCAGAGTTTGATAGAGTTCGTTACACCGAATCAAACTATATATAAAGAGAGAACGTGCATAAGAAGAATAAGAGGGAAGTGCCAGCTAGAACGTGCGTGAGAAGAGCGTGCAGTTTAAATAGAGTGCATATAGAGGTCAAGAAAAAGGGAGAAAAACAGAGAGGAGGAGAAGTTTTTCAGAAGACGCCAGAGATCGCGTATGTAAAGATGAATAACAGAAACCTGAGATATCAGGTATTCATCTGAGAGAGATGGTAAACAAAAACTACTTAGTGTACGAGAGTTTCTATAGCTTGAGCAAGAAGAGGCCAGGCTAGTTTGTACACATCTTCTCTAATAGAAAACACATGTTCATGTGGAAGTTTGTGCGCACTGTTCGTATGTGAAGAACTCTGAGTATTTTCATATTACGGTACAAGTTAGTTAACAGTTACAGTTCGTTCAGTGAACATGTTTCCCGATATTTTCTCTATAAACGTATTTTCCAGTTAGTTATAGTAAACGTGTTTTCCAGTAGAACAATGAAGTATATCTCGCAGAATAAATTAAGGTTTTGTATGAGAGATAGCTTATCTTATAGCTAGACATCTCTACTATCAGTTCATCAAAGATTTAGGTGAAATGGATATGTACACACAGTACAAAGTCTAACCGAAAAGAGGTATTCTGAACTGGTGAAGTTTTTCCTCAAACTTCAGAAAGTGTTCATTCAGTGAAGGAAGTTCACGCATCACTTCCTTACTTCTTGTATACTCGCTTGAAGTGATTACAAATAGAACAGCAATTGATTCCGATAAGATTCTGGTATAATTACGGTGTCAGTCTAGTGACAGTCCGGTGAAGTTCTAGTGAAGTTTTTAGTAAATTTGAAACGTAGTCTTATATGTTGAGTGACAGTAACTGTGCTGAGCTACTGTTGATTATAGAGGTGTTCTAATATCGCTCTAGCTTAGCATCTTTTCGGTGGCGCGGCAAATTCCGCAGGCTTAACAAGGTTCAAGCCTTTGCCGTGACGGCCATCAACAAGTGATCTTAGAGCTGTGAGATCCCCAATAAGAAGCGGGTTTATAATTTCTATTCAAAGAATTTGGCATTGTTTATAGGCCATACAATGGTGAGCTGGATGAAGCACATGTAGAGAGGTTACTCAAGATAGAGCAACCTGATTATAATGGACTAGTGTCAGCAGGATTCCTGGGGTATGCAGTAAACCTCTTGCATGTCAATGATGAGCATCTGAACTTTAGGATACAAAGTGGAAATCATGGTGGCTTGAGAGGATCACTTTTATACAGCTTGTTCAAAGAACTTCAGGTCATAAACCATGAACAAGCTGTATAAAAGTGATCCTCTCAAGACACCATGATTTCCACTTTGTATCCTAAAGTTCAGATGCTCATCATTGACAATGCAAGAGGTTTACTGCATACCCCAGGAATCCTGTTGGCACTAGTCCATTATAATTAGGTTGCTCTATCTTGAGTAACCTATGTGCATGCGATTCATCCAGGTCACCATCGTATGGCCTATAAACAATGCCAAATTCTTTGAATAGCAATTATAAACCCGCTTCTCACACTTTCAAACTGAACATATGATAGAATCGACAAATCATTGAATGAAGGTACATACTTCATATCCTCCAAAACAAACAATCGTATCCTGCCATCCAAAACCATCAAATGTTTTGCGAATATTTTGAAAGATGCACATGAGCATACACATATATAAAATTATATGCATATATATATGTATATTTATTTATTTACTTTTTTTGATATATCTTTTTTTGATGAACTTACAGGTTATTATCTAAAACATTTTACCAAGTGAGAATATTCTTCCTACCTCACATGATGAAATGAACAAGATAATCAACAATCTTGGTATAGATTATCAATGTATACATGCATGTCCTAATGATTGTATTTTATATAGAGGTGAATATGCAAACTCTTTGACATTTCCCAAATGTCAATCTCCTCGATATAAGGGCGAAGAAGGTAAAATCCCAAAAAAGGTATTGAGGCATTTTCCATTGGCTCCACGGATTAGACATATGTTTCAAAGCCTCGAATTATCAAAGCTTTTGACTTGGGGACATGATCACAAAAGTACTGATGGAATAATCAAAATTCCTCATGCTTTTCAGCATATTGATTCTACATGGCCTGAGTTTGCACAAAATCCACAGAATCTAAAGTTAGGAGTTGCATTAGATGGGGTTAATCCATTCTCCATGAAATCCAGTAAATGGTTAACATGGCCAGTGGTAGTCATAAACTACAATCTTCCGCCATATCTTAGCATTAAAAAGGAACATTTAATACTTTCATTTTTAATCCCAGGCAAAAGACAAGTTAAAGATATGAATATATATCTTGCTCCTCTGATTGACGATCTCCAAGAGTTATGGAGAGGTATTAATGTCATTGATGTATCGAAAAGCATCAATGAAAGACATATTACGGTTCGTGGTATTGTGGCTTGGACTATTCATGATTTTCCAGGAATATGGTGTTTGTTCAGGTATTGATGTAATTTTTTTATTCAATATGCATGTAAATAAATATAATTTAATGTAATTATATTTTTATCATTTTCATGATGCAAGAATATCTACTAAGGGTTTTAAAGCTTGCCCATATTGTGGTGATTGGTTGAGATCAATCTATAGTAAGAATCTCAACAAAAATATTTATCTTCGACATCGACGATTCTTGCCTGATGATCATCCATCAAGATCTAAAAGAGAAGTGATACATTTTAACGGAAAGCTTGAAACAGGTCAGTGTCCAAAACCTATGACACCTATGGATTGGTATAAAAAATGGACAGATGGACCTCTGATAGATCCAGAATTAGAAATCTTCAGTGATGATTCAGATAATGAGTATGTGAACAGAGGTAAAGGAAAATTGGCACTCATAGAGAACATATCAATATGGTATTCTTTGGAGTATTGGAAAGAGTTAAAAGTATGTCATCTTCTTGATCCTATGCATATATTCAAAAATATTGGTTATTCACTATGGCAGCATCTTCTTGGATTAAAAGATACCATAGCATCAAGGAATGATTTGAAAGATAAAAAATCCAAACCAAAGTTATGGCCAGCTTTTGATAGACATCGACAAGAAATGACTTATGCACCTGCTCCTTGGGTACTTACAACAAAAGAGATACAGACTATCAACAATAGAATTCAATTGATTAAGACTCATGCAGGATATGGAGCATCTTTTCAAAACATATTTACTATGGATGATAAGAGCTTATCTAGGTTAAAGACCCATGATTGGCATAACTTTTTGAAACATATTTTACATATGGTTATCGATGGATGTACAACGAAAGGAGTAGGATATGTGATCTATCGTTTTGGATCACTTATAAGGTAATTATGAGACTTTTATATTTAATATGTATGAGTATTGGATATCTTTTATTTTTTAATTAACTTCTTTGTAATTGTTTTTATGATATGTATAGGTGGATTACATCCAAAGAGATTGACAAAAACTCGATCCCACAAAAAAAACGTGAATGCAAAGAGCTACTATGTTTGATGGAGAAAGAACTTCCTACTTCATTTTTGTTAGGGGTTTTCAAACCCTAATATCCAAATTAGTGTTTTCAATTTAGGATTTTTGAAATAGGATTTATTTATTTATTTATTTATGCGTATGCATGTGTTGTGTATGTATGTGTATCTATATGTGCATATGCATGTGTTGTGTGTGTGTATATATGCATGTGTATATGTATATATGCATGTAAATATGATTATATGAGTCTATGTGTGTGTACATATGATTATGCATGTGTATGTGTATGTGAGTATGTGTACGTGTATGTGAGTATGTGTATGTGTCTATGTGTATTCATTATATGTGTATAACTGCATGCATGTATATGTGTGTGTAAAGATGTGCATGTATGTGTGTGTATGTATAAATGTGCATGCATGTGTATATGTGTGTAAATGTGCATGTATGATGTATATGTGTGTATGCGTGTATTTGTACCTCTAGTCTCACTCTTCTCTCTCTCTCTCTCTCTCTCTCTCTCTCTCTCTCTCTCTCTCTCTCTCTCTCTCTCTCTCTCTCTCTCTCTCTCTCTCTCTCTCTCTCTCTCTCTCTCTCTCTCTCATATACATACATACATACATACATAAACACACATACTCATATCCACATATATATACATAAAAGCAGTGCATACCGGGCATTGTCGCGACGATGAGCCATAAGTGTCTGCATCTCTTTTAGACACCACTTATGCGACCATCCTGTCCCAAACTCTGTCTCAAGTGAACTAAGTACGTATTTTTTATCCCTCTCATCATGCTCACTACAAAAATAAAAAAAATAATGTAAATAAAACATAAGATATTTATTTCAATTTATATGTAAAATTTATACTTACTTCCACGGTAAGTGGACAAGGCGCAGGTAAGAGTCGCATAATGACCGCATTCTTCTCTTGAACTCCAATACATTCCCTCTGTACACAATGTTACCCTCTGGCTCTATATCGCACTCTAGTCCTAAAGTGCCTATGCATGTCCTCATAGGCAACTCTGCTCTGCTATCATGATCTGGAGGTGGTATAGGTGTCCTGAAAATAGATAGATAAAAATAAATAAAAATATGTGTTATAATATCATTAAAAAAGTTCACGAAAAAAAAAACATACCTATGAGTAGATAGTTGTCTTCCTGCATGTGGAGCCGCAGAAGAGCCCTCCTCTGATCGTTGGGTAAGCATCTAGATCGTATAGTCCAGCTCATCATCAGACATCTCTGAGTAATCACGCATGATAGCCCCTAGAGTATCAGACGGAACTCTTGCTCTCATAAGACTTTTTATGAGAGTGAGTTTCACCTTTCTCTCTCTACTAGGATCCATAATACCTAACATATAAAACAAAATGGGTTATAAATCAATATATATACGTGTACATATGTATGTCTGTATGCATTAAGTATGTGTATGTATGCATGTGTGTGTATGTATGTGCATGTATGTGTGTGTGTGTGTATGCATGTGTATGTGTATATGCATCATTATGTGTGTATGTGTCTATGTGTGTATGTGTGTGTATATGTGTGTGTGTATGTGTGTGTGTCTATGTGTATGTATGTGCATCTATGAGTGTGTATGTGTTTATGCGTGTGTATGTGTCTGTGTATGCATGTATGTATGCATATGCATGTGCATTATGTATGCATATGTGTGTGTATGTGTGTGTATGTGTGTGTATGCATTATGTATGCATATGTGTGTGTATGCATTAAGTATGTGTGTATGTGTGTGTATCTATGTGCGTGTATGTGTGTATGTGTGTGCGTCTATGAGTGTATATGTGTTTATGTATGTGTATGTGTCTATGTGTGTGTATGTGTCTATGTGTGTATGTGTATGCATGTATGTATGTGTATGCATGTATGTATGCATATGCATGTGCATTATGTATGATATGTGTGTGTATGCATATGTGTGTATGCATTAAGTATGTGTATGTATGCATGTGCATTATGTATGCATATGTGTGTGTATGCATGTAAGTATGTATGTATGCATATGCATATGCATTATGTATGTATATGTATGCATGTATGTGTATGTGTGTGTATGTCTCTCTATGTGTGTGTATTGTTAACGGTAATCTTCGTTGTTTACTATTAACTTAACTGTTAACTACCTACCGCAGCTGTTAATTACTGGTTTAAAACAACAATCCTTCAGAGACTCCAGAATCTGGTTCCACACCTGCGTACCAGATATTTCCGAGTCTCTCTTTCTCTGTACTCAATTTTACCGCAAAATAAACTGACTCTGATCATGTGGGTTCTTGGGAGTGGTAGGGGTCTGTAGACAGAGGCCCTATACTATTTTCCCAACTTCTCACTCACTTGTCACTCGGTCAGCGCGTCTTAGCTCAGTAGTTGTTTCTGATCAACCAAGACTATCAACGTCTTATAATCTCGTACTCCAAGATCTACCTGCTATAACAGTTGAGCAGTAGTCCGGACTGAGAATCAATATACAAAGCGCACTCTTGGTAACTTAACACGACCACACCACGAAATCCTTCTGCACAATTTACAACTTTACCGAGTACCACATTCAAATCGCAAGACCTACTGACCATAACTTGTCGCGTACTTTATCATCATTCTACTCGCATTCAGAACACTACAGGTACTAATCTGAACACAGATATACTATCCACCTAATCATTCACAGGGACTCATAACTCACAACCGAACCATGTTAGTTCTCTATGCTTCCGTGTCCACAGAAGAACGATCAGACAAACGCACTCCTGTCGACTAATCTTAGGGAATACTTCAATCATTACCGGGTGAAATCTCTGCAACACAGTATCAATTCGTAACACTGCGTATAACGCACATACGCACACAAGCCCATACACGGGAGAGGGAATGGAGCCGACGAAACAGAACAGAGTTACTCCTGTTCTACACATACAACACTTATACGTGCAATTCCCAAAACACAGGGGACTCTTTAACTCGTTACCGAACAGAATCTCACAATCGCAGTACCGACTCGTAATACCACAGTGTATCACGCATACGCAGTCAAATGATTACACAGATAAAGCGCGCAGAACAGGACAGAACCAAATACTCTACTCGTTTACACACAGTAGAAGAGTTAATCCAAAAACACGGGACTCTCTCAATACACTCGTATCTTCCCAAAAACGGGGACTCTCTCAATACACTCGTATCTTCCCAAAAACGGGGACTCCTCTCTCGTCCCTTTTCATTGCTTTAAATAGAGTTTTGTTACAAGGCTTTACGCGAATCTTTCTTTACCGCGTACTTTCAGAAGGGTTCTTTCTACATTAAAAACCTCTGTCTAAGTACAATTGTCCTTATTCGGCGGCCGTCTAACACTGGCACGCACGGTGGACTCGAACCCGCAAGTACAATACTGTAGGTGATATCCTTTTGCCTGGGGCTATGCATCAGAAAGACTCTGGCTAATCGTTCATAATGTCCATATCCTGCTGGTGATTCAGCAAATATCCTTCAATCCCGAATGTGTCATTGTACGTGATAGGTCGTCTCTTTCTCCAGAACTTCCTCAAAGTCGTATAGCTGGTCTAGTTGCCTCTTTATGAAGTCCCGCTTTCTTATATGCTGTTGCTTCAAAAACTCATACTTGACATACTCGTATTCTTGAGCTGGACCCACCTTCTTGATCATGTGCTTTAAGCGCTTCGTCTATGGAATCAAAGTACCCTCTGTGCTGTTGAATCCTCTTCTTCTTGAAAGTTTGTGCGTGTTTTACCATCTTGGATATATTTGTGTCATACTTGTTGAAGATATCCATGTCTTCTGCAGAAGCCATGTAACCATACAGTATCCTGTCACCACCTGGCTGAAATATCCTTTTACAGTGTCTGTCGTTCCATGCCAGGATTCACTCCTTTCTGATCGCACTTGTTCTAGTGGCGGAACAAGTCCACTGTTCCCAGGGTAACTTAGCAAACTGTAGGAGTCCGATCCTCTGGTGATGTTGTCGAAGTTCTTGAGTCATCTTCGTCATCCGGGTATACGCATTTATAAGTGCTAGACCTTGAGCTGCCATTTGCTAGAATGATGATATTTCATTCGGACATGACGCTTCATGCTGCTTCCCGAGATTCAAAAATCATCATTCTGGAGATCGATGCTGGACTTGGAACGTCTTTTACATGTGCGAAAAGTATTATGCCCAAAAAATCATGACTTTTAATGCCAACTTTCGGACGAGTATTATCGGGTCCTCGGGACTCGAACCCGCAAGTACCTACGGTTCGGATACTATACCTTCTAAGTACATACTTCGGGCGAGCCTAAATGTCCGGGTAATTTTCTTTTTGAGGGTTTCTAACATTTGCACTAAGGTGGTGGGTTCTAATAATTGGGCGTCGGTTCTGACTGCACTGAGGGCTATGGCTTGATTTAACAAAATTTCGGCTTGGGTTTGAAGAAAAGCCTCCTGGAGATAAAAGTCGTTGGCTAATGCCGCATCTCGGGCTGTCGTTATTTCCGTCAGTTTGGTCTGCATTTCTCTGATGCACTCCTTCTGGTTGCGTATCTGGTTGTCGTTGTGTTCCAACTGCTGGGTTTGAAATTCCAGAGATTTCTTGAATGAATCCCGTTCTCTGCGCGTCCTTTCAATATCTTTTTGGTATTGGCCTTCCTTTAGTAATTGTTTTTTGAGAATACTGTTGACCGCGTCGGCACATTCTTCGGCTCGCCGTAATTGCTCTTGAACTTCGTCAGCTTCTTTCTGTTGCTCCTGCATCTTCTGGGTGGTTTCTTGTAATTGAAGCTTCGTGTCTGCGATCAATCCTTCGAGAGATACGTTGATGTCTTCTTGTTCTTGAAGGGCGGCCTTCAGTGTTCGAATTTCCTCATGTGCGTCGTGTATGAGTTGGTCTTTGGCAGCGAGCTGGTCCAGGGCTGCATCTCGTTGTTGTACTAGCATCTGTTCTGTCGAAAATTGTGCTTCGAGTTCTGCTAGCTGTGTGCGGAGTTGATGATTCTCGGTCTTTACGGCATCAACTTCTTCCTGGAGGGGGGCGATGTCGGCTTCCAGGGTGTCTACCTTGTGCTGGTATTCGAGTTTCAGGTGGTCCGTGGCTGCCGTAAATTGGGCGGGCAGTTGGTGTGATAACTGGATGAGGAACTGCCCCATGGCGGCAAGTTCCGAGAATGCGTTATGTGGCGGTGGAGGTGGAGGACGACGAGGTTGAGAGGATGTGTCGGTGAGTAGTTGCTGGGAGTTTGGCGGAGAGTAGTTAGGGGAGGAAGAGGAAGATGATGCGGGTTCAGTGATGGGTGGGAGGGGTGGTTCCGGTGGGGGGAGGGGTTTGGCAGGAGGTGGTGTAGGGAGAACGGTATCTGAGGGTTTTACCTTGTCGAGTGTTTGTTGTATGGTTTCTGTCTGGTTGATGGCGTCGATGAGTTGATCCAGGGCTTTCGTGGCCGATTCCTGTTCATCCTGGTGCTGCTCAGATTCTTTTTCTGTGGATACTATTTCTGTCTCTGCTTGATCCTGCTGATCTGGTTGATCCGTCGATGTTTCGATATGTGTGGCGGTGTCGTGGTATGTTTCCTCTTGGTCGTCGGGCTTGGTCTCCTGATCTTTTCCGGTGGATCCTTGGACTTCACTTTTCGAGGAGCTGATCCGAATTCGCTTGGTACGGAAGAGCTGATTAATCTCTTCGTCTTCTTCTTCAGTGTCTTCGATTGGTTGTGCGGATTCTTCGTGGCGAAGTGCGGGGCCTTCGGGTGGGGGTTGTGCGGCGAGGATGGTTGGGAAGAGGAAGGAGATGATGTGTGGAAGGCGAGAGCGGGGGGTAGAACCCTTTTGGAGCTGTTTTACGATAGCTACACATTCTTTGTGGATTCTAAGGAAAAAATAGGAGGCGAAATTTACAGGTTCGCGGGAAGCTAAGTCTAAGGCAGAGTAGAAGGGGCGAGAGATGCCATATGTTCGTTTCTGCAAGTTAAGGATGGCTACAAGGAACTGGAGGGCGGATCGCTCGGGTTCTGGGCGGCATAGGATGGCGTATTCGTTTGATGAGGAGCGGGGAAAGAGTTCGGACATACGGGCGGAAGGGATGCTAGGACCGGTTTCACGGCCTTGCGGGGTGAGGCGGTAGGCGTCGGCGAAAGCTTGGAAGGTGATGACGGTTCTTTGTGGGAGGGAAAGGAAGACCCACTGTCGCTCGGTGGCGGAGCTTTTGGCAATGGCTTGGATGATCTGTGCGGAGAAGGGATGGGCTTCCACTGAGTGCCAAGGCAACTCAGCGAAGTTGGCCAACCCTCTGCATCGCAGGTATTCGCCTACGTCTGTAGGGATACCGTCGCGGAAAGAAGCGTAGTTGGCTAGCGCTTCCATGGTGTTCACAGTGCACACTTACAGAAAACACAGAATACTGAGATAACGCACACAATCACGAAAACACAATAGTGGTTTTTGGCGCAACTCAGGGGGTTAAATATGGAGCACACGGTGTGAGGGTGAGTATCATTGTGTGGTGCGGTAATGATACGGTTTGCATGCTAGCGTGCGTACTGAGTGACCGGTAGGGAGAGGCGGCTGGTATTATAAAGATTTGTACAAAAGACGGCTAAATGCAAAACATAAAAATTTATACAAAACGTGGCTCGTTGCCAAATAATTAAGGCGTACTGGTAGTGGGATAATACGGCCGCAACTTCGATCCATTAATTACTTTTGGAAGTGGAATTTCGGTCAACGTAGTCAACCGAAAAGTTGCCGGACCTACTTGTGCTGAGATCTTGAAAGGGCCGAACCATCGTAATTTGAATTTTCCTGCTGCTCTGTCCGATTTTGCGTTATAGAAGAGTACAAGCTGTCCTACCGAAAAGATTGGCGTCTTCAAATATCGATCGTGTGTCTTAGCTTGCCTTAGTTGAACTTCGCGCATAGTTAAAAAACTAAGCCATCGGTGCTCATCAAGTTCTCTGAGTGCGTCCATTCGTGCTGTCAGTGAAGATTCCGGTAGCATCTTCTGAGTGATTGCTACCCGCAAACTTGGGATGACTACTTCCATGGGAGCGATTGCTTCTAAGCCATAAGCTAGCTTGAAAGGTGTCAAGCCTGTTGTTACTTTATATGTAGTTCGGTATGCCCATAATACTGCAGGTAGTAGTTGATCCCATCTTTCCGGTGCTTGCATGATCAGTTTCCGGAGGATGTTTAACAGCGCTTTGTTTGTACTTTCAGCCAATCCATTGGCACGTGGATAATAAGGAGAGCTACATTTATGTGTGACTTGGAAGGACTGTGTGAGTGCCTTCATTAAATTGTTTACGAAATGAGTGCCTTGATCTGAGACAAGTTCCAGTGGTAAACCAAATCGTGGGAAGACATCCGTGAGTAGACATTTTGCTACCGTAACTGCTGTTGTAGACCGCAAAGCCCAAGCTTCTGCCCATCTAGTTGCGTAATCTGTGCAAGTCAGTATGTATCGATTGTTACTGGATACTGCTGGAGGTGTAATTGGCCCGATAAAATCTAAACCCCATTTCTGAAAAGGTTCTAATGGTAAGATGGGTTGCAGGGGAAAAAGATGCCGTTGTAAGGGCTGACCAGATCTTTGACAAGCATCGCATTGTCTAACAAACTGTGAGATATCTCTGTACATAGTGGGCCACCAGAGTCCTCCTTGCAGAATTTTCCGGTGAGTTAAGTCTGCTACAAAATGGCCACCGGAAGGAATTGAGTGAGCCAAAGTGATAACTGAGTTAACTTCATGTGGTGGAATACAGCGAAGTAGGATTCCGGTATGATCTGTATAATATAGTTCTCCAGCAACTAACCGAAATCGGCGGCTAAAAACTGCGATTTTTCTTCGAACTGCCTTAGCAGTCTCGGCTGGAAAGCGTCGCTCGGTGAGGAAAGTTAGAATCTGATCATAGTATGTAGGTGGTGTTTGTAAGTTGGGCGTCTCATCAGGTAGTGGTTCAGCATTATAAATCGCAAGAGTCGTGTCATCTATTCCTACCAGAGCTTCACCGGAATCTAGGCGTGATAAGAAATCTGCTAAGGCATGTGCATTTCCGGGTCGGTGAATGACATCATAATCGAATTCTTGTAAAAGTAGCACCCATCGTGCTAATCGTCCTCCTAAGTGCTGCTGTCTTACTAGATAAACAAGGGCAGCATGATCCACGTGAAAGGTAAATTTCCGGCCTAGTAGGTAATGTCTGAACTTTTTGATTGAGTAGATCAATCCTAGACATTCTCTTTCAGTGGTGGAATAGTTCTTTTCTGCTGGTGCAAGTCTTCTACTGGCGTAATAAACAGGGCGAAACCACTTATCGGTTTGCTGCATCAGAATACTGCCGATTACAATATCTGAAGCGTCGACAAAAACATGGAACGGATTGTCCCAGTCCGGTGGTTGTAAAATTGGAGCGTGCGTCAGGAGATACTTGAGTCGATCAAATGTAGTTTGACATTCTTCAGTCCATTCAAACTGTCTGGGAGTCTTTGCGATTAGCCTGTTCAGTGGTACTGCTAGGTGAGCAAGCCACTGTAAGTGTCTGCCATGCCACCGTATTTGTCCCATAAAGCGCATTACTTCTTTCGGAGTCGTGGGTATTGGGGCTTCTAAAATCGCCGAAATCTTATCTGGGTCCACTCGGATACCTTGGGCAGATACAATATGCCCAAGTAGTTTGCCACATGAAACTGCAAACACGGATTTGTTGGGATTAAGGCAGAGTCTATATTCTCTACACTTCTGAAAACAGCATCGTAAGTGAAACAAATGGGCTATCATCTTCCCAAAGATTGAGAAGTCGTCGAGGTAGACTTGCATGAATGAAGTGAGATAAGGAGAAAATATCTCCTGCATACATCTTTGAAATGTGCTTGGTGCATTTCTCAATCCGAACCACATTACTGTGCAGGCAAAAACACCCCAATTGGTAATGAAGGCAGTTTTTGGTATATCCTCTTCAGCCATTCTAACCTGGTTGTACCCGCTGTATCCATCTAAAAATGAATACATTTCATGACCTGCGACTCTATCAAGCATGGTATCCAAAAAGGGGATTGGGAAAGGATCTGGTACTGTTGCTGCATTTAATTTCCGGTAATCCACACAGATTCGTAACTGCTTGTTTTTCTTTGGCACGATCACGATGGGTGAGATCCATTCAGCGTGTTCTACTGGTACAATGAATCCGACTTTTAATAGTCTATCAAGTTCGGCTTTTACCTGTGATGCATAATGGGGGTTCATTCTGTAGCTGGGTTGTCTTTTTGGTTTCACTTCCGGTTTCAACATGACCCTGTGTTGATAGATGCGCGGATCTAATCCTTTCATGTCTTTGTAATCCCATGCAAAGACGTCTGCGAATTCACGAAGAAGTTTAATCAAATCCTCCTTAAATGTTTCCGGTAAGTTCTGCCTCATCTTCACAGGTCGTGGGTGGTCTCTATCTCCTAGGTTGTACGTGATCAGCTGGTCTTCTGGGACATAAAATTGTTGAGGTTTCTCTGTATCATCTGTTGGCTTGAACAGTGGTTGTAATTCGTCGTCATGGGTTGAGGAAGCATCTTCCTGGACCGACTTTCCGGTGATAGCTATGTAAGACAATAGTTACGCAATATAACACAGGAGCAATAGCAGAGAAGATAACAGATATAGGAGAATCTCAACAATTTTCTACTAGCAGCAAGTACAAAGATGATGGCGTTGTCCACCCGTGCGCTCTCAAGGTAGAGCTTAAATGGTGATCTAGACAACTCTAGATAGGGAGATACAAGGTAGAGGTATGCTGGCTCAACTCGGTGTCTTAGGTAGTGCAGAAGTCATGTATATATAGGATCATGGGTGGCCTGCCATGGACGGCAATACATGGGCGGCAGAGCATGGGCGGCCACCGCCCGCGTAATTGCCATACACGGCTTAGACTGGTTGAACCGACCTAACAAATATAAATGTTTTCTGACTCCGACAGGGAATATTCCATGGAATATTCCCTTTACCGTCGCGCCGGGGGCGCTGCCCCCGGACCCCCACCAGGGGGCCCGCTGGCCCCTTGGGACCCCCCAGCCAGGGGGCCCGCTGGCCCCCTTGGACCCCCCAGCCAGGGCTGCTCACCGCTGCCCCGGACCCCACAATTGGGGACCCTGGTAACTCCCTTTCCTTATAATATCTTACATGGTCCAATATGACCTTCATCCAACATTCAAGTTGGGATTCCCATCAATTGGGTAATGCACGCTTGGCTTCTCCTCATAAAGGGGGCCTTACAAAATGTGCATACAATCATGAGGGGTAGACATTGATCATATACTAACACCCCCCCTCAATGTTTACCGATGATAAGTCAAGTAGGTCTCGGTCCTATGCCCATCTGTTGAAGATGCTTGTTGAGTTGCTCTCTTCCAAGTGCTTTAGTGAATATGTCAGCACAATTTGCCTCTGTTGGGCAATATTCTAGCTCCAAAATTTCATCTTCAATTAGCTCACGAATGTAATGGTACTGTACTTCTATGTGCTTGGTGCGAGCATGAAATACTGGGTTCTTTGCAATAGCCATACAACTTTGATTATCACACTTGAGTACAGTTGGCATATTTGATGGAAAGCCTAGATCTGCAAGAATTCTCCTTAACCAGACTGCCTCACAAGAAGCAAAACAAGCTGCTTTGTACTCTGCTTCAGTGGAGGAGAGTGCGAGAGTTGGTTGCTTCCTACTTACCCAAGAAAATATTCCTGAACCAAGTGAGAAACAATATCCAGAAACTGATTTTCTAGAATCACAATCTCCAGCCCAATCTGAATCACAATATCCTTGGAGTGTATCACCTGTGGTATACAAAATACCAAAATCCAAGGTTCCTACAATGTACCTTAGAATTTGCATTCCAGCATTCCAGTGACTCTCCTTAGGTTTGTTGGAAAACCTGCTTAACACTCCAACAGCATAGCAAATGTCTGGTCTAGTGTTGCACAGAAAAATAAGACTTCCAACGAGCTTCCTATACTTCTTAGCATCTACATCAGGCATGTTATCATCCATAGATAGCTTATGATTTACCTCCATAGGTGTGCTAGTTGGTTTGCAGTCCATCATTCCAAATGCCTTGAGAATTTCTTTGGAATATTTTTGTTGTGAGATGAAAATGCCATCCTTCCTTTGCCATACTTCAATTCCCAGACAAAAATGGAGTAGACCTAAGTCTGTCATTTCAAACTCAGTTCCCAAGCTGATTCGAGTTTGATTGATGAGTTCTTGATGATCTCCTGTAATGATCAAATCATCTACATATACAATGACAACAACTAGCTTGCTATCCCTTTTCGTTACATACAAGTTAGCATCAGAAGTACTTCTTTCAAAACCCATATTTTTGAAAAAATGATCTATTCGTTGGTACCAAGCCCGTGGAGCTTGCTTAAGTCCATACAAAGCTTTCTTCAACCTGCAAACTTTATTTTCTGAATTGGGCACCTCAAAACCTGGTGGTTGAGATACATATACCTCCTCCTTGAGGTGACCATTCAAAAATGCAGATTTGACATCCATCTGGAAAATAGGCCAAGACTTTTGTGCAGCTACTGCAAGTACCGTCCGAATAGTTGTCATGCGTGCTGTTGGTGCAAAAGTTTCTTGAACATCAAATCCTTCAATCTGTGAAAAACCTTGTGCAACTAATCGTGCCTTATACTTTTCTAATGTTCCATCAGCTTTATACTTAGCTTTCCAAATCCATTTAGTACCTATTACCTTCTTCTTTGGCGGCAAGTCGACTAGATCCCATGTATCATTTTTGAGTATACTATCATACTCAGACTGCATTGCCGCTCTCCAATCTGGATCATCAATGCCTTCTTCAATGGTGGTAGGTTCCTTTATCGAACCCATGATATCTGCCATTAGAGCCATGTTAACAATGTGTTCTGAGGCTCTTCTTTGCTCCTCTATTCTCTTTGATCTTCGTAATCCATCCGATGATGATTCTGGTACATCTACATGTGGATTGTGATCATCAAAGAGCTGTTGTGCCCACTTTGGTAGTGGCTTACGCTGTGCAGCTACAACTGGTTGGCTTTTTATTGAGGAAATTTCTCCATCAGATGTTTCCTCCTCCTCAACGTTAACCTGTCTTTTGATAGGCACAAGGTGAGATATTTCTCCGTTTGATGAGATAGTAGATTTACCTTTATCTTCTACTAAGTGTGGTCGTTCATCAAACACCACATCTCGGCTGACAAAAATCTTCCTTGCCTCAGGATCCCATAACCTGTATGCTTTAGACTCTTCACTATATCCTAGGAAGACACACTTTTTGCTTTTTGAATCCAACTTTGATCTTGTTGAATCAGGAATATGTGCATAACAGAAACAACCAAAAATTCTGAAATGCAAAACTGAAGGCTTTTTACCAGAATATGCTTCTTGAGGAGTCATCCCCTTCAGTGCTTTTGTGTAGCTTCGATTGAGGATGTACACTGCTGTATTGACTGCTTCTGCCCAGAATGAATCAGGCATGTCTTGAGCCTTCAACATACAGCGAGCCATTTCAACTACTGTCCTGTTCCTGCGCTCAACAACGCCATTTTGTTGAGGTGTATGAGCTGTGGTAAGTTGCCTTTTCACACCATGATCCTTACAGTAATTGTTGAATTCTGTTGACAAGAATTCACCTCCTCTATCTGTTCTAAATTTCTTCAGTTTTCTTCCTGATTCATTTTCTACATACTTATGCCACGTTTTAAATTTTTCAAAAGCATCAGCCTTCTCTCGAATGAAATAAACCCACATCTTTCTACTATAATCGTCGACTAACAGCAAAAAGTAGAAAGATCCTCCTAAAGCAGGTGTAGACATTTTACCGCAGAGATCAGCATGTACCAACTCTAGAGGAGCTTGAGATCGATTGCTGGTCTCTCTTGGAAATGCCTTTCGTTGTTGCTTGCCCATCATACAAGCTTCACAAGGTTCCTGCAAATCTGAAAATGCAGGCAAATGAGCAACCATCCCTGTTCCTTGCATCTCCTTCAAAACTGCAAATCCGAGATGCCCAAATCTTTGGTGCCATAACCTGCTTACATCTTTATCTTCTGTAGCAGTTAAAGCACTTAACTCATACAAGTTATCCCGTCGTATCCCTTTACCTACAACATTACCTGATGAATCCATGATTTCTGCACCACTCTTATTGAAGTGAACTTCAAGTCCACGATCTGTTATTGCAGAAACTGACAACAAATTTCTTTTGAGTGTAGGTACGTAGAGAACATCGGATAACTTTTTCTCAACACCTGGAGAAGTGATAAAAGAGATGGTTCCAGTTCCTTCGGCTGGACACTTGGAGTCATTTCCCACCACTACATTGATGGATTCCCGCAGAGGCACTAGGGAACTATACCAATCCTTTTTACTGGTCATATGGCGAGAAGCTCCACTATCTAAAATCCATGGATCATCAACACGAGCTTGAGCAGATGAACATACCTCTTCAATAGCTACCCAAAGTTCCAGCTCTGTGTTGTTTGCAGACTCTTTGTTCTTCCATGATGATTTTACAGTCCCATTCCGTTCATCAGCTTGCTTCTTTCTGCAATCCTTGATGGCATGGCCTTTCTTTTCACAATAGAAGCAACTTCCTGTGAACTTTTTCTTCTTTGGCTTCTTCTTTGATCCCTCAGAAGAGCCTTTACCTTTTGCATTTGCTGAGAATGCAGCATCAGTTGTACTTTGCCGATTCTTCAGCCGCATCTCTTCTTCTAAAAGCATCGCACAAAACTCTTCAAATGTAAGAGGAGTTGGCCTTACCTGAGTGTTAAGGGCTGTTACTAATCCATCATACTTTGCTGGAAGAACACGTACAGATCTTCGAGCCAGCTCTTCTGGTGTTATAACAACACCAACTGCAGCCAATTGATCTTGAAGATGCTTTATCCGTTTGATAAAATCTTCAGCCTTTTCAGAATCAGAATGCTTTTCATTTGCCAACTGATTTTCTAAATTCTGTATCCTAGTGTGGTTCTTGGTCTCATATTGTCGAGCCAATATGCCCCAAGCCTCATGTGCTTTAGTAGTATGTTGAACTAAAGTAAGCACAGAATCACTTACACTAGTGACAATCGCACATAATGCATCAGCATTCCGCCTCTTCCAAGCTCGTAGAAGATCTGGATCTGGCTGAATCATCAATCTTGAATTTGCTGGATCTTCAACTGGTATAGGCTCTGGATCCAATCCCATTGGTCCCATGACAGTGTCAAGTAATTCATAGGAGTCCAAAATTGCAGAAATTTTGAACTTCCAGAGTGTATAGTTGGTTCCATCCAGCTTCCCTTCAGTGAATGCAGGTGGACGAATTCGAATAGGTGCAGCATTAACATTAGCAGAAGCACCAAGACTAATGTTCGACGATGAAGCCATCATGTAATCACTCGAATAATCTACTGATATTCTAGTCTGCTAGTAGGCTAAAATAATGATACTTCTCAAGCTATTCGAACCTTACAGCTCTGATACCATGTAAGACAATAGTTACGCAATATAACACAGGAGCAATAGCAGAGAAGATAACAGATATAGGAGAATCTCAACAATTTTCTACTAGCAGCAAGTACAAAGATGATGGCGTTGTCCACCCGTGCGCTCTCAAGGTAGAGCTTAAATGGTGATCTAGACAACTCTAGATAGGGAGATACAAGGTAGAGGTATGCTGGCTCAACTCGGTGTCTTAGGTAGTGCAGAAGTCATGTATATATAGGATCATGGGTGGCCTGCCATGGACGGCAATACATGGGCGGCAGAGCATGGGCGGCCACCGCCCGCGTAATTGCCATACACGGCTTAGACTGGTTGAACCGACCTAACAAATATAAATGTTTTCTGACTCCGACAGGGAATATTCCATGGAATATTCCCTTTACCGTCGCGCCGGGGGCGCTGCCCCCGGACCCCCACCAGGGGGCCCGCTGGCCCCTTGGGACCCCCCAGCCAGGGGGCCCGCTGGCCCCCTTGGACCCCCCAGCCAGGGCTGCTCACCGCTGCCCCGGACCCCACAATTGGGGACCCTGGTAACTCCCTTTCCTTATAATATCTTACATGGTCCAATATGACCTTCATCCAACATTCAAGTTGGGATTCCCATCAATTGGGTAATGCACGCTTGGCTTCTCCTCATAAAGGGGGCCTTACAAAATGTGCATACAATCATGAGGGGTAGACATTGATCATATACTAACAAGCTACTACTGTACATACTGACGTGTTCCAGTTATCTATGACGGATTGTAGGTCAACAGTTCCTAGAGACATTAAATCGGCATTACTCTTCAGAAATTGCTCTTCTTCATCATCTGACAGTCCATCTAACATGTGAACTGGTTCAGCAAAGTATGGTCTGGCGTGAGGTTCGCAAGATTGCATAGCATCTAGTTTCACCACATATTTACGATGGGCATCTTTGAATGTAAGCTCTTGTGCAGACCAGTCCTGTATTACCTTAGCATGCTTCAGCCAAGGTCGGCCGAAAAGAAGATTGTAGTCCAAAGTGGATTCGGGTAGATCTAGTATGACAAAATTCATCTTGAAAGTGGTACCTTGTAGAGTGATGGGTACATTCTGCACAAGTCCTACAGGGTGGACTCTCGATTGATCCGCCATTCGAACAAAGAATTGCACTGGTTCAATTTCGGTCCAGCCTAGCTTTTTGCATAATGCTGCGGTCGCAATGTTTACGCCTGAGCCTCCATCAATCAATACTTGCGTGATCTTCTGGTTCTTATACCATACTGTGATCAAGGGCACTGCGTGGTCAATCGCAGCATCAGGTTCCGGTTGAACTGCGGCTGTCGTAGGAATGCAAGAAGGTACTGGACTGAATTGTTGCTGAAACTGTTGTCGGATCCCGGGCACTAAGGCCAGAAGTTGGCCTAGAGGCAGCGTGATGGATGCTTTGGACAAAATTTCCCAGGCCTGTTGAGCTTGATTGTCTTGTTCTTTTGGACTTGAAGGTTCTACTGACGCAGAAGTGTCTGTTGTTGTCTCTACTGATGATGATGGCCCTACTGATGCCTTTTGTGTTGTATCGTCCTTTGATGAAGAAGCCTGAGTCACCGGAATAGGTTCTGGGAACACTGGTGGTTATGTTGTGGTCCAGTGACTAGCTTTGTTATACATCCTTCGTTGTTCTTGTATTCCTGGTTCAAAGATTTCTGCTGCCGACTGAAGTTGTTTACCGGAACGGGTCTGGACTGTAGCAGTCTGTGTCTCGATTGGTGTAATTTTTACCATGTTGGCCATTGGATTCTGGCGTTCCTTCTTTCTTTGATCATACTCCATTGCGTCTTTACAAAATCTTCTAATGTGGCCGAATTCGCCACAAAAATGACAGCGTGGAGGTGGTAACTCAGGGTTTTCCGGTGGTGGTCCATTCTGCCATCGGTTGGCATTATAATTGTTGTTTCTCTGTCCTCGGAAGTTCCGATATCCTTGTTGTTGATTGTTTCTCAGTTGCGGAGGCACATAGTGATTTACTGGCTGGCCATGTTCTTGGATGACTGCATTGACGGTTGCTGTCCCCTGTATTCTTGCGTTGTAGACACAGTTTCCGGTGGAGTGTCCGGCAGTGTTGCAGATAGCGCAAAACGCTTGATTCAGTGCACAGTTGGTACTCGTATGCCCTGAATTTTTGCATGTGGTGTAGTATACTTGCCTGGTGATATCCTCAGTCATATTTTTGTTTGTTTTTAACCATTCCAAGTCTTCTGAAAATCCACCAAGCTTTGATTCTAGCTGTAGAGCCATTGCAATGACGGCATCCAAGGTCATAGCTCCGACACATCTTATGATCATGATCTGCTTCAGTTGTGGGGTTAATCCATTGATAAACCATTGAGAGATGACATCATCAGGTAGATTAGCGTGAGCCTGTGGTATCTGCCGTAAATGTGTTCTAAAGAGGGTAGCGTACTCCTGGACGGTCTAATTTACCTTCTGTCTGTTGTTCTGTAGATACTCAAAGATTTCAGCAGGATTCTTCTTTAGTCTGAATCGCTGTAAAAAGGCGTCTCGTACTGCATCGTAAGTACCGAAATGATTGATATCATATTCCGTGAGCCATCTCGCCGCTTCATTGATCAGTGTCGATTGAAAAACAATGGCCTTATACGCCTGATCTGGTGGATGGTTAAGAACTGCATAACTTATCTCGAATGTTCGTACGTGGGCGTCTGGGTCGTCTCCTGGGAATCCACCGAATTTCGTGTAGGTTACTCCTGTTGGAGGTGGCCTTGGCGGTCCTAGCTGTTGTTGTTGATGTTGTTGTTGTTGGTGTTGCCCGCTCATTGTGAAGGGTTCAGGGTTTCCTTCTGTATCTCGGGATTGATCAGGTGAACTATCGGGACTTGTATCGCCGGATGGTGCGTTTTCCGGTGTGCTGTTTCGACTTAAGATGCTTCGGATCTCTGTTTCGAACAGCTTTCCTTCCTTCTGGATGTCTAATATTCGAAACCTTTCTTCCAAACACGAAGGTTGAGCTGATGATTCCGCAAAAAAGGCTAAACCTTTGCCAGCGATCGGCGATTCTATCACTGGAATTTCGCCGAAATGAGCCGAAATTGGGCCAGAATGCCCTGTTTTACTACTTTTGCCGAATTTTCCTAACGTATTTCTGACCGTGAACAACTCTAAATCTTTATCTGATATTGTTAAACTAGGTTCCAACGGCGTTTTGATAGAGTCTGGACTTGCTATATCTTCGATAGGCTGGGTCGAAGTAGCATCCGAATGTATCGAAGGCGTTGTCCATTCTACCGGAATATGACCGGAATCAGTTGTGACGTTTCCACTTTTCTTGACCACTTGGTCAGATCTAGTTATACCTACTTCTCCCGAGGCTATCTTTTGTGATTTTCGTGCTTCAGTCTGACGATTCTTAGGATATGTTTCGCCCGATCGAGTGACCGGCATGTATCATTGCCCAGTGACACTATCTGAGCAGTTTGCAACAATCTGGATCTGTTGCTACTGTCAGTGAAGCAAAATGTTGCTGGATGTTTGCTTCTTACAAACCGTTAGCACTTTAATACCACTGTCTCACAAGTGACTCGTAATCAAATGCTACTTTACCGCAGAGACTGGTAATCAGTTGCCACTTTCTCGCAGGCACCGGGCCAGAGAACTGGCAAACGGATGCCACTTTCCCACAGACGGCGCCAAATGTTAACGGTAATCTTCATTGTTTACTATTAACTTAACTGTTAACTACCTACCACAGCTGTTAATTACTGGTTTAAAACAACAATCCTTCAGAGACTCCAGAATCTGGTTCCACACCTGCGTACCAGATATTTCCGAGTCTCTCTTTCTCTGTACTCAATTTTACCGCAAAATAAACTGACTCTGATCATGTGGGTTCTTGGGAGTGGTAGGGGTCTGTAGACAGAGGCCCTATACTATTTTCCCAACTTCTCACTCACTTGTCACTCGGTCAGCGCATCTTAGCTCAGTAGTTGTTTCTGATCAACCAAGACTATCAACGTCTTATAATCTCGTACTCCAAGATCTACCTGCTATAACAGTTGAGCAGTAGTCCGGACTGAGAATCAATATACAAAGCGCACTCTTGGTAACTTAACACGACCACACCACGAAATCCTTCTGCACAATTTACAACTTTACCGAGTACCACATTCAAATCGCAAGACCTACTGACCATAACTTGTCGCGTACTTTATCATCATTCTACTCGCATTCAGAACACTACAGGTACTAATCTGAACACAGATATACTATCCACCTAGTCATTCACAGGGACTCATAACTCACAACCGAACCATGTTAGTTCTCTATGCTTCCGTGTCCACAGAAGAACGATCAGACAAACGCACTCCTGTCGACTAATCTTAGGGAATACTTCAATCATTACCGGGTGAAATCTCTGCAACACAGTATCAATTCGTAACACTGCGTATAACGCACATACGCACACAAGCCCATACACAGGAGAGGGAATGGAGCCGACGAAACAGAACAGAGTTACTCCTGTTCTACACATACAACACTTATACGTGCAATTCCCAAAACACAGGGGACTCTTTAACTCGTTACCGAACAGAATCTCACAATCGCAGTACCGACTCGTAACACCACAGTGTATCACGCATACGCAGTCAAATGATTACACAGATAAAGCACGCAGAACAGGACAGAACCAAATACTCTACTCGTTTACACACAGTAGAAGAGTTAATCCAAAAACACGGGACTCTCTCAATACACTCGTATCTTCCCAAAAACGGGGACTCTCTCAATACACTCGTATCTTCCCAAAAACGGGGACTCCTCTCTCGTCCCTTTTCATTGCTTTAAATAGAGTTTTGTTACAAGGCTTTACGCGAATCTTTCTTTACCGCGTACTTTCAGAAGGGTTCTTTCTACATTAAAAACCTCTGTCTAAGTACAATTGTCCTTATTCGGCGGCCGTCTAACAGTATGCATATATGTGTGTGTATGTGTGTATGTGTGTATGTG
>CM035407.1:149494975-149739975 GCA_020310875.1 Ceratopteris richardii
GCATATGCATTATGTATGTGTATGTATGCATGTCCATTATGTATGCATATGTGTGTGTATGCATGTAAGTATGTATGTATGTATGCATATGCATATGCATTATGTATGCATGTATGTGTATGTGTGTGCATGTCTCTCTATGTGTGTGTGTATGCATATATGTGTGTGTATGTGTGTATGTGTGTATGTGTGTATGTGTGTGTGTATGTGTGTGTGTCTATGTGTGTGTGTATGTGTGTGTGTATGTGTGTGTATGTGTGTATGTGTGTATGTGTATGCATATATGTATGTGCATGTGTATGCATTATGTATGTGTATGTTTGCGTGTGCATTATGTATGCATATGTGTGTGTATGCATATATGTGTGTGTGCATGTATATGTGTGTATGTATGCATGTATATGTGTGTGTATGCAACATTATGTGTGTATGTGTGTATATGTGTGTGTATTTGTGTGTCTATGTGTGTATATGTGTGTGTGTATGCATATGTATGTGTGTGTAAGTGTGTGTGTGTGTGTGCGCATACCTGCCTTCAACGATGCATCTCTCTCTCTCTCATTCTCTCTCTCTCTCTCTCTCTCTCTCTCTCTCTCTCTCTCTCTCTCTCTCTCTCTCTCTCTCTCTCTCTCTCTCTCTCTCTCTCTCTCTCTCTCTCTCGTTATCTTGCTCTCGCGTCCAAATCCTGGCACAAATGTGCCGAGAGAAATCGAAATTGTTTTTTAACATTCTAGAGTGTCGCTTATGCGACGCTCTGGAACACAGTACGTTGCATATGCGATGCTATCCAGTTTGCCAACATCGCAAATAAGGTCGCTAGTGAGTGATGCTATTTGTGACGCACACATTTAGCATCACATAAGCGACGCAGGCATCGCTTATGTGACGAATGCCCATTAAAAAAAAATCCGAAAAGAGCACCGTCGCTTATGCGACACTAGCATCGCATAAGCAACGGTGCTCGTTTTTTCTCTCAATTCGGGGGCATCGCTATGCCCCCCTATTTCTTGTAGTGAGGCCTCCACACCCAAAATAGACTCTACTAATCTCGTGCGGAATGAAGAATGATCATCATTGTTTGTAGTTATGACCAATCTTCTTATGAACAGTGTATGTCTACAGTAGACTCAGATGTTTGGTACTTTGATAGTGGAGCACCCAATCATATTGATGGAGAGTGTTAATCTCCAAAAGAACAACCTACTCTTGAAATTAGAGCACCTCTATATCAAGAGTAAGTCAAAATCTTCACCAATATCGAGGATCAACATTCAATTATAAGGATTCTGAAAAATATGTGAAGAAGATGATTCTACAGAAAGTCTGCTGCACTTATCTTTCTCATTGACTAAGCAAATGTGTAAAGTTTTTTATAAAACTTTGCAAGGGGTGTTGCGTAAAGATTGCGCACCTCCTCCAAGTTAAATTACTCCAAAAGATTTAGTAGATTTTGAGAAATCAACTTGACAAGTTACCTATGTCTAAAATTGTACTTCTGAGAAGTCAATTTAGACACCTGTAACTTCTAAGACATGGTTCTCCAAGAATAGAACCCGTTTAAGCAAATGCTTTTAGCCACAAGTTTCTTACCTTCCAACTTAAAGATTGAGTGCTTGCTTGCTCAAAACTTTAAACTATGGAGTGAGAAATGATCAAATCATTGACTTCAAATTTTGCGCCTCCTGCAATCTCTCTTCTTCCATTTACACATGTAAATGTTCCTACACTCAATTCTCTCAGTCTGATCACAATTAAAAGCTGAAAATTTATACAAAGGTCAGTCACCTATTGACTTAAACTTGTACAAAAGCATTTCACAAAAGATCTAACACAGAAGGAGAAAACTCAAAAACATCGGGCGCAAATTTCTTCCATTTCTGAAGGAGTTTACAACTGAATGATGAGAGAGAATTCAACTAACTTCTAAGATGTCTAATGACTCTTACAACTCTCAATTACTCTATTCTCATGCTCTCTCATACTTGCCCCGACATTTTCCATAGTATTTATAGGCAAATATTTACAAACTTATGACTAATCAAAAGTATAAGTGACCTATATCTGAATTAATGTACATATGTGTACATTTCTTTCAACTCCTGAATGTAAACTTCTTCTATGCTTCAAAACTTGATCTTGTCTTCATTCTTTGACTTCCAAAACTTCAATTGTTGATTGATCTGCACCAAAAGCTCCCCCTGAATCATCAATTGAGGTTTTCTCTATCTTCTTTATGCCTGCCATGTCTTTGAATCTTTGTAGCTTTGGTCCATCCAAGCTTTTGGTAAGCATATCAGCTATCTGATCTTTTGTTGAAGTATGTATTGCTTCAATCTCTTTGTCCATCACCTTCTCTCTTAGGAAGTGATATTGAATCTCAATGTGTTTGGTCCTGGCATGAAAGACAGGGTTAGCAGCTAGATACAATGAACTCAAGTTATCTCCATATATGATAGGTGTACTCTGTATAGTGTCAAAACTCTTCATCAGAGTCTTAACCCATATTACTTCCTTTGCAGCTTCAACCATGCCTTTGTACTCAACTTCTGTAGATGATAAAGCAACTGTATGTTGCTTCTTTGAACACCAAGAGATCAACTTATCTCCCACATAACACATGTATCCATAAGTTGACTTTCTATCATCTGGATTACCTGCCCAATCTGCATCACTATAAATCTTGATGTTTGTATCTGATGTAAAACCATAATACAAACCTTCTTTGAGTGTACCCTTAATGTACCTCAATACTCTTTGACCTGCAATCCAATGTTCTTTCCTAGGACAATGCATGAATTGAGACAAAACCCCAACTGCATATGACAAGTCAGGTCTAGTTAATGTAGCATAGATAAGACTACCAACCAAACTCTGATATTGTTTCATGTCCTTGAACTCTTCACCTCCATATCTGCTCAATTTGTGAGTCACCTCCATTGGAGTAGGTGCTACCCTGCAATCATTCATTTTAAACTTGATTAACAAGTTTCTCAAATACCTTTCTTGAGTCACATACACTCCATGTTGAGTGTATGAGATTTCCATGCCTATAAAGTATGACAAGTCTCCCAAATCACTGATTTTGAACTCTTTCTCCATTTGCTTCTTTAGTCTTTGAATGCGTTTCTCATCTGTACCTGTAAGAATTATATCATCAACATATATGCACATGTATATGAACCCATCATCACTTGCTTTAACAAGCAAGCTACTATCTACTTTAGATACTTGAAATCCAAGTTCTTTCAAGAACTTTACAAGTCTATAGTTCCATGCCCTTGGGGCCTGCTTCAAGCCATACAAAGCTCTCTTGAGCTTGCACACATAATCTGGATACCTCCCATCTCTGAATCCTTGAGGTTGCTCCATGAAAACATCATCTGAAATATAACCATTCAAAAAAGCATTCTTCACATCTAATTGGCATAATTTCCAACCTTTACATGCAGCAATAGCTATAACTGTCATGATGGTTGTCATCTTTGCCACATGGCTATAGGTATCATCATAGTCAATACCATATGTCTGAGCAAACCCTTTTACAACAAGTCTAGCTTTGTACCTAGACACACTTCCATCTACAAACCTCTTTGTCTTGTAGACCCATTTGCATCCAATGATTTTCTGGCTATTTGGTTTAGGAACCAAATCCCATGTCTGATTCTCCATTAGTGCATCATATTCTTCCTGCATAGCTTTCTCCCAATTTTCCTTACCTTTTGCCTCTTCATATGTAGAAGGGTCTTCATCTGCCTTAATCATGTAAGCATAGTCTTTAGTATCCAAGAAAGAAGTGTCATAGCTATACCTTGTAGGTTGCCACTTGTGTCTTGATGACCTTCTGAGTTCTCCACACCTTGAGGTTTCTGGTTCATCACACTCAGGATCAAATCTTGGCATTTCTTCAACTTCAACCTGCACTTCCTTATTCTCCTCTTCACCAAATATCTGAACCTTTGGTTTACCTTTCCTTTGACTCACAACTTCTTCATCACCTGTATTAATATTGATAGTACTTGCATACCAAGTACCTTGCTCATCAAATGTAACATCCTTAGACACAATAAATTGCTTTGTGGATGGACTCCACAATCTATAACCCATCTGCTTGTCATCATAACCAATGAACACATACTTTTCAGCTTTAGGTTCCAATTTGTGTCTTAATTGTGATGGCACATATGCATATGCCAAACATCCAAATACTTTGCAATGATCTAAGGTAGGTCTCTTAACCCACCATGCCTCATATGGTGTCATACCCTGCAAGGCTTTACATGGTAGCCTATTGACCAGATAAGTAGCTGTATTTACAGCCTCAGCCCACAAATAATTTGGGCAATTTTTCTCCTTCATCATGGATCTTGCAAACTCAACAAGAGTTCTATTCCTCCTTTCTGCTACACCATTTTGTTGAGGAGAGTACCTGCAAGTGATTTCCCTTTTTATACCTGCATTCCACAAGTAATCACTGAACTCATTAGAGAAATACTCTCCCCCTCCATCTGACCTTAGTCTCTTCAACTTATGACCTGTAATTCTCTCTGCATACACATGATAATGTTTGAATGTACTAAATACTTCTGACTTATCTTTGATCATATAGATAGTGATCCATCTGGTAGCATCATCAACATAAATCACATAGTACCTTGAACCATTGATACTGAAATCCTTTGATGGTCCCCACACATCTGTGTGTACCAACTCAAGCTTCTCTGAATACATAAAACCATGCTTGGAATAAGATTGCCTATGAGCCTTACCTAATTGACATGCCTCACATTTGTATGTCATATGTTGACTTGCAACATTAGGTAATCCAAGCACTGAACCATTGTTAATCATATCTTTGATACCTCTTTCATTGAAATGTCCAAGCCTCTTGTGCCAAAGATCTAACTCAGAGATCTTATGTCCTCCATAAGTAAACAAGGCATGACCAACATTACCTTGAATCTTCAAAGTGAACAATCTTCCTTCTTTCTTCCCTGAAACAATTTGCTTATACCCTTGACTAGGGTCTTCAACATAAACTCCATCATTAGTGAACCTTACCTCATATCCTTTTTCAACAATGTGTCCTACACTTATCAGATTCTTAGGAATTGTAGGAACATACAAGACCTTACTCAATAAGATGCTACCATCCTTGGCCTTCACTGATCCAATTGACTTCACATTGTGCTTTGTATTGTCACCTGTTTGAACAACATGATTAGATACCTTATTCTCCAAATCAGTCATTAATGCTATGTTGCCACTCAGGTGATTGCTACACCCTGAGTCAATGTAGAAGACTCTTTGGTCTTCACTTTGCCTTTCACAAGTTGCATTCATTATCAATGTTGAATCCTCCTTCTGATCTGAAGCATAATTGTAGTAGGTGTTGTTATATTGTTGACTTTGGAATCCTCTACCTGCATTTCTTCCAAAGTAACCTCTACTACCTCTTCCTCTGAAATTACCTCTTCCTCTGAAATTACCTCTTCCTCTGAAGTTACCTCTTTGATTTCTGCCACCTCTTCCTCTTGAATTAAAGTTCTGATTATATCCACCATTACTCTGAATATTATGCCAACAATCATTAGCTAAGTGATTTGTCTTACCACAAATCCAGCAAGCTTTGACTCCATCTTTATTATTCCTACCTCTTCCTCTACCTTTGCCACCTCCCCTTCCTCTTAGGAAGTTGGCTTGACTAGTTGTGCCTTCATCTTCATTTGCCTGTTGCTTTCCTTTGCTATTTTTCTTCTTATCCTTTGAGTACATTGCATGACCTGTACTCTTGTCACTTTCACCTTTGACATCCTGCTCAAAGGTTAACATATGTCTTAGCAATTGATTTAACTCAGGAGTAAAATGATCAAGTGATAATTCAGTAGACAAAATGAATGGCTTCCATTTGTCATCACCTCTCAAACCTGTGAGTATTTGCCTTACCAATTTATCCTCCTCAATGTCTTCATCAACAGCTCCTAATGCATCTGCAATGTCCTTCATTCTGGTTACATAATCTGAAATGGATTGAGAGTCCTTCTTCTTGAAAGTGGTAAATTCTGCCCACAAAGATGCCTTCCTAGACTTTGTGGTATTTTGGAAATGCTCTTCCAAAGCATTTCATATATCACTTGCACTTTCAAGACCTCTAATGTGAGGTAGCAAGTAGTCATTGACTGCCATATAGATAATGCTCCTAGCTTGAGCATCTCTTTTCATCCAATTCTTCAAATCTCATAATTCCTCCCTAGTTGGAACACTAGGATCTCTGAATTGTGGCTTTTCTTCTTCACCTGTAATGTAAGCTATCAAGTCTTTGCTCATTAGATGAGCTTCCATCCTCATTGACCATGCAGGATAGTTCTCTCTATCCAATTTCTCTATCTGAAGAGAATCTCCCATCCTTTCTTTACCTGTGTATTGAATTCTTCAAACTTTATGAGTAATAGATGTACCTTTACTTTGAATGATACTCCTTTTGTCTTCCTTGATGTTGTATGACCTCCTTCTCAAGCTTTGCTCTCAAGCTTTCACCTTTTGAACCTTCAGATGTTGAGTTCTTTGTAGCTACAGCAGTCGGGATCCTCCTTCCTTCAATTCTGATGTCTCCTGCTCTGATACCACTGATGGAGAGTGTTAATCTCCAAAAGAACAACCTACTCTTGAAATTAGAGCACCTCTATATCAAGAGTAAGTCAAAATCTTCACCAATTTGGAGGATCAACATTCAATTATAAGGATTCTGAAAAATCTGTGAAGAAGATGATTCTACAGAAAGTCTGCTGCACTTATCTTTCTCATTCACTAAGCAAATGTGTAAAGTTTTTTATAAAACTTTGCACGGGGTGTCGTCTAAAGATTCCGCACCTCCTCCAAGTTAAATTACTCCAAAAGATTCATTAGATTTTGAGAAATCAACTTGACAAGTTACCTATGTCTAAAACTGTACTTCTGAGAAGTCGATTTAGACACCTGTAACTTCTAAGACATGGTTCTCCAAGAATAGAACCCGTTTAAGCAAATGCTTTTAGCCACAAGTAGCTTACCTTCCAACTTAAAGATTGAGTGCTTTCTTGCTCAAAACTTTAAACTGTGGAGTGAGAAATTTTTAAATCATTGACTTCGAATTTTGCGCCTCCTGCAATCTCTCTTCTTCCATTTACACATGTAAATGTTCCTACACTCAATTCTCTCAGTCTGATCACAATTAAAAGCTGAAAATTTATACAGAGGTCAGTCACCTATTGACTTAAACTTGTACAAAAGCATTTTACAAAAGATCTAACACAGAAGGAGAAAACTCAGAAACATCGGGTGCAAATTTCTTCCATTTCTGAAGGAGTTTACAACTGAATGATGAGAGAGAATTCAACTAACTTCTAAGATGTCTAATGACTCTTACAACTCTCAATTACTCTATTCTCATGCTCTCTCATACTTGCCCCGAAATTTTCCATAGTATTTATAGGCAAATATTTACAAACTTATGACTAATCAAAAGTATAAGTGACCTATATCTGAACTAATGTACATATGTGTACATTTCTTTCAACTCCTGAATGTAAACTTCTTCTATGCTTCAAAACTTGATCTTGTCTTCATTCTTTGACTTCCAAAACTTCAATTGTTGATTGATCTGCACCAACACATATTACCTCATAGTGTAGTTTTTTCACTTCACTCGAGCGCGCCCCTATAGGGAATACTGTCACATGCGCCAACAACTCCTCTTATCCTGTTATGGGAGTTAGCATGATCATTCTGACTACTACTAATGGTAGTTCTTTTACATTTTTGGATGCTTTATTTGTGCTAGGGATCAAGAAGAATCTGTTATCAATTTTAGCTTTAGCCAAGATTGGCTTGGTTGTGAAATTTTATGATGATAGATGTAGAGTTCATGATCTATCAATTGGTGATGTCATTATTGCTTTTGGCATTTTATGTCATGGGTTGTATAGGCTCATAGACTATGAAAACATTGTGAATGATTCAACATGTGTAGTACATGATTCTCAGGCTTTGTTAGATGCAAAGCTTTGGCATGCACGCTTTGGTCATCTGAATTTTGCTAGTTTTCTATTCCTACAAAAATCTGAAACGGTGTCCTCTCTAGCCAAACTTGAGGCACCTAGTAAACATGTCTGTGAAGGTTGTATTTTGGGCAAAAAATGTAGCGTTCCTCATTCCCAAAAGATGGTTCAGTTTGAGCTACTCAGAAATTCCAGCTTGTTCACAGTGATGTTTGTGGTCCTATGGAGACACCCTCTTTTGGAAGCTATCTTTACTTTGTGACTTTCATTGATGATTTTTCCAAGCATGCATGGGTATATCCATTGAAAGCAAAGTTTGAACTGTTTGTGTGCTTCCAACAGTTTCTATTTTTGGCCAAAAATCTATGAGCATGCAAAAATGGGCACACTCCATTTTGATCGAGGGGGGTATATGTTCCTTGACTTTAATGCATTTATGGGTGAACATGGGATAAAACATCAGTGTAGATTGTCGTATACACCTCAACAACATGGATTTGCTCAATAGAAGAACAAGTCACTCATGGAGATGGTGAGGTAAAAGGTCAAGAGTCAGAATTTACCACAGAGTTTCTCGCTTGAGGCTATCATGTGTGCAGCATATGTAAATAGTTATCCCACTAAAGCATTGCACTCTATCACTCCATATGCGGCTTGGCATGGTCATAAGCCATCTGTTGCTCATCTGCATGTTTTTGGTTGCGTAGTATATGCATTAATGCATGAACAACAACGCACGAAATCCGATGATAAAACATTGAAATGTATTTTTGTTGGGTACTATTCTGAAAGCAAAGGCTATCATCTATATCATCTACAGACTAAAAGTATTCTGGTTAACGGTGATGTTGTTTTTATGGAAGATGCTATTCAGCCATTACTTTCATGTTCTAGGGAGACATCTATTAGCTCCAAAGATGTCTGATACTTTGCTGCCTCTTTTTACAAGTGGATAGTCTAGTGCTGGTCCTAATGAGGCAACTTCTTAGTCTTTATAGGTTTCATGTGATGATGCCAATCATTCCATTTCTAATGCAGATTTACATGATGCACTTGTTGATGAGAGAGTTGATATTGAGGAGGAAAAAACTATGCCAAAATGGTAGGTGCAAACTTTGCATGATAGCAAATTAGATGCATCTCTATCATACCATACTCATTTAGGCTCTCATGGTACTTCTTTTGCATCAGATTGCTATGCTATGGCTGCCTCTAGTCTCTATGATGAGAATGAGCATGTTTCATTTGATGAAGCACAAAATTCTGAAAATTGGATGGTTGTTATGCAATCAAAATATGATGCTATCATAAAAAATGGTATTTGGTCTTTATGTGACTTGCCTCCTGGCAAGAAAGCCATTGGCACTAAGTGGGTATACAAGCTGAAGTGTAAGATTGATGGAACAGTTGATAGGTATAAGGTTAGGCTTGTTGCAAAGGGTTATGCACAGGAAAGAGGCATTGATTTTGATGAGACCTTTGCACCTACATGCCGAATGACTACTATTCATAGCATCTGTGCACTTGCTGTTGAGAGTTCCATGCTCCACCCTTTTGTCCCAAGTCCACTTTCATTCTCATGCAAGCTCATTTATCCCACATGCAAGGGAATTCTCCCAAACTCCATATAAGCAAGGCCTCCCTTCACTCCACATAAGTCATTCCACTCTAGCTCATTGCCAAGAGTGTGCTCCCACTCCTCATGAAGTCACCATGCTCATAGAGAATCTCATGTAAGTCATTTCCATTTCCATTTTAATTCATTCCATCATGTTTTCATATCTCTTATTTCTTCCTCCATAGTTTGTTAATTGTGTGATTACTAGTAGATTAGGAGTAGTTGCTTTTTCATTTCAACATGGTATCAGAGCATAGGTTAACTATTTTTCCTTTTGAGTTTGATTTTTTGTTACCTTCAACTTTAGTATGTTTTTCTTTCTCAATCCCTCCCTCCCTCCCATATTTTCTTCAATAATAGTGCTTTTAAGCACTACTGTTATTCATTTTTGTTTCATTTTCAAAAGTCTTTTCACTAGCTTTTCTGGTTCTTAATCATATTTATCATTAATCTTTCAACTTCATTTTCATTCATAAAAATAAAAGGTTTGTGCCTATCACACATCTATTCTCTGAGTAGTATGACAACAGAGAATTAGAAGAATCTCTCAATTAGGGATGGAAAGTGTGTGTCAATGTTCCCACATTGTTTTTTTTCTCGAACCTATAGAAGCCATCGATCTCTGTATAGCATCATAGGAGGTCTGATTCATTGTCATCAATTATAACTACCTCAGAGAGATTTTCAACATATAACAAGTGTTTATAAACATTTGGTGTATCTATCTGGTCATCGTGGAAATGATCATCAAAGAAGGAAACTCTGCCTGCGTTCACAAGTTGCAGCATCCTAGCTTGGATTAGTGAAAAATGTGTAGAAAGTGCCTCCTCCAGGATCCCACGATCGGATTATTTTCACCATCATCTGAAGTTCCATCTCCCTCAAGTGCAACGTGACCAATAGTTCGAGGATGTGCAAGCTCTTTTGGTGAAGACATCTGGGCAGTAAAGAATGAGAGAAACTGAAGAAAGAGGAGAGGCATCATATGTGTTCATGTTGCACATCATATATCTAGATAGATTTAATGTACCTAGCACGTTATATAATCTGATTTTTCTCGATGCAAAGTCATCAGATATAGTGGAGTCTGCCAGGGGAAGCGCAAGCAGTTCACTCCTAGAGTGAGGTTAGAAAGTGAACACCTTGAGCTTCACTCCATCATACATGTCTATGCTAGAGCTTGGGTTGCTGCTAGTTTCGAAAGAGAAAGACTACAACTCCAGAGAGAAGCGAGAGTTTGTGGTGCCTGCTTGCTCCATCAGTAGAAGCACTCCAGCTCTCTACATGCTATGCAGAAGCTGTGAAAGAAGGAGAGAAGAGTTAGAAGGCTCCATGACATGTCATATCCTCTGAAGCAAGCTTGCGCACATCAAGCAAGAAACAAAGCATCATTCAATCGTGAAGATCAAGACCCGTGCGCCACGATTCTATTTGTGGCAGATTGCATATTCATCTGTATTCCTACATGGATTCTTTGGAGCTCCTCCATCATGGATCACAGAAAGAAAGAGAGATTCTCTCTGTTGTATCAACCTCCATCGTGAATAAATGTAGCTCAGAATAGAGATTTGATATGCTCTAGCCTCCTATCATCACAGCTTGTTCGGCACTGTTGAGAAAGAGATAAAGGTTTTCTGGTTTCTTCTCGATGATGAAGTGTGGTAGAACTACTGACGTAATCGATGGTGTCATTAGGCGCTAAAAGATGCTTATGCATTGATTAAAACATAGCTATTTTTCAGCATTAAATCACTCTGAATCTAATAAGCTATGGGAGTAGATATTCAAGGTTATGTCATCTGGGATGTCTTTGTAAGGCTTTGGGGGGCACGCAGGATGAGCAATCAAAGATTGTTTAGAGAATATCCACTACTGGAAGGATAGCTCAACGGACAACTCAGCTCTAGAACTTATGATATATGATCTCTTTCTCACATTAGGCTCAAAGGAAGTGATGTGAACACATGCCATATGAATCATTTCTATATTGTATCTCAAAATCTCTATGTATATACATATGGCTTCTTGTAATGGGATTAGACACTGCCATATATATGTGGTAAGACCTTCCCAATGCCATAGAAAAACAATAATTCGAGTGCCCAAGGATACCCTCTATCTTAATCACAAGAAGAATATGGTGGCCACAACATCAAAATAGCTACCTTAACAACACCTATGGATCACAAATACGACCTCAACAAAAGGAGGCAAATGAATCAACAAAAGCACCAAGTGGAGGCTACATAAAAAAGGAGGATCCTACCAAAAGCAACCCAACAATGGAATTCAAATACTACAACAAAGGGAGGCGAATGGTTCCATAAGCACTACCTACCCCATGATGTAAACCCTTGTACATGTCTAGGGATCCCATATGTCCCTAGATCCCGTTAAAAACCACTTGGATCCCAAATGCCTAAGTATATGTCTTGGGATCCCATATGTCCCAAGATCCTAGGGATGCCATATGTCCCACACTTGGATGCCATATGTCCAAGTTATGTCCAAGGATCCCATATGTCCTTGGATCCTAAAAACCAAATGGACTAAGTGATCCCATATGTCACTAGTCCCCATGCTAAAAACAAAAGGGTCATCACATGGAGGGGGGATGTTGAGAGTTCCATGCTCCACCCTTTTGTCCCAAGTCCACTTTCATTCTCATGCAAGCTCATTTATCCCACATGCAAGGGAATTCTCCCAAACTCCATATAAGCAAGGCCTCCCTTCACTCCACACAAGTCATTCCACTCTAGCTCATTGCCAAGAGTGTGCTCCCACTCCTCATGGAGTCACCATGCTCATAGAGCATCTCATGTAAGTCATTTCCATTTCCATTTTAATTCATTCCATCATGTTTTCATATCTCTTATTTCTTCCTCCATAGTTTGTTAATTGTGTGATTACTAATAGATTAGGATTAGTTTCTTTTTCATTTCAACACTTGCAACTCATCATGGTTGGAATGTATATCAGATGGACATTAAAACCACATTTCTTAATGGTGACTTGCATGAAGAAGTCTATGTTTTTCAGCCCCGTGGCTTTGTGAAAAAAGGGCATGAAAACCAATTGTGTAGGTTGAAAAAGGTGATATATGGTTTGAAGCAAGCATCACATGCTTGGTATGAAAAGATACAGGCGTTGATAGATTTTAGCCATTTGCATCATTATTTAGGCATTTAAACTATGCAACTTGATGGGAAAATATCTTTGTGTCAAACACAATATATTGACACATTAGTGCAATGTTTTGGCCTTGAAGATTGCGAACCTAGTGCCATTCCTATGAAACAGGTTTATGGTTGAGTCTTCATGATATTGGAGATTCATTTGATGTTATTATCTATCAACAAGTTATTGGATGCTAGATTTAGTTATGCATAACTCAACCTAGTATTCAGTTTGTTGTCTTTTGGATGAGTAGGTTTATGCATTGCCCAGGTGTCAATGATTGTCAAGTGGATAAGTACATCTTTCACTAATATTGAGTGGTACCCAGCGATTTGGGTTGTTTTGTCCCAAGGGAGGATCATTACAACCAAATTTACATGTTTTTTTTTTACTCAGACTAGTTTGGTTTCTATGACACTCATGTGTCTACTAGTGTTTTTTGTTTCATACTTGGTAGCTCATGCTTATCCTTGTTGAGCAAGAAGCAACTTATTGTGGTCACTACTAGTTGTGAGGTTGAGAATAGAGCAGCTTTCACAATGTCTCTTGAGAGTGTGTGGCTCAAACACCTTTTGGTTGATTTGAGTGTTGTTCATTCTTTTGCCACCAACATCTTCATTGATAGTTAGAGCACATTGGCAATTGTGAGTAACCCATTAGGGGAAAAATGAACTGTGCATGGGCCTTTTAGATTAAGGAGTGCTTAGTGATGGACCAATCAAAAGAGGGTGGTGGCCACAGTCTATACCCTATAAAATACTAGGCTCAAGGTGGGAGAGGGGACAAGCTTCCCCCCTATTTAATGAGTTGCCTCTAGAGAGAGAATCTCGTAACAAGGTTGGGCCCAAAAATTAAAATTCTTTTAAAAGTTTGAGAGCTCATCATAACACTTGACAATGGACTCCCCGTTGCTTTTTAAGGCCAAAACTGATATTTTTTACCACAAAGTTGAAATCGGTGCATGTTTTGGGCTAAAAAAATGTTTTTTTTTCAAAAAACTTCAAAAAAAGAGGCATTTCTCTCCTAGACCTCACATTTTCATACTAGATCACAAAAAGATATCTTTTTTCCACTACTTTCTTTGTGTAGCACACCATTGTAGCTCTTGTGTTTGTATTCCAAGCTATTTGCATCTCCCATCTTGAACTATTGTTGTAGATGGAAGACCTTGAACTTCAGTGCCAACATCTAAAGGTTGCAAGCAACCAAAAGATGAAGTTCTCACATTAAGGTGTCACAATATCAAAGCTATAGATGGACAACACATGCCACATGATGAGTACTTTGAAGGTGCATGGTGTACATGCAACCCTCTAGATGTGGGCCTCATTGAGTTAGAGATCTTGGAAACTCATATCTTCATTGGAAGGGAAAGCTACTTGGCTTCAAGAACCACAAAGACAATGGGATGGTTGTTATTGCACAAAATTTCTTGAAATGGAAACCATGAAACTCAAAAACTCCACTAGAATGAAATATCCTATCAATTGTAAGTATTACTCTACAATATTGCATGGTTTATAGTGTTGAATATATCTTTGACCTATCTAAATATGCTTTCATTTGTTATAGATATACTTCCTTCTACTTTGGTGTACGAGCAATAGCTTCATAGCCATATAGGTACTTTCTAGTTATTGCATGAAGATCTGAGTATTTTTGTGGATTTTTGAATTATTGATGGAATTTAATATGTTTTTAACCTATCTACATATGTTTCTTTTGTGGTTTGGCTATATTTCCTTCTATGTAGTTGGAAGAGAAACCATTCCATAGCCTTATAGGTACATATTGAACATTGCATGGAATTTTTAAGGCATTATTCATTCCATTGAATTGATCATTTCTTAATGATGGAGTTTTCTTTTACACACATGCATATGTTGTACCGATTACATCAAAATATTTTGGAAGGTTAGAGATTAAAAAAATATTATCTTATATATTTAAAATGGGCATTGCTTAATGTATAGTGCATCCTATATTTTGTGTAGAAGATGGAAACATATACTTGTAAATCAAAATTAAATTACATGATTTTTGGGATTTATTTGTCAATATTGTTGTGGTGTTTAGTTAGACGGTGAGAATTTGTATGAACTATGAGTATTTCTATAAGCTTTTGAATTGTGGATGGCGTTTCTTAAGCTATCTACACTTTTTTTAAATGTTTCAGCTATGCCTCCTTATATGTTGGTAGAAGGAACAATCATTTCATACTCTTACAAATCAAATACATTATAAAGATTGCATGAAGATGGTTAATCATTATTCATTTGACATGTAGCTCTTGCTCAAATTTCTTCATGAAAGAGTCCCCTTTTTTTACACAGATACATTTGTTGTACCCAATGCACACAACAATTTTTGGAATGCTAAAGATCATCAAAGCTTATTCTCATCTCAGTCTAGGGTGATCAAGTCTTCATCTATAGAAAAGTTCATACTTCTAACAGATTATGGTAATGGATAATAATAACTATGGAAAATTCACATGATATTCTATATCTATAGGTCTATATTATTGTATTCCCATTTATTATTTTTTGTACATGTTTTGACCATTTCCATTTATGTAGATTGAAACAATTTTTTGGGTGAAGATATCCAACTCAAGACTAACAAGATTTATGAGGAGAAAAAATAGTTTTGATGATATATTTGAATGTAGGTTATATTGACAAGGACATAAGGTTAGGAATCTACAATTTTGTTTATTATACATGAAATAATATTTCTTTCTTTACATACTTATATTTTATTTCAGATTGTTCATAGTTGTGAAGAGGGCGGATAATATAATTTAATTCTTCAAAATTGATATATAATTAGGTTGGTATTTTATTGTCAGATATCTTTTTCTATGTGATGATTTCCCTTTTTTTTAATAGGTTTAACTCAAAAAAAAAAGAGAGAAATGGAAGAAATTTGAAGGGAGTTTCAAAGAAGGCTGATTAGGCTACTATCCCTTTCATGTAAGATCCACTCTCTTTCAGCTCGTTATTCTAGAAAAAAATAGCCTCTAGTGTTTGAAGGGGTGGATTCCTCCCAAAGTCGTTATTCTTCTAACCAAGAAATCTATAGATTTCTCAATGGATCAGTCATTGGAGGAGCAATTGGAGTTAATAATACATCTTTCCTTCCAAGGGCATCACAAGTATGTCTTGTTTCTAGTTGATTAGTTTGTTTGGCATGAGGAATCTTTTCACATTCTTCAAAACTAAGTATGGACATGAGAGAAAAAGTTCTCTAATGTCTTTTCCCTGCCAAAACATCTTTCACCCCATAGAGGAGATTTAAAAATCTTTCTAGATCTAGAATTGTTCTACAAATGCTTTACACCATGGAGGAGCACCACAAATCTTCTGATGATTTCTTGCATTTGCAAGCACTTGAAGTTGTACAATCATTGATATTGATAATTTGAAAATTTTGTAGGAGCTAATATTTGTAATCAAAACATGACTACTTTCACATTTTTGGATTTTGCAACTGTGCATTTTAATGTGCCTTCATGATTATTCAATTTTCACTTTTATACATAGTATGTTCAAGTTCACATTCATTAGAATTTTATTGGTTAATTTTCTCAATAGATGATAATTTATGATGGTTGAAATTACAGATCATATAACTCCCCTTATGAGGAGAAACCACTTTGAGAGCATAGACATCTATGGAACCCTAACATCTAAGCTAGATGAGGTTTATATGAGAACATTGATGGTACATTAGGGGAAAAATGAACCCTGCATGGGCCTTTTAGATTAAGGAGTGATTAGGGATGAACCAATGAGAAGAGATTCATGGCCACAATCAAGTCCCTTAATCACATAGGGTAGGCATAGGCTTCCCTTGTTTTTCTGTGGTCAAATATGTAAAAACCACCTAGAGTTGGTGGGTTTCCTCATGAGAATGGTTTTGAAAATCTCAAAAATAATTTGGAACCCTTGATTGCCTGAAAGATCCAATGGCTAAGGTGAAATGACAAATTTCAAGGCATCTTTAATCTTGGACCCTTAGATTTGCTTGAGAAAAAGTGGCGAGGATGAGAGCAATGATTAGAAAATGCATGAATCACCATACATCATTAGATCAAGGCCTCCATCAGATGGATAATCTTGAATTTAAAGGAATTTGGGTGCTTCCATTGTAGGCCATTAGATCTATCCATGATCCCATGGCTCAGATTGCTCCTTGAGAATCCAATGGCACCTTTTCTCTACAACCATCAGATGAAGCCTCCAATCTAATGGCCAACATGCATCGTCGAATGTGGCTCAGCCCTATTTGTGCTCCAATGTTGGATTCTTCAAGATTTGATAGCCAAAAAATTTGCAAAGAGTGTCCAAGACTTGAGGCCCACTCCCACAAACAGTAAAGCCCTTCTCTCTCTAAGATTCCAAGCATTTTAACACTAGCCATTGATTTAAATGATCCAATGGTTCTAAATCCTCATGTTTGAGACCAACAAATATTTTATTTTAGAAAACCATTGGTGGTTTCATATGTCTCCTTAAGCTCATAGATTAAGCTCTTTAATCCCTAAAAATTAGGGATCCTTACAAGGCCCATGCAAAGTCCATTTTTTCCCTTCTTATCTGTATATAGAGCACTAGTTGAATTACCATGATAAGAGTTACCTTCCTTTATGCTATTGTTGGCTTCTTGATTGAAGAGTTTTCCAAGAAAGATGTTGAAGTCTAGAGTTTGCACATCCATGATGAGATCATAAGCCGTCGTGAAGGGTTGCCATTGCTTATCACTTCAAATGCCGTTGAGAATTTGCCTCATGATGACCTCTTCTTCAATTAGCTCTCCAATGGATGCTAATTGATCCGCAACCTCCTTGACCTTGGTAACAAACTCTGTGATGGTTTGTTTAGGTGTCTTCTTCATTTGGTTGAACTCGTTCCAAAGATGATTCTTTCTTGCTTTGGTACTAGCAGAAAAGAAAGTCTCGAGGGCATCCCAAGTCTCTTGAGATGTCTTGCATCCTCTGAGCATCCCTTGCACACCAAAGTGTGAGCTTATCTATCTCCTCTTGTGTAGGTCCTCCTTTGGATCTTGGAATAGGCATAGCTTCATCACCTACTATAATTCCATAAAGATTTCTACCTTGCAAATAGGCCTCCATTCTGATTTGCCAAGCCGCGTAGTTGTGTCAATCAAGCTTCTCAATCATTGAGGGAAAGCTGTCACCCATCTTGATCTAGCTCTGATATCACTGAAAGAACTTGGAGAAGCTTGTAGAAGGTAGAAAAGTGCATTTCGAAGCGACGAAGTTTGGTCAAACCAACCAGCACAAGACCAGCCTTTGAGCTTATGAAGACTCAAATAGAGCTTATAGGCATGCTATAAGTGCAACGAAATACACTATGTACTTTGGAGCATCAAGGAGAATGCGTCGATACAAAACAGATAGGTTCGCGGGTCGACTAGCTCAAAAAACTTACTATCTATGGAAGAGACAATGAACTTCAAATGCCCATAGCGACCAGCGTGATTACAATTAGAAAAAATCCTTTTATGGGAGTGATACACATAGGGTTGAGTGTATGGAATGCACAAAAGTATGAGGAATAAGCAAAATATGCTATAGGAATGAATGCGACATTCACCGGTGGTACTTCCTATTTTCCAGGAATACGCAGAGATTGACCCCGAGACAGAAAAACTCAGATTTCTCCCAATCTACTGAACCAAATTCTATGAAAATTTATAGGCCTAAACTAGACACTTACATCGTTCCAATGAGCCATCTTGCACTCAATTTGGAGAGAGAGAAACAGACAAGATGATGCAGAGAATTGAAGGAGCAAGACAATGATGGTCACAAGTGTATGTATATTGCTTCCATGTAATGTACAAGTGATTTCAAGTCTTTATATAGACTTTAGGAGTGTTCCACGACTTCTAAAAGTGAAATTGGAATTCAAATGAAGGTGGGAATGGTTGTTGGAGGGAATCAATTCACTTTCCTACAATCTCGAAAAAGTGAAGATCTAGTTTGATCTACTTTTAGGTGATTTGATTGTTTGATTGAATGCAACTTCAACCACCAAAAATTCGTGGGATTTGGGCTCTATCTTTCTACCTTTACATGTGTAAAGCTCAAGGCTTTTACAACGGTAAATGAACCATCAAAAATCTCTCAAAAAATACAATAAATGAGCATAAGAAAAAGAACTCTCCAACAGATATTATTTCGACGAAATAGCCTTTGATGTAGATCAAATCCACCTCAAGCATAGTGTAAGCTTGATGTTCCAACATTTATAACCATAAATGATTTGATTTGCACAATAACATGTTGAATTGAGTGGATACAATGATGAACATATGATATAGATCAATTTGGACTTGAGAATGTGTAAGAAAGATTATGAAAAAATATATTACCAATAACATAATTTCAAATTACAAAATATCTCTTCAAGAAGAATGATCACATAGTCATATATGGTCCTATCTAGTTTCTTGTATTGGATAACTCATCAATTTCCCTAAAATTTGCAAGAAAGAATTTTTACTTCCACCATTAGTCACCTTTCATGACATCAAAAGCACTAAAAAAAGGCATCCACAGAAATGTGGGATAGGCCTCTGCAATATTTCAGCAAAGACCTATCCTACATTTTTGTGGTTGCCCCTTCTTTTATGTTTTTTGAGTTCCTCAAAAATCAGGTGTCAGAATCAAACAAATAGATAGTCAATCTTACAGGTTTTGAACATGATGGTAGGATTAGTTTCTCCAACTTCTTAACCAATCATGAGATATAGAAGTTTTCATAGACTCTAAGGTTCAAGATGGATTCCTTTGTGTCTATGACATGAAACTTATTATGTGCACAACTTAGTTGAAAAATGGAAATATGAGTTTTGAATCTTAAGTGATTTGGTTTGCACACATACCATCTTAAATCAAGTGTATACAATTGTGAACATATGATATAGATCAATGTGGACTTAAGCATGTGTAAGAAAGATGATGAAAAAGTATATTATCATAATGAAAATTTCATTTTACAAAATGTATCTTTAAACAAGAATTATTAAATAATCATGTATGCTCCCATCTTGTTTCTTGGGTTGTATAGTCATCTCCTTCACATGAGCTGGACACAAGCTAAAATCTTTCAAAATAGAAGGAATGCATCTATTTCCTCTTAGATGGCTTGAAGTGTTATTGATTATATCCATAGTCCATTGCATTAACTTTGAAGCACAAAGGATCTATAATGTTTTCTCACTTTTTTGATGTTTTCACATTAGGAGGAAGTTTAGTATGTGCGACATATGATCTATGATGTGGTTGATAACTCCTATTCATTTTATTGTATGCCTTGATTGACATTGTGGCACAACTTATGTCATAGGTTTTATTTCTCTCTTTTTTCATATGTGGGTGGTGTGCTTTGACCTTGTAGTAGTGACGCTCCGAGGAAGTATCGAGAACCTCTATATTCCTTGATCATTGAGGTCCTCCCTCGCGCACAGCCAATAGCACCAATGGTGACTTTGATGACTCGGATGACAAGGTATGCCAAGGTTTATGCCTTGATCGCCGCCTTAGTCGTAAGCCGGGGGGTGCTCGCTTCGCTCGCCCAAAAGGAACAAAGCTTTTGCCTTGAACTGCTCTGATACTAGTGAAGTAATTCGATGGTGATGCACCACAGTGCACTCTCCTTCATACGATCTCCACAGCGATATCCTCGAGAGTAGAAAATCGAGCTCCTAAGGCCGCACATGGTTTCCGCATAGAGACTATAGAATACGCAGAAAAACACAGTACACAGAGAGCACGAAGACAGACTTCTTAGGTCTTACAAATGCGGTCAAACTTACAGTATGTGACTGATCAGACCACTATATGTTTTATTAAAGAACATATATAAAGAAGTGTCCAGTGGCCATTTGGCCTTTCACATGGACACTAACGGTAACACAAAGTTGGCTTGGGAAGTCTCCTCTTCATCTTCTTCCTTCTTCTTGTTGTTCAGCTTCTTTTCCTTCTTGTCTACATATAAAGCACTAGTTGAATTACCGTGATAGGAGTTACCTTCCTTTATGCTATTGTTGGCCTCTTGATTGAAGAGTTTTCTAAGAAAGATGTTCAAGTATGGAGTTTGCACATCCATGAGGAGATCATAGGTTGTGGTGAAATATTTCCATCTCTTGTCACCTCTAATCCCATTGAGAATTTGCCTCATGATGGCCTCTTCTTCAATCAGCTCTCCAATGGATGCCAATTGATTAGCAACCTCCTTAACCTCTGTAACAAACTCAATGATGGTTTGTTTTGGAGTCTTCTTCATCTGGTTGAACTCATTCCAAAGATGGTTCTTCCTTGCCTTCCTACTAGTAGAAAAGAAAGTCTCTAGGACATCCCAAGTATCTTGAGATGCCTTGCATCCTCTAATATGTGGTAATAGAAAATCAAAGATAGATTTGAGTATGATGACCTTGCTTGAGCATCCCTTGCACACCAAAGTGTGAGCCTATCAATTTCCTCGTGAGTCGGTCCTCCTTTGGATCTTGGAATAGGCATTGTTTCATCACCTAATACAATCCCATATAGGTTTCTTCCTTGCAAATAAGCCTTCATTCTGATTTTCCAAGCACCATAATTGTTTCTATCAAGCTTCTCAATCATTGATGGAAATCCATCTCCCATCTTGAAGTTTCTCTAATACCACTGAAAGAAAGTTGGAGAAGCTTGGAGAGGCTTGGAAAGTTGAGTTGTCAAGTGGTAAAGTTGGTCTAGGAAACCAGCATAGGACCAGCCCTAGCTCTTTTGATATGTAAACTAGACCTTGTAGTCTTGTAGTTAGTGCAATATAACCCAATAGGTACTTTGGATCATCAACAAGAACAATTTGATGCAAAATAGATAACTTGCACCTTGACTAGCTTACAAAAAACCTTTTAAAAATGGATGGAAGTTGTGACTTCAAACACTGAGAGCAGCCAGCATAGTAACAATTGGAAACATTCCTCCTAAGGGAGTTTCATACATAGAGTTGGCTTGCTAACATGCATAAAAGACCTAATTTATAACAATTCTACACAGAGCAATCACCTTCACAATCAACTGGTGTAATCCCAATTTTTGAGGGATGTGCAGGAGAATGACCTTGAGGTTGAAAAACTTGAATTTCTCTTAAATTAATGAACCAAATGACTTGAAAACTTTTATACACAAATTAAATAGTAATATCTTTCCAATGAGTGCTTAAACACTGGATTTGGAGCTCTATAGAGAGAGTAAAAATCTCTTCAAGGTGATTGAGTATGTGGAAGAAGGAGGAGAGAATAGAAATGGCACCAATCAATGATCAAACAGTATATGTATTTCTTCAAATCATGACTCTAATTAATGCATAAATTTTTTTGAGTCTTTATATAGACTCTTGAGGATATGAATACGCCTTTTCTTCATGGATTTGAATTCGAAATCAGGTGGGTTTGGTAGTTTAGATTGATTGGAATCTTTTCATGCAATCTAGGAAAAGAGAAAGTTGAAGTCATATCTACTTTTTGATTGATTGATTGAGAACCAATCCCAACCACTTATAACTCAGCCTTTTACTCTTTCCTTTTACAAAGATAAATACTTTGGAAATTACATAAGAAGGTGATCCTATGATCAAATTCTCAATACAATAAATGAATGCAAATAAAAAACTCTTCAAAGAGCATATGTGGCATCATTCAAATGATGAATTTGATGAAGATAATCTCCACCTCAAGCATAATTAAATCTTGATATTCCAACACTAAGGAGACATCAGTTAGTTAGCTGCAAAGATGTCTATGACATTTCTTGCCTCTTTTTATAGGTAGATAGTCAAGTGCTGGTCCAAATGAGGAAAGTTCTCAGTCTTTATAGGTTTCACATGATGATGCATATCATTCCAGATTTTTTGCAAATCTACATGATGCACTCGTTGATGAGAGGGCTAATATAGAGGAGGTAAAAACTATGCCCAAATGCTTGGTGTTGACTTGCAAGATAGCAAATTAGATGCACCTCTACCATATCATACTTGTTCAAGCTCTCAAAGTGCTTGTTTTGCGTCAGATTGCTATGCAATGGTTGCCTCTAGTCTTTGTGATGAGAATGGTTCTATTTCTTTTGATGATGCACAAAATTCAGAAATTTTTGTGGCTTTTATGCAATCAGAATATGATACTATTATGAAGAATGGTACTTGTTCTATATGTGATTTCCCTCCAAGCAAAAAGGCTATTAGCACTAAATACATATACAAGCTGAAGTATAAGATTGATGGACCATTTGATAGATATAAGGCTAGTCTTGTTGCAAAAGGTTATGCTCAAGAAAGCGGCATTGATTTTGATGAGACCTTTGCTCCAACATGTTGAATGACCACCGTTCGTGTCATTTGTGCACTTGCAGCTCATCATGGTTGGAATGTACATAAGTTGGACACTAAAACTACATTTGTGAATGGTGACTTAGATGAAAAAGTGTATGTATTTAAGCCCCATGTTTTAATGCCAAAAGGGCAAAACAAAGTGTGTAGGTTCAAAAAGGCATTATATGGTTTGAAGCAAGCACCATGTGCTTGGCATGAAAAGATACATGCGTACTTGATTGCACATGGTTTTGACAATAGTCCAATTGAGAGCATCTTATATGTTAAGCATGCAAATCATGTGCTTCTAACCATTGTTGTATATGTTGATGACATGTTGCTTAGTGCTCCTAATGAGAAGCATATTTCTGATTTTAAGGTTGATTTTCATGCCTCTTTTGAGATGTCATATTCGGGGCATTCGCATCATTATTTGGGCATTTAGTTTATGCAAGTTGATGGTAGAATAACTTTGTGTCAATAAACAAATGGCCTTATTATTCTAGAATTTTGGCCTTGAAGATTGCAATCCTATTGCCACTCCTATGGAAATAGGTTTACCATTTATTCTTCATATTGGAGATGCATTTGATGTTGTTCTCTATTACCAAGCTCTTGAATGTTTGATTTACTTATGCATAGCTAGGCCGGATATTGAGTTTTCTCTCTGAAATGAGTAGGTTTATGCATTGCCCAGGTGTCAAGCATTGGTAGGTGGTTAAGCACATCTTTTGCTACTTGAGTGGTAATGGGCTACTTGTATTGTCTTATCCCAAGGGGGATCACAACTTCCAAATTTACATGCTTTTTTTTACTCTGATGGACTAGTTGCTATGACACTCGTGTGTCCACTAGTGGTTTTTTCTTCATGCTTGGTAGCTCATGCATATCTTGGTTGAGCAAGAAGCATCCTATTGTGGCCACTTCTAGTTGTGAGGCTAAGTATAGGGAAGATTTCACAGTGACCATTGAGTGTGGGTGGCTTAGATGCCTTTTGGCTGATTTGGGTGTTGATCTATCTTTTACCACCACCATCTTCATTGAGAGTGAGAGTGCATTAGCAGTTGCAAGGAACTCTATGTTCCATGCTTGCATAAAGCACATTTAGGTGCATTATCATTATGTTAGAGGGAGGTTCTCTACTAGGGAGATCAATTTGGCATATGTGCCCACATAGGATAATATTGTACACCTTTTCACAAAAGTTTGAAGCTTTTCGCAAAGCTTTGGGCTTACTTCCTTTTTTGGATTGATCTCTTTCCACATAGCTTGGCACTTCCGTATACATGAGTGCCAGCTCCTTGTTCATCGCACCACTCCTAGTGGGTATTTGTTGATATATTTTAGTAATGATGTGTATGAACACACTTAGGACTGTCGACGCACTTTTTCCCCTCTCTAGGAGGTTTTCTCCTGGGGCTTGTATATATGCCTATAACCTAATGGGTGACTAATCTTTGTACATTCACTTGGTAATTAGTTCAGTATTGTGTGTTGTGATCCAAGCTTCTCCTTATTCCTTGTGTTGTTCGTATTCCTATAACCCTAATGGGTGACTAATCTTTGTACATTCACTTGGTAATTAGTTCATTATATATATATATATATATATATATATATATATATATATATATATATATATATATATATATATATATATATATATATATATATAGTAATTTTTCTTTCAAGGGACATCCCACTCCCTCACCTAGAGTTGAAATCATTCTCTCTCTCTCTCTCTCTCTCTCTCTCTCTCTCTCTCTCTCTCTCTCTCTCTCTCTCTCTCTCTCTCTCTCTATATATATATATATATATATATATATATATATATATATATATATATATATATATATATATATATATATATATATATATGTATATATATATATATATATGTGTGTGTGTGTGTATGTATGTATATGTTATGTGTGTGTGTGTGTGTATATATATATATATATATATATATATGTGTGTGTGTGTGTGTGTGTGTGTGTGTGTGTGTGTGTGTATGTGTGTGTGTATCTGTGTCTCATTTTTTTATAAGAGGTAGCTCAGTCAAGGCCTAATCTCCCTTACTTGAATTAATAAAAAAACAATAATATTGTGAAGGAGCATATTGCCCTTGGAATCCCCCATGTCCCAAAAAGCAAGGGTAAACAACCCGAAATCACAAAAAACCTATGTTTTAGAGAAAGCTACATAGAAGGTTAATGAAAATTTTGTCCTTCTCATGGGTAGACCATTTACTTTTGATTTTGTTATTTTCCAATATGAAAATCCTATGGTGTCTGAGGGGATGGGATTGTTTACATTTACATATTCTTCTGCCAAGTAGGGATTTCTCAATCGATCATTCTTTTGGAATGTCATCAAAGTTGGCTGCACATCTTTCTTTCCAAATCTTCCAAAGTTCCTCCCCTCGGATGATGTGCCACAATGTATAAAATCAATCCAATATCTCTTGCTACCAGTTGATTTAACTCTATAAATTTAAAATCCTAGCAAGGTCTTGCTAGCCCAAGTGACTCCTAAGGCAGGAAAAGAAAAGGTGACCAATGCATTCTCTACCACAAAGAGAGTGCATACACCACTAAGGAGCCATGTAGATTTTATTAGCTTTCACATTGGTGCAAATTCCTTGGTGGAGAATTTTTCACATTAGAACCCACTTTTTGTTCTCAATGAGAGGTTGCCACAGGTCCACAAACTTAAATTGCTTGGCCAATCGAGAAATCATCTCCTATTGAGGTAGATATGCAAGTTCAAGTGTTCTTGAAAGTCATCACCTTATCCAATTTGTTGTCATTGATCCATCTTAAGCCTTCAATCTATGGGTGATCATGTCCAAGAAGGAGGTGTGTCTTTGAGTTCTCCCACAAATTGATTTTGTGTGTTAGTAGGCACCAGTCTTCATACTCCTAGCTGGGTATATGTCCTCAAATCTAATCTAGTTTCTTCTCTCTTCATTCTAGAGATGTTTCCACATATGAAACCCCTATAGAAGTTATTTGCCTCTTGGAGGTTATCCGAGTCAATTTCTTTGATTTCCCCAATAGAAAACCAAATAGAATCGCTTTTTCTAATCTCGGATGCCCACTTCCAATCTTCATTTCCCTTGATGTATGGCTTCATCTTGTTCCAAATCTTCCACAAGGACCAAGCTAAGTCTAAACCTCTAGGCATCACTGAAAAAGGGGAAAACATCAAAGTGAGCAAATCATGTCCATGAGATCTCCTATCCAAAAACAAATTATGCAAATACTTTCCAATTTTGCTAAATCTTTATCTTTTGATCTCCAACAAAACAAAACAATAAATAACCGATGAAAGAAGGAAAAGTTTAAAAAATAATATATTATATTTATTTCTCTATCATCTAGTTGCGTATTAATTTTTATAATTTGCATTTTTTTATTCTTTTATTCTTCTATCAATTTATTTATTCATTCATTCATCCATTTAGTTGTTGATCTATTTACTTGTTTTTTTATTTATTTATTTATTTATTCATTCATTCATTCATTCATTCATTTGTTTAGTTATTTACTTTTTTATTTATTTACTTATTTGCTCATATGAACGTACATAAGAATTACTAAGACTATACATACACGCAACTTTGTACGCAATCATGTATATGTACTTCTCTCTCTCTCTAGATATATAGATATATATATGTGTGTATGTGCGTGTAAAAGTAAGTGCGTGTATATACACATGTACACAAGGACGTCAACTACAAAGCAAATAAAATGTATGGAACCGTTTTGATCTCAATAAAAAAGGACATTCTACAGAGCAAAACTTTGAAACGGAACTTTCAAGCTCAAATATGGTGAATCCTTCAATAAATAAATAAATAAATATTTGAAGTCTAGTGCTCTCAAGTTGGCACAGAAACCGAATGTTCCAAAAAAGTCCTACAATGGCATGCAGCAAACGGTCCAGCTGTGCTGGGATGGTTCAATGGACATCCTGAAGTTTTTAATCATATGGCCTTTTTATTGGATATGCCACATACTTTCAATGCTTGAATTGTCCGGCCATAATGTCGGTTAAAGCTCTAGCAACTGTGGTGGCCTATTGAATGTGAAAAGCACAATGCTGCAAAATTCCAAGGCACATAAGAGTACTCAAAGTTACTTGTCTCCATGCTTCGATATCGTACTTTCTCCCAATGGTGTTATTGGCACACATACATGCACATATTCTCTCTCTCTCTCTCTCTCTCTCTCTCTCTCTCTCTCTCTCTCTCTCTCTCTCTCTCTCTCTCTCTCTCTCTCTCTCTCTCTCTCTCTCTCTCTCTCTCTCTCTCTCTCTCTCTCTCTCTCTCTCCATTGTTAACCTAAATTTATTATTATTTTTTAGTTGAGAATGAGAAAAAGAAAGGTGTCAATTGTTGGATAAAGACATTAGAAAAGAACCAAGCACCGCAATTGGGTAGTCGACCACCGTTTTTTATATTCAAGAGTTGCATATGTTTTTTTTTTCATCAATCTCACCGGATATGGGTTTTTTTACCTCATCCTTTCCAACTTCATCCTCATCCATTCTCCTAAGCATGACCTAGGTTGAAAATAACTTTATTTTTTCTCACCGTTGAGTCATTTTCATTATTTTCGTGTTAAATTGTTGGTCCTATAATGGTCATGCAAAATCAATGGATCAGTCACTTGTTAATGCGTAAATAGAAAATAGTTTTATTTTTACTAATTCATGCTATTGTTTTTATATACATAATTATTTGAGATAATTGGATTTAATTGATTGTATTTGTGACGTAGTAGTGTCTTGTTACATGTATAACCATGTGCTTTATCTTCCATTTATTTTATAAAATAATAAAATATATTGAATTATGTAAGAAAAATTATATAGGTATGATTTTTTTAATAAGAATTCATTATTTTACTTTTTTGACATGAGACCTCTCGATCAAAAAGCTCTAGTTTGAAAATCTTTTAACAATTCAATCATTTTTATTGTACAATTTGATCGATAACCTTTTGATCAATTTGATTTTGACTGAGCTATATTCGATCTAAAGATTTTTAATAGGAATATTCTTGATCAAAAGAGTTTCCAAAAAAATACTTGCATGAAGTATTTTTTCAAACTTCAATTTTTTAATCCAAATCCTTTTCCATTAAAACTTTTTATTGAAAAAATTCAATCTAAAACTTTTTTGTTCTAAAGTTTTTTGTACCAAAGTTCTTTTATACTAAATTTTTTACTCTAAAGTCTTTTTATTATTTTGAATGTCTTAACTAATTCAGGGTTCTTGAGTATGATGGCATAACATCGAATAATTTGTTTTAGTAGTTATTCATGAATAACAAATAATGCAACCTTACTAATGTGGCCTTCATGAGTTGATTCCTGTTAGATATAAAAATGTAATGTATTTTGTGTTTTATAATAGGTCAACAATCAAGAAATCATGGATATTGATATGTAGCTTTTGCAACAGAAATAGAATATTTGAAGGGTTAGTTATTGATAAATGTATGATGATTTACTATCACCTCACTTTGGTGGGAACTCCTAATATGAGCATGCCACATTTCAATGAGTGAGGGCACTTTCCAATGATTGAATGGAAGAGAGAGAAGGTTATTTGTAGTGACTACTCATGTATGTGATGAGTTTCATGTAGGTAACTCAATAGCTCGGTGGTGAGGGGATGTGAACATCTTTATGTGTGTGAAGGTTTGAGCAAGGAGCTGCCATGGCAAGGATAGTAGATATTCGTTATGAATTTGATAAAGATTATTTGACTAAGGTTGGACTTTTGGATTCCAAAGGGATGCCTAAGTCAATAACATATTATAAGGAAGTCTAAGAATTACAAAAAGCCAAAGCAAAACACCTAGAGCCAAGGGAGGAAGAGAAGGACTCAGTATTTAAAGTTCTAGAGCACTTAAAAAAATACATGTTCAAGGAGAGAATAATTCATGTTGAAACTCCCAAGAGAGAGGCTATATTGGGTCATTCATACGACAAAAAGAATGACTAAAAAGATAGTAATTGCCCAAGAAAATGTTAAGTGATTGTGCATTCAAATTTTCAAAGACCTAAAGAAGAAATAGAATTGATGATGAGCTAAAGTAAATTTGAATATGGTAGAATGAGGGTGTGTATGAGTGATGGTGACCCGCTAGAAACATAAATAAAACATGGATAGAAAAACAAAATAAGATGGGTTGAGTTGGAGGGTGATGCATGTAGTGAGACATAAAGGAAAGAAATCTACTTCCACCACTTAAAAGTAAAAGGAATATCATTAGAGGTGGCTTGTGGAAATAGCCATAGGCGGACTACTTAGTTCAATCCATGGGATATCAAGCAACTTGTATTTAATATAAGACTTTTTGGAGTGGCCTATGAACGCATACTCATAGATGCACATATTGAGAAACATGTTATAGATGTGGATCTTGAATGACATGCTTAAGCGATATCCAATAAAGAAGATGTCTCAGCTATCGAGAATGGGACTTGATTTTTTTTATTTCTTATTATTGTTATAATTTTTTTAGCTGAACTCATGAGGCATGGAATACTAAAGCTAGGAAACATTACACTTGATGGTGGATGGTGCCCTGCTCCCTATTGGTTTCCTATAGTTGAAGGCAAAGACCATGAGAGTTATGGTTGACAAGCTTTGATAAATCAATAAAATCATAATTTGTGATTGAGCATGAATTAGTGTATATTGGTGTTTTTCCACTCAATGCACATGTAACTCTCAAAGATGTTATATTTTTTCCTACTATTACAAGGAATTTGATTTCATTTGGGCAGATGGAAGAAAATGGATTGAAAGTGGATTTTGACAATAATCACTTGCACACTTATTAGAAGAACAGTGGGAATTTTTTTTTAAGAGTACATAAAGTAAATATGTTATATATGTATGAAGTTGAAGTTTCAAATTATGCAGGTTACACAATGATCGATGGGACTCAAGTTAGTCCATTGAAATTATGGCATAAGAGATTAAGACATATGAGTGTTGGAAGATTGAAGGATATTGCAAAGGACTCCTTGGTTGAAGTTCTACCACAATTACCAAAGAAAGTTTTAGATTATGTTTGTGAGGCATGCCACTTTGGAAAATAGGTACAAAGTCCTTTTTCAAAAGCAGGATTGCAAAGTAGAGGTCTTTTGGACTTGATTCATACTGATGTATGGGGTCCACCTCAAGAAGATTCAATGGCACCTAGCAACTACTTTGTAACATTTATTGATGAATTCTCAAAGTTTCCACTCATTCATTTTATGAATACAAATTAGAGGTGTTCAAGACGTCTAAATCATTGGTTGAAAAGCAAACAAGTAGAAGCATAAGGAGATTGAGATCAGATGGAATAAGTGAGTATTTTCTAATCGATTTCTTGCATCTTTGGAGGAAGAAGGAATTAAGAAGGAGACTACAAATGATACACACCTCAACAAAATTGTGTGCCCAAAAGAAGAAATAGGTCTATCTTGGAGATGTGTAAGTGCATGTTAAATGAGAAGGACTTACCTTTTATGTTTTGGGTTGGCAAATGCAATATGGAAGTTTATGTGATGAACAAGATTCTGCCTACTCAAAGTCAATGTACAAAAAGCATCTCATGAAATGTTTTATGGATCAAAACTATATGTTCCTAATTATAGAATTTTTGGAAGCATATGCTATGTTCATGTTCCACAATACTTAAGGTCAAGGTTGGATCCAAGATCACAAAAAAATATTTTCATTGGTATGGTAGAAGGGCAACTAGGATATAGATGTGTCAACCTAGATACCCAAGAGGTAATTTTTTCAAGAGATGTTGTTTTCCATGAAGATAAATCTTGGTATAAGCATGAAGTACAGGTAGATGAAGAAGAAAATGCAAGAAGTCTTGAAGAAGAACCAAGTTCTCCAAGCTCAAGAAAGTCAAATTACACATGAATAGGTAACTCCCCCAATAAAAAGTTGAAGAAAATTCTAGATTTACTTTCAAAGGAAACTTAATCACAGGAAGAAGAAAGTGAAGTGTCCACATCAAGAAGAACCCAATCTCAAAGGCAAGAGAGGCATGGTAGGACAAGAAGTACTTCTTGAAGAGTATGAACCAACAACTTATGAAGAAGCATCAAAGGTTAAGAAATAGGTTAAGGCAATGGATGAAGATATGGTAGCTTTGTAAGAGAACAATACATGGAATTTAGCTCCAAGGAGACCTAATATGAGGAGATGTTTCACGTCACTAAGATATCCACAATAAGGACATTAATAAGTGTTGTTGTGAGAAAGGTATGGAATGTTTATCAATTAGATATCAAAAATTCATTTCTCAATGGTGATTTAAAAGAAGATATGTACATGGAGCAACCAACTGGTTATGAAGATTCCAAGAATTCTACACATGTATGTAAATTCTTAAAAGCGTTATATGGTCTTAAACAATCTCCAAGGTCTTAGAATTTTAGATTGGTAAAGTTTCTTGAGAATCAAGGATACATGTGTTTGAATGCAGATTCTTCTTTGTATGTTAAAGTTGAAGGATCGTTGGTTGTTTATGTCTCAATCTATGTGGATGATTTGATAATAACAAGAAATGATGAAGTTGAAATAGTCAAGATCAAAGCAGAGTTTGGATCTGAATTTAAAATTTCAAATTTAGGATAATTGACCTATATCCTTGGAATCAAAGTTATACGAAAGAAGATTGCATGTATCTTCTAAAAAAAAAGTATATTTCACATTTGTTGAAGAAATATGGCATGGAGCATTGTAAGAGTATCAATAATCTGATTGAATTAAATGTGAATTACAAAGTTGAAGCTAGTGAATCTTTAGAAGATCCACTTATCTATAGGTCTTTGGATTTTTTGCATCTTTATACTTTGGTACCTGCATTGATGATGCAACACGTCATACTTGATGTATCATATCAAAGTGAAGATGAGGTATTCTTTTGCTTTAATTTTATCTATGGCTTAAAATTTTTGTGGAAATAAGATTTTGAATCTTCAGATAGATCATGATTCTGAATACATGTCACATGAACAATATACAATGTCATATACACCTCAACAAAATGGTGTTGTGGAGTATAAGAATAGAACATTTTTTGAAATGGCACCATGTAGGGTTAAAGGAAAGCATCTTCCAGATACATTTTGGATGGAACTAGTCATGTGTGCAAACTATGTATTGAAGCATTGTCCTACAAAAGCATTGGGAGTCATTACACCTTATAAGGCTCAGAATAGGCAGAGGCCAATGGTTATTCATATGCACATATTTGATTGTTTGATATGGGCCCTTGTGACATCACAACTATGTCTCAAACTTGATGGAAAGGCAAAGAAATGTATATTTGTTGGATATAATTGTGAGAGTAAAGATTGCCGCTTATACCATCCAATGACAGACAAAATTATTGTAATTCAAGATGTGGCATTTGTTGAAGATTCAACTTATCTATTATTTGAATGCAAATTTCAGCCAACGCTTAGTTCAAAAGATGTATTTAATACACTTATCCCTTTTTCTCAAAGTGATGCACTTGAATATGGACATGTAGGCCATCCAAAGGAGGCTTAAAGAGCTGAAAGTGGTTGAAAATTTCTAGCCAAACATGGCAGATAATTCTCAAAAATTGCAAAGATATATGGCTGAAATTTTCCAGCCAAATGTGGCTACAAATTTTCAAAATTGATAGCCACACATGGTGAAATTCAACATGATATTCATCCCACTTCTTATGTACATTTTGAAAATGTATAACATGAGGAATGCATTTATGCCAAGGATGCCCAATCTATGCCAAAATGGTTGCAAAATAAATTGCAAGATAGCAATTTGAGTGCTCCTTTACTTGGTAGAGCAAGATCGAGCGTTCGCCATGCATAAAATGAATTTGTGGATGTATCTCTTATTGCAACCACATGTAATGAAGAACCACTCACTTTTTAAGATGCATGTCATGATCCAAATTGGATGTGTGCAATGCAATTAGAATTGGATTCTATTAAAAACAAAATCTACTTGGGAGTAATGTGAATTGCCAAAAGGTAAGAATGTCATTAGTAGTAACTGGGTTTACAAAATTGCTTGTTCTTTATGTTGATGAAATTCTCTTTATTGAGTCATGTGATGAGAAAATTGGCATGTTTATGGTTGATTTATAGCATAATTTTGATGTCATATATCTTGGCCTTTGGAGCATTATCTTGGCCTCCAGTTTGTATCCCTTGATGAGGGAATTGTTTTGCATCAAGAAAAGTATATTGAGAAACTACTTGAGCATTTTGGTTTTGATGATTGCAATCATATCTCAACACCAGTGGGAATCGAATTAAATTTCTCAATTGAGGATGTGATTGATGCATTTGATACTTCTCTTTATCAACAAGTTGTGGGATGTTTGATATACGCATCTAACACAAGATTGAACATACAATATGAAGTTTCCTAGTTGAGTTGATTTATGCATAGCCCTAGCACTAAGCATTGTAATAAATCCACTATTTCATGTAGCACAAAGCACATTGAGGTTCATTATCATTATCTCAAAGAGCACCATGTTGGAGATATTGATTTGGTATATGTGCCTACACAAGATAATGTGGCAAACATATTCACCAAAGCTCTTCCACGAGAAAAGTTTGAAGATTTTAACAAAGTTTTAGTCTTATCACCTTGTGAAGGTTGATCTATCACTCCCTGTATGTCTTCAAATCAATTTTCTCTAGGGGGTTTTGTTGCACTTATGTGTCCCTCGAGTAGCTTTGATGTGAACCTTTTCCCTATACATGGGCACTTTTTACTCTAGAGTTGTCTAGAGTTTTTTTCCCATGTAACCACATACATGATATACTAACATTAGTGGTACTTTGTACTTTGGGATTCACTTATAGCTTTTACCACTCATTCGCATGTTACTAGTAATCTATCTACAATGAGTTCTTCCAGTGGTCGTGTATCTCTATGTTTTGATCTCCTTCTTCACTCTTCTGTGTACTTCTATTCGTACTTCCTTACGCACTCACACGCCCAACAATAGGATCATGTCATTAAGAGTTTTTGTAAACTTTCTCCAAAAGAGGCAAAGCAAAAACAAGTGAAATGGTCGTTCTAGAGACCATTTACACCTAAACAGAGTTTGTTAACCTTTTTATGGATGAAGAATGGGCATTTACTACTCATTTCAACTATGAGCCATCTTCTCATGAGCAATGTATGTCTCTAATAGACTCGGATGTTTAGCACTTTGATACTGTTGAAAGAAAAGTAGTGTAGCTTCTTCACTTCACTTGAGTCTACTCTTGTAGGGAATATTGTCACATGTGCTAAAAACTCCTTTTTTCCTATCATGGGAATTGGAAAATTCATTCTCATTGCTATTGATGGTAGTAAAGTGGTGCAATGGAGATGTAACATGATGGATTCTCCTTGATGAGAGCTATGCAATGATGCTCTCATAATAGAAAACTAGGCTCCAAACTCCAAACATAGTACGCATGAGACCTTCAAAATACCCAAAAACCACACAATACATAGCACAAGCACAGATTTCCTAGGTTTCATAAATGCAATTGAACATCCCGTCTATGGCTGACCAAGTAGCTATATGTTTTATTATAGAACATATACAAAAGTTTCCAATGGCCATTTGGCCTCTCACATGGACACTAGCAGTAAAAATCTCCCACTAGAGGCCAATATGGCCATGTAACTAAGGGAGAAAAAATAAAGAATGATAAAGAATACCTAAGTGTAAGTACATAAGCTATATCTCCCAAGTGAAGGGCATGTTTTACAGTGTACAAGTAACTATGCAAGATCCGAAATCAAGTAATCCCCATCAAGTGGCAACAGTGTCAAAAGCTATCCTATGGTAGAGCTTTAGCCAAAGCGTTTGCAGTGTGCTCTAGAGTATGAAGCTTCTCAAGAATAATGCACTCAGTGGCTAAGTAGTCTCTAACAAAGTGATACCTCACCTCAATGTGCTTGGTCTTTGCATCATAGACTAGATTCTTAGCCAAAGAAATGGCACTTTGACTATCACTAAGTAAAAAAGTTACATACTGAGGTAGACCCATATCACAAGCAAGACAAGAAAGCCACAATGCTTCTTTACATGCCTCACTTGCTATAAAATGTACCTCGATGTAGACTTTTGATTGTCTACACAACCAAAATAATTAGAATATGTGTAAGCAATAATGGATGCATTTCCTCTACCCAAGCATAGACACTTATTCTTATTGCCACTCTGATATCTCAAAATCATCTTAATTGCTTCCAAATGCTTTTTGTTAGGATTAGGCATATATCTACTCACAATTGTTGGGAAGATGGATGAATACTTCAGGAGGATAAGTAGGTACTGCCAAATCTTGCTTTGTACTAGCCCTTTGATGCTTCAGAGTTGATAAGCGGACCTTCTTAGCTTTCCAGTGACACCATAAAAGCTCCTATGTACTTTGGAAAGGATGTGTGAAAAAGTTGAATCAAAACAGATAACTTTGAACTTCAAGTCTTCAAGAAAACTTTCTATTTTTGACAATACACCTATTGCTTCTTTTGCTCAGTATGACTAGCACAATAGGAATTGGAAAATTTCCTTTTAGGGGTAATTAATTAGCTTAGCAAGCTAACTATTCCAAGTGGAATCACTTACAAAGATTAACTATGCTCAGAGAAATCAATTTATCAAGTAAACCTTTACCACCGATATTTAGGACTGTTGCAAACTTCGACCAGTGATCACCTCGATGGACTTTTCTCTTGAATGGCTGAATATAAATCCTTCAAATTTTGATCTGGTTCCAACAAGCTATAGATCTTTGAATTTGATGGAGAAGTGAGTGAGATATGATCTCCACAAGTTGACAGACTTTCAGAGACTATGAGAGAGAACTCAGAAATAGACAATGTAGATATATGTATTAATGAACACTTGTATACAATACCATAGGCATGAAGATCATTTCCTAATGGTGTAGATAGGTGTGGGCTAGAGTGTAGGCCTCACACGCACTCAGAAATCATAACGAGAAGCTCGGAAATTGACTCTTCTAGCCCCGACTTTTTGAGTTGATCTTTTATAGGAGTTGAGTTCAAAGTTTGAATTTGAATTCAAACTTTTGGATCTCTATAATCATGCTCCTACATCCTAGGAGATATTCCATCAATCAAAGTTAACTTTTCCACGAGTTCCTTTTGGTAGGTGTTTACAAAGATTCCAAGTCAAGTATGACTTTTACAAAAGAGTGAATGGTAATTATCTTCATGCATTGGTTCCCATGCTTCTCCATATGTGTATGGTCTTTAAGCCAAATTTCTAGGCTTGTGAATTGCACCAACAGCTCCCCCTCAAGCCAAACATTTTGGCTTGGTCTTCATCTTCAGTCTTCATGTATATCCTACAATCCAATTATTGATTTGAATCTGAAAAGTTGGTTCCATCCAATGCTTTGGTTAACAAATCTGCACACTGCATGTTGGTTGATACATATGTTAATTGAATGTCCTTGCTTAATAGTTTCTCTCTCACATAATGGTAATGGACCTCTCTATGCTTGGTCCTAGCATGATAAATAGGATTATCTGCAAGGTTAAGTGAGCTTGTATTATCTCCAAAGATCAATGGTGAGGTAGTATACAAACCCAATTCTATATACAATAACATGATCCATATGGCTTCTTGAGTGGCATTTGCCAATCCTCTATACTCTGCCTCTGTAGAAGATAAAGCAACAGTGGGTTGCTTCTTTGAAGACCATGTTATTGGTTTATCACCTGCAAATGAAATGTATCCTGAAGTGCTCCTCCTATCATCCTTGCATCCTGCCCAATCTGCATCTGAATAAATCTTGATGTCCAAATCTGATGTATAAGGAAAATAAAAACCATGATGTTGAGTACCCTTGAGATACTTCAAGATCCTCTTGGCAGCCTCCATGTGAGGTGCCCTAGGCTTGTGCATAAACTGACTTAGCACACTAACTCCATATGCAATATCTATCCTTATTCAGGTAGCATAGTTCAAGCTTCCCACTATGCTTTGGTAACCTGTAATATCATCAATTTCATCACCTTCATGGGCACTTAGTTTTAGGTTTACCTCCATTGGAGTACTTGTAACTTTGGCATCCTGCAAATGAAACTTCTTCAACATATCCTGTATGTATTTATCTAAGTAATATATATTGCAGAGTTAGTATAGACTAACTCAAGTCCAAGAAAATACTTTAGTAGACCAAGATCATTGATCTTGAACTCCTTCATCATCTAGTTCTTGATTTGTCTGATTCCATTGACATCATTACCTGTAAGTATGATATCATCAACATATACACATAAGTATGTTACCTCTGAATTACTTCTCTTGATGAATAGAGAAGTGTCTGCCTTTCTCATGACAAAACCTTGGTCTTGAAGGTATGTGCTCAACCTGTGATTCCATGCCCTAGGTGCCTGCTTTAATCCATAAAGAGCTTTATTCAATTTGCACACATATGTTACCTTGTTTGGATCCTCATAGCCAAGAGGTTGTGACATATATACCTCCTCTGAAATCCATCCATTTAGGAAAGCATTTTTTACATCCAATTGATACATGTTCCAACTCTTAGATGCAGCCACACTCACCAACACCCTGATGGTTGGCATCTTGGCTACGGGTGAGAATGTTTCTTCATAGTCAATGCCTTGGGTTTGTGCAAAACCCTTGGCCACCAATATGGCTTTGTACCTGTTTATTGATCCATCAGAATTTCTTTTGAGTTTATAGATCCATCTGGATCCAATTACCTTCATGGACTCTTTCTTTGGTACTAGTTCCCATGTGTCACTTTCTTTGAGTGCTTCAATCTCCTCATCCATAGCTTCTTTCCATTCTATCTGAGTTTTTGCTTATTCATATGATCGTGGTTCTTCAATTGACAAGTCCTTGGCAAGATAAACAGAATGTTTAGTAACAAGAGGTGTATCATACCCATATCTGATAGATTTTTTGCTCTCCCTTTGTGATCTCCTGATTGATTGATTTGAAGATTCAGGTATGTCTTCAAGTTTCTTCATCTTGACTTTGCCTTTGGACTTCCATGCTTGAATTCTTCAAGATTGATAATGTCTTCATCATCTGAAGTGGTGTCTTCATTTTGAGTAGGTTCCTCCTTAGCAAGTCTTGCAAACTCCTCCTCCAAGTCATAGGGTAGTTTGAACTTCCTGCATTCATTCTCATACCAAGAATCATTTTCATCAAAGACAACATCTCTACTAACCATGAATCCTTTATTTGAAGGGTTGTAGAACCTGTACCCCTTCTGATTTAGATCATATCCAATAAAGATACACTTCTCAGCCTTAGGGTCTAGCTTACCTCTTATCTGAGAAGGAATGTGTACATATGCTACACATCCAAATATCCTGCAATGATCAAGTGAGGGTCTCTTCCCATGCCATGCTTCATAAGGATTCATCCCATCAAGGGACTTAGATGGTACCCTGTTTATGAGGTAAGTGGCAGTATATACATTCTCTGCCCATAGGTAGTTAGGTAATTTCTTTTCATTTAACATTGACCTAGTTATTTCAACAATCAACCTATTTCTTCTCTCAGCTACCCCATTCTATTCAGGAGTATACCTTGTGGTGATTTCTCTCTTGATTCCTCTGTCCTACAAGAATGCTTCAAACTCATTGGAGAAGTACTCACCTCCTCCATCTGACCTTAGCCTCTTTAGATTTCTTCTTGTCTGATTCTCAACAAGTGCATGATATTTTTTAAAACAATTGAACACTTCATCTTTGTGCTTCATAAAGTACAATACAGTCCACCTGCTATAATCATCAATAAAAGATACATAGTACCTTGATCCTGAAATTGAAGGGTCTTTGCTCGGTCCCCATACATCTGTATGGACAAGTTCTAGGTAGTCCTCATGCATGTAGCCTTTCCTTGAGAAGGGTAACCTGTGTAACTTCCCAAACTGACAAGCACCACATTTATATATCATGTGTTGTTTGGAAACATTGGGTATTCCAATTACACATTGATCCCTGCATATTTGCTTCAAGGTTCTTTCTCCTACATGCCCTAATCTCTTATGCCAAATCTCAAGTTCTGAAAGTGTTTGATCTTTATAATTTTAGAGTGCAATATTCTTTGTATCTTCTAGCTCAAAAGTAAAAAGTCTACCTGTCTTTTCTCCTTTAATATCAATTATCTTGAACCCATGCTTGGGATCTTGCTCCAAATTGGTTGAATCTAACCTGAAAGCCTTTTTCCACAATCCTTCCAACACTCATCAAGTTTTTTGTAATGGTTGGTACATATAGTACCCTACTCAACAAGTTTAGATTTCCATCACAAGTCTTAACATTTCCAACTTTAACTACTAAGTGCTTGGTGTGATCACCTATTTGTACTTGATGCTTACCTCTTGGTTCTTCAAGGTCAGAGAGTAGAGCTACATTGCCAGCCACATGATTTGAGCAACCTGAGTCAATGTAGAAGAGATGGTCATCATTTGTACCTGGTTTTGAAGTCATGTTCATGACAGAAGTGAATCATCTTGCTCTTCTGTATAGTTGTTGTAGTCCTTTCTGGATTTGAATCCTCCTTGGTAGTTGTCATTGTAGTTGTTGTTGTAGTTGTTGTTGTAGTTGTTGTTGTAGTTGTTGTTGTTGTACCCTTGATGATGGTTGAATATGCCTCTTGATTGTGAGTATCCACCTCTTTGATATCCTCTTCCTCTCTGATTCTTGTAGTTCCTGAAACACTCATCTGTAGTATGATTTGATAAACCACAAATGTTGCATGGTGAGGAGTTATACGATCTCCCCCTACCTTGCTTACCTCCTCTGCCCCTTCCTCTTGATGATCTACCTCTCCCTGCATAGTTGGCTTGGGAGGTAGTGCCTTCATCTTCTATCTTCTTGTTCTTGCCTTTATCTTTAGACTTACTTTTATTAGTGTATAGGGCAGAAGAGCTATTACCTTTGGATGTATCTCCATTCTTGTTGAGATTGTCTTCATGAGTGAATAATTGCCCCATGAGAGTGGTAAGATCTGGAATTTGCATGTCCATGTATAGGTCCATGGCAGTGGTGAAGCTTTCCCATTTGTCATCAGCTTTGATCCCATTGATCACTTGCCTTACTGTCTGCTCTTCTTCAATCTCTTCTCCTATGCTTGCTAACTTATCTGCTACATCTTTAATCTTAGTCACAAACTCTAAAATAGCTTGCTTAGGTTGCTTCCTTAGTGTAGTGAATTCAATCCATAATTGATTTTTTTTGGCCCTTGTGTTGGAAGAAAAATAGGATGATAAGGTTTCCCAAGTCTCTTGGGATGTCTTACAGTTTCTAATATGTGGCAAAAGAAAATCAGAGATGGAATTGAGTAAGTAAGACCTTGCTAATGCATCCTTGGCACACCATGTGTTGAGCTTTTCATGTTCTTCCTTTGTTGGTAGTCCTCTGGTTTTGAATGAGGGCAATTCCTCATCTCCTGAGATGTATCCATAAAGACTTCTTCCTTGTAGATATGTCTTCATCCTTAGAGACCATGCCTGATAGTTGTTCTTGTCCAATTTATCAATAAATGAAGGAAAACCATCTCCCATTTTACCTTGATTTTGCTCTGATACCCCTGTTGGGATTTTGCTCTGATACCCCTGTTGGGAAGATGGATGAATACTTCAGGAGGATGAGTAGGTACTGCCAAATCCTGCTTTGTACCAGACCTTTGATGCTTCAAAGTTGATAAGTGGACCTTCTTAGCTTTCCAATGACACCATAAAAGTGCCTATGTACTTTGGAAATGATGCGTGAAAAAGTTGAATCAAAACAGACAACTTTGAACTTCAAGTCTTCAAGAAAACTTTCTATTTTTGACAATACACCTGCTACTTCTTTTGCTCAGTATGACTAGCACAGTAGGAATTGGAAAAATTCCTTCTAGGTGTAATTAATTAGCTTAGCAAGCTAACTATTCCAAGTGGAATCACTTAAAAAGATTAACTATGATCAGAGAAATCAATTTATCAAGTAAACCTTTACCCCCAATATTTTAGGATTGTTGCAGACTTCGACCAGTGATCACCTCGATGGACGTTTCTCTGAAATGGCAGAAAATAAATCCTTCAAATTTTGACAACATGTAGTAGACTTTGAGCTGGTTCCACCGAGCTATAGATATTTGAATTTGATCGAGAAATGAGTGAGATATGCTCTCCACAAGTTGACAGACTTTCAGAGACTATGACAGAGAACTCAAAAATAGACAATGTAGATATATGTATTAATGAACACTTGTATACAATACCATAGGCATGAAGATCATTTCCTAATGGTGTAGATAGGTGTGGGCTAGAGTGTAGGCCTCACACACACTCAAAAATGATAATGAGAAGCTCGGAAAGTGACTCTTCTAGCTACAAATTTTTGAGTTGAGCTTTTATAGGAGTTGAGTTCAAAGTTTGAATTTGAATTCAAACTTTTGGCTCTCTATAATCATGCTCCTACATCCTAGGAGATATTCCATCAATCAAATTTAACTTTTCCATGAGTTCCTTTTGGTAGGTGTTTACAAAGATTCCAAGTCAAGTATGACTTTTACAAAAGAGTGAATGGTAATTATCTTCAAGCATTGGTTCCCATGCTTCTCCATATGTGTATGGTCTTTAAGCCAAATGTGTAGGCTTGTGAATTGCACCAACAACAACTCCCATTGTAAATGCAATGTCTAGTCTCATAGCTACCATAGCATACATGAGACTACTAATAGTAGATCGATAAGGAATTTCAGTCATGAATTCCTTTTCCTCATCTAGTTTGGAGCAATCATCCTTGCTCAATTCCACATATGAAGGTAAAGGTGTACTCAATGCCTTTCCACCCTACATATTGAACCTATAAAGTACTTTGGATATGTACTCACTTTGAGACAAATAAATGCATCTTTTACTCCTAGTAATGCACATGCCAATAATATGTTTGGCATCCCCCAAATCTTTCATATCAAATGTCTCACTCAACTTCCTTTTGAGCAATGACAAGTCATTAGAGGACTTTTCAGTAATCAACATATGATCAGCAGAAAATATCAAGCATTACAAGCTTCCATTTAAACATCTCTTTGTGTAGAGAAAATGATCCTCATTGCTTTGAGAATAGCCTTGAGATTTCAAAAAAGCATCAAAGTTTTGGTGTCATTGTCTAGGGGATTATTTAAGTCTGTATAAGCTTTTTTTTAGCTTACAAACTAGACTTCCTTTTCCAAGAAATACAAAGCCCTCTAGTTGTTCCATATAGATCTCATATGTAAGATTTCCATGCAAGAAATTAGTTTTCATATCCATTTGGACTAGCTCTAAGTCCTCCATTGCAATTAATCCAAGCAACATGCATAGTGTAGTCATCTTGACTACTAGAGAGAACATTTCCTCAAAATCAATACCATGTTATTGCTTAAAACCCTTTGCAATGATTCAAGCTTTATACTTTGGAGAAGCACCAAATTGGCCTTCTCAACCATATTCAAGAAAATTTCATTTCTTTGACTTATGGTCCAGCTTTTGTTTGAGATTCTTGGGTATATGAACATGCACTTCACACCCAAAAACTCAAAAATGATGATAATATGGTGGCTTCCATGTCCATAAATCTTGTGCCACTTTCAACCTTTGGCAATGATAGGTGAAAGATTAGTCTCAAAATACCAAGAGACTTTGTTGCATAAGTGGAGAACCATTCTCTATGTGGTATCACACAAAAACAAGCACTCGAATCTAGCAGCCACATGTGGGAAAGAGAATCTGCCATAAGAGCCTTAATGGGCATAGTACTATCAAGTGTCAACACTTCATCATCATCAGAAATAGCATCAATTTCTTCAATCTTCATAGTCAAAGTAGATGGTGCAAGTTGTTTTTTAACATGCCCATCAACATTATGCCCTTTGCCTTTAGCATTCTTTAATGTGTAGCAGTCTTTCTCCATGTGTCCTTTCTTATGAAAATAATGGCATTCCATACCCATCTTCCTTGATTTACTTCTACTCTTATTCCATTGACCATTCTTTTCTTTGTCTTGTTCCTGCCACATTGTTGATTCTTTCCTTGCTAATAATCACAGACATTATATGCATCTCCACTCTGGGTGTCAATCATAGATTTTCTAGGAATCTCCTCACTCAATAGTGCTCCACATGTGTCATCATAGACTAATCTACTAGTAGGTGCACTATTGCTAATAGCTCTGCAAAATGTATCCCATGATGATGGCAAGGTGCATAGCAACAATAATGCTTTCATTTCATTATCCATATCCATTTTTTGAGCATGTAACTAAGAGAATATAGCATCAACTCATTTAGATGCACAGCAACACTATATGTGTCCTTCATGCAAAGTTCATATAACTTTCTCATCAGATACACTTTATTATGCCATCTTTGTCATATGTATTTCATAACTTCTTCCAAATAGCCTCTGCACTTTCATAGTCCAATATTGTAAGGTAAACATTATCTGTGAGGTGCAATTGAATGGTGGACCTAGCCATTGCATCCAACTCATCTCAATCATTATCATCCATATCAACAAGCTTCTTTGAGATTCCATGTAATGGCTTCTATTGTCTCCTTTGAATCATCGCACCTTTAATTTGATTCTTCCATAGAGCAAATTTTTCACCTTCAAATTTTTGGATCTCAAAATTTTATGTTCCCTCCAAGTTATATCTCCTCTTGGGAACACTGGCATTAGATCTAGATCCACCAGATATGCATGATGTCATGGTGATATAGAACTTAGTAGAATTATAATGGAGATAGAATAGTACAAAATGCCACTAAGGCTCAAAAAAGGATGACCAAGTGTTAGTTTCTGGGAAAAATTTGATAGATTCTCCCCAAAAAACATATTAGTGAACAACAAAGAGAAACCAAAGGAATATGTGAGAATGTATGTGCTTACACAGTGAGTGTATCAAGGAGTAAAATTGACCACTGTATAGTTGAAAAACAAAATCTGTAAAAAAATTTTGAAAGTATCCTCTACAAAATGAGCATATGATTAGTGTCAAAAACTCAAAAAATAGTTTTCGTAGATTTACTTGTGTGGTTGAAAAACACAACCCCAAAGCTAAATATTTCTTGTCAGGGAATTACAAAGAAAACTCTCCTTGATGTTCTTGAACCTGTGTAAAGGGAGCTATGTGTGACGGTACTCCAAAATGGCTCCAATAATCACCCTAAAAATGCTTCAAAACACTTTGAAAGCAAAGAATGAAGATTTGAGGGCCCAAAATGTCTTCAAGGAAATGGGAACCTTAGTACTTCCCCCTCCTCAAACACCACAAGAGTGTAGCTTAGTGGCAAGAGATTGCCACTTAAGTGATCTTTGAGGGGAAGGATACTAGGATGGGTGAACTCTCGGGAAGTATGTGGGAGCGTCCTTCTTCCTTCATCATTGAGGTCCTCCCTTGTGTGCAACCAATAGCACCAACGATGATTTGGATGACTCAAATGACAAGGTATTCCAAGTTCTATGCCTTGGTCTCTGCCTTAGTTGTAAACATTGGAGAAATCCTCATGTGGGTGCTCACTTTGCTTACACAAGAGCAAAAACCTTTGAAGCACTTTGCTCATACAATAAAAAAAACATTTTGCTTCAAACTACTTTGATACCAATGAAGTGGTGCAATGATAGCAATGATGCCCTCACAATAGAAAAATGAGCTCCGACTGCCAAACATAGTACTTTGCAGGATTCCTATAGAATACATTGAAACCACACAATACATAGAGAACACAAACACAGATTTCCTAGGTTTCACAAATGTGGTCAAACATCCAGTTTGTGGCTGATCAAGCCACTATATGTTTTATTACAAAACATATACAAAATTTTATGATGGTCATATGGCCGTTCACATGGACACTAATGATAACAAGTACTTCTTTCACATGGATACTAACAATAATAGGCCTTTCATATTTTAGGTATGTTTCGCGGATCAAAGAAAAATTTGTTATTCGTTTCATCACTACCCAAGATTTTTGTTGTATTAAATTTGTTGATCACAGATGTACATTTCATTATCTCTCTAACGGTGATGTTATCATTGATTCTCTCATTTTATTACATTTATAATCTCATAATTTGATAATGATGCAGCAATTTGAGATTCTTGGACGATTTCATATGAAAAACTTTGGCATGCATGCTTTGATCATCTAAATATTGCCAGTTTGATTAGGTACTAGAAATCTAAAATGGTTTCCTCTCTACCCAAACTTGGTGCACCTTCTAAGCATGTTTGTGAGGGTTATATTTTGGGTAAAATGAATTTTCTTCCTTCCCCAAAGATGGTTAAGTTAGACCTACAAATAAATTGCAGCTTATTTATAGTGATGTCTATGATCCTATGCAAACACCTTCATTTGGGAATTATCTATATTCTCTAACTTTCAACGATGAACTTTAAAGGCATGCATGGGTTTACCCATTGGAGGTGAATTCCAAAGTTGTATGTGTTCTAAAAAGTACTTGGTTAGGTTGAAAATATGTTAGCATGTAAAATGATCATCCTCAATTCTAATCAAGGGGGGTATGTCTTTGGAGTTTAATCCACTTCTTATTGAGCATGGGATAAAACATCAATGTGTATTTCCATCTACAACTCAATAAAATGGATTTGTTGAGAGGAAGAATATGTCTCTCATGGAAAAGGCAAGGTGTTTGGTCAAAAATCAAGCTTTGTCACGTAGCTTTTGGCTTGAAGCTATTATGTGTGGAGCATATGTACTTACCAGGCATCCCACCAAAGCATTTCAATGTATTAATCCATATGGGGCTTGGCATGGTTGCAAAATTTTCCTGGTCATCTCCATGTTTTTGGTTGTCTCGCATATGCATTAGTGCCTCAACAACAATAAAGAAACTGGATGATTGTTGGACATGGTTCTGAAAGAAAAGGCTATTGTCTATATCGTCCACAAAGTAAATGCATTTTTTCTTAGTTGCAATGTTTTATTTATGGAAGATGTTCACATTAGATTCTTATGTGAGCTTATCTCTAGTCTTTGGGATGAGAATGAAATTGTTTCTTCTTATGAAACACAGAATTCAAAAAATTAGAGGGTTGCATTACAAGCAGGATATGATGCTATTATGAAGAATGGTACTTGATCTTTATGTAATTTGCCTCTAGGCAAAAAGGCCATAAGCACTAAATGGGTAAAAAAGCTAAAACATAAGCCTAATGGAATAGTTGATAGGTATAAGGTTAGACTTGTTGCCAAAGATTATGCTCAAGAGAAAGGTGTTGATTTCAATGAGACCTTTGCTCCCATGTGCCAGATGACCACTATTTTTATCATCTATGCACTTGTGACTCATCATGGTTGGAATGTACATCAATTGGATATTAAAATAGAGTTTGTGAATGGTGATTTATATAAAGAGTTGTATGTATTTCAGCCATTTCGTTTTGTGCAAAAAGGGCATGAAAACAAAGTGTGCATATCAAAAAAAGCATTGATGGATTGAAGCAAGTACAACGTGCTTGGTATTAAAAGATATGTGCCTACTTTCTAGCACATGGATTTGAGAAGAATCCAATTGAGATCATCTTATATGTTAAGCATGTAGGCGACCTACCTCTGATCATTCTTGTAGATATGCTCCTCACTGTTCCTAATGAGAAGCCTGATAGATTTGGGGTATTTGCATCATAATTTGGCATTTTGCTTATGAAAGTTGATGGGGGAATAGCTTTTTGTTGAAAAAAAAATACATTGACACGTTATTAGAACATTGGCCTTGATGATTGCAAACATGTTGCCATTCCCATGGAAACAAGTTTGCAATTGATTGTTCATGACGTTGGAGATGCTTTTGATGTTGTTCTCTATTAGTAGGTTAGTGGATGCCTAATTTATATCCTAATAGCCAGTTTCCTATCTCTCATGTATCCTAGTACTTGTCTCTCATATGAGTAGGTTTATGAAATTGCCTAGTTGTGAAGCATTGGTGGGTATTAGTGGATGCCTAATGTATTTATGTATGACCCATCCTGATAGCCAGTTTCTTGTCTCTCATGTATCTTGGTATTGAATTTATTGTCTCTCATATGAGTAGGTTTAGGAAATTGCTTAGTTGTCAAGCATTGGTAGGTATTTAAGTGAATGTTTACCTACTGGGATTATTTTATCCCAAGGGGGGATCATTACCACCATATTTACATGTTTTTTTACTCAAATTGGGTTGGTTGCTATGAAACTTGTGTGCTCACTAGTGGCTTTTACTTCATGCTTGGTCGCTCATGCATATCTTGGTTGAGCAAGAAGCATCCCACTATGTCCATTTAGTTGTGAGGCTCAGTATAGAGAAGATTTCATAGCTATTGTTGAGTGTGTGTGTGTGTGTGTGTGCCTCATATGCATTTTGGCTTCTTTGGGTGTTGGTGAGTCTTCTTCCACCACCACCCTTTTATCAATAGTTAGGGCACATTGGAAGTTGTGAGGAACCTTGTGTTCTATGCTCACAAAAAGATCATTGGTGTGCACTATCATTATATGAGAAACAGAATCTCTACTAAAGAGATCATTTTGGCTTATGTGCCCACACAAGATAGTGTTGCACACCTTTTCACAAAAGCTCTACTTGGGGAGACATTTGAAGCTTTTTGCAAAGCTTTGGGCTTACTTCCTTTTTTCAATTGATTTCATTCCACATAGCTTGGAAATACTTTATACATGAGTGCTTAAGATAATGTTAATATATTTCAATAGTGATGTGCAAAAATACTTAAGATCATTCGAGCACTTTTTTCCCTCTTTAGGAGGTATATGACTATAACCCTAATGGATCACTTATCTTTGTACATTAACTTGGTAATACAATCAAGATTGTGTTGTCCTCCAAACCTCTTTCTCTTCCTTATGTTGTTCTTGTGCTTCCACACTCCTCAAACTCCAAAAATTTTAGGGAATTCACAGACTAAGTGTTTTACTTCACTCATTGGAAGTGCAAAATTTAGGAGGCATAATTGAGACAACAAGACAGACTCCGAAAATCCAAGAGATCCACTAAGGTTCACCCAGTAATTTTCTTATATTTTCAGAGAAATGGTTCAATCAGATCAAGCCTTTATACGAGAGAATTAGGGACTAGGAAACTATTTACAAGGTACATGCTTTCTAGCTTCAAAGTCCATCTAAGTACTTAAAACTTTCAATAGTCCTCAAGAATATTACGTATTGAAAGAGACATTGAAGGTAGGCTTTGAGGCACAAAGGTGCTTAGAACAAGGTGTATATACATTCTTAAGAGAATGGGTTTCCATTCTCAACATATAACCTAGCAAAAGTAATTAGGCATACAAATCGCAAGTTGGCATGCTTATGTGTAGAGAATAAACAGCGGATGAAGAGCAAAAGAGAGAGAAGCTACCTAACACATGGCGGCTCCAAATGCATGCTATTTTCATTAAGTCAAAGTTTTATTTATACAATTGAGATGACTTTTCATGCCTCAAATCATGCCTTTTCAAAGAAAGTCACACCCCATTGAAGCTCATATTCATACCCCTTGACAACTATTTAATTGACCTTACTCTATGAGATTTTACCAACCACAACCTTATAGAAAATGCACCCTTAACATTGGCATACACGGAGGACCTTAACCCACACAGTGTATACAATGTCCTAGGTTTATTACATGCTGGTACCCTATGGAACATTGCTTCGCCAACCAAAGTGCATGGCCAAACCACAACCTTATAGAAAATGCACCCTTAACATTGGCATACACGGAGGACCTTAACCCACACAGTGTATACAATGTCCTAGGTTTATTACATGCTGGTACCCTATGGAACATTGCTTCGCCAACCAAAGTGCATGGCCAAACCATGCAGGTATCGAAAGCAAAGACAAAGTCCATATGCATTCGAACATATGATGTAAATGAGAAGCAAAGTAAAGTGCATGGGATGGTAGCCAAGATATAAAAGCTACTCCTCATTTACACAATAGTCTACCCATCCTAAATGCTCTATATGCAAATGCAAAGTGGCTGCTTGAGGTTCATCTCATCATTTATATTTTTACGGCATTGGTGAGATACATTATATGAGAATACATTTTCAAATACACCAAGAGCCATTTCCTTGGATACATGATATGTAATTGACTCCAAAAGAGTGAGTCAATGGGCATATAGAATACCATCCAAGTAGTCCAGGCTTCAAGAATGCTTCCAATCTTTTCTTTATAATGATCCCAATCATCTAATTTCTCCACATCAAGTTGCCAAGCTTTGAACTTCATTTCCACTTGCTTTTCTTTATGTCCATTGATTATAATCTTCCAAGTCAAAACTTCATGATCATATCCTACAAAACGTTGGAACAACCATATAATTCCACAAAACATGAAAAGCATATATATACATATATATATATATATATATATATATATATATATATATATATATATATATATATATATATATATATATGAGTTAAAATCCTTCCTCCATATGAGAACAATGGGATGAAAGAAAAATAATGAATGAGAGCTAGCAATTACTTTCATTACATCATAAAATATACATTTTCCCAATGCACAATCCGTACTACCATAATGCATCACATCCAAAGAGGCACTTCCCAAGGCCATATAATCTTAACACAAGGCTTGGTAGGCACACCAAAATTACACTTATGGGACTCCTTCCAACCATAAGTTAAGCAAACTTCATCAGAAAATAATGTTGGGTTACATTGATACAATGGTGCAACATACTCATAGAAGGATACAAATGTTTTAGCATAAGTCTCAATCAAGACCATAACATCATCACGAACATAAGTGTGACTGCATTTACATGGATAGCATGAATATATGTGGAAGATACATCATGTGTACATATCAAAATATTAGAATCATTCATCTCATTCTCATCATACTCATCACATTTAGGATTTACATCATCATCAACATCAAAAATAGGTGGAGAAGATGGATCAAAAATAAAAGAATCATAAGGATCATTTTTAACATCATCAAAAATATGAGGTTCTATCATATTGTCATTATTCATATCAACATGATCTTATTATCCAATGGTGAGGCAACATTATGAATTACATGCGTAGCAAATTCTTGATCAATCAAACCATCATCACAAGAAGTATCATTCATACATGGTTTACGAGGAAAAGATGCAAAGATATCATCATAAGAAGCAATCACCATGCACAAGACCAAGAGATTCATCTTCAAGTCATGGTGGAGCATAATCAACATGAATAATTTCTTCATTTGCATTTTTCATAGATCCATTTTCATCATTAAGACGTGGAGATGGCGATGTCATAGATTCATCAATTTGTTCATTTTTTAATGCATGTGTGCCATGATCAATGAGAGAGGTGCCATCACAAAGGGCATTATGTGGATCATGACATGGTAAGGTTGCTTTTGCATAATCCAAACATGCATGCATAAATTCACCAACTTTTTTCAACATGGTTTGCAACATATGAGGAAGAGCACAAGTGGGATGAAAAGAAGGAGCATCCCAAGTTTTACGAAGATCCAAAACTTTAGTGTCAAAATTGGTAAGTTTATCATGCAATTTTTGATAAGCATGTGCATCTATTGGTGGACATTAAAAAAATATTCATTGTGATAAGGAACAAATTCCTTCTCCAAATCCCCAAAATAGGAATGGGTACACCAATCGGAATTACGGCAAGTAAAAGATTCATAGACATCAAACCAAGCCATATAATTAGATCCCAACTTTCACTTCACCCAATAGCATGCAATCATTCTATTTGGAGATGCAAAACCTCCCAATTGATAATAAGGCAAGGGAAAATAATAGAAAATATTCGTCATTAAGAGTATCCTCATGGGTATTAGTGAATATGGCAAACAAAACTTACTCAAAACATGGAGAAAAGATATAACAAAGGGTTTCAAAAAAAAATGGAAAAAATGCAACATCATCCCACTAATTTGCATGTTGGAGAGATATTTGGTTAGGATATTTGCGGGTTGACCCCCCCTAAAGATATAATATTCCTCTCTCACTAGCAATCATTAGTAGGTAGACAATAGCAATCGAGCAATGATTGGGGAATGATGATAGAGGCCATAGTCATTATTGAAATTTTACTTCATATATTGAGCACATACACACTATGTACACTGTTGTGGATACCGCTTATGTATGTCCATGTGGTCATTGATATAGCAATAACAATTTTTGCATAAAGCCTTTTACATTTGATAAAGAGGGTCATGGTGAGCTTTTCTTAAGTGAGAGACACCTAGATGTCGGGTATCTTTGGTGATCCAGATGGAAGACTTACCTAGCCTTGCCATAAGAGTTGTATGCTAGTTGTTCATAGGTGCTCAATAAGCCTAGTTGGCTTCTTTTCGATAACTAATAATTATATGCAGTGGAGTTAGTGATTCACTATGCAGGTTAACATGTCAATACTGAGATTTTGATAGTGATCATTTGCTCATTTTGTAGAGGATACTCTGGTAAAAATTTCCCAAATTTTTTGGCTTTCTCAACTATACAGAGGTGGATTTACTCCTTGATACACTTATTGGTGTGAGTACATTTATTCTCACATAATCCTTTTGGTTGGTCATCATTGTTCATTAATTCATGATTATGGGGAAGACTATGCTGAATTTTTCCCCAAAATCTGACATGGTCATTCTTTCTTGAGGTTTAGTGGTGTTTGGACTCTTCTAGCTCCATTATCATTCTATTTAGTTCTCTATCATCATTGCATCAAAGGTCTCAGGCACATCTAGTGGATCATGGTCTAGTGCTAGTGTTCTGAGGAGGATTGTCACTCTAGCACAATGGTGAGTACCAACGTGAGGAGATACACCTCATAAATGTCAATCCGTGGAGACGTGAGGACCGGTATGAAGACCAAGAGCAAGTGAAGTGCACAAGTGCGTGAGTGAAAGCACACAAGCATGCACACACATACACACACACGCGCACAAGGTAAGAGCAAAGAGTGGAACAATGGAAAGCTTCGATTACCAAAGAGCTCTCTTACCAAGCTGAAATCTACAACAAGCTAACCTCTAAAATGAGCTCTCCAGCCCTTTTTATAGTTTTTGAGTGGTTTTGGCCCTGTCCAGACCTAGTGTCCGGCCTAGTTAAAAAATAGGTTCCAGGGCTTATTTGGGGGCTCAAACGGAGTCTAAAAATTATGAAAATTGGTAGGATGGTAGTTCTAATACTCCTCAAGCTCGAGGACTCCTCGGCTTGAACAAAATGGAGTTACAAAAATGGAAAATGGTATTTACAATGGTTTTTAGTGATAAAAATCACTATTTTTGTAGGGATTTCTTCTGAAAATTTGACAGGTGCTTCTTCGAGCTCCCTACTTGCTCCTTCTTCTTGTGTGTCTACTTCCTTGATGCACTTCCATTCTTTGTCCTTGATCTTGAGCTTCAACACTCCCCCCCCTCTTGAGTCTGTCGTCCCTGACAGACCCTTGTTGTAGTGGTCGTTCCATGTAGTACGTTGAGAGGTAGCATCCTTTGCGTCCAGCTGGGGTGATCCCTCTTCCCAATGTATCCTGGTCGTTTGTCTGGTTCTTCACTTTGCCACTGTTATCTCTTGCAGTTTGTAGTCGCTTTGTACGTACTTCTGCCTTGTATTCCATCTGGATGGTGCATTTGTGAGTTTTCCAAAACTGCTAGCTGCTCGAAGGAGGTGGTCAATGTTGATTGTGAGCAACTCTCGGTGGTGGATGGCTTCCTTGCTCTTGTTGTTGTCATCTTGATGTCGTCTGGTTCTTCCCAAGATGGCTTTTCATAGTTTTCATGCCAAGTACTTATAACCCATAATGAATGGTGGGTGTAGCTCAGTGATGAGTAGCACCTCCTTTAATGTCAATCCGGGAAGACGTGAGGATGGTATGAAGACCTCGAGCAAGTGGCGGCACAAGTGCATGAGTGAGAAGCACACAAGCATGCACACACATACACACACACGCGCACACACGGCAAGACAAAGAGAGAGAATCAATGGAGTTCTTTAGATTACTTTCAATAGCTCTCACAAGTTCGTTTCAATTACAATCTAACCTCAAAAATGAGCTCTCTAGCTCTTTTTATAGTTTTTGACTAGCTTTGGCCCTGTCCAGACCTAGTGTCCGGCCTAGTTAAAAATTAGGTTCCAGGGCTTATTTGAGGGCTCAAACGAAGTCTAAAAATTATGAAATTTAGTACGATAGTACTTCTAATACTCCTCAAGCTCGAGGACTCCTCGGCTTGCACAAAATGGAGTCTATTCTACCAAAAACGGGATTTACAATGTTTGTGTAGTGATTAAAATCACTTGAGTTGTACATAACCCATGGGAAAAAATGATCTGGCCTTGTTGCCGTATTGTGCATGATTCCTCTGTTGCTTTGTGTGCCAACACTCCCCCCTTCCTAGCGTCTGTCGCCCCTGACAGACCTTTGTTCTCGCGGGTGGTCGATGTAATATTGGATGACATTGGTGGCCAGTTCATGTTCTCCTATCCTTAAGCCTCTTGCTAGATCGGCTTCCAATGCCTCCCAATTTATTGCACCGGGGGTCTCTGGTTGCGGGGTGGTGTAGTACTCTGAATACATTGCTTGTTCACAAGCAAACAGTTGAAGCAGATGTGTCGGCTTTGGTGCGAAAATCTCCGAGTGATACTCCCAGAAACCTGATCTGAACATTTCTTCGAAGGTCTGTTTGTAGCAGGCGGGGAGGTATTTGATGCGCGCATGCCAAGCGTAAGCCACACGGATACTGGGGGTGGTGCTCATGTCATACACCAAGTCGTAATTTCCATTGCTAAACCCCGGAAGACGTACCTGTGGTGCTGCTGCATTTCTAAAGGTCTTCAGCACTACTTGCATCATATCTAAGATTTTAAGCATCATTTGCGCTGCTACATCTGGCATGGGCTTCAAGCGCGGCATCAAGTGGCGAATGGTTCCCATCATATATGCTACCGATGGTGGTCCTTGTGGTGGCGCGATGTACGGGTAGTTCAGCCATTCCTTGCATTGCGCATTGTTCTGTACCTTGATATTAAATGCCTTCCACGACCTGCGGCGGGGGACTGGACCGTAGCATGGGTTGTACAGGAGGTGCAACGGCGCGTTGTTCCATGTGTGTAGCATTTCCGGATAGGTCTCTAAAAGTTTCTGCCGCCATGTTGGTTGACGAATCTTGCCTTTTCGCACCTCTGGAGGAAGGTCTTCGGGTTGAAATTGGGTCGCAAAAGTAGGAATCTGACCCGTGACTCTTTGTATTTCTGCATTATAATCAGCCAAGATAATATAATACGGCCTGTATTGGAGTTCCGATGAAAGAATCAGGCGTCTCGATGACAAGTTCTTGAAGTAAGCTGATTGTAACACAGTCTCCTCTATGACCCTCATGGCCTGATTTTGCACTACGGTGCGCTCTTCATGCGAAGTCCCTATTTCCTCTACTTGTCGTAACCATGGCGGCCGTGGTGCCTCGAACGTGTCCTGCGCTTCTTCTGTTTGTTGGCCTCCTGGGAATGGTTGCGGATCATATTCTTCATCAAACGTTTGTTCCACAGGAATTTGCACAACTTCTTCGTCCGTGGGAGCCTCCGGAGGGGACGATGGTCTCTCATATTGTAGTAGGCGTGTTTGCAATTCAGTTACCTGTTCCTGGAGATCTTTTATGGCCTCTGCGTTGAGAAGCGAAGCCGCAGAGGGGGTGGTTGGAGGGGCAGCTGTTGGTCCTTGTTGGTGTTCCTGCTTCAGTTGTCCTAGCTCCTCCGATAGCTTATCATGTGCTTCGAGCAGCATGGCATAATCTTCCAATATAATCTTGATATTATCGGGGGTCACTGCTTGAAACTTGGATGGGCTGATGGGTGCCCCCGGTGTGCTCTCAATAGCTGCCTCCAGGTTCTCTTGATTTTGTATTTGCAGACGTCTGTTCTCTTCCTGAGCAGCCGCAAGATGACGTTTAAGTAGCGCCATATTTCGCTGAAGTTTTGAGTTGCATTCCAGCTGTGTCCGTAGGTGACCTTCTACCATCTGCACTGCTTCCTGATCTACGTTCTGTAGCTGTACCTCCAATCTATTATGGGCTTCTTGGAGGGTTTGGAACTGTGTGTGGAGGCGAGCGTTCTCCTCTTCTAGTGCCGCAAAGCTGTGCTGTAGGGTCTCTGAGTGCTCGTGCAGGCGTTCGTTTTGTTGCTGAAGCTGAATGTAATCTGTTCTTAAATTTGATATACAAGCCATCATGGTGTCCAATGCATTACCTATAGATGAGTGGGGGGTGTTTACCGTGGAAGATGCATGGGAAGGGAATTGGGGAAGGGAGACAGTGAATGATGTGTCTACGAAAGTTGTGTGTGTGGGTGAAATTGGTGGAGGGGGAATGGGAGGAGGTGAACCCGTGGGTGGAGGTGCCGTGGGTGGTGAAATGTCCATACCTTCAGGAGTGGGTGTTAGTGTGGGGCCTGCCATATACATTGGTAAGGTAGGTGGTGTGTGTGTGGAAGTGGTGAATAGATGTGAAGTGGGGTGGGGAGCTGAAAAGACAGGGAATGGTTGAGAGCCTGGTTGAAAAGCCCTAGCAAAGAGGTCATGGAGGGATTGTAGGAATGGAGAGAGGGATGTCGGGGGTTGAGGTCGTAAATTTGAGGAGGGCTGAAAGGGTTGCGTGGTAGCAGGGAAGCCCATGAATGTGGATCTAGGGTCAGGATGACCCGTGGCTGAGGGCGTTGGGGATGGTTGCCCTAGGGCAGGCTCTAGGAGGGGTTCAGCGGATTGTGTAGTGTTGGGGTTTGCTTCGAAGATTGGATTATCAGTGGTAGAGAATAGGGTGGCACTGGAGATGGGAGTACGGAAGATGAAGGGTGGGTCAGTGGGTTGAGTGGTCGATGGGGTTTCCACTGTCTCTGTTCTAGGAGGTGATGGTGGGGGAGTAGGTGGTAGTGGTTCGGTGGACTCCTCATGGGTGGCGGGGTGCTGTTGACTAGCTGTTTGGGAGGTTGGTGTAGTAGTTGGTTATTCTGCAACTGTAACGGGAATTTGGATATTTTTACCTGAGCGAGGTCGTGTCTGGAACCTTCGTGGGTCATATTGAACTGAAGGCCTCTGAATGGCAGTGCGCACAGCTTCTACAACTCCATATGTTTCTGCCATCAATAAGAGACCTTCCCTGTACTCTGAGTCAACTCCCGCTTCTTCCAACAACTGAGTCATAAGTACTCTGCTGCTCTGTTCAGTGAGTAACTGCTGCGATCGCACTCTTTCCATAATCTGATACAGCCTTCGGAGTTCTACTGTATATGCTGGGGCTTCAGTGGTCTCTTCTTCATACGCCTCTTCTTCTTCCGGGTGTCCGTGTTATTGACTTTGCTGAGCGTCACTCCAATGGACATGTCTACCGTCTGTAGACTTTCTTCTTCTTCGTGAGGATGTGCCCTGCTCCTCTGCCTCTGAATAAAACTCCACATCAGAGAATTGTGTGCTTTGTAGGAATGCTTCGAAATCCTGGGGGTCCAGTCCTTCAGCCTCTCCAGTGGCAGCAAATTCGAATTCAGGTGTAACAGGAGGAGCCGATGGGGTAGGTTGTGTCGTAGTGTCAGATTCCGACCTGGGTATCCTAATGGTAAAGGGAGGTACAGTGCCCTCTCTTAGTGGTGATGCCTCAGGAGTAGCCAGGACTTCCCTTGTCTGGACACAAGGGATCGCGCCCCTCATGCGTTTGGACTGATGTGTAGATGTCTTGAGCCTTTTAAACATTTGTAATTGTGCCCAAGTTAAGGCACGTTCAATGGGGACATCATAGGCTAGGCATCGGTAAATAATGCGTGTGATCGCACAGCATCCGTTCACCACTAATTTCCTAGAAGCCCGTTTGTTTGCTTCATACAACTGATCTATAATCCACACTAGTAGCTTAATAGGTAACGCACCTGCTTCCGCCAAGTAGAGAGCAAACCAGATCTTCTTGTGTGGTTGCGTGAATCGGTCTTGGCCGGGGAAGGCGAAATGTTGCATGCACATGCGGAGAGGGATGGACACATTTGGGGTGAGTGCTGCCATGTCTTTCAGCTTCACTAGTTTCCTGTCCTTCATGTTGGTGGGAACGAGAGCATCCTTTTCTGTGGGCACATGCGTGCCATGCATATTTAAAGCGTCGCTTACCAACTCCACAGTAAGTTCAAACCTCTTCAACTCGTTGTTGCCCAGCAATGAGGGGAGAACAAATGATCCGGGTTGGTCCTTATCTTCATTAGCTTGTAATGTGGAGACCAAATAGTAACATCGGAGGAGATCGGGTTTAGGTAGTGGGGCTTCAAAATATTCCGCCAACCCTGCTCGTTGCCATATGGTCTGGAGATCTTCGGTGTTCTGTAAAGTCTCGAACTCTTTGGAGAAAAATTGGAATCTCACCCATGATCTGTCATACTCGCATTTAGACTCCCAGATATACTTGGCCTCTCCTAATGGACCGGGCATGCCATTGAACCAATGAGAATTGGCATGGACTCTTTCCGTGATCCCTGTAGGTGGGTCTGGCACCGGGATTTGCTGAAGGTGTTGCATCTCCACTGGTCGTTCAGTCGGGGGCACGTCCACAGGTAGGCTATCCACATCAATTCCTGCAGTAAGTATCCCTACTTGTGAGCCCGAACCTGTCGCTTCTGCCATTTTACTGCTTGCCTTCTGATTCTGTGAGAATATAGAAGCATGTGTTAACATCGTAATGGACAGAATAAATCCGTTGCTGTCCCCGTTACAACATTAACATGAGGCAGATGATGAGTTAGTGGTTAGTAAGTGCACGAAGACAGTGAGTGTAGTTAACGTTTGTGTATTCCTAAGAGACTAATGCCGTTAGTAAGTGGGGTGAATTTGCAAATCGGGGTCGGGGGGTTTATTACAGGTCTTAGACTGCCAAATGCAGTGGATGGGCTTTGCTTTCGGTTTCGTAGAGACTCTAGAGAGCTGTGTCGGTGTCGCTGTTTGGGAATGGGGCCTTTTAGGGACCCACTTATAAGTGATTACATGCATGCTCATGGGTCTGGGTGTGTTCCTAAGTGTTGAGCACGAGGGAATTCTGGTTGTACTCGTAGATGGGTGATGCTGCATAGGTTGTGGCCTTGGCGTAACTACTTGTGCCCTCAAGCAAGCCTTAGGCACCCAAATTTGTCGAGATTGTGGCTTGCCTTCATCGACTTCTTGGGCACCCAAATAGATTTTACTTTAGCAGAAGAATTTCTGAAAGACTTCTTATTAGCGTCGTGTTGTTGGTTACTAATAAGAGGCTTTGCCCGCGTAGTTGACGGTGGTGCACCCGGTCGTTCGCCTTTCCGCACCCACACCTGGTTTATTTCCTGGGACATTCTGCTGCGCAGGTATTTTTGATCTCGGACATAGGTAGTACTCTGCTTCTTCTGCTTGTGATCCGCCTTTGGTTGCTGCCTCCTTCTGGCCTTTGGAAAAGAAGGGAGATCCGTTGCATCCCTGAATCCTTTTTTGCAAATGTCATTCCTCTGCAACACAGGGTTTTGAACAAGAACAGCATGGTCATCTTCATGTGTACCCCTGGAAGGACCAGGAGTCTGTGCCTTTCCTAGTTCCTTGAGTGCTCCATTGTCTAATTCTACTGTAACTCGACTATGATTGACCCAAACCTGGAGAAGTCCACTTCTTAGGTTTAGATTGACTGCTCGGTCATAGATCCAATCCTGACCCAAGACGAGAGGTTCAGTGAGATCCTCATCTTGACACACTAGTACTTTAACGGTCATTGCCTCATCGTGAATGTAGAGGGGAAGTTCCACCTCGCCCATGCAAGGGGTTTCCACGCCTCCCAATCCTATGAGATATGCTTCCACAGGATTGACAGTTAACTGCAACTCTTGACAGTAAGACAATTTAACAGCGCTAGTGGCGGCACCTGAGTCAATCAAGGCTCTTACGGTCCTTGCACTCTGTCCTTGTCCTATATCTATGGTTATGAAAGGACGTCTATCAATTATTCTACTCGAGCTTGTTCCTGCAATTTCACACATGGCCATGGGATATCCTTGATCTGCATGGTCAACTGTTCTAGTCATATCTCGGCCTTGTCTGCGTAACTTCATCCTTCTGATACGTTCTAAAGCCTCTGCTTGAGCCTCTTCTCGAATGCGCTTTGCTTCCTCTCTGCGTTTCTTAGCAGTGTTGAGTCGGCTGAGCATTTCCTCCGTGAGGGGTTCCTGATACAACTTGACTCTGCAACCGCTAATATAGTTTGGGAGAACATCACCTTCTAGCGTGGCTAATTGTACTGCTCCACTCGTGGAGATCCTATTGATGATCATAGGTCCGTAGCCTCTCTTTTCTAGCTTCTTCGCGTGTTGTTTTAGTGTATAGACTAAGACTAGATCTCCTGCTTTCAAGCCTTTATCCTTCACATGGGCATCGAAATATGCCTTCTGTCTCTTCTTGGCTGCATATATTCCAGCAGCGGCTCTCAGTCTTGTTTCTCCTAATCGTTCAAGGTCAAAGATCCTAGAGGAGAGCTCATGACCCGTCCATTCGTGCTCTTGTGCTACTCTCAATGTAGGGATTAGGAAGTCCAAGGGTAGCACAGCGTTTTGGCCGAATACCATCTGAAATGGGGTGGCTTGGAGTACCGTTTTGTAGGCAACTCGATATGCCCAAACAGCGTGGTGTAGCTGTTTGTCCCAGTCAGAGCGTTTAGTGTTCACTAATTTTGTCAGTACATTGCATAAGATCTTATTAGTGCTCTCAGCTTGTCCATTAGCTTGAGGGTGATAGGGGGCAGACTTCTTGTGTATTACCAAGAATTCTTGGAGTAAATTTTCAATCACTTCATTTAAGAAATGAGTGCCTCTATCACTTACAAGCTCTATAGGTAGCCCGTATCTTGTGAATACATTCTCAAACAAGAATTTAGCAGTTGTTTGAGCATCGTTCTTTGTTGTAGCCTTTACCTCTACCCACTTGGTGAGATAATTTGTTGCAACAATGATGTATTCCGCATGAGAACCTTTGGCTGGGGGATTAATAGGACCTACGAAGTCTATTCCCCACTTAGAGAATGCACGTCCGCCCATCATAGGTTTCAGTGGCATCTCATCTTTGCGTATGGGGTATTGAGTCCTCTGACAGACATCACACCGTTTCACATAGGTATGTGCATCCATGTGAAGGGTAGGCCACCAGAAGCCCGCAAATAGGATTGCCTTGATCACCCGATCCGGTCCAAAGTGTCCTCCTGCTACACCTTGGTGAGCAGTTTCTAAGATCTTAAGATACTCACTCTCATGGACACACAGTCTCAGGTAACCATCCTTACCGCGTTTGTATAGATTATCACCAATGAGTGAGTAATCCAAGGCTTCTTGTTCTAAACTCCTTTTCCTAGCCAGAGTCATGTCTGGAGGGAATGTGTTTGTCCTCAGGAATGATACTAGTGGTTCGCTCCAATCTGGCACAATGGATACTTGATAAAGAGTGGCGTGTTCCACTGGTGGTTTAGTGCAACAGATTGGGCATTCCTTGCACAACTTTTGGACATCCGCTTCCATAGTTGGCCAATGCACTCCGAATCTCTTTAGAGTCTGCAACGTTCGTTGCTTTGAATGGTGTTGCTCTAACGCACCTACATGTGCTAATTGCAACCATTTAGCATACTCATCCTCTTCTACGCAACAAGCCAATATCCCTTGATATGTGTGCTTGTACATGCTTCCTGCCATGATGTGGTATTTTTGGGCTTTTACAACCTCTCTATTCCGTGTGTTTACCACAGGATGGTTAGGCCCGTATGTCAATACTGGTACCAATGGCTTAGCCCACTGCGGTACAACTTCCAAATTAAACAAGTAAGCATCAGGAAGGTCATCTGATACTCCTTGTGGGGCTTCTCCCGATGTGAGCCTAGAGAGATGATCAGCTCTCAAATGAGTCCTACCTTTCCTTACCACTACTTCAAAATCATATTCCATTAACAAGAGAAACCATCTCACTAATCTTCCTGTATTGCATGGCTTATTTACGAGATATAGTAATGCCTGATGGTCAGTAAAAAATTTAAACTTATTTGCAAGCAAATAGTGTCTAAATTTTTTAACTGCATATACCATGCCTAATCCTTCTCGTTCAGTAGTGGTATAATTTCGTTCAGCCGCATTCAATTGTCTACTGGCATAGGCAATTGGAAGATCCATATTACCTTCACCAGTAGGTTGTGCAAGTACACATCCAATAGCATAATTGGATGCATCCACGTGAACATGGAATGACTTATTCCAATCTGGTGTGGTCAAGATTGGTGCTGAACACAATCTTCGTTTAAGCTCCTGGAAGGAATTCTCACATTCATCCGTCCACTCAAAGTTTGTCAGAAGTCCGTACATGGGCTTTGCAATGACAGCATACATGTGTATAAATCGTCGATAATAACCACAATGCCCCATGAAAGCTTGTACTTCCTTGACATTCTTGGGCCTAGGTAGCTCTGCTATGGCTCGCACTTTCTCTTCGTCAGTAGATATGCCATTCTTTGACACTATGTGTCCGAGAATCTTGCCTTGCCTGACCATAAAAACGCACTTTTCTGGGTTCAAGCAGACTTGATATTCTCTACATTTGTCAAAGATTTGTCTGAGTTCAGGGATATGGGTTTGTCTAACATTGGAATGAGCACAGAGATCATCAACATAGACTTCTAAACTCTTCCTCAGGAACTCCTTAAACACATGGCACATCAGCCTCTCGAAGGTAGCTGGTGCATTGGTAAGCCCAAATGGCATTACTCTAAAAGCAAAAATGCCCCATTCTGTGGCAAAGGCTGTCTTATGCTGATCCTCTGGAGCTATGGCTACTTGATTGTAGCCCAAAAATCCATCAAGGAAGCTGTACACTTCCTTGCCTGCCACTCTTTCTAAGAGATGTTCTGTGATGGGAAGCGGATAGTTATCTCGAATCGTGGCGGCATTAACCTTTTTCAAGTTAATGCACACACGCAACTTGCCATTCTTCTTGGGCACCACAACGATGGGGGATACCCACTCAGTATGCTCAATTTCATAAATAAATCCAGCTTCAACCAATCTATCTATCTCTTCTTTGATCTTAGCAGCGTAATTATCGTTATAAGTATAGGGCTTTTGCTTAGAGGGTTTGGCATCTGACGTCATGGGGATGGTGTGTGAGCATATGTCCGGGTCAACCCCTTTCAAATCCTTGTAACTCCAAGCGAATACATCTCTGTATTCTCTTAGCAAGGCAATCAATTCGTGCTCTTCTTCTTCTGTCAGGTCATGGCCTATATACGTGCATCTCTCCTCTCCTTCTTCTATAGCCACTACTATTTTCTTGGTGGTTTCTTTGTTATCATAGGCCTCTCCTGATTGTGCCTCCCGTTTAGGCATTCTTATCATGACTCTCCTGTCATCTATCTCATACTTCTTAAAATTTTCGGGGACCTCAAACAAAGATTCCTCCTCTTCTGGTGAGGCTTCTCTCTTCTTTCGTTTCTTCCCTTCTTCCTTCGGGCTCACATGTGTTGCTAATCTTACGTCATTTGTCAGCTCTCCATGCCTCTGGGTTTGAAATTCTACCTCATGGAAGTATTCTTCATCTGATGCAAATGGTGGGTCCATAATGATTGACTCTAGATCGGAGTCACTTGCATCCTCAAATGCATCAGGGCTAGGTTCGCATTCTTCTAGAACTGCCTCTCCCATGATTGGCTCTATGGAGAAGACTGAAATATCATAGCCATCCTCATCACAGTGAGGTGTCCATTGTTCTTCATTGATGGCTACGTCCATTGTTGCTAAGATTTCTGCCCAACCATGGGGTTCAAATTCCTCGTCAGGAAAGACTACAGGTGCATAGGCTGGGTCTTGAATTGATCTATGGGTTTCTTTCGCACCTACCTCTCTGGCTTTCTCTCTCTTCTCTTCTTCTACTGCTACCTTGCACATCCATAAGTGAGTGTCTTCATGCATCCATGAGGATCCAGACCCTATGGAATGCACCGATTCTGTGTCATCTTTGGCTCTATGGATGGGATTCCATTGGATAGGAGGGACATCTCTGTGAGAAAAATCCTTGAGATTGACTTTTGTTGTAACACCCAAGTGTTGAAGATACAAAGAATTGGTTCCCCAATCCTGTACCACTTGCAACTGTCGCATGAATGGTCTTCCCAAAATCATCTCATAGGCATGATTTTTACTAAAGTCACATATAGCAAAACTATGCTCAAACTCAACACCACAAGTGGTGAGAGTTATTCCTTCTAGCAATCCTAAGGGTTTCTCAATATGACCATCGGCCATCTGCAATTTCATCCTCGTTGGTCTGAGCGCAGGCTTGCCCCAACGTTTCCATAAGGAGGTGGTGGCAATTGCAACTCCTGCACCTGAGTCCAAAATTGCCTTCGTGGTGTATTCCTGGTAGGTGATGGGAAGATAGGTGTTCCCTTCTTCACCTTCACACATATCTCCTATCTTATCCAAGGGAATTTCTGGCACTGTCCTATGGGATCCTACCTGGGAACGAGATTTTGCTATCTCTGGTACTTGTTTGGCTACATGTTTCCATAATTCAGGTCTAACCTTGAGTAGCTCTTCTAACTTGAGATTACACTGCACGTTAGTGTTCTTCACTACCTCTGTGTTCCTAGGTATGACTGAGTCGTCGTTCCTTACCATGACTGTGGGTGCTCTCATACATGTGGACTTTGCTTCCCATGGACCTGTGAAGTGGGGTAGCTCCTGTATGGAATTAGACTCGAAGTCCCATCTCTCATGAGACTGAGTACTCTCCTGTTCCCCGTAAATGGATGGGATGTCTTGTGGGAATTGGTCGTGTGCATCATCCACCAGTTCAAAGGGAGGGTCGACTTCACTTTCGTTATCCCATTTGTCTTCTTGAATCTCTCGTAGGAAGTCTGGTGCAAACCGATTCATAGAAGAGGAAGTGTCTGGCTCAGTAGAATTAGGCGCATAAGCAACCTGGGAAGGAGGGCTTATTCTTCCGTTGGCTCTCTCCTTGCTCTCATAAATGGCTGGAGCACAAGCTTCTTGGGGAGGATTGCGTATTCTATTACTCTTTCGAGCAGGCTCATATGCTCCCTGAGAAGGAATGTAGGCAGACTGTGGAGGTACGTGAGCTTCCGAGGGAGGCTCATCTGCCTTTTGGGGGGGAAGATAAGCTTCTTGAGGAGGCACATGGGCTTCTTGAAGAGGCTGGCTTATCCGTTCTCTTGCCCTTTCCCTTCTTTGAGGGGTAGGTTCCTTTTCTGACTGTGCAATGAGCCTCTCTATTCCTTCTAAGGAGGGGAAGTTGTCTGGTTTAGTGGAATTGGCCGCATAAACTTCCGATGGGTAATGGTTTATGTTTTTGCTTGATTTCTCTCTCTCTTGATTTTTTTCGTCCTTGGCAGATCTTGCAATTATTCTCTCTAATTTCTCTAGGAATCCATCCAAATGTAATTGCGTTTTGGCTGAGCCCGAGTAATTGAAAAGGCGACTGGCTTCAAACATAGTCTGAGCTAGTGCGACCATTTTCGTGCACAGTTTGGTTCTTTCTATCTCTAGGTCAGCTCTAGGATAGCACTTGTCATGATCCGTGACGTTTGGCCCTTCTTGGATTCTGGCCTGATATGCCTTAAGCATCATGTCTATGTCTTCGGGAGTGGGATCAGCTAATACTGATCCTGTTTGGGGTGGTGGGTGGGTTACGTGGGGTGTCTTAGAGGGTGGAGGGATGGAGAGTGATGGGGATGGTAGCGGTGGGAATGTGTGAGAGTGCGGTTGAGATGTGATCTCTATGATTTTAGCCTTGGTTTCTCGTAGACTTTCCTCAAGTTCACTCATCTTCTTTGCCCATTGCCTTTTCATGCGTTCGCGACTATCTCTCCAAGCTCTTGTTCTCTTTTTATTTTGGCTCTCAGTATCGCTAGTGTCTGGGCTCTTTTCCTTGCCTACCCCTTGGTTTTGCTTCACTGCTTGAGCCCTCGTGACTACCTGTACGGGTGCAGTGGAAGTAACACTTCCGCTGGAATCTACCACTAACTCAATAACATTGATGGGCGTGATTTTTGGCATATTACTGGGGTTCTTTGGGCAATCTCGTAAGAGATGCTCTTTTCCACAATCTTGGCAGAAGCCTTGGATCGTCACTGACTGGGGTTGTGTAGGTGGAGGCAAGGGACAATCACGAATGAGGTGATCTCCTTGACATCTGTAGCACGGTCCTCTTGGGAATGGAGGTCTTACCTGCCTAGATTGAGGCCTAGGGTTGGGGTTTGCATACATGACGTTCGTGTAATCTGACTCCCAACTAGGTTCGTTTGTCTCTTCGCTATAATAGGACTCACCATGCTCAGGAGACTGCATGTAGTAGGCCTGGGGGCTATCAACATGTGTAGAATCAAAGCTATGGTCACTCGGGTCACTTTCAGAAAGCAAGGATGTTACAGGGACTATAGCTCTATTCAGGTTCTCTTCTGCAGCAGTATACTTTACCGGAATCACATTAGCTGGGGCTGGGGGTTGTTGTGCTAGCACAGGCTGAGGCCTTTGTTGGTTTTGATATTGAGGTTGGAAATTTTGTTGTGGCCTGCCATATGGTTGTGGAGGGTACTGGTTCTGGTATCTGCCTTGTTGGTAGGGCTGAGGGTAGGTTTTCCTAACCGCCTGCTTGTTGTATGGGCAATCTTGTGCGGTGTGGTTGGTGTATCTCCGTTCTATGGTGCAGTACTGGCTACTAGGGTTTACTTGGGGTTGAGCCATAATAGGGCAGACATTCGCCATGTGGTCACCACCGCATGTATAGCATCTTTTCACAGGGGCAAACCTTGGGATTTGTTTGCTAGTTACACCTAATTTCTGAGCTACTTTTTCGGCAAGTTCCTCAATTGATGTGGCTTGTGTGGAAGATTGACTAGATGCACTATCTGAATCTTTGTAAATTTTGGACAGCTCTAGCTCTTCTCCTAGGTTATCTTCAATGTCAATGCACATACGTACACACTCTTCTATAGTCCTAGGGTCTTTCAGATACACATAGGATCTCAATTTCGTACTCAGCAGTCCGTCAAGGAATAAGGCTACTTGTTTAGCAGATGTGGGTAGCTCCGAAATAGGGCACCTTTCAAGATATTGTCTAAATCTTCTTCCTGCAAGTCTCACAGTCTCTTGAGGGGTTTGCTTGAAGCTGTGAATCAGTGAGGAGGTGTTGTGTCTTATGCCACTCTTGGAGAACTCAATAATAAATGCTTCTAGGAGTTGGTCTATGCTCCTGAACTGGCGCTCATCCAATGGCTGAAACCATGTAAGTGCTGTGTTCCTAAGGGTTAGACCAAAGGCATTGTACTGCGTGAACAGATCTTCCACTTGTTCAGCTCTCAAGACTTGTTTGAACTCCGCCACATGATCATAGGGATCTCCTGTGCCGTCAAAGTAATTCTTCATGGACTTAACTAGCTGGGTGGGTCTCAAAGTTCTTGTGTGCTCTCTAGGCCTCGGCAGAGGGAATCCATCTACATTTCTTTGGTTCCTGTGGGCTCTAAGCATCTCAGGTTCTACCCTATTCGTCTCCGTTCTCGTTCTTTCTCTGCCCACTGGATTGGCAAAACTTACTTCTGGTCTATCTTTACTTCTGTCTCTTTGCATACCATGAGCCTGGGATGTTCCAGCTCCAGGGTGACCATAGGATACATTTGATCTTGGTTGGGGGAAAATGAATTCGCCCTTCCAAGTGTAAGCATGCCTATCATTTTCTGTCACCACAAAGATCCTCTCGGAAGTGTGGTCTAAGTAGGTCACTCTACCTGGGCTATCTGGATCCTTAAACTCATAGATCATGATTGTTCCTATATCAGTTGGGTGATCCGGTTTATACCTCCAAAAGGCTTCGTCCGTTTCTCGATTGAGAAGCAAATCTATGCACTTGTTATCTTGGGGGACCCACTCAGGCGTGATAATCCTAGTGAGAACTGATTTACCTCGAGGGGTTCTAGGTTCTACTCCCATATTTCCTTGTTCCAAGTCGCCTAAGTCCGCTTCTGAGATTACGTTTCCAAATTCATCTGTCCTATCTGGATGACTGGTGACTACGTATATGGTTCCTTCCTTGTCCAGGTATGCACCGTTTTCAAACTTGACAGCTGGGTGCTCTAGTCCTATGGATTGGTCAGGGTTTTTAATCTGGACCACGGATCTTCCTAGGCCGTCCTCATAGATGCTAGCACCTAATCGGTTGGTCCTAAGGTATTCCAACTGTGTTTTGTAAGGGCCTTCTACCCTGTACAAGTAAGGCACACCTGAACTTCCCGTAGGTCTGTCCATGCCTTGAGACATCTCTGACTCACTGGTATCAGAGCTAGGGTAATGAGAGTGGCGACTCAACTGCTGGGCCCAAGACCTTGCAGTGTGATTGACACTAGCCTCTGAAGACCTAAGGCTTTGTCTCTCTCTTACTAGGTGTCGTCCTGATCTAAGGTTCATATGCCTATCTAAGTAGCACAGTTCTTCGCCCAGAGTACAACCTCGTTGCTGGTTTCTTTATATCAGTCGCTTGGTTCTTTTTATGTTGATTATCGAGTTTATGGTCTTGTCTGAAATCACGTCGTCAGGAATATTTGAATGTTGTTTCGCACTTACAGTTGATCGTTCCACGTTAGGTTCTTTCCTTTATGTTGTCGACAGTACAGAGATTAAGTTTTTAGCTTGAACTTGAGTTTTTAGGTAGGCTTCAACTTGATAGTGGCCTATCGTCGCCCTGACTTACTCCTACTTCTAATCGTTCTTAGCCTAAGCTAGGAATTAACGAAGAGGAGTTGAGAATATTCCGACCTTTCTTGCCGAACCTTGCTCTTTAGTGCTCGAGAAGTTGATTCTCAAGCGTGCGCCACACCGTTGCTTGGATACTCTCAGTTGCTTCTCAATAGGCCTGCATAAATCCCAAGATTAGCTCCAAGTAGACCTTTCAATTGACAGACAATTTATTTCAGACACTTTTTTAATGACCCTTGTTCCCCCTTTTGCATTGCTAGAAATTTACTCTAGAGCTCCCTTGGTGTTCCTACCCCTCAGTGTGTCAACTTCCAAATATCCTATCTGAAAATCAACGCGTTATTCTTATAAAAAATAGTTGAGGGCGTGTAGTATATGTCACGAGCTTTCCGACAAGCCCTAGAGCTCAGAAAATGGATTTCGTATGAAAAAGTTATGACCGTTCAGGGTTTAGGGGGTTAACTAGACAAACAGAACCTTTCGGGGGTTTTAATGCATTTTCTAAGGCCTTCGTAAGTATATGAGTACATGAAAGTGCAAATATGCCCAAAATTTAGCCTAAATTTCCAAAAATTCACTCCTTAATTTTTTGTCGAAAATGCCTGTCTATCGCGATAGACGGTGTCTGTCGCGATAGACACAATCTATCGTGGGGGCTGTCTGTCGCGATAGACGGTGTCTGTCGCGATAGACAGTGTCTATCGTGGATTTCTGTCTATCGCGATAGACGGTGTCTGTCGCGATAGACAGTGTCTATCGTGGATTTCTGTCTGTCGCGATAGACGGTATCTGTCGCGGATTTCTGTCTGTCGCGATAGACGCTATCTGTCGTGGGTCTCTGTCTGTCGCGATAGACGGTGTCTGTCGCGATAGACGGTATCTGTCGCGGATTTCTGTCTGTCGCGATAGACGCTATCTGTCGCGATAGACGCTATCTGTCGTGGGTCTCTGTCTGTCGCGATAGACGGTGTCTGTCGCGATAGACGGTATCTGTCGCGGATTTCTGTCTGTCGCGATAGACGCTATCTATCGCGATAGACGCTATCTGTCGTGGGTCTCTGTCTGTCGCGATAGACGGTGTTTGTCGCTGATTTCTGTCTGTCGCGATAGACGGTGTCTGTCGCGATAGACGCTATCTGTCGTGAAATTCTGTCTGTCGCGATAGACGCTGTCTGTCGTGATAGACAGTGTCTGTCGCGATAGACGGTGTCTGTCGCGATAGACTGAAAAAATGCAAATTTTTGAAAAACTTCTAGTGATCTAGAGTGCCCTCAAGGTGTAGGTTACAGTGCTAATCATGCATTCACAAAATGTTAAGATTTTTTGTCTGTCGCGATAGACAGAGGTTGTTGTCCCGGGACCTATGCAGAGCCTGTCGTACCTGCGCACACTGCTGGGGATGATGGTACAGCAAAAGACCTGCAAAATAGCTCAAGAAACATGCAAAAAACAGCGCATGCAAATTCGCTCTCTCGCTCTCTCTCACAAGTGAAATGAGGGAAATGAGGTGAAGATGGGGATATAGTCAAAAACTGAAATTTTCGCGATGATGGAGATGGGGGTGAAAGATGGTGAGGATGATGATGATGATGATGATGGTGAAGAAAGTAAAAGAAAATCGATGAGAGTGAAGAAAATACCTACAACTCCAACGCATCAACTCTACGTCTTACCATCACACGCTCGTCCTCAAAGCTCGATCCCCGGCAACGGCGCCAAAATTTGGTGTAGCTCAGTGATGAGTAGCACCTCCTTTAATGTCAATCCGGGAAGACGTGAGGATGGTATGAAGACCTCGAGCAAGTGGCGGCACAAGTGCGTGAGTGAGAAGCACACAAGCATGCACACACATACACACACACGCGCACACACGGCAAGACAAAGAGAGAGAATCAATGGAGTTCTTTAGATTACTTTCAATAGCTCTCACAAGTTCGTTTCAATTACAATCTAACCTCAAAAATGAGCTCTCTAGCTCTTTTTATAGTTTTTGACTAGCTTTGGCCCTGTCCAGACCTAGTGTCCGGCCTAGTTAAAAATTAGGTTCCAGGGCTTATTTGAGGGCTCAAACGAAGTCTAAAAATTATGAAATTTGGTACGATAGTACTTCTAATACTCCTCAAGCTCGAGGACTCCTCGGCTTGCACAAAATGGAGTCTATTCTACCGAAAACGGGATTTACAATGTTTGTGTAGTGATTAAAATCACTTGAGTTGTACATAACCCATGGGAAAAAATGATCTGGCCTTGTTGCCGTATTGTGCATGATTCCTCTGTTGCTTTGTGTGCCAACAGTGGGTAAGTGCATTAGTGCATGGGTTGAACAAAATATGTGCCTTGTGCATGGCCTTGTAATGTGGCCCTACATATGCGTACTTGGAAAATGCATGGCAAGAAGTATGGTGCAAGAGATTGGGTCTTGAGCTAAGTGCTCAAGGGTATGCTGACGAAGAGGTTTCCTAATATATCATGGTTATAGTGTTGTTGAAGCATACACGTCTTACCATGGTGAAGGGTCCGTTGATCTTCATCTCTTCGTGTTGTAGTTCCATCATGGTGTTTGACCGTCAGCTTATCCTTTTTGTTGAGGGATGTCCTTGCTGGAAGTTCGCTGATGAGCATTTTCAAGCACATAGTCCTCTTCTATGCTCTTTTTTTTTTTTTTTTTTTTTTGCACACGATGGCATCAAACAAGAAGAAAGAGGTTAGTATCAATAAAATATTTTACATGTGACAATTTGTGTCTCATGTGCCTGGGATATTTCAATTGTGTCTATGCACGGCCGTGTAATGTGGCCCTATGTTGATGCATACTTTGGAAATGCATGACCTGAATGGTGCAAAAGACTGGTTTATGCCAAAGGCACATGGTTGCTGTTGGTCGAGGCTTTGATGTTACTTGCATGCTAGATGAATTCTTTGATTGGAGGTGTCGATTGGATCTCGAAATGATGTAATCCTCCGGGTTGGAATCCATTTTGGAATAGGGTTTGGTACTGTAGAGATCACCTCAGGCCACCTCATCTTTGGATGCTTTCCAAACTTTGGTATCCCGTGTGATTGGCCTTTTGGTTCCGTGGATGTTGTTGGTGCTTTTGGCTTCCAAACCCATATCCTTGATGATTGCCTGCTTATTTTTGCAGAAGGGTTGAGTTTATCTTCTTTGGGTCTTTGTGCATTGTTCTTACCCTTTCCTCTCCTTGGCGTCTTTGTTGAGACCTTTTGCATGGTGGGGAGCAAAAGCCATTGTGCATGTAAGAGCTTCTTAGGTACCCATATCTGTAATTGCCCTTGTTGAGCTATCGCTAATTTCTTAGGCACCCAGATTTTTCGGAGATCTTTCGGTTGAGATGGCTGGTCGCTTATTTCTGGTTTTCACATGGTTAGCTTGCCTGGGTGGAAACTGTGTAGGCAAGGTTGATGGTTGCACTCCCTTTCGTACCCAGATCTGCTTCATGCCCGGAGATATTTTTTCTTTGAATTCTCGTTGTTTGTTCGACGTAGTGGTCATCATGTATTGTTTCATTTGCCTTTGTGGTTGAGTGGTGATGGCCTTCGTCTTTATACAAGAGGATTCAACTTGCCTTTGAGTCCTTTCCTCTGTGACCGAGACCTTCTGGGTCATAGAGCTTTGGACACACTCAACATCTTGTGCATGAAGATTGGTCTTAGAGGAACTAAGAGTGTGTGTGGTGCCGTGATCTGTGAGCATGCAGTTCTCTAATTCTAATGTGATGCATTGTTCCTGTACCCAAACTTGAAGAATTTGACTTCTTAAGTTCAAGTTGACGGCATGGTCGTAAATCCAATCTTGACCCAAGACTAGTGGCTCTGTGAGGTCCTCATCATGACACACTAGCATTTTGACTTGCATTGGAACATCTTGAAGGTAGATGGGAAGTTCCACCTCTCCTAAACAAGGGGTTTCCACGCCTCCTAAACCTATGAGATAGGCTTCTATGGGCTTGATGTTCAATTGCAGATCGTGGCAGTATGAAAGTCTAACTGCACTAGTTGCTGCTCTTGAGTCAACCAATGCTCTCACCGTCCTTACACTCTTTCCTTGTCCTAGTTCTATGGTCACAAAGGGACGTCGGTCAATTATTCGAGAAGTAGTTAGGTCCGATTTTTGGCACATGTCCATGTGATATTCGGGAGCTTTTGTGTTGACATCTAGGCCTAGTCGCCGTAACTTATTTCTTCTGATGCGCTCTCTAGCCTCCGCTTGTGCTTCTTCTCTAACCCTTAACTCCTCTTCTTTTCGCTTCTTAGCAGTGTTGAGTCTCATGAGAATTTCCTCTGTAAGAGGTTCTTGATACAACTTGACTCGGCATCCACTAATATAGTTTGGTAGGATATCACCTTCTAAAGTAGCCAATTGAACTGCGCCGCTAGTGGAGAGTCTATTAATGATCATGGGTCCATATCCTCGTTTCTCCAATTTGCGGGCATGTTGCTTTAGCGTATAAACCAGCACCAGATCTCCTTCTTTCAACCCTTTGTCCTTCACATGGCATCAAAGTATGCCTTTTGCCTTTTCTTTGCAGCATAAATGCCTGCTGCTGCCCGTAGCCTCGTCTCACCTAAGCGTTCTAGATCAAAGATCCTGGAAGACAACTCATGTCCATTCCACTCATGCTCTTGTGCTACTTTCAAGGCTGGGATTAGGAAGTCCAATGGTAGCATGGCATTCTGTCCAAAGACCATCTGAAATGGGGTAGCATTGAGTACCGTTTTGTAGGCCACTCGGTATGCCCAAACAGCATGATGAAGTTGTTTGTCCCAATCAGAGCGTTTATTATTCACCAGTTTTGTTAATACGTTGCATAGGATCTTATTCATGCTCTCGGCCTGTCCGTTGGCTTGTGGGTGATAAGGGGCAGACTTCTTGTGTATCACCATGAATTCTTGAAGGAGATGTTCAATGACCTCATTCAAGAAGTGCGTACCTCTATCACTAACCAACTCTATTGGTAACCCATATCTAGTGAACACATTTTCGAATAAGAACTTAGCCGTCGTTTGAGCATCATTCTTTGTCGTGGCTTTTACTTCCACCCACTTTGTAAGGTAATCTGTGGCTACAATAATGTATTTTGCATGGGAGTTTCTAGCTTGGGGGTTAATAGGACCAACAAAGTCTATGCCCCACTTCGAGAATGCGCGCCCTCCCATGATTGGCCTTAAAGGCATCTCATCTTTTCTTATCGGATATTGGGCACGTTGCATAAGTATGTGCATCCATATGAAGAGTGGGCCACCAAAGTCCTGAGAATAAAATGGTCTTAATTACTCTGTCAGGCCCAAAGTGTCCACCTGCAGCACCGCTGTGTGCAGTTTCTAAGACTTTCAAATAGTCTGATTCATGAACGCACAGTCTTAGGTAACCATCCTTGCCTCTTCGATATAAGTTGTCTCCTACCAAGGCATAGTCTTGAGCCTCTTGCTCCATGCTCCGTCTTCTTGCAAGACTAGCCTGATTGGGTAATGTTCCCGATCTCATGAACTCAACCAATGGAGCACTCCAATCTGGGATTAATGACACATGATAAAGAGTGGCATGCTCCACTGGGGGTCTCTTCTGGCACACTGGACAATTTTGGATCCACTCCTGTATTTCTTTGTCCATGCTAGGCCAATACACTCCTAAACGTTTTAGATTCTGCAATGTTCGTTGTTTAGAGTAGTGATTTCCTAGCAGTCCCTCATGGGCTTGTTGCATCCAACTAGTATGTTCGTCGTCCTCAACACAACAAGCTAATACGCCCTCGGTATCTTGCTTGTACATACTTCCGGCCAATATTTGATACTTTTGTGATTTTACAATTTCTTCTTTGCTTGTTTTCACCTTTTTATTTGCAGGCCCAAAGGTTAGGACTGGTACCAACTTATTTGCCCATTTAGGAAAACTTCTAAATTGAACAGATAAGCATCGGGCAATTCATCAGACACTCCTTGCGGTGGCTCTCTTGAAGTGATGCGAGAAAGATGGTCTGCCCTAAGATGGGTTCTACCTTTCCTGACAACAACTTCAAAGTCGTATTCCATTAGTAAGAGGAACCATCTTACTAAGCGGCCTGTATTGCAAGGTTTATTGACCAAATATAGTAAAGCTTGATGATCAGTGAAAAACTTGAACTTATTGGCCAATAGATAGTGTCTAAACTTCTTCACAGCATATACCATACCTAAGCCTTCTCTCTCCGTTGTGGTATAATTTCGTTCAGCTGCATTTAATTGCCTACTAGCATATGCTATCGGCAAATCTAGGTTTCCTTCACCTGTGGGTTGTGCTAGCACACATCCTATTGCATGATTGGAGGCATCTACATGGACATGAAAGGGTTTGCTCCAATCCGGAGTAGTCAATATTGGTGCTGTGCACAAACCTCTTTTCAGCTCGTTGAAGGAATTCTCGCATTCCTCGTTCCACTCAAAATTTGTTAGCAACCCATAAAGAGGTTTAGCTATGATGGCATACATGTGGATAAACCTACGGTAATATCCACAATGGCCCATAAAGGCTTGTACCTCTTTAATATTCCTTGGCCTGGGCAACTCTGCTATTGCTCTTACTTTGTCCTCATCTGTTGAAATTCCATTCTTAGAAACAATGTGACCTAAGATTTTACCTTGTCGTACCATGAACACACACTTCTCTGGGTTCAGACACACTCGATAATCTCTACACTTGTTGAAGATTTGTCTGAGCTCAGGGATGTGGTAACTTCTTTCTTGGGAATGAGCGCATAAATCATCCACATATACTTCTAAGCTCTTTCACAAGAACTCTTTGAAGACATGACACATGAGCCTTTGGAATGTTGCAGGTGCATTGGTGAGCCCAAATGGCATCACACGAAATGCAAAGATTCCCCATTCTGTGGCAAAGGCTGTTTTGTGTTGATCTTCGGGGGCAATGGCTACTTGGTTGTAACCTGAAAATCCATCAAGGAAGCTATAAACTTCCTTGCCTGCAACACGCTCCAATAGATGTTCGGTGATTGGAAGTGGATAACTATCTCTGATCGTAGCGGCATTAACTTTTTTAAGGTTAATGCACACTCGCAATTTCCCATTCTTCTTGGGCACCACTACAATGGGGGACACCCATTCAGTGTGCTCAATCTCATAGATGAATCCAGCTTCAATCAGCCTGTCAATTTCCTCCTTTATTTTGGCTGCATAATTGTCATTATATGTGTAGGGCTTTTGTTTGGTGGGCTTGGCATCAGCGGTCATTGGAATCGTATGAGAGCAAATCTTTGGATCTACTCCTTTCAAGTCTCTATAGTGCCATGCGAACACGTCCCTATATTCCCTTAATAGAGCTACAAGCTCTGCTTCTTCTTTTGCACTTAGGTCGTCTCCTATGTACGTACATCGCTCTTCGTTCCCTTCAATGGTCACTACAACTTTCTTGGTCTTTTCTTTATTGTCATATGCTTCTCCTATAATGGCCTCTCTCTTAGGCATTCGTACCAAAATTTTTCGGTCTTCTACTTCATATTTCTTGAAATTTTCTGGTACTTCAAACAATGATTCTTTCTCTTCTTGTTTCACTGCTTTTCTTTTCTTTTTCTTTTGACCTCCTTCACTTCCTTCCTTTGAATTTATCGTTTTAATACTCGCGAGGGGTTCTTCTTCTTTTTGGGTTAACACTCCTATGTCTTCTAAATAGTGTTCCTCCGAGTCAAAGTAAGTATCCATCACAATGGATTCTAGATCATCGTCATTCTCTTCTTCTTCTATGAACTCATTAGGATCACACTCTTCCAACAGAGGTTGACACATGAACACTGAAATATCATAACCCTCCTCATCACAGTGAGGTGTCCATTGTTCTTCATTGACTGCTATGTCCATGGTAGCTAAGATTTCTGCCCAACCATGAGGTTCAAATTCCTCATCTGGAAATATCATCGGTGTATAGGCTGGGTCTTTTATTGGTCTATCTCCTGGGGGAGTTCCTTCTTCTCTCGCTTTTAGGCGCTTTTCCTCTTCCTCTGCGACCTTGCACATCCACAAGTGAGTATCTTCATGCAGCCATGATGGATCAGGTGAACTTCCAGAATGCACGGAGATAGAATCTTCTTTCACTTTGTGGATAGGATTCCACTGTAGGGGTGGTACATCTCTGAAGGTGTAGTCCTTCAAATTGACCTTGGTGGTGACCCCTAAGTGCTGTAAGTACAAGGAGTTGGTTCCCCAATCCTGTACTATTTGCAATTGTCGTAGGAAGGGTCTTCCTAGGATCATCTCGTAGACATTATTTTTTTCAAAGTCACATATAGCAAATGTATGTTCAAACTCTACACCACAAGTGGTTAGAGTTATCCCTTCAAGCAATCCTAGAGGTCTTTCAAAATGACCATCTGCCATTTGAAGTTTCATTGTCATTGGTCTTAATGTGGGTTTGCTCCATCGCTTCCACAAGGAGGTGGTCGCAATAGCAACACCAGCACCCGAATCTACAATTGCTTTGGTTGTGTAACCTTGATAGGTGATCGGAAGATAAGTGTTACCTTCTTCACATTCGCTCATGTCTCCTATCTTGTCGAGAGGTATCTCTGGAACTTTTTGCTTAGAGCCTACTTTTGGCATATTGGATTCAAGTTCTGGAACCTGATCCTTCACATGATTCCAGAGCTCAGGTTTTGCTTTGAGCAGCTCTTCCACAGTGAGATGACATTGAACCTTAGTGTTCTTCACAACATCAGTGTTTCTTGGAATCACTGAGTCTTCATTTCTTACCAATATTTTGGGAGCTCTGATCTGGATAGATTCAGATTCCCATGGGCATGTGTAATGAGGCAACTCTTGTAAAGAATTAGATTCAAAATCTAATCTTTCATCTTCTTGTTGCTCTGCTTGGTCTCCATAGATAGACGGAATGTCTTGGGGAAATTGATCATGAAGATCATCAATCTCAAGAATAGGAGGGGAATTACCCTTCTTCTTGGCCCATTTCTCTTCCTGTATTTCCCGCAAGAACTCTTGAGAGTACTGTTGAATTGAAGGAGGTATTCCAGCATCCGTGGAATTAGGAACATAAGCTCCCATTGGTGGTGAGCTTCCTCTTTCAATAGCTGGTTGAGCCTGTGGAGGTAAAGAAACTTGTGGTTTGTTTACCAACTGCTCTAATCTTTCTAGTAAGCCTTGGAAATGCAAATCCGGTTTGACAGAGTTTGTCTGATTGAACTTTTGACTAGTCTCAAGTATAGCTTGAGCTTGTTCTACCATTTTCATGCACATTTTCATCCGTTCAATCTCTAAATCTGCTCTAGGGTAACTCTTGTTTAGGTTTGCAGTTGTTGGCCCTTCTTGAAGACGAGCCTGGTAGGCCTTGAACATCATGTCCAAGCCTTCTGGGGTTGGATCTGTAAGAACAGACCCTGGTTGTGGGTTATTTACAATGGGTGGTGGGATGGAATGAGGTGGAGTGGATGGAGCTTCGGTATGTGAGGGGCTTTGAGATGCAATGTCTTCTATTTTTGTTTTGGTATCCCTTAGGCTTTCTTCTAGCTCGGATAGCTTTTTGTTCCACTTGCGATTAGCCTTCTCTCTGGTATCCTTCCATGTTCTTGGCTTCCTCTTACTAGGTTCTCCTGACTCACTTGACCCCGATTGCTCAGATGGTTTTGCTTGTTGTGCAGCCTGTGCCCTAGTAACTGCCTGTACAGGGGCCACATTACTGCTACTTGAACTTGAATCTACCACTAAGCCTACCACGTTGATGGGTGTGACCTTGGGTGCACTAGATGGATTCCTGGGACACTCTCTAGGAAGATGTTCCTTGCCGCACTCAGGACAAAATCCTTGTATTGTGATGTTTTGTCCTAGTCCCAGAGCTAGTTGGTGGGGACATTCACGAATGAAATGATCGCCCTGACATCTAAAGCATGGTCCTCTAGGGGCTTGTGGTCTTACTTGTCTCAATTGGGGCCTAGGATTTGGATTCGTATACATGACATTGGAGTATTCTGGCTCCCAATTTTGTTCCATAGGTGGTGTCTCATATTGATACTGAGAAGTCTCACTTTGCTCAGGGGACTCTATATAATAAGCATGTGGACTATCTTCATGGAAGTAGTTTGAACCATGAGCGTGAGAATCATTTTCTGAGACCAATGGGACTAGTGGCACCAATGCTCTATTAGAGTTCTCCTCCGCCATCGTATATTTAACTGGGATCACATTGGCAGGAGCTGGCGGTTGGTTTTCTAGGACAGGTTGTGGCCTATATGGTGCCTGATATTGCTGCTGGTATTGAGGTTGATATTGTTGTGGCCTATAATATGGCAGTTGGTACTGATTCTGATACCTACCCTGCTGGTAAGGTTGCTGATAATTTTGTCTAACAGCCTGCCTATTATAAGGACAATCTTGAGCCGTATGATTTGTGTACTTTCTCTCAATGGTGCAATATAGAGCATTAGGGTTTCCTTGGGGTTGAGTCGTCAACGGACAAACATTAGCCATGTGATCTCCTCCACATGTATAACATCGCTTCACTGAAGTGACCCTTGGCATTTGTCTATTTTGAACTCCTAGCTTTTTGGCCACTTGCTCAGCTATCTCATCTATCTCAGTGGAGTCTCTAGAGGTATGACTTGTAGAACTATCACAGTCCTTATAGAGTTTGGATAGTCCTAACTCCTCACCCAAGTTGTCTTCTATGTCAATGCATATCCGTATACACTCTTCTATGGATCTAGGCTCCTTCAAGTATACATATGACCTTAATTTTGTGCTCAATAGGCCATCTAAAAACAGTGCCACCTGTTTGGCTGATGTGGGTAATTCTGGTACAGGGCATCTTTCCAAGTACTGTCTAAACCTTCTTCCTGCAAGTCGCACTGTTTCTTGGGGTGTCTGCTTGAAGCTGTGGATCAAGGATGATGTGTTATGCCTGATACCACTTTTGGAAAATTCCACAATGAATTCTTCTAGCAGCTGACCTATCTCTCTATAGTTGCGACTATTTAGAGGTTGAAACCAAGCTAAGGCAGTACCCTTAAGAGTCAAACCAAATGCCTCGAACTGGGTGAATAAGTCTTCAACCTGTTCAGCTCTTAGCACTTGTTTGAACTCCGCCACATGATCATAAGGATCTCCAAATCCATCAAAGTAGTTCTTCATTGTCTTAACCACTTGAGAGGGTCTAAGGGTTCTTGAGTGCTCTCGTGGTCTAGGCAATGGGAAATCATGATCATCTCTTTGATGCCTATAAACTCTATGTCTCTCCCTTTCAGGTCTTTCCGTTCCATATACTGATCTGTCTCTGCCTACAGTGTCTGCAAAGCTTACCTCCGGTCTCTCTCTAGTTCTTTCCCTCTGGGTTTCATGAGCCTTGGATGATCCGGCTCCTTGGAGGCCCTGGGAAACATTAGATCTTGGTGGAGGGAAAATTGATTCACCTTGCCAAGTGTAAGCATGTCTGTCATGATCTGATACCAAGAATAATTTCTGAGATGTGTGATCTAGATAGACAGCTTTCCCTGGTGTCTCTGGGTCCTTGAATTCATAGATGGTGACTACTGGGCTGGGTTGATCTGGCCTAAATCTCCAAAAGGCTTCCTCCGTTTCTCTATTCACGAACAGTTCTATGCTTTTATTATCTTGAGGAATCCATTCCGGAGTGAGCACTCTGGTTAAGACTGACTTACCTCTAGGGGTCTTGGGTTCTCCTCCTAGGTCTCCTTGCTCTAGGTCTCCTATCTCATTCTCAGGAATGATATTTCCAAACTCATCTGTCCTATCTGGTAAGTTGGTAACCACATACATGGTTCCTTCCTTATCAATGTAAGCACCCTCTTCAAACTTGACCACTGGGTGTTCAAGTCCAAAGGGTTGGTCAAGATTCTTGAGTTGAACCACTGATCGTCTTAGACCATCCTCATAGATGCGAGCACCTAATTGGTTGGTCCTGATATACTCCAATTGGGTCTTATAGGGACCTTCTGGTGTCTGTAAATAGGTAGTGCCTGAGCTACGTGTGGGTCTTTCCATGCTAAAAGACATTTCCGAGTCACTGGTTTCTGAACTTCGTGTGTAAGGATAACCACTAAGCTGTTGAGCCCAAGACTTGGCTGTATGGTTGACACTAGCCTCAGATGACCTAATGCTTTGTCTATCCTTGCCTAAGTGTCTGCCAGATCTCAGGTTCATAAGCCTTGGCTTCTAGTCCCAAAGTTCTCTTATATTGCTCAAAATCCTTTGGAACACCTTGGTTTTCTAGTTTTCCTGAGGGTCAACTTCAAAATACCCTATCTAATAATCCTGGTATTATTTTTACTCCCCACGAGCTTTCCAACAAAACCAAAATCATAGCAAACAGATTTCGTATGAGAAAGTTATGCCAGTTCAGGGTTCTGGGGGTTAAAACAGGGAAACAGGATCTCTCAGGAAATGCTTCAAAACAGGCGATACACGATATTTGTAGGACACGATACTTGATACTTGAGGAACTCGATACACGATACTTGGTATGTATCGCGATACTTGAAGTAGGCGATACTCGATCTTCAACAAGTATCGTGAGCAAACTCCACGATACACGATCTTTGATAGGTATAGCGATCGCTGTATAACGATACACGATACTTGACTATCACGATACTCGGGCAAAACGATACTTAGCTCAAGACGATACACGATCAGTAACAAGTATCGAGATCGGCACGAAACGATACACGATACTTACCTTGTCACGATACACGATAGTTGAGAAATATCGCGATACTTGATGTCCACGATACTCGATCTTTGAACCAGACGATACACGATATTTCAAGGAAAACGATACGCGATCTCTGACCCAAACAATCTTTGGCCGAAACGATCTTTGGCCTGAAACGATACACGATCTTTCAACCTGAAATGATACGCGATCTCTGGTAAGTATGGCGATCTCTGAGAAGCGATACACGATACTTAAGCCAAACGATACACGATCGCTGGTGAATATCGCGATCTTTGATCAAAATGATCTCTGGCCGAAACGATCTCTAGCCGAAACGATACACGATACCTGGGAAATATCACGATACTCAACCACAGGAGATTCACGATACTTGTCAGGTATCGCAAAACCTCAACCGCGGGAGAAACACGATACTTGGGTTTTTTGGAGTCCAAATTCAAAAATTTTTGCAAATATGAGTACCTTGTGTCCTCCTTGTCACTCCTATGTGTCTGTAGATGCAAAATCTTCCTTCAAACCCACGATATTGCACTCACGATACTTGGCACAGGTTTCTTCATGTTTGGGGCTGTTCACTCAGATTTTCAGCTATGTTGGTGCTACTTCTTCAGCGCCTCTGTTCTGCACCCTCTCTAAGCTTCTTGCTCACAACCACAAGTAAAAGCAAGGTGAATGTACTCTAAAAAAATGGAAAAAAATGAGAAGATGAAGGCGGGTGGAGATGGTGATGATGATGAAGATGAAGAAGGAAAATTCAAAATTGAACTGAAAATGATGATTTTTTTTACCTTCCAACGTCGCTACTCTACGTCTTACCGTCACACGCTCGTCCTCGAAGCTCTCTCCCCGGCAACGGCGCCAAATTTGGTGTCACTCTAGCACAATGGTGAGTACCAACGTGAGGAGATACACCTCATAAATGTCAATCCGTGGAGACGTGAGGACCGGTATGAAGACCAAGAGCAAGTGAAGTGCACAAGTGCATGAGTGAAAGCACACAAGCATGCACACACATACACACACACGTGCACAAGGTAAGAGCAAAGAGTGGAACAATGGAAATCTTCGATTACCAAAGAGCTCTCTTACCAAGCTGAAATCTACAACAAGCTAACCTCTAAAATGAGCTCTCCAGCCCTTTTTATAGTTTTTGAGTGGTTTTGGCCCTGTCCAGACCTAGTGTCCGGCCTAGTTAAAAAATAGGTTCCAGGGCTTATTTGGGGGCTCAAACGGAGTCTAAAAATTATGAAAATTGGTAGGATGGTAGTTCTAATACTCCTCAAGCTCGAGGACTCCTCGGCTTGAACAAAATGGAGTTACAAAAATGGAAAATGGTATTTACAATGGTTTTTAGTGATAAAAATCACTATTTTTGTAGGGATTTCTTCTGAAAATTTGACAGGTGCTTCTTGGAGCTCCCTACTTGCTCCTTCTTTTTGTGTGTCCACTTCCTTGATGCACTTCCATTCTTTGTCCTTGATCTTGAGCTTCAACAAGGATCTATAACTTACAGGGCAAAAACCATTTTGAGATCTGAAAATTTGATGGCAAAAACTTTGCTTTATGGAAGAATCATATTAAAGATGTGCTGATTTAGAGGAGGTGATGGAAGCCAGTAAATGGAATCTCAAAGAATCTTGCTAACATGGATGAAGATGATTGAGATGAGGTGGATGAAATGGCTAGGTCTACCATTTGATTGCACCCTGTGGATAATGTTTACTTTATAGTATTGGACTGTGAAAGTGTAGGGGAGTTTTGGAAGAATTTATTCAATACATATGAAAAAGAAACGTCATCAAATAAAGTGTATCTTATGAGAAAGTTATATGACCTTTGCATGAAGGACATAGATAGTGTTGCTTATCATATAAATGAGCTTGATGCTATATTCTTCCAATTATAGGCTCAAAAAATGGACATTGATAATGAAATAAAAGCAATCTTGTTGTTATGCACCTTTCCATCATCATGGGATACATTTTGCATAGTTATTAGCAATAGTGCAGTGGGTGGTAAAGTGGTCTATGATGACATATGTAGATCACTCTTGAGTGAGGAGATTCATAGAAAATATATGGTTGGCACTCAAAGTGGAGATGTGTATAATGTTCGTGATTCTTGCCAAGGAAAGAATAAGCAATGTGGTAGGAGCAAGAACAAGGAAAAAAATGTTCAAGGGAATAAGAGTAGAATTAAATCAAGGAAGAGGGATATCAAATGCCATTCTTTTCATAAGCAAGGACACATGAAGAAAGACTATTATGCATTAAAGAATGTTAAAGGTAAAGGGTAGAATGTTGATGGGCATGTCAAACAGTTACTTGCACCATCTACTTAAACCCTGAAGAGTGAAGAAATCAATGCTATTTTTTATGATGTTGATGTGTTGACACTTGACAATATTGCAGCTATTGAGGCTCTTATGGCTGATTCTCTTTCACATACATGGTTCCTAGGTTCTAGTGCTTCTTTCCATGCAACACCACATAGAGAATCATTCTCTACTTATGCATCAAAGTCTATTGGTACTGTGAGACTTGGTGACTCTTACTAGTGTGATGCTGTCGAGATTCAAGAGATGGTTGTGCAGTTCATTGATGGTTCAAAATTTACTATGCATAATGTATGCCATGTACCTCAATTATCATGTAGTTTGATGTCAGTTGGTCAACTTGATGACCTTGGTTACAAGGTAGTTTTCTGTGCTCAGTCCTTTTGCATATCAAAGGGCAATATGGTTATTGAAAAAGGATGCAAAGTTGGCTCACTTTATCCTTTATTTTTATCATAGAAAGAACACTTGTTAGTTGTTGGTGAACAACCTATGGCTTGTATTTGGCATAGCCATTTGTGCCACATATCTCGTAGAGGAATGGAAAATCTTTTTGGTTTTGGATACTTACTTATGTCATAGTTTTTTGATTTTTCATTTTGTGATCATTGTCAATATGGAAAGCAAACTAAGAATAAGCATAAAATGCACATTGACTCTTCAATTCTGTCTTTAGATCTTGTTCATACAGATGTGTGTGGTCTGATTCCCACAAGGTCATTAGGTGGTTCTCTTTACTTTATCACTTTCATAGATGATGCTACTAGAAACATTTGGGTATATCCTATCAAATCGAAGGATGAGGTATTCCATACCTTCAAAAAATGGCTTGCTTCAGTTGAGACTTAAAAAGGAACTAAGCTCAAAGCTTTACATTTAGGTAATGTGGGTGAGTATAACTCTCATGAATTCAGCCTTTTCTGTTAGTCTAGAGGAATTCATAGAGAGTTTACAGCTCCTTATATCCCAGCACACAATATAAAGCTGAAAGTATGAATAGAACTATTTAGGATAGAGTAGTTTCTATGTTGCATCATGCAAACCTTTCACAAGGTTTTTGGGTAGAAGTAGTATTGAAAATAGTTCACGTGATTAACCTTTCACCTAGTACTACCAAAGGTCTAAAAGTGGCCCAAGAGTTATGGACAGGGAAGCCACCATATTATGATCATCTTCGAGTTTTTGGGTGTGAAGCATATGTTAATATACCCAAGAATCTTAGACAAAAGCTAGACCATCAGTCAAAGAAATACATTTTTCTTAGATACAGTCGAGAAGGACAATTTGGATATCGCTTATGGGATCTTGAGACACAATTAGTTATCAGAAGTAGTGATGTGATTTTTCCTGAGTCTAAGATGCATAAACAGCCCACTAAGGAGTTTGAAGTGAGAAAAGTGGTGTTCAAGGATACTAATCCTCTAGTTAGCATGCATAAAAATGCTACACACATAGGGATGTTCAAGAGAATGTCTGATCAGATCATTCTGCAAATGTTCCTATTCAGCAACCATTGAGATGCTCTACACATGTCTCACATCCACCTGATAGATATGTTCTAGGTTTGGATTTTGTTAAGCTAACAATTGTTGGTAAGAATTCTTGCTACAAAGAGGTCGTTAGACAAAGGATCATGTCAAGTGGGAGCGTTCCACGGAGAGTGAGTTGGATTCTATTCACAAGGATGATACTTGGGATTTAGTACCCTTACCAAAGAGCAAGAAAGCTTTACCATCTAAATGGGTATATAAGTTGAAATTCACATTAGATAGTGGTTCTCCAAAGTATAAAGCACAACTTGTTGCAAAGGGCTTTAAGCAATTTTGAGAAAATCTTCTCTCTAGTGGTCAAGATGACTATCCTTTGAATGTTTCTTGGATTCATTGCAATGGAGGACTTAGAGCTAGTCCAAATGGATGTGAAAACTGCTTTCTTGCATGGAGATCTTACAGATGAGATCTATATGGAAAAACTAGAGAGTTGTGTAGTTCCTAGCCAAAAAAGTCTAGTTTGTAAGCTAAAGAAGAGGTTCTATCAACTTAATCAATCCCCTAGAGTATCAAATCTTTGATGCTTTAATGAAGTTTTGGGACTATTCTCGAAGCAATGAGAATCATTGTCTCTACACAAAGAGATGCTCAAATGGAAGCTTAATATGCTTGATACTTTATGTCCATGATATGTTGATTGTTGAGAAGTCCTCTTATGACTTGTCAATTCTCAAAAAGAAGTTGAGTCAGAAATTTGATATGAAGGATTTGAGGGATGCCAAACATATTCTTGCCATGCGCATTACTCATGATAGGAGAGCAATATGCATATACTTGTCTCAAAGTAAGTATATATCCAAAGTACTTCACAGGTTCAATATGTAGAGTGGAAAGGTATTGGGTACACCTTTACCCACATATGTGAAATTGAGCAAGGATGAATGCCCCAAATCATATGACAAAAAGGAATTCATGACCAAAATTCCTTATCAGTCTTCTATTGGTAGTCTCATGTATGCTATGGTAGTTACGAGACCATCATTGGTTCCATCACATAGATGGAAGGGAGGATCTCAATGATCAAGGAAGACAAAGATTCTTATTACTTCTTGGGAGTCCATCCATCTCAATAATATATTCCCCAAATCTCTCTTAACTAGCAATTTCTCGCCACTAAGCTATAGCTATTTGGTGATTGAGGGACAAAGACTAAGCTTGAAATTATCTTGAGCATGATTTGAGTCTTCAAAGTTCTCTTCTTGGCCTCATGAAGCTTGTTTGAAATAATTTTTGGGTGATTCTTGTAGCCTTTTTTTTTTTTGGTGCATAATTCTCTTTGAACAAGTTCAAGAGCTTCAAGGAAGATGAATTTTGTGCTTTTTCTACAAGGAGTGTTCAGATTTAGGGTTGTTATTTCAGCCATCTAATCTTTCTAAGTTTCTTGAATAGGTCTCAGTTGTGGTGGGAGCAACCAATACTCATTGATAGTTCATCAAATCTTGCTAATTTTTTTTCCAAGAGTTTGTTGAGCCTTGCAAAAAGTTGATCTTCAATTAGTTTTGAACTCTTTTATTCAACTACACTTTCTCACTGCTTACATATATTGGTGGGCACATGCTACATATGTCTTCACAAACATTGCATATGTACATTCATGTGGTATGATATAATAGTTACATTTTGCATAAGCCTTTTACAGATATAGAAGAAGATCATAATGAGGTTTTCTTAAGTGGGGACACCTAGATGTCAAGATCTCTTTGGTGATCTAGGTGGAGGATATGCCCTAGTTTGGCCATAGGAGATGTATATTGGTGGAATTATAGCACTAAATAAGCTTAGTTGGATTCTTTGATCACTTGGATTATATTTAGCTAGTTAGTCATGTAGTCTTTAGACACCTTGATCAATTCATTGCCAATGATTTGATGCTTGTAATATCCATTTATAGAGGATAATTTGACAAAATTTACATAGATTTTGGATTTTAAGCCATACAGATGTATGAGAATGATAATTGTCACAAAAAAAATACATTTGATGAGGAAAGCTCTATGGCTTGCACATGAACGACATTGATAGTCATTGGAATGAGTTTAAGTTTGATGCACTCTTTCCTCAACCGAAAGCTCAAAAGATAAACATGGATAATGACGTGAAAGAACTTTATGGCTACCACACATACTGGAGATCTATGTCTACCTATGGAAAGAATCAACCAAATTACATGAACAAGATCAAAGACATGAATTTTCAATGTGGCAAGAGTAGAAAAAAATCATGAAAGAGGAATACTTTTGAATTCCATCATTGCAACAAGAAAGGACATATGAAAAAGATTTCTATGCTTTGAAGAATGCCAAAGATAAGGGGTAGGATGTTGATGCGCACACCAAACAATTACTTATACCATCTACTTCATCTGTGAAGATATAAGAAATAAGTTATATTTTATATGATGCTAATGTGTTGACACTTCATAGTACTATGCCTAATGAGGCTTCTATGGTCGAATCCCTTTCTATATGGCTATTAAATTTTGGTGCTTCTTTTCATGTGACACCACATAAAGGTTATTTCTCCACTTATGTAGCAAATTCTCTCGATATAGTGAGGCTTGATGATTCTTATTAGTATGATGTTGTTGCGCCTAGAGATGTGGTCTAGTAATTTGAAGTATTTTGATAGTGATGCACCTAAATGGACTCTCCATCTCAAGTGCCCCACAGTGATACCTTTGACATAGAAAACCTAGATCCAAATTTTGCACACGGTACTCCGCATAGAGCTTGTAGAATATGCAAAAAACACAGTACACATAGAGCACAAACACAGATTTCTTGGGTGTTACAAAAGCGCTTGAACTTACAGTTTTTGGTTGACCAAGCCACTAAATGTTTTATTAAAGAACATATACAAAAGTGTCCGATAGCTATTTGGCTTTTCACATGGACACTAATAGTAACAATCTCCCACTAAAGGCCAATATGGCCAAAGTATCTATGGGAGAAAAATAAATAATGATAAAAAATACATGAGTGTAAGTATACAAACTATGAGTGTAAGTATACAAACTATACCTCCCACCTAATGGGCATGTTACACAATATACGAGAAAATCTCTAAGATCATGGATCACGTAACCCCCATCAAGTCACAACAGTGTCGAAAGCTATCTTGTGGTAGAGCTTTAGTCAAAGCATCTGTAGCATTAACTTGAGTATGAACCTTCTCAAGAATAATGCACTTAGTGGCTAAGCAGTCTCTTATAAAGTGATTCCACACCTCAATGTGCTTGGTCTTTGCATGATAGATCAGATTCTTTGCCGATGAATTGGCACTCTGACTATCACTGAGCAAACGAGGTCCATGCAGAGGTAGAACTATATCACAAGCAAAAATCAACAATGCTTCCTTACATGCCTCACTTGCTACAACATACTCTACTTCTATAGTGGAAACAACTATACATTCTAGAAGACGAGATCTCCAAGAGTCAAAACCTCCAACAAAATGAAAAATCTACCCTGATGTAGACTTATGATTGTCTACACAACCAACATAAACAGAATTTGTGTAACTAATAATGGATGCTTTCCCTCTACCCAAACATAGAGACTTGTCCTTAGTGCCATTCAGATATCTCAAAATGATCTTGACCACTTCTCAATGCTTCTTTGGTGACTTGGATGACAAGGTCTATGCCTTGCTCACCACCTTAGTCATAAGCCTTGGAGTGGTTGATGTATTGTGTAGGTTGGAGGTATTGACTACACTCTGCAAACTCTCGACTTATGCATCTATGTGTGAAATTGCTCTAATACTCTTGAAGGTGAGCTCCCCGAATCCTCATAGTGCAGCTTATCCTTTTGGATGATGTTGCAGTGCCTCTCTATACCTATCTACATAGACTTCCAAAAGAACACAAAAACCATAGAGTATGCATTCACTGTATGTAGGATTTACAAATGGTCAGTCTCAATTGCACTTCCTGACTGACTAGGCCACTATATGTTTTATTAAAATATACATATACAAGAGTTTTGTACATCCCTTTATCCTTCCACATAAACTAATGATAATAAATAGTAGCAATAAGAATATTGAACTTAGATAACGCCCTTATTAAGTATTACAAGTTCACAATATATGTATTTATAATAAGGGGGAAATAACTTAAATGAAGAGATAGAGAGAGAAAGAGAGAAATGAAAGAGAGACATAAAATTCATATTCGTAATCCACCATATGATCACTTGAAAACATATAAATATCTCTTAAATTAGTGTTGTGCAATATATAGAAATAAAACATGTATGTGAGAAGGTGTTTTTTAAGTATCGTTGTATGCGCTTGGTATATATCATAACATTCTATGTTGATTAATGAGGGAAAATAGATAAAAGCATAGTGGATTGTAAGATCATATAGAAGAATGTATGTTTTCTATCATCAATCAGTGGTAACCTTGATCAAACACACATTGCTATGGTTACATAATGAAAAACATATTCCATAGTTAGGTTTAGCTGACAAAATACTTTCTTTTTGAGCAGTTGTATTGAACTAGAAGGTAAAAGGAACTAAATTAGAGGTGGATTTTTGTGCAAAAAAGTATCGCAGGTATGAGCATTGTGATTAAAAGAGAAACATGAAGGTTTGGTCTCATGTTGTGATCATACATGAGTCTTCATAACTATTAATAGGATGGAGAAATGCATCGTGTAGAGATTACACACGTGGAAGCAAAATGAAAAGAAGAGTGTACTTGCAAAAGAAAGAGTGTGAGAGACTCAAGTGGGTAGATCAAGAATTGGGGAAACTCACATGGATTAGAAATGAGCTTCCCAAGAGCATGGAGTAGGCTCCTCAAGCTTCTAAGCAAGTACAAATTGGGGGAGACGCCCTCCTTGATAGCTTTGGGAGGGGCTGCTTAAAGTACATCAAATGTGGGATAATTCCCCTTGAAAGAGAATGAAAACATTAGTAGAAGCAAATGGAAAGGTACCCAAATACAAAAGAGATACAATATAAAATGGAAATAAACTAGGAATGGAGTGCCTCCTAGGTAAAAAATGGAGATGCATTCATGTGGATACAAATGTAAATGTTGTAGGAGCAATAATGTCATCAACACCCCCTCTGCAACTCCATTTTGGAGCGACTGAATGCTACAGAGGACCACAAAGTGGTGGAGCAGAACTAGAGGTAAAGCCTTCATGAACATGTCTACCAGGTTCTCTTGAGAGGTACACTACTCTAGAGTAATCTTGTGATAGATGAGCTTATCACGGATGAAATGGTACTGGATCTCGATGTGCTTCATCCGAACATGGAACACTAGATTCATGGTGATGGCCAAGGTTGACTGGCTGTCTATGCGGATGCATGTCAGAGTAACCTGCAAAACACCAATATCACATAATAATCATCAAAGCTAGATGGCCTCACATGCTGCAAATATGCATGCTCAATACTCGGACTCGATGGATGATAGAGCAATTGTAGGCTACTTCTTACTTGCCCAAGGGATAGGTCCTAATCCAAGAAAGGGTATGTATCTAGAAGTAGACCGCCAAGAATTGGGATCACCAGCCCAATCTACATCTGAATACCTGGTGAGTTCGATGTCCCCTTTGTACCAAAGACCATGATGTCAGGTGAGGGCAAGGTATCAAAGTAGTCTCTCAGTAGCATCCCGTGTCTGATGAGGCTAATGTGTAAACTGACTGAGGATACCAATTGCATAGGCAATATCTAGTCTATTATTGGCGAGGTAGAGTAATGATCCAACAAGCTCTTGATAAGTATGCACATCCACAAGGGATGATGAATCCTCCAATATGAGCTTGATGTTTGGATCAAGTGGTGTAGATACAGAATGACACTGTTCCATTTTATATTTGGAAAGAAGATCATAGTAGTACTTCTTTTGTGATAGGAATATGCCTTCTTTTGTTTGTCAAACTTCCATACCTAAGAAGTAGTGACGTAGACCAAGATTTGTCATAGAGAACTCAAGATGAAGCTGTGTGATGACGAATTAGATGCATTCTTCATCTGAACCTATCAAGATCAAGTCATCAACATAGAGGATGATTATGGCTACCAAGGACTCTTTCTGATAGATGTATAAGTTAGCATCGGCATTGCTTCTTTGAAATCCTTTATCTTCAAAGAACTTGTGAATCCTTTCATACCAGGCCCTAGAAGCTTAGCTCAGTCTGTAAAGTGCTTTGTGAAGCTTGTAAACTTGATCTTCCTTTCCTTTGATCTTGAAACCTTTATGTTGATCAACATATACTTCTTCTTGAAGATCTCCATTGAGAAAAGAACTTTTGACATCTAGTTGGTAGATAGGCCACTTGAAGTGTGCAGTTAGTGCTAGAATCATTCTTATAGTTGTTAACCTTGCAATAGGGGCAAAGGTTTCTTCATAACCAATGCCATGTTGTTGCTTATATCCCTTAGTTAATTGTCTTTCTTTGTACTTGTCCAATGTACCATCTAATTTGTGCTTGACTTTGTATAGCCACTTAACTCCTATGACTTGATGATTTGTAGGCTTAGGAATAAGTGTCCAAGTGTTGTTGTTATCAATTGCATCCATCTCTGCTTGCATAGATTCTTCCCACTCAGGTTGTCCTTGAGCTTCGTTGTAGCTAGAAGGCTCTTGAATCTACTGAATCTGATGCATCAATGCATAATTTACATAGTGACTTTGTTCACATTGTTGCTTTTCAATGAGCCTTTGTGATCTTCTTGGTTGGTTTGAAGTACTTGCCTTTGAGTTGTGTTTGGACAAGATTTTCTTCCCCTTTGAAGTATAGATGGATGGACTAAAACTTATACTTGGATCTTTAGTTGAGTATGTTGAAGCTTCATTAAATATTACATATTTTTAGATTCTGATGGAATCATTCTCAAGATCATACAATCTATAAGCTTTAGATTGTTCAGTATAGATATTCTAATGTAACTGACATTGGGATTTCTTCCATAGTACGCTTCAAAGGGTGTTTTGTTGTTCAATGCACTAGTGAACCCTCGATTGAGTATGTGCATTGCAGTGTGTACTACTTCTACCCAAAACTTGAAGGGTAATTCTTTGTTATCAAGCATGGTAAGCACCATTTCCATTACACTTTGGATCTTTCTCTCAGCTACTCCATTCTGGGATGGAGTGTGAGGTTGAGTGACTTTTATCTTTATCCCTTTTTTGCTTTAAGAAATTACCAATGTCATGATGGATAAACTCACCACCTCCATCTGATCGAATAACCTTGAATGACTTGGATGCTTCATTCTTAGCTTGAGTTATCCATTCTTGAAACTTAGAAAATGTATATGCCTTTGACTTCAAAAAATATACCCAAATGTATCTTGAGTGGTCATCTACTAGAAAAAAGAAGTAGATTGACCTACTAAGTGAAGGGGTATTGATGGGTCCATAGAGATCCTTGTGGACTAGGGCTAAAGGGTTCCTAGCTCTTGTGGAGGCCTCCTTGGGAATGGGAGCCTTGTGTTTCTTGCCTTGGATGAAAGCTTGGCAAACATCATTTACTTGCCTGACCTTGGGCAATCCTTTAACTATCTATGATGCAAAAAGATTTGGGAAATATGAGGTGTTCCCATACCTTTGATGTCGGAGGCTGGAAAGTGACTCTTTAGATAGAAAGCAAGATAATTTGTATAGCCCTTTTTCTTTTATGCCTTGTGTGATATTCCTCACTTTCACTCTAACCCAGATATGGTATTGCTTGTCTGAATTCATTGCTCTCAGTTTCTTTCTTTGTGGACTGATCAGCAGAGACATCCGAATGCTTGCTCTGGCTACTTCTCTTGTGTACCTGTAGGGAGTGTGTAGTTAAAGTGTGGAGCCAGCCGCCAATACCACAAGATAAGGATGGATACAAAGAGTGATCTAGATAGTATCTGATGGTATATAAATGTTGGACTCTCTTCTAATCCGTGAACCTCACCCAAAACCGAGAGCTAAAGATGATCCAAGCTAGATGGCAATGCTTGACATGTTCGGATGTGCAACCTCTAAGCTTCTCGTCAAGATCAGATTGAAGTATGGGGAGAAAATGAAGAAAAAAGGTAGCACTTGTATGTGATATTGTTGGAGCAGGACAATCAACAATTCGTGATTATATGAAGCCTAGAAGTGAAGATATGAAGAAAAGTTTGAAGTCCAACTTCATGAAATGAAGAGAAGGTTCAAGGAGCAAAGTTCTTTAAAACATATATACATTAGTTTTGTAAATACTTCAATATATTTGGAGTGATGACGAATCAATACTCGTATGTATATATCGATACGTGTAGATGGTCGTATTAGGTGTGAAAGATGAAATATAGATGAGAAAGAGTTGAATAGATGATGAGTATTGAGTGTGTCATTCATCAGATGTATGAAGAGTTGAATAGGAAGAATGTTCAGAGAATTGCGAGTCGATCTTTTCTCTAGTTCTCCTTCTGTGTTTGAGTTTATCATAAATCCTTTTGTACACATCTAATTCCATAGTTAATCTGTCTATGGTTAAAGTTTAAGAGTCTAATTGCAAACAGGCTGAGAGAATTTGTGTAGGAACATCTATATGTGAGAAAGTATTGAGTGTCTTCTGAAACAAGCACAATCCCGATGGTCAAAGAAATAGCCAGTTCTCAGTGCACAGTGTAAAGGTTTACACAAATGAGGCGTCAAAATCTAATTTGGAAGGTAAATTATCTATGGCTAAAAGCATTCACTTAAACAGATTCTAGTTTGGGAGAACCATGTGTTAGAAGTTGCAGGTGTCAAAGTCGACTCTACAAGAAGGTAGTTTCAGACATAGGAGATTGTTTAGATCATTTCTCATAATCTACTTAAGCTTTTGAAGTGATTTAACTTGGAGGAGGTGCACAAACTCTAGGCAACACATTCTACAAAGTTTCATCAGAAACTTTACACAAATGATTAGTCAATGAGTTAATAATATGTAGCAGACTTTTCTATGAAATGACTTTCTTCACAGTTAATTAAATCTTGACAGTTTGGTACTTGTCTTTCAAGATTGGTTGGAGTCCAAAGTTATTATTGATATAGAGGTGGTCTAAAATCAAGGATAGCTTGTCTTTTGGATATTAACACTCTCCATCAGTGGTATCAGAGCAGGAAGTATCAAAATTGAGGAAAGGAAGACCCTGACTGCTGCAGATATACAAATTTCACACCTTGAAGGTTCAAAAGGATAAAGTGTGGATGAAAGACTGAAGGAAGACACATAAAGGCTATCAAAAGGATCAGAAGGAGCAACATTCAAAGCTAAGGTATATTCATTCCTTATAAGGATTAAAGATTTGATAGTACAGGTGAAGAAAGGATGGGAGATAGTCTCCAAATTGAGAATTTGGATAGAGAGAACTATCCAGCTTGGTCTATGAGAATGGAAGCTCATCATATGAGCAAAGATCTGATGGGATACATCACAGGAGAGGAAGAAAAGCCAAAGTTCAAAGATCCTAGTGTTCCAACTAGGGAGGAGCTTGCAAATATAAAGATTTGGATGAAGAAGGATGCTCAAGCAAGGAGCATAATCACATGGCAGTGAATGATTATTTGCTTCCTCATATCAGAGGACTTGAAAGTGCAAGTGACATATGGAATGCTTTGGAAGAGCATTTTCATAATACAACCAAATCAAGGAAAGCTTCATTATGGGCAGAGTTTACTACATTCAAGAAGAAGGCTTCACAATCAATATCTGATTATGTGACAAAGATGAAAGACATTGCTGATTCTTTAGGTGCAGTTGATGAAGATATTGAAGAAGATAAGTTGGTAAGACAAATTCTCACAGGGCTAAGAGGAGATGAGAAGTGGAAGCCTTTTATTTTTTCTACAGAACTTTCATTAGATCATTTCACTCTTGATTTGAATCAATTGTTAGGACATATTCTAACTTTTGAGAATGATATCAAAGGAGATGTTGATAAGAGTGAAGGTCATGCAATGTATTCTAAAGACAAGAAGAAAGCTAGCAAAGGAAAGCAACAATCAGTTGAAGATGAAGGTACTCCAAGTCAAGCAAACTTCCTAAGAGGAAGAGGAAGTGGCAGAAGTAGAGGAAGAGGCAGAAATAACAAAGATAATATCAGAGCTTGTTGGATATGTGGTAAGACCAATCATCTATCTCATGATTGTTGGCATAATAATCAAAGCAATGGTAATTTTAATTAAAACTTTAATCAAAGAGGAAGAGGTGGCAGATATCAGAGAGGAAACTTTAGAGGTAGAGGTGGTAGGAATTCTTTTGGAAGAGGTGTAGGAAGAAACTTCCAAAATCAATCCTATAATAACACCTACTACAATTATGCATCAGATCAGAAAGAAGATTCAACTCTTATTATGAATGCAACATGTGAAGCCTCACATGAAGACATGAGAGTATTTTATATTGACTCAAGATGTAGTAATCATCTGAGTGGAAATATTGCTTTGATGAATGATTTAGATCATAAGGCAATCAATCACACAGTTCAAACAGGTGATAATACAAAGCACAAAGTAAAGTCAATTGGTTCAGTTAAAGCCAAAGATGGAAGTACTATCTTGAGTAAAGTTTTGTATGTTCCTACAATTCCAAAGAACTTGATTAGTGTAGGACAAATTGTGGAAAAAGGATATGAGGTAAGGTTCACTAATGATGGAGTTTATGCTGAAGACCCTAGTCAAGGGTATAAACAGATTGTTACAGGAAAGAAGGAAGGAAGTCTCTTCACATTAAAGATACAAGGTAATATTGGACATGCTATGTTCACATATGTAGAGCAAAAGGTGTCTGAATTGGATCTTTGGCATAAAAGACTTGGACACTTTAATGAAAGAGGTATCAAAGAAATGGTTAACAATGGTTCAGTGCTTGGATTGCCTAATGTTGCAGGTCAACACATGACATACAAATGTGAAGCATGTCAGTTAGGTAAGGCTCATAAACAATCATATAATAAGCATGGTTTTATGTATTCAAAAAGACTTGAATTGGTACATACAGATGTGTGGGGTCCTTCAAAGGACTTCAGTATAAATGGTTCAAGATATTATGTCATATATGTTGATGATGCTACCAGGTGGATCACAATCTATGTGATCAAAGACAAGTCAGAAGTGTTTAATACATTTAAACAATATCATGCATATGCAGAAAGAATTACAGGTCAAAAGTTGAAGAGATTAAGGTCAGATGGAGGGGGAGAGTATTTTTCTATTGAGTTCAGTGATCATTTGTGGAATGCAGGTATAAAGAGAGAAGTTACTTGTAGGTACTCTCCTCGACAAAATGGGGTAGAAGAGAGAAGAAATAGAACTCTTGTTGAGTTTGCAAGATCAATGATGAAGGAGAAAAATTGTCCTAATTATTTGTGGGTTGAGGCTGTAAACACAGCCACATATTTGGTCAATAGGTTACCATGTAAAGCTTTGCAGGGTATGACACCATATGAAGCTTGGTGGGGTAAGAGACGTACCTTGGATCATTGTAAAATATTTGGATGCTTGGCATATGCATATGTGCCATCTCAATTGAGGCATAAATTGGAACCTAAAGCAGAGAAGTATGTATTCATTGGTTATGATGACAAGCAGATGGGTTATAGGTTGTGGAGTCCATCCACAAAGCAATTCCTTGTGTCTAAAGATGTTACATTTGATGAGAAAGGTACTTGGTATGCAGGTACACTTAATGTTCATGCAGATGTTGAAGAAGTTGTTAATCAAAAGAAAGGTAAATCAAAGGTTCAGATATTTGATGAAGAGGAGAACAATGAAGCACAGGTTGAAGTTGAAGAAGTGCCAAGGTTTGATCCAGAATGTGATGAACCAGAAACTTCAAGAAGTGGAGAACTCAGAAGGTCATCTAGGCACAAATGGCAACCTACAAGGTATAGCTATGATACTTCATTCTTGACTACTAAAGATTATGCTTACATGTTAAAAGCAGATGAAGATCCATCCACATATGATGAAGCCAAAGGGAAGAAGAATTGGGAAAAAGCTATGCAGGAGGAATATGATGCATTGGTGGAAAATGAGACTTGGGATTTGGTTCCTAAACCAAATAGTCAGAAGATCATTGGATGTAAATGGGTCTACAAAACAAAAAGGTTTGCAGATGGAAGTATATCTAGGTACAAAGCCAGGCTTGTTGTAAAGGGATATGCACAGACATATGGTGTGGACTATGATGAAACTTATAGTCCTGTTGCAAAGATGCCAACCATAAGGACTCTCATAGCAATTGCTGCTTGCAAAGGTTGGAAATCGTCTCAATTAGATGTGAAGAATGCTTTTTTGAATGGTTATATTTCAGGTGAAGTCTACATGGAACAACCAGATGGTTTCAAAGATCAAGTGTATCCAAATTATGTGTGTAAGCTCAAGAGAGCTTTGTATGGGTTGAAGCAGGCCCCAAGGGCATGGAATTATAGGCTTGTAAAGTTCTTAAAGGAACTTGGATTTCAAGCATCAAAGGCAGATAGTAGCTTGCTAGTCAAAGCAAGTGAGGATGGATTTATTTATGTTTGTATTTATGTTGATGACATAATAATTACAGGAACAGATGACAAAGGTATACACATGATTAAGAAGCAGATGGAGAAAGAAATCAAAATCAGTGATTTGGGAAATTTGTCATTCTTTTTGGGAATGGAGATTTCATATACTCAACATGGAGTATATGTAACTCAAGAAAGGTATCTAAAAAATTTGCTAACCAAATTTAAAAATGGAAGATTGCAGGATAGCACTAACTCCAATGGAAGTAAATCATAGATTGAGTAGATATGGAGGAGAAGAATTCAAAGATATGAAGCTTTATCAGAGTTTGGTGGGTAGCCTGATTTATGCTACATTAACAAGACCTGACTTATCATATGTAGTTGGAGTTCTATCTCAATTCATGCATTGTCCTAGAAAGGAACATTGGATTGCAGGACAAAGAGTACTCAGGTACATCAAGGGCACATTTAAAGAAGGATTGTACTATGGATTTACTTTAGATAAAAGAGTCAAAATATACAGTGATGCAGATTGGGCAGGTAATTCTGATGATAGAAGATCAACACATGGATATTTGTGCTATGTGGGAGATAAGCTAATTTCATGGTGCTCTAAGAAGCAACATAAAGTTGTTTTATCATCTACAGAAGCAAAATACAAAGGCATGGTAGAAGCTGCAAAAGAAGTAATATGGTTAAAGACTCTTATGAAGAGTTTTGATATTAGTCAAATTACTCTTATTATTTGTGGATACAATATGAGTTCTTTATATTTGGCAGGAAATCTTGTATTCCATGCTAGAACTAAACATATTGAGATTCAGTATCATTTTTTGAGAGAGAAGGTTGTTGATAAAGAAATAGAAGTTATGCATACTTAATGGAGAGTGTTAATCTCCAAAAGAACAAGCTACTCTTGTAATTAGAGCACCTCTATAACAAGAGTAACTCAAACCTTCACCAATTTTAGAGGATCAATGACCAATTATGAAGATTTTGAAAAAAACTGTCAAGAAGATGACTACACAGAAAGTCTGCTGCACATATCTCTCTCATTAACTTATCAATTGTGTAAAGTTTTTATGAAACCTTGCACAAGGTGTCACCTACAATTTGTGCACCTTCTCCAAGTTGAATCACTCCAAAAGATTCAGTAGATCTTGAGAAATGATCTCAACAAGTTACCTATGTCTAAAACTGCTCTTCTAAAATATCAATTCAGACACCTGTAACTTCTAACACTTGGTTCTCTCAATCTAGAACCCGTTTATACAAATGCTTTTAGCCACAAGTAGCTTACCTTCCAACTTAAAGATTGAGTGCTTGGTTGCTCAAAACTTTACTCTGTGGAAGGAGAACTGACCAAAACATTAACATCAAATTTTGTGCATGTTTCAGGAACAAGTGAACACTTCTTCACATATGAATGTTCCTACTCATAATTCTCATAGCCTGTTTACAATTAGGCTCTCAGACTTTAACCATAGACTCATCAACTATGGACTTAGATGTCTACAAAAGGATTCTTGAAATGATCAAGCACAGAAGGAGAATGCACAGAAACATCGGGCGCAATATTTTTCCATTTCCGAGAAATTTACATCTAAGTGATGAGAGAGATTCTATTCACTTCTAAACATGTCTAATGACTTCTAATTCTCCTCTATTCTTGTTCTCACATAATCTCTCCTCCTTGCCCCAACATTTTTCATAGTATATATAGGCAAATATTTACAAGCTCATGACTATACAAAAGTATAAATGAACTATCTATGAATTAATGTACATATGTGTACATCTCTTTCAACTTCTGAATATGCACTTCTTCCATGCTTCATAACTTAAACTTTCCTTCAGTCCTTGACTTCCAAACATTCATTAAACTTCAATTGTTGATTGCCCTGCACCAACAGCTCCCCCTCAATCATCAATTGAGGTTTTCTCTATCTTCTTTATACCTACCATGTTTTTGAATCTCTGTAGCTTTGGTCCATCCAAGCTTTTGGTTAGCATATCAGCTATCTGGTCTTTTGTTGAAGTATGTATTACTTCAATCTCTTTATCCATCACCTTCTCTCTTAGAAAGTGATACTGAATCTCAATGTGTTTGGTCCTGGCATGAAAAATAGGATTAGCAGCTAAATACAATGAACTCATGTTATCTCCATGAATGGTGGGTGTACTCTGTATGATGTCAAAACTCTTCATGAGAGTCTTAAGCCATATTACTTCCTTTGCAGCTTCAACCATACCTTTGTACTCAGCCTCTGTAGATGATAAAGCAACTGTGTGTTGCTTCTTTGAACACCAAGAAATTAACTTATCTCCCACATAACACAAGTATCCATAAGTTGATCTCCTATCATCAAGATTACCTGCCCAATCTGTATCACTATAAATCTTGATGTTTGTATCTGGTGTAAAACCATAATACAAACCTTCTTTGAGTGTACCCTTAATGTACCTCAACACTCTTTGACCTGCAATCCAATGTTCTTTCCTAGGGCAATGCATGAATTGAGATAATACTCCAGCTGCATATGACAAGTCAGGCCTAGTTAATGTAGCATAGATCAGACTACCAACCAAACTCTGATATAGTTTCATGTCCTTGAACTCTTCACCTCCATATCTACTCAATTTATGATTCACCTCCATTGGAGTAGGTGCTACCCTGCAATCATTCATCTTAAACTTGATCAAAAAGTTTCTCAAATACCTTTCTTGAGTTACATACACTCCATGTTGAGTGTATGATATCTCCATGCCCAAGAAATATGACAAGTCTCCCAAGTCACTGATTTTGAACTCTTTCTCCATTTGCTTCTTTAGGTTTTGAATGTCTTTCTCATCTGTACCTGTAAGAATTATATCATCAACATATATGCACATGTAAATGAATCCATCATCACTTGCTTTAACAAGCAAGCTACTATCTGCTTTAGATACTTGAAATCCAAGTTCCTTTAAGAACTTCACAAGTCTACAATTCCATGCCCTTAGGGCCTGCTTCAAACCATACAAAGCTCTCTTGAGCTTGCACACATGATCTGGATACCTTCCATCTCTGAATCCTTGTGGTTGCTCCATGAAAACATCATCTGAAATATAACCATTTAAAAAAGCATTCTTCACATCTAATTGACATAATTTCCATCCTTTACATGCAGCAATTTTCACGAGTAAGGAGATAAGGAAGAGAGCTCACACACACACTCTCACTCTCAAGGAGAAGCACACACACAGATTGAGGCAAAGAAGAATGATCTTCTTCTTCTTCTTCTATAACATAAAAGGAATGTACAATCAAGAATGACCTAAAAAAGAGAATACAACAAGTGCAATATATAAAGATCAATACATAAGGAAAAAACCTATATCCGTGAATGAGTGAGCTGGCAAGAAACAAATGTGCCATCACTCTCGGTAGATAAATCTAATAAAGCTTAATGAAGTATCCCTGACATATATCGGTATGACCACTATACATGTTGGAGAAACGAAAAACTGGTACGTGTCATCCTGGATCATCACATGTTGAGCTTGATATCTCAACACTCCCCCTCAAGCTCAACGCCATATCCTATAATCCAAGCATCTCTCAAAACTTCTTTAACTTCTCAGCTCCAAGTGCTTTGGTGAAAATATCAGCAACCTACTCATCTGTTCTCACATAAACAAGATCAATATCACCTGCTAATACCTTCTCTCTAATGAAGTGAGAATGTACCTCGATATGCTTTGTTCTAGCATGGAAAACAGGGTTCCGTGCTAACTGTATGCTGCTAAGATTATCACAATAGATAGTGATAGGCTTTTGCACTTTCACACCTAAATCTGCAAGTAACCTCTCCAACCATGATGCCTCACATGCTGCCATTGCAGCACCTCTATACTCAGCCTCTGTACTCGACAAAGCAACAGTGGGTTGCTTCTTGTTGCTCCATGTAATAGCTGCACCTCCAAGTGAGAAAAGAAATCCACTAGTAGATCTTCTATCTGGAGTACTACCAGCCCAATCTGCATCGGTGTATCCATGAACCTGCAACTCCACACCAGCTTCATAAAACAATGCATAATCCAAAGTAGCACTCACATAACGTAGAGTGCGCCTCAGAGCATCCAAATGTGGCTTCCTGGGAACCTGCATAAACTGACTTTCAAGTCCAATAGTATAACTTAGATCAAGCCTTGTAATTGTGAGATATATAAGACTTCCCATAATTTTCCTGTACATAGTAGCATTTTCCAATGCTTCACATGATGTAGTATCCAATTTCAAATTCTGATCTAATGGCATAGAAATTGGCTTACAATCAGCCATACCATACTTTTGTAGCATATTCAAGGCATATTGCCTTTGCGACATCCATATACTTGTTTTTGTATGTATAAACTCAATGCCCAAGAAATAGCGCAGCACACCAAGATCTTTCATGTCAAATTCCTGCATAAAAAGTTTCTTTACCTCTTTGATGCTTTCTTCATTATCACCACCTACAATCAGGTCATCAACATAAATAGCCACAATAGTGATGCCATCATCAGCCTTCCTTGCATATAGTGAGTGATCTGCATCACACATAGAGAACCCAATGCTAGTTAAGTAATCAACAATCCTTGCATGCCCTGCACGAGGGGCTTGCTTCAGCCCATACAAAGCCTTTTGCAACCTGCAAACATATTGTGGATGCTTTGAATCTTCATATCCTTGTGGCTGGTCCATATATACTTCTTCCTGTAACTCACTATGTAGGAAAGCATTCTTCACATCCATCTGATGCAAAGTCCATCCTTTTGTTATAGCTAATGCAACAAGTGTTCTGACAGTAGACATTTTAGCTACAGGGCTGAATGTTTCCTCATAATCAATGCCATATGTCTGTGCATAACCTTTAGCTACCAATCGTGCTTTATACCTGCTTATGCTACCATCAGCATTATGCTTTACCTTGTAAACCCATTTGCAGCCTATAGATTTCTTTCTTTGTGGCAATGGAACCAGCTTCCATGTATCATTTCCATAAAGTTCAGCCATCTCCTCATCCATAGATTTTTCCCAATCTACATTACCAATTGCAAACAAGGAGGTTCAGCATCTTGTATTACCTTTGTCATGTAGGCACAATGGCGAGCCATGTAACTATCATATGTCAATCGTTGCACTGAATTACGCATCCTCCCAGATCTTCTTGGTCCTGGGTCACTTCTTCTTGTATCATCTGCATGTGCCCTTCTTACTCCTGGAGTCTTCACAGAGGGCAATCCAAGTTCCTCATCAATACTCTTTTCTGAACCACTTGAATCTCCATCTACATCTTCAAAACCAGCACCTGTTTTACTACCAGCAGAAAGCTTTTCTTTATCTTTCTTGGATGTATTTGATGAATTTGCTGGACTGAAATTTCCATGCAATCTTCCACTCCATGGATTTAAGTTGGAACTATTGCTTGGTGATGCATCCGGTCCACTCAAAACTTGAGATTCTGCACTAGATTTTTCAGCATTTTCTTTGTCATTTGGTTCAAGATTCAGTCCTTCTTTGGCATCTGCATAGAAGCTTGACATTTCATCAAATACCACATCTCTGCTCACCTTCACCTGTCGTGTGAGTGGGTTATAACATTTCTACCCCTTTTTCTCAAGGGAATATCCAATGAAGATACATTTTTCTGCTTTCGGATCAAGCTTGGTCCTCAACTCATCTGGAACATGTACATATGCAATACAGCCAAAAACTTTCAGATGTGATAAGTTTGGCTTTTAACTTGTAAACTTCTCTTCAGGTGTAACTTGATGTACAGCAGAAGTCGGAGTTCTGTTCATGATGTATACAGCAGTATGCACAGCTTCTGCCCAATAACAATGAGGCATATTCTTCTCAGCCATCAAGGCTCTTGCTATTTCTGCAATATGTCTATTTTTACGTTCAGCAACACCATTCTGTTGTGGTGTGTACCTGCATGAAAACTGACGCCGAATTCCATGATTTTTTAGAAAACTGCTGAACTCATTTGACATGTATTCACCTCCTCCATCAGATCTTAATGTTTGAATGTACTTCCCTGTCTGCTTTTCCACCATAGCTTTAAAAATCTAGAAGTGAGTGAACACCTCGCTCTTCTCTTTCATGAAATATACCCATACTTTGCGTGTATGATCATCAATGAAGGTAACATAAAACCTGCAACCGCCCATAGATGTGGTCTTTGCTAGACCCCAAACATCTGTATGTACTACTTCTAGTACATTCTCAGTAACATGCTTGTCATGTGGAAATGATGCTCTTGACTGTTTACCAAATTGACATGCTGCACATACCTTTTGCATTTCTGCAACTTTCAAATTTGGTAGTCCATGGACAATCTCCTTTGACTGCATCATTTTCAGCCTTTGCAAGTTTGCATGTCCAATCCGTTTGTGCCATATCTCTATATCTGCAATAACTCCTGCACCTTTTGCAAACATGGCTGCATTCATTTCAGGAATCTTCACATTTAAGGTGAACATCCTACCCACTTTGTTTCCTTTGGCAACCAATCGTCCATCCTGCTTGTACTCTTCTACATATAATCCATCAGCATTGAACCTGACTTGTAATCCCTGGTCAACCATTTGTCCAACAGAAACCAGATTCTTTGTTATATTTGGAACATGCAACACATCAGCAAGATGTTTTACCTTCCCATCCTCCATAGACAATGCTATGTTTCCTGTATGCTCAATAGGATGCGATGTATCATCACCTGTTTCAACATATCCAGGAACTGGCATTTTCTGCAAACTACTAAACCATTCTGCATGACTGGTCATGTGATTTGAAGCACCTGAATCAACATACCAGACATTATCATTCGATTTTGAAACACCAGCAGACATCGTATTCATCATGTGATGTTGAACCATCAACAGCATCTCAGAATCATCTGCACTTGTGGATGCATAGTTGTTTTGCTGCCTTCTGTTATTTTGATTCTTTAACCTGCAATCACGTTCAAAGTGTCCAGGTTTACCACAATTCCAACATCCTTTACTATCATTACTTGAATCATTTCTTTGGAAATTTCTACGACCTCTTTGGCTCCCTTGCCTCGAAACTGTCCTCTTCCTCCTGCATGATTCTGTTGTTGACTGTGGTCTTGGTTACTATTTCCTCTTCCACTTCCAAAACCTCTACCTCTGCCTCTTCCTCTGCCAGAGTAGAATACTTGCTCAGAACTGGGCTTTCCTTGGGATTTTGAGTCCTCACCAAGATTCTTTTCTTTAATAATCAGCATAGATACCAGATCAGCAAAATTCGGAATGTTTTCCCTGGTCTGTATGGAAGTTCTGAACTGCTTATATGCAGCTCCTAAACCACGAAGGCACACTTCAACCTTATCATCATCATCTGTATTCACGTCAATAGATGCAAGTGACTCACATATGCCTTTGATTTTAAGAGTGTAGTCACTTACCGACATGCTCTTCTTTTCCAATGTATGCAGCTCGTTCTTGAGTTGCAGTTTCCGTGCCTTTGTATTAGTCTCATACAAAGTGACCAAGCTATTCCAAGCCTCTTTTGGAGTCTTGGCATCCTGTATGTGTCCAATCATGCTATCCTGTATGCTAACAGATAGCCAATACATTACCTTTCGTGCTCCTTGATTCCATTCCTCATATGCTCTTAACTGATCTGCACTCCGATTCCTTTTTGGTAACTGTGGAGCATTTTCATTCTCTCCTTCGATGTACTTCCAGTAGCCTTTTCCCATCAGGAAATTCGTCATTCTGAATCTCCAAGCATGGAAGTTGTTCTTGTCCAGCTTATCGCTCATAAGCTGACTCATTCCATCTGCATTTGCCATTTCTGCAACAATTCACAACACTGCAAAACACTACAAGCAGCACTTCTGCTTGAACACTGTTGCATTATGATGTGACAGTTTGATCTCAGAAAAACACAGTTTTCGTGTATCAACAGTACACGGAATCGCTTGAAATTCTGGATCTGGAATGTATGAGTGTCACCAAACACAACGCAAGTTACAGTTTCTGAAACTGACCTGGTTTTTCTGTGGGCCCCACCTTGCGGGCTTGAAACGGAGGTCGAGATGGCTCCGAAACTTCGATCTGACGGAGGCTGTTTGTGAAATCCTGTTTTCTCCATGCCTTGCCATGTAGTCTTCACCGTCGCCTTCTCCACGAGCTCTCTACAGCCACGCTGGCTCTAATACCATGTCACGAGTAAGGAGATAAGGAAGAGAGCTCACACACACTCACTCTCAAGGAGAAGCACACACAGAGATTGAGGGAAGGAAGAATGATCTTCTTCTTCTTCTTCTATTACATAAAAGGAATGTACAAGAATGACCTAAAAAAGAGAATACAACAAGTGCAATCTATAAAGATCAGTACATAAGGAAAAAACCTAATATTCGCAAATGAGTGAGCTGGCAAGAAACAAATGTGCCATCACTCTCGATAGATAAATCTAATAAAGCTCAATGAAGTATCCCTGACATATATCGGTATGACCACTATACATGTCAGAGAAACGAAAAACTGGTACGTGTCATCCTGGATCATCACATGTTGAGCTTGATATCTCAACAGCAATGGCTATGAGTGTCCTGATGGTTGTCACCTTTGCCACAGGACTATATGTTTCATCATAATCAATACCATATGTCTGAGCAAACCCTTTCACAACTAGTCTAGCTTTATACCTAGACACACTTCCATCTGCAAATCTCTTTGTCTTGTAGACCCATTTGCATCCAATGATCTTCTGACTATTTGCTTTAGGAACTAAATCCCATGTCTGATTCTCCATCAATGCATCATATTCTTTTGCCTCTTCATATGTAGAACGGTCTTCATCTACCTTTATCATATAAGCATACTCTTTGGTAGCCAAAAAAGAAGTGTCATAGCTATACCTTGTAGGTTGCCACTTGTGTCTTGATGACCTTCTAAGTTCTCCACTCCTTGAGGTTTGTGGTTCATCACACTCAGGATCAAATCTTGGCATTTCTTCAACTTCAACCTGTACTTCATTATTCTCCTCTTCATCAAATATCTGAACCTTTGATTTATCTTTCTTTTGATTCACAACTTCTTCATCACCTGCATTAATATTGATTGTACCTGCATACCAAGTACCTTGCTCATCAAATGTAACATCCTTTGATACAAGGAATTGTTTTGTGGATGGACTCCACAACCTATATCCCATCTACTTATCATCATAACCAATGAATACATACTTTTCAGCTTTAGGTTCCAATTTATGCCTTAATTGAGATGGCACATATGCATATGCCAAACATCCAAATACTTTGCAATGATCTAGAGTAGGTCTCTTACCCCACCATGCCTCATATGGTGTCATACCCTGCAAGGCTTTACATGGTGACCTATTGACCAAATAAGTAGCTCTGTTTACAGCCTCAGCCCACAAATAATTTGGACAATTTTTCTCCTTCATCATGGATCTTGCAAACTCAACAAGAGTTCTATTCCTCCTTTCTGCTACACCATTTTGTTGAGGAGAGTACCTGCAAGTAATCTCTCTTTTTATACCTGCATTCCACAAGTAATCACTGAACTCATTAGAGAAATACTCTCCCCCTCCATCTGACCTTAGTCTTTTCAACTTATGACCTGTAATTCTCTTTGCATACACATGATAATGTTTGAATGTATTGAATACCTCTGACTTATCTTTGATCACATAGATAGTGATCCATCTGGGATAAATCACATAATACCTTGAACCATTGATACTGAAATCTTTTGATGGTCCCCACACATCTGTGTGTACCAATTCAAGCTTCTCTGAATACATAAAACCATGCTTGGAAGAAGATTGCTTATGAGCCTTACCTAATTGACATGCCTCACATCTGTATGTCATATGTTGACCTGCAACATTAGGCAATCCAAGCACTGAACCATTATTAACCATATCTTTGATACCTCTTTCATTGAAATGTCCAAGCCTCTTGTGCCAAAGACCTAACTCAGAGATCTTATGTCCTCCATAGGTGAACAAGGCATGACCAACATTACCTTGGATCTTCAATGTGAACAATCTTCCTTCTTTTTCCCCTGAAACAATCTGTTTATACCCATTGCTAGGGTCTTCCACAAACACTCCTTCATTAGTGAATCTAACTTCATAATCTTTTTCAACAATTTTTCCTACACGTATCAGACTGTTAGGAATTGTAGGAACATACAAGACCTTACTCAAGAGGGTACTTCCATCCTTGGCCTTCACTGATCCAATTGACTTCACATTGTGCTTTGTATTGTCACCTGTTTGAACTACATGATTAGTTATCTTATTCTCCAAATTAGTCATCAATGCTATGTTACCACTCAGGTGATTGCTACACCCTGAGTCAATGTAGAAGACTCTTTGGTCTTCACTTTGCCTCTCACAAGTTGCATTCATTATCAATGTTGAATCCTCCTTCTGATCTGAAGCATAATTGTAGTAGGTATTCTTGTATTGTTGACTTTGGAATCCTCTACCTGCATTTCTTCCAAAGTAACCTCTACTACCTCTACCTCTGAAATTACCTCTTTGATTTCTGCCACCTCTTCCTCTTGAATTAAAGCTCTGATTATATCCATCATTACTCGGATTATTATGCCAACAATCATTAGATAAGTGATTTGTCTTACCACAAATCTAGCAAGCTTTGACTCCATCTTTATTACTCTTGCCTCTTCCTCTACCTTTGCCACCTCCTCTTCCTCTTAGGAAATTAGCTTGGCTAGTTGTACCTTCATCCTCATTTGCTTGTTGCTTTCCTTTGATATTCTTCTTCCTATCCTTTGAATACATTGCATGACTTGTACTCTTGTCACCTTCACCTTTGACATCCTGCTCAAAGGTTAACATATGTCCTAGCAATTGATTTAAGTCAGGAGTAAAATGATCAAGTGATAATTCAGTAGACAAAATGAATGGCTTCCATTTGTCATCACCTCTCAACCCTGTGAGGATTTGCCTTACCAATTTATCCTCCTCAATGTCTTATGCATCTGCAATGTCCTTCATCCTTGTTACATAGTCTAAGATGGATTGAGAAGCCTTCTTCTTGAAAGTGGTAAATTCTGCCCATAAGGATGCCTTCCTTGACTTTGTAGTGTTTTGGAAATGCTCCTCCAAAGCATTCCATATATCACTTGCACTTTCGAGACCTCTAATGTGAGGTAGCAAGTAGTCATTGACTGCCATATAGATAATGCTCCTAGCTTGAGCATCTTTCTTCATCCAATTCTTCAAATCTGATAATTCTTCCCTAGTTGGAACACTAGGATCTTTGAATTGAGGCTTTTCTTCTTCACCTATGATGTAAGTTATCAAGTCTTTGCTCATAAGATGAGCTTCCATCCTCATTGACCATGCTGGATAGTTCTCTCTATCCAACTTCTCTATTTGAAGAGAATCTCCCATCCTTTCTTCTCCTGTATATTGAATTCTTTAAACTTTATGAGTAATAGATGTACCTTTACTTGGAATAATGTTCCTTTTGTCTTCCTTGATATCGTATGATCTCCTTCTCAAGCCTTGCCCTCAAGCTTTCACCTTTTGAACCTTCAGATATTGAATTCTTTGCACCTGCAGCAGTCGGGATCCTCCTTCCTTCAATTTGGATACTTCCTGCTCTAATACCACTCATGGAGAGTGTTAATCTCCAAAAGAAAAAGCTACTCTTGTAATTAGAGCACCTCTATAACAAGAGTAACTCAAACCTTCACCAATTTTAGAGGATCAATGATCAATTATGAAGATTTTGAAAAAATCTATGAAGAAGATGACTACACAGAAAGTTTGTTGTACATATCTCTCTCATTAACTTATCAATTGTGTAAAGTTTTTTATGAAACTTTGCACAAGGTGTCGTCTACAGTTTGCACACTTTGTCCAAGTTGAATCACTCCAAAAGATTCAGTAGACCTTGAGAAATGATCTCAACAAGTTACCTATATCTAAAACTGCTCTTCTAAAAAGTCGATTCAGACACCTGTAACTTCTAACACTTGGTTCTCTCAATCTAGACCTTGTTTATACAAATGCTTTTAGCCACAAGTAGCTTACCTTCCAACTTAAATATTGAGTGCTTGTTTGCTCAAAACTTTACACTGTGGAAGGAGAAATGACCAAAACATTAACATCAAATTTTGCGCCTATTTCAAGAACCAGTGAACACTTCTTCACATATGAATGTTCCTACTCATAATTCTCACAGCCTGTTTACAATTAGGCTCTCAAACTTTAACCATAGACTCATTAACTATGGACTTAGATGTCTACAAAAGGATTCTTGAAATGATCAAGCACAGAAGGAGAATGCACAGAAACATCGGGTGCAATATTTTTCCATTTCTGAGAAATTTACATCTAAGTGATCAGATAGATTCTATTCACTTCTAAACATATCTAATGACTTCTAATTCTCCTCTATTTTTGTTCTCACATAATCTCTCCTCCTTGCCCCGACATTTTTCATAGTATATATAGCCAAATATTTACAAGCTCATGACTATACAAAAGTATAAAAAAACTATCTCTGAATTAATGTATATTTGTGTACATCTCTTTCAACTTCTGAATATGCACTTCTTCCATGCTTCATAACTTGAACTTTCCTTCAGTCTTTGACTTACAAACCTTCATTAAACTTCAATTGTTGATTGCCGTGCACCAACAATACTCCTACAAAAGATCAACTTGCAGATATGATGACAAAGAGCTTGGATGGACCAAAGTTGCAGAGGTTTAAAGATATGGGAGGAATAAAGAAGGTGCAGGTAATCACAATTGATGATTGAGGGGGAGCTGTTGGAGCAGGACAATCAACAATTGGTTATTATATGAAGCCTAGAAGTGAAGATATGAAGAAAATTTTGAAGTCCAACTTCATGAAATGAAGAGAAGGTTCAGAGAGCAAAGTTCTTTAAAACATATGTACATTAGTTTTGTAAATACTTCAATATACTTGGAGTAATGATGAATCAATACTCATATGTATATATAGATACGTGTAGATGGTCGTATTAGGTGTGAAAGATGCAATATAGATGAGAAAGAGTTGAATAGATGATGAGTATTGTGTGTCATTCATCAGATGTATGAAGAGTTGAATAGGAAGAATGTTCAGAGAATTGCGAGTCGATCTTTTCTCTAGTTCTCCTTCTGTGTTTGATTTTATCAAAAATCCTTTTGTACACATCTAGTTCCATAGTTAATCTATCTATGGTTAAAGTTTAAGATTCTAATTGCAAACAAGCTGAGATAATGTTGTGTAGGAACATCTATATGTGAGAAAGTATTGAGTGTCTTCTGAAACAGGCGCAATCCCGATGGTCAAATAAATAGTGAGTTCTCGGTGCACAGTGTAAAAGTTTGCACAAATGAGGAGTCAAAATCTAAGTTGGAAGGTAAGCCATCTATGGCTAAAAGCATTCGCTTAAACGGGTTCTAGTTTGGGAGAACCATGTGTTAGAAGTTGTAGGTGTCAAAGTCGACTCTACAAGAAGGCAGTTTCAGACATAGGTAGCTTGTTTAGATCATTTCTCATAATCTACTTAATATTTTGAAGTGATTTAACTTGGGGGATGTGCGCAAACTGTAGGTGAAACATTCTACAAAGTCTCATCAGAAAATTTACACAAGTGATTAGTCAATGAGTTAATAATGTGCAGCAGACTTTTCTGTGAAATGACTTTCTTCACAGTTAGTTAAAATCTTGAAAGTTTGGTGCTTGTCTTTCAAAATTGGTTGGAATTTAAATTTATTCTTGATATAGAGGTGGTCTAACATCAAGGATAGCTTGTTCTTTTGGAGATTAACACTCTCCATCAGATATGCCAGTTAGGCTTTAGATGGGGGAAGATGGTAATGTCCATCAGCATGTAGAGATGTAGCATAACACTTATGCACCACTCTAGAATAATATTTGTCACCATTCAGTAAGTGCTCTTCTGCAAGAGCGTACTACTAAAGAAACATGCACTTCTATATGTTTGACTTGAGTGAGTCCTCTCACTATCATCCGCTACTCCATAGCCAGCATACTCAGGTTGGAACATAGATGAGATGAGCTAATGTAATCAATGCCTGACAAGCTCAATTGTGCTATACAGAAAGAGATGGACAGATACCGCAATTAGACAATAGATTGTTCCATTCATCACAGGGAAGTCTGAGCTTGCAAAGTGATGGCAATAGTGTTTGTGAACACTACTAAATTGAGATGCATCAAAACATAGAAATCCCACAAAAAGTGTTCATAACCATTGCATGATCTTGAGATGCATCATACATGTTACCAAAGTAGAAGAAAAACAATGTTTATGAGTGCTTCAAAGGCTTGAAATGCACATGTAACTTCAAAAAGTGATCACCATGAGGGTGGGACAGTGGGAACATGGTGGTATCTATAAATGATGAAAAAAGGGTGGGAGGATGAAAAATGGAAAATATACAACCCAAAGAGAGAACAAAGTGATGGCAAAAGGACTTCTCCGAATAAGTGGAGAGCCACACCACCAAGCTCTACCAGCCCCACCACCAAAACGACCAACCGAACCTCCACCTAGTGCTCTAATACCATGTAGAGAGTACACACGTGGAAGAAAAATGAAAAGAAGAGTGTATTCACAAAAGAAAGAGTGTGAGAGACTCAGTGAGTAGACCAAGAAACGGGTAAACTCACATGGATTAGAAATGATCTTGCCAAGAGCATGGAGTAGGCTGCTGTTGTTATAAGGGTTGCCCACAATTTCCTCATGCAATGGCACCCTCTAGCCCTCATAAAAATATCTCTTTTTGTATTTAGGAGATGTCCATATGAACACTCTCCTAAAACCCCTTTTTGATAATTCCTCTAGTCTATGGTATGGAAGCCTTTTTTAAATAAAATCTCTTTTTGCACACATCCATAGATTTCCCACGTAGATTTCCCACGCATATATTTGTATTGAAGAGGGTGGTTGGAAGGAATATTTGAAAAGATCTAGAGAGATATGAGCATGTGCTCCTTTTTGACTAGTCAAAAAGAGCACATGGGAGAATGAGCTGAGCCTATAAATAGAGGCTATTTCTTGTAAAGAGGAGGTCCCTTGGCCATGGCCTTGGCCTCCATTTTGGTAATGGAAGAAGGTGTCATTTGTTACTCTCTTGCCTCCTTGTGTGCAATGGCGTTGGTCTTGGTGTATGGATTTGCATGTGTGTGTGCATGGTTGGGAGGATGTTCCCCTTTGCTCCTTGTGACGTTGGCCATCGTTGCCATTGCTCCATGAGTGTGGGTGAACCTCTCCTCTCATTCTTTGCCCCAACTTGGAGAAACCTCTCACTTCCATGTGAGGCGGTTAGGGTTTGTTGTTCCCCTTTTCCCCGGCATCGGTGCCAAATTGTTGAGAAAAGGGGAACAACAAACCCTAACCGCCTCACATGGAAGTGAGAGGTTTCTCCAAGTTGGGGCAAAGAATGAGAGGAGAGGTTCACCCACACTCATGGAGCAATGGCAACGATGGCCAACGTCACAAGGAGCAAAGGGGAACATCCTCCCAACCATGCACACACACATGCAAATCCATACACCAAGACCAACGCCATTGCACACAAGGAGGCAAGAGAGTAACAAATGACACCTTCTTCCATTACCAAAATGGAGGCCAAGGCCATGGCCAAGGGACCTCCATTTTGGTAATGGAAGAAGGTGTCATTTGTTACTCTCTTGCCTCCTTGTGTGCAATGGCGTTGGTCTTGGTGTATGGATTTGCATGTGTGTGTGCATGGTTGGGAGGATGTTCCCCTTTGCTCCTTGTGACGTTGGCCATCGTTGCCATTGCTCCATGAGTGTGGGTGAACCTCTCCTCTCATTCTTTGCCCCAACTTGGAGAAACCTCTCACTTCCATGTGAGGCGGTTAGGGTTTGTTGTTCCCCTTTTCTCAACAATTTGGCGCCGTTGCCGGGGACGTCGGCCTTTAGCCGTTGGTTTTTCCAAGTTTGCGTGTCCATACTTCGTGAGATGCACCTTGACACTTGGAGGAGGATGAATACGTGTGGCCTTCGGTTGGCCCTGGGTACCTCTCTTTCTTTTAATTTTTGAGTAGTTTAGTTCTTTGTTTTTGTTTGTTGCATAAAAAAAAAAAAAAAAAAAAACACCCCCTATAATCCCCTCTTCTTTCTATTCACTTCCACATACACACACTCTGGCATCACCCCCCCCATCTCTTTCATTTTTCTTGAATTCAGTGTCTGCTTTGGGTGGGAGGTTGGGTAGTACATTCTTTGTTATCCCTCCCTCTCTCTCATTCCTAGAAAACACCATACTGATAAACTCTCGAATGACCTAGTCTTTGAAGGACAAACCGATTACGTTCATGGCCTCTCGCATTTATCTCACAAGCATGCGAAGTGAAGAACGTGGAGGTATTGCTCTTTGGCATTGAAAAGAGGTGTCGATCGCTTGAATGCAGGTAGGTGGGAGGAGGTTCCCTCCTTCCCTCCCAATCTCTTGACTGGCTCGTGCTCGTTTGGCTCCCTCTTCTCAATTAGGGCTAAAGGTTGAGCGCTCCTGCGAGCCCTCTTCCTGGGCATTGTCAGGGACCGAGCTTCACCATGCTCTCTCCCTACTCGTAGACCCTCCCTCTCGGATGAGCAGGACTGGAGGCACTTCTTGGGTTAAGGACCTTCTGCCCCCAACACTCTTGGTGTGGCGTGCGAAGTTTCTGTTCCCTTCCTTCGTCTAGTGGGCATCGCAGCTCTGTGCTTCTCTTTTGATGAACTGTTGAGGGTTGTCGCCTGGAAGGTCGCTGCGCGGGTCATGCTCATCTACATGATCGCCGATTTGTCATACCATCACGCCTTTCTCTTCTGCCATTATCGGAGCTGGGCAAATATTGGGCTTATTCATTCGCACTATTGAGGATTCATCACATTGGTTCCTCTCTGTAATGTGTGTAACTTCGAATCAGGCTTCTCCTCCATCCACACACTTTGCGTACGTCTTCTCTGTCATGCAGGTTCGGTTGCTTGTAGTTATGGAGGGCAGGCGGCCCTTGTGCTACGGGTTTCTGTGGAGTGAGATAATGATCTCACAATACAACCCCTATGCATGAAGCATCATGCTGCTTGGATCCGGGTTTTGCTTCTATGCTCACCATTGGAGGCGAAGCCAGACAGGTTCTTGTGGAAAGCTTTTGTTCTCGTGAGAAGTTTTTAAGTTCGGCCATACTTTCCTTTTTGCCCTGCCACTGCTTGCTTTAGTGTCGTGCCTGTTGCAGGGAATTTTTGTGAGATTGCAGGCTGGGAACTCGGATCATCATGTAGGATATGTGCTTTGGTATTGACTCATTCTCATGTATTTTCTTCAACTATATAATGGTGTGTGGACTTTTGGCAAGTACGGGAGGCATGATGACAAGGAAATTTATCTATCTGTGCCTGCAGAAGATCGATATGTTTGCTTGTCGACAAATGGTTATAATCTCTATTATGTTGTTTAGGGGATATCAGGTGGAAAATAGAGTGTTTGACTGACAGAACTATTTGTAATTGGTGGTATCAATGTTTCTTTTATGCACCCACATCTAAGAACATACGGTCTGAGTTTTTTCTTACGTGCCTCTCAGCTTGGGATCGCTCTCCATGAGACCGTTGTCTTGCCATGTCATGCATGTTTTCATAGGAAGTGAGTTAAATTGGAAGAAATAAGGAGAAGCATTGGAGTATGTTAGCTGTATGATTGGCACTTCTAAAGTTTGGTTTGTTGAGCTGTCCTTTGAGTATCATGTTGGTGAGATTTGAAATTTTGTGTGAAAGCCGTGCTATTTTTAACCAGACATTCACTGTTGGTCAGAGGGTCATCTTAGGCATGCTGATTTGACTAGCAAGAAAGCCATCCGTTGTCTTATAGTTGATAATGCTAGAAATTACACATTATTATTCTTATATTTCTGCCATGCCAATTTCTTCTCAACGAAGGGGATGAACCTCTCTGTTTCTGCAGTTACAAACCTTCTTGATCTTTGTCATAGGATATGAACCTTGTGAACAAGATTCTCACCTTAAGAGAACCATTTTCTTTAAGGATGTCTTTGATTTTCTATGTGGATGCTAGGACTCTTTTCTTAATGCACACACCTTGATTTCCTTTTCTGTTCACTTGCAGGAAGTGATAATTTGTGGTTCAAAGTCTAGGCATCCGTGGGCGCAGGTGCAATGTATGTAGACCTACTAGGTGCACACACAAGTGACTAAAGATGTGACTATCGAAACGTGTGATGTCTGGAGGCTTTACATAAAGCCGCTTATGTCCTTATCCCTTGTCATTACTATGCTCTAGGATCACACGATGGCCTCCGTCAGGTAGCTTGACAGCATAGAAAGCTTTTTGGGTGTTGCTTGTCCTTAGGGGTCAATGTAACTTCCCAACTCTCTTGGATTAGCTCGTTGAAAATTAGGAATACTCAGTGTGTGAGTCCTTGCTTTTCATTCGGGCATCACTCAATGCTTGAGGAAGGAATGTTCCACAGTCCACTATTGCATATGAAGGTTCTCTTTGAGTCTCATGACAAGCAGTCATTTAAGCGCTAGACTAGTAAATGCTTATTTTCTTGGTTATCAAGCGTGGAAAGGGCAGCCATTTCAAGAAACATATGGAGAGATTTATGAGTGCTCTGCTAAAATCCTAGCCTGAACATCTTAGGTAATTCCATGTGAGTAACTGAAAGTTGAAACTACTGTTGAGTTGGGCAAAGGTAGAATGCGTCACAAGGTTGTGGGAGCTCATAAGACCTACGTTTGCAAGGACACATTAGAATGCTAGAGTGCTTAAACAAGAAATTGTTTGTTGTCTTATCATTTTGCTAAAGCAGGCATTCCGGTTGGTTGGTGCATGTCATCTATATGTATTAAAAATCTCTCAATGACGATGCATACTAAAAACTTCTTGATAGGCATAGCTTTGTTGATTGCCTTACTATTCAACTCCGGGTTATTGTTAGGGAGCATTGAAAAAGTTGAATGATTTTTTGTATTCATCAATGCATTGGGCTTGTCTTTGATTTCCTCCATCATGAGATGAATGTTTTAATCCTAACCTACAGGTAGCTCGGGTTTTAGCTATTACTATTGGAAGTCCATAACTCACTAGCTTTCTTCATATGTTATGTCGTGCCTATTGATGTTCACTTATGTTTCATGGGAAAGATGTTAGTAGTTGACATATGTGATTCTTGGAGTCCTGATATCATGGGGAGCAGATAAAGGATTTCTCTCGAGTTTTTGAAGCCCTACCAAGGGGTGATACACATGCTGGGTGTGAAGATGGTTGACTCCTTTAGGCATCTCATCTATGCATTCATCATATATGTGATCTTCTTGCTTGATGAAAAGCTTGCAGGTAACTGGACCATATTGATTCTTCGCCTTGGGGAAGCACTCCCTTAAAATGATTAAAGAGCTTTTGGGCATACTGAATTCTTTTTGCTAATCTTTACATGTGAAGCTAACTGTGTACTCAATTCCTCTGATTTTGAGTGTTACAGGTTTGAAAGAAGGAGGATGTTGCTTCTTGGTCTTGTGATGTTTCTACTTCATGCTTGTCATAATTATTGGAAATGGATAAAATCGCTTCTTTCTTCTTCTATATGTTGGGTTTGCATATGATCACGTATGTTTGAAAGGAAATTTGTGTTGATGTGTGAATGTTGTGCTAAGCTTGGTTGGCTCCAGGAGAGTTTCTGCTCAGTATTTTAGGCATAAAAGCTAAAGGGGTCATCCAATTTGTTTTGATCTAGCACTGGTATGAATGTTGCTTGATATCCATTGACCCACTAACAGAAAGGAGGTACAATGCTACACAACTCCTGCTACTTGCCAATTTTACTCTTTTGATTGCATTCTTTATTAATGCAAGTAGCTGCTTCTAGTAAAATTCTTGGGTTGAGTGCATATTGCTTATACTTTAAAATGTTCTTCATGATCTAAGCATGCATTCTTTAAAAGATATTTGCAGAAGAACATGCACATAGGGAGGTGAAATTCTTAGACCTGAACCAAATTAAGTGTGAAGTCATAAATGAATCTTTGTTTTTTGCTAGGGAGGTAACTCTCTAGTTCCACATTCTCATTTAAGGCTCAAATTCATTACATGCCGACACTCATATTGATCATTCTTACCTCCTATGGATGTTTTGCTATTATAGATGGCAGGAAGAGAGTTGGATAAGTTGTTGAATCTCATGAATGCTTGTAAGATGCTAGGACTCATAAAGTTGCATTATTATCTACTGATTTTATGAGCACAGAACACTCATGTTAAATTGCAAGCTTGATTGACTAGAAGCTTAGTATAAATGATGGCAGGACCATAGGCTACATTCATCTCATGCTTTACATTGCAAAAATGTCCCACTTTCACTTGAAAATAACAGAGTATGGAATCATTGAGACATAAGGGACAGACACTCATGGTCTTGATAAGGGCTCCTTGTTTCAGGACTATGGTTTTTCTTTTCTTTGCAGGAGCAAGACGGTTTTTCATACAGACTTCTCTCTGATAGAGCAAGTCTTGTGGCAATGGATGCCCCCTGAAGTGGAAACTAAAAATGGAATTAACATTTTTTGTTGCTTCTTTTCAAAAATCAGTCTACTTGTTGTGTATGTTTAATTTTCAGGTATTGGAGCTTTGAGTGAAGGCATGGGAAGGAGGCTGGGCTGACTGCCCCCCCAGGGGATTGTGTCGCTCAGCACTGCTGGATTAGAGATTTGCAAGAAGACGGCTTGCTGATTCAAAAGATTTGCAGCCTTGCAAAATTCAGATTGGAACTGCTGCATATTTGAAGAGTTGAAGACTCCAAACTTGGACCAGTTCGGCACTATATGCTTCTCTCTTAGCTTTGTCGAGGACGACAAAGTCTAGGAGGAGGAGGGTGTTGTTATAAGGGTTGCCCACAATTTCCTCATGCAATGGCACCCTCTAGCCCTCATAAAAATATCTCTTTTTGTATTTAGGAGATGTCCATATGAACACTCTCCTAAAACCCCTTTTTGATAATTCCTCTAGTCTATGGTATGGAAGCCTTTTTTAAATAAAATCTCTTTTTGCACACATCCATAGATTTCCCACGTAGATTTCCCACGCATATATTTGTATTGAAGAGGGTGGTTGGAAGGAATATTTGAAAAGATCTAGAGAGATATGAGCATGTGCTCCTTTTTGACTAGTCAAAAAGAGCACATGGGAGAATGAGCTGAGCCTATAAATAGAGGCTATTTCTTGTAAAGAGGAGGTCCCTTGGCCATGGCCTTGGCCTCCATTTTGGTAATGGAAGAAGGTGTCATTTGTTACTCTCTTGCCTCCTTGTGTGCAATGGCGTTGGTCTTGGTGTATGGATTTGCATGTGTGTGTGCATGGTTGGGAGGATGTTCCCCTTTGCTCCTTGTGACGTTGGCCATCGTTGCCATTGCTCCATGAGTGTGGGTGAACCTCTCCTCTCATTCTTTGCCCCAACTTGGAGAAACCTCTCACTTCCATGTGAGGCGGTTAGGGTTTGTTGTTCCCCTTTTCTCAACAGCTGCTCAAGCTTCTAACCAAGTACAAATGGGGGGAGAGGCCCTCCTTGTATAGATTTGGGAGGGGATCGTCAAAGTACATCAAATGTGGGATAATTCCCCTTGAAGGAAAATGAATACACTGGTAGAAGAAAATGGCAAGGTACCCAAATACAAAAGAGATACAATATAAAATGGACATAAACTAGGAATGAGTGCCTCTTAGATACAAAATGGAGATGCACTCATGCGGATACAAATGTAAATGATGTAGCAGCAATCATGTCATCAACACATCGTACATAATGTTTTTTTTTAATCACTCATTGGTATTATGTAGGGAATTTTTGTATGTAAGACTATACACTAATTGGTTAAACACATGAATAGGATTCCATATCTTCTAATTTTACCACATTATACATACATTTTAGGGTGTATGCTCCCACTTCAATCCAAGAGATAAAACACTCCATTCTAGAATCAATGTTAATATTATCACACCATAAATTTGCATGTTCCCACTTTGACCTTATAGTGGAGGATAATTTGTTGATATATTTTAGGAGTGATGTGTAAACACACTTAGGACCACTAATGCACTTTTTTTCCTATTTAGAAGGTTTTTTTCCTCCAACTTGTATATATGCCTATAACCCTAATAAGCTATTTATCTTTTTACATTCACATTTTAATACACTCAAAGTTGTCCTCCGAGCTTCTTCTTCTTCTTCCTCATGTTGTTTGTGTACTTCCGTAGACTTCAAACTCCAACAATTGGTATCAAAGTAGGTCACTTCTTTCTACACGGCATCATCAATCGCTTCTATTCATAGTCTTAGACTCACATCAAATTTGGTGAGCAAACATGGGTTCACGATCAATTCAAGATGTCTTTGCTCTATAGAATCAAAATTTTGATTTTTATCTTGTTTCGATATCTGAATACACTATCAAAATGACTACACAGACAATTTTTTCCTTTTGTACCAAACATATACATAGTTTTTAGTTTGCCATTACAAGTGGTTTAAAGTTTGTCGTAGGTCTAATAGAGGTTGATTACGTATTTTGAAAATAGATTATGAAGGTTGCATCAAAGATAATGATTTTCAAATTCTTGGTCTTACTGCAATTTCCAATGTACCTACTACATAGCACCTTCGTTAGGAAGGTAGAGATGCATAGGAAGATGCATGGATGGTTTTTTCTATCAAACTTGCCATTATCCCTCACATTCTCTCATGTAAAATAGCCAAAGATGCTTGGATACTCTTACCATACTATACCAAGCAAGAAATGAGGCTCATATTGCTTAACTTCGAAAATAGTTGGAGAGTGAGCATATGAATGAAGGAGATTCAATGGAAATTTTTTACAAAGAGCAAGGATTTAGAAGGAAAACTGATTTTTGTTGATGAAATCTTGTTAGATAGTTCACTTGTGCAAACCATTCTTAATTATCTTCCATATTCATATCAAAGTTTTGCTTCTACTCTTTGTCGGATGATTGGAAAACCAAATGCATTACCTTTTGAGGAGTTAGTCTCTATTATGTTGTAAGAAGATCAATCTAGGGAAAATAGTTCAATCATGCATGTTGCAAATCAAGATTTCTTAGCTAGCCAGAAGGGCAAAGTAAATGGAGCTTGCCTACTAATAAGAAAAAAATATGATAATGTTGCACAATCAAAATAGCAAGATAAGATGCCAAGAAAACATAAAATCAGAAAAATATTGCAAGGCAAATGATCATGTCATTAAGATTTTGTCATAGACTAGCTACAAAATAGGGCAAATAAGAAATAGGTTGGAATGGTTGTTGTAGAGGTCTCTACATCTAAAATTGAGTATGCTAACCTTGTTTAAATTAAAGAATGCGAATTTACTACTCATTCTAGCTTTGAACCATCTTCTCTTGAGGTGTATGTCTATAGTAGACTAATGTTTGGTATTTTGATATTAGTGTGACCAAACATATTACCTCAAAGCATATTCCTTCCCTTCACTCAAGTCTATCCCTACATAAAATAATGTTACATGTGAAAATAACTCCTCATCCTTTCATGGATTTGGAAAAATAATTCTTATATCTATTGGTGGTATTACTCTCATACTATCAAATGCCTTATATGTGCCAAGGATCAAGAAAAAGCTATTATCCATTTCAACGCTAGCCATAATTGCCTTGATTGTTAAATTTGTTGATAACAGTTCATGATCTCTTGAACGATGATAATATCATTGCTTTAGGCATTTTATGTCATGAGTTGTCTAATCTCATAGATTATGCAAATTTTGAGTATGATTCAGCATGTGTAATTAATGATTCTCATGCTATTTCAAATGCAAGACTTTGGCATGCATGCTTCGTCCATCTAAATTTTGCTAGTTCACTTTGCTTGAAAAAAGTGATATGGTTTCCCCTTTGCCCAAACTCTTGAGACACCTTCTAAGCACACTTGTAAGGATTGTATTTTGGATAAAATGTACCCAGTTCTTCCTTCTGCAGAGATGGTTCAATTAGAGCTATACATAAATCGTAACTTATTTCATAGTGATGTTTGTGGTCCTATGTTGACACCTTCATTTGGGACTTACCTATACTTTGTGACTTTCATTAATGACTTGTATAGACATGTGTGGGATTATCCATGAAAGAGAAGTCCCAAGTATTTATGTGCTTTAAACAATTCTTGGTTATGGATGAAAATATGTTAGCATATAAAATGAGCACCCTCCTTTTTTATCGAGGGGGAGACTATATGCCTTTTGAGTTTAATGCATTTTTAGTTGATTATGGGATAAAACATCGATGTAAAGTGTCATATATACCAAAAAAAATGGAGTTTCTGAGAGCAAGAAGAAGTCTCTCATGGAAATGGAAAGGTGTATGATCAAAAACCAGGCTTTACCACATATTTTTTGGCTTGAGATTGTTATGTCTACATCATATGTACTATAGATTAGTGCATAAAAAACAACACAAAATATTGGATGATGAGGTTGTGAAATGTGCTTTACTTTGGTATAGTCTGAAAATAAAATGCTATTGTTAACATCATCCATATACTAAACATGTTTTGTTCAAGAAGATGCAATTCAACCCTTACTTCATGTATGAATGAGACATCAGCCAGCTCAAAGGATATGTATAATACTTTGCTCCCTCTTTTTACAAGTGGATTTACTAGTGAGGCAGTTTCCTATACTTATAAGTTTCAAATGATGATGCAAATCATTCCATTTCTTATGAAAACTTACATGATGCACTTATTGATGAGACAGATGACATTGAAGAGGCAAAAAGTATGCCTAAATAACTAGTGCAAACTTTGAAAGATAGCAAGTTAGATACACCTCATTGAGACTCTCATAATGCTTTTTTTGCATCAGATTGTTATGCAACGGTTTTCTCTAGTTTTTGAGATGAGAATGAGCTTGTTTCTTTTTATAAATCATAGAAATCAACAAATTGGATAGTTGTCATGAAATCAAAATTTGATGCCATTATGAGGAATGGTATTTGGTTTATGTGATTTGTCTCCCAAAAAAAATACCATTGGCACTAAGTGTATACAAGTTGAAACATAAGCATAATAGAACACTCGATAGATATCTCGCTAGGCTTATAACCAAAGGTTATGTTCAAGACAAGGGCATTGACTTTGATGAGACCTTACTCCCATGTACAGAATGATAATTTTTCGTAGTATCTGTGCACTCGTAGCTCATCACTCTTGAAATGAACATCATTTGGACATTAAAACTCCATTTTTCAGTGGTGATTTACATTAAGAAGTGTATGTTTTTTAGCCTTGTGGTTTTGTACAGGTTGAAAAATTCATTGTATGGATTGAAGCAAGCACCACATGCTTGGTATGAAAAGATGCATGCCTACTTTTTATCACATGGATTTGAGAATAGTCCAAAAGAAAGCACCTATGTTAAGTGTGCAGATAATGTACTCCTGATCATTGTTGTATATGTTGATTGTATGTTGATCATTGGTTCTAACGAGAAGCATATTGCTGAATGTAAGGCTGATTTGCATGCCTTTTTTGAGACATTAGGTTCACGACATTTGTGTCATTATTTGGGCTTTCAAGTTGTGCAAGTTCATGGGGACTAGTTTTGTGTCAACAAAATATATTGACACATTAGTGTAGCATTTTGGCCTTGAATATTGCAAACACATTGCCACTCCCATGGAAACAAGTTTATGGTTGAGTCTTTATGATGTTGAAGATGCATTTTATGTTTTTGTCTCTTATAAGGTTTTGGGATGCTTGATTTACTCAAAGATATCATGACCTGATATTCAGCTTGGTATCTCTCATATGAGCAAGTTTATGCATAGCCCAGGTGTTGCTCTAGCACAATGGTGAGAACCACGTTAAGAAGCTCCACCTCCTTAATGTCAATCCGCGGAAGAGATAGGAGTGATATGAAGATCGTGAATGTGAGATGAAGTGAGAGTGAAGGTGAGAAGCATAGAAATGCACACACACCTACACACACACTACGAAGAGACAAGCAAGACACAATGGAAGGTGAGAAATCAACTCTATTACTCAAGAACACTATTACAAGCTCAAAAGAACTCTAATCTCAAACAAGCTAGCCTCAAAAATGAGCTCTCTAGCTCTTTTTATAGTTTCTAGACTAGTTTTGGCCGGTTTCACATCTAGTGACCGGCCTAGTTAAAAAATAGGTCCTAGATGCTATTTGGAAGGGTAAAAGGTATCTAAAAATAACGAAAATTGGTACGTGCCTTCTACCTAAGCTCCTCAAGCTCGAGGACTCCTCGGCTTGCACCAAATGGAGCTATGGATTACAAAATGGGGTTTTCTTTGTTACATATGTTACAATTAGTGATAAAAATCACTGTTGAATGTTTTGAAAAGTGATAAAAAACATATTTGTTTGAGAAATTGATCCGACTGGCTCCCTGTTCCGTCGTTACATGCTTCCATGTCGTCTGTGCCTCTGGCTGCTTCCAACACCCCCTTCCCTCTCGCTTCTGTCGTCCCTGACAGAACCTTGCTGTGAGGTCTGCCGGATATAGTTCTGCAGTAGGTCTTGAGCGAGGGTGTGCTCGGAAATACGAATGCCTCGGGCCAGGTTGGCCTCGAGTTTCTCCCAGTCGATAGGTTGGGGTTCTTCCGGTGGCGGGAGCTGATAGTGTGTGGAATAGACCATTCGTTCACAGGCAAATAATTGTAATAGATGAGTAGGCCTGCTTATGAAGACCTCTGAATGGTATTCCCAAAAGCCGGTTGTGAACATCTCTTCGAATGTCTGCTTGTAGCACGCCGGTAGGTACTTTATTCTGCAGTGCCAGGCATAACATACCCGTAGCAATGGCGTTGTACTCATATCATATACCAGATCGAAATTGCCATGCTCAAAGCCCGGGGTGTTGACATGTGGTGCCTTGACGCGTCGGAAGACTTTAAAAATCATTTGCATCATGTCAAAGATTTTGACAGTCATATGCGCCGCTATATCATCCATATGCTTTAATCTAGGGAGCCAGTGGCGAATTGTAGCCATCATGTAGCCAACAGTTGGTAACTCAATGGGTGGCTTAAAATAGGGGTAATTCAACCAGTCTTGGCACTGCTTATTGTTTTGTACTTTGATAGCGAAGGCAGTCCAGGAGCGGCGTCGTGGCACTGGTCCCCAACACGGATTGTATTTTAAATGTAACGGTGCCTTAACCCATGTGCTCATCATTTCAGGGTACTCCTGTAAAAGACGTGTACGCCAATCTGGTTGATAAATAGTGCCTTGTTGCGCATCCAGTGGCAAGTCTTCAGGCTCAAATTGAGTTGCATGTGATGGCTTCCTGCCAATTCGCTTCTCGATGGCCAGCTGGTATTCGGCCATTAGCATGAAGTAAGGTTTGTATTGAAGCTCATGCCCGGATATGTACCTGCATGGGGCCAATTGAGCAAAGTAGGGAGATTGCAAAATTCTTTCTTCGATCATGGCCATAGCATGTAGCTGGGCCTCGACTCTAGCTGAGTGCGTTGTTCCAATTTCCTCAATAGTCTTCATCCACGTGGGGGTCGGAAGTTCATACGTCATCTGGCCTTCAGCCGTGACACGTCCGCCTGGGATGGGTTGTGGCTCGTACGCTTCTTCAAATGTTTCCTCCACCGGGATGGTGACCGTTTCTTCTTCAGCTGGAAGCTCAGGTGGGGAATCTGGCCTTGGTGGCGCTTCATATACTGCAATCCTTGATTCAAGGGTATACCTGGGCCCGTAATGAGTTGAGTTCCTCTAGGAGGTCAGGAGAGGGGTCCACAGGTTCTGGTACTTCTGCTACTACTTGTACTTGTTGTGTTGCCGGTTCTCTGAGCTGTAGTAGCTTGTGATCTTCTTTTAACTTCTGATGCTCTTCGTTCATCCGATCATAGTCCTCGAGCAGTCTAACATGGTCTTCTAGCAACATCTTCATTGCTTCGGATGGGATTGCCTTGAATCTGCTAGGACTTAAGGGTTGTTCTGGATGGTCCAATGCCGCTTCCAAATTCTCTCTATTCTGCTCTTGGAGTCTCTGGTTCTCCTCTTTTGCTGCGGCTAGGTGTCTTCTTAGTAAGCCCATGTTTTGTGTTAGCGTTGCATTGCGGACTGTCTGGGCTCTTAATAAATTATCCAAGTCAGCAGTGGCTTCCTTGGTCTTTTCTTCGCTTTCTAGCTCCAATTTGTGATATGCCTCGTGTAATTCCTGGTAGCGGGTGTTCAGAGAGGCATTCTCAATAGACAATAAATTAAGCTGCGACTGTAAGTCATTGGTTGTCCTCTGCAGCTGCTGATAATTATCTCCAAGAGATGTGAACTCATCTCTTACTTACGTCATACATATGAACATCTGTCGAAATGCATTATCTACAGTGGGTGATAGTACTAATGGGGTGCTAAATGAAGATGCAGTTGGTGTAGATGCAACGGGAACGGGGAATGGGGATGGGAAGGTGGATGATGTAGTGATTGTTGAAAATTGTGATGTGCCTAAAAATGTTTGTGCCGTGAGTGAAGGTAGTGATGGTGCAGTGGGTGGTGAGATGTCCATGTCCGTGGACGTATCTAGTGCGGTGACCGTGAATATTGGTGTGATCGTGGGTGCTCGTGCTGGTGTAAATACATGATTTACAAAGGTTGAGGGGTAATTTACAGGGGGGCTGGCTGGAGCGGTTTGGTGGAAAGGGGAAAGAGGGGTTACCGTGGGTCGGGGAGGTGAGACGGGGGAGAAGGTTAACGGCAGGGGGAATGGGAAGAGGGGTCTTGGAGTTGTGGGGAAAGATGGAAAAGATTGATGAAGGAATGGGTTGGATAGAAAGGTGGGTGTGGGAAGGGGTAGAGTAGGGCTAATGGGCACGGGAATTGTGGGGTGAGTGGTCGTAAAGACGGTTTCTGCAACACCACCGGCGAATGAAGGTGTGGGTCTGGGGGAAGGAGGGTGAAGAGGGGAGGCTGGATGGACGGGTGGTGAGGTCGGTACTTTAGTGACTACTGAGGTTTGTACAGCTGGAGCGCGGGGTGGGGAATCTACAAAGATGGTTTCAACTGCCACCGAACTTTCGGGGACGAGGCATGCCTCCCTGGCTTGTTCTGAAGATTGTGCTCCGGTTGGTACACGAATGTATTCGCCGGGCTTTGAAAGTAGTCGTACTCTGCGGGGGTCAAACTGTGGCAGTGGCTTTCGTTGCAAGTACCTGAGTGCCTCGTTGGAGCCTACTGATTGGACTAATTCTTTGAATCCTTTGATATATGCGTCTTCGAATCCGCCTGTGACAAGTTCTTGTTCTATTATTTTTTGGCTCTCTTCCTCTGTCAGCTTTTTGCGTGCCCAAACTTTTTCCATTGTTCTATACAGCTTCTTGATAGCTAGAGTGTAAGCTGTTGCCTCGTAAGTTTCATCTTCATGGGTACTTGTATCGCCATGTGTGTCTGTTTGTTGGCCTTGGCCATCTGTCTGTTCATGCTCTTGGGATTCATGTGTTCCCTGGCTAGCTTCCTCGTCTCCTTCGTCGTCATCGGTTGCTGTCCTTTCGTCATCAGAGCTGGACACGATCTGTCCTTGTGGCTGATCCCTGGGTGTAGTAGGGTAGCTAGGCCTTTCAAATTCTTGAGAAAACAAGTGTCCTTCTGAATACTAGAACTGATTGGAGAATGCATCGGGCATCTCAAAATCAAATGTTTGGTCCAGTGGCTCTGCTTGTCTTGGTTCTAAATGCGGTATTGGAAAAGAGAAAGCTTCCGCACCGATAGTGGTGGGAAGTTCAGCTGCTGTGTTGATAGGTTCTGTGGTTGTGGCTGCTTGGGGTGCGACAGTACTGGTGGTGCCCTCCGTTACCACTGGTCTAGATAACCTTATGCGAATAGGTTGTACTGTGGGAGTGGCTGCTGTTGGTGACTGCTCTGGAGATGGTTGTGGCGAGGGTGATTCTGGGACTTGTAGGCATGGGATAGTACCTCTCATCCGCTTTCCGGCTCTGCCTTTGCTAGACTTTCTAGCCTTCCTAGTGGTCCCTTTGAATGCTTTCAGTTCCTCACTGGTCATGGCACGCTCTATGGGTAAATCATATGCCAAGCACATATATATGATCCTGGTGAGGGCGCAGCATCCATTGATTACCTTCTTTCGCTCCCATCTATGTTGTGCCAAATAGAGCTGATCAATGATCTAGCTGGCTAGATCAACCGTTTGCGGTCCAGTACATGCTAAGTATAATCCAAACCAGATTCTCTTGTGGGGCATGGTAAAACGATCCTGAGCTGGGAAAGCAAAGTGCTGCATACATATCCGTAATGGCTTGGAGAGCTCAGGTGTTATAGCAGAAATATCCTCCCACTTAGTTACGTCACCACGCTTCATCTGCTCTGGGACTAGCCATTCTTTCTCTGTTGGAGTGTGTGTTCCATGAATCTTGATGGCAGCCCTGATTAAATCCTTCGAAAGATAAAATCTTTTGTAAGGTGGATCATCCACTAAAGAAGGCAAAATAAAGGTTCCTGGGATGTCCTTATTCTCTGAGGCCAGCAAAGTGGTGATTAAATAATAACACCGATAAAAGTCAGGTTTGGGCAGAGGATTACTGAAATACTCCGTGAAGCCGGCTCTGGCCCAAACATGAGTTAAGTCCTGGGTGTTCTGTAGGCCTTCGAATTCTCTTGAGAAGAATTGATACTTGCCCCATGTGCGGTCATCGAATGTCATATTTGCTTCAAAAATGAAGTCAGCATCAGCTAATGGTCCAGCTAGGCCTTGGAACAAATGAGAGTTACGGTGTATCTTCTCTGTGTATCCCATAGGTGGGTTATCGATTGGCATGGGTCCCGAAAATCCTTGGAACTCTGGCGGTGGAGCGGTCGGGTGGGATTCTGCTCGTAAAACATTGAGGGGCACCGCTGCTATGCTGGGGCCTGCTTCCGATGGTCCTGCTTCGGTTTGCATGATGACTGATGAGCTAATGGAAAAGATCTGCTACAAAAGATTAACACATTAGTATGGAAATTAATTATGATCCCATTAAGGTGAGACCACAATGCCTTTCCATAACCGATGTGTAACCCGTGTAGCCAAGCGTCGTGAAGTGATTTATGCAATGATTATTTGCAAAACTAATGCAGGTCTCTAGACACCTACATGGGCAGATTATGCATACATTTCTTGATGAGCCGTTATTATGCATGATGTGGGGTTTGGGTGTATGAATTTATACAAGGTTTGGTTGAGGGTGAATTAGTACAAGGGTGGAGTTTAAACGGGGTGGGAGAATTGTTAGATACGATGGTACAAGAAGACGTCTGGATACGTTTCGGTATCCATTTCCTAAGAGTCTTGGAGTGGGTGGTATGTTTCTGCTGAGGTACAAAAAGTGGTATCGGGTTTGGTGGTATTGAAGTGTTGGTGCAGACCAATCACCAATTGAAGGCTTGGAAGATTAAAGGATGAAGGAAGAATCAATTTCTAAAGTGTGGAAGAAGATTACATTCAGAGGATAAGAGAAGTGTACACATATGTACATTAGTTTAGTCATAGCTGACTTAGATCTTTTGTTTAGTAAGAATCATGTACAAATTTATCTATAAATATTTTGAGAAAAGTCGGGGCAAGTATGAGAGCATATGTGACAATAGTTAGAAGTCAAGAATGAGGGAGATAGATGTCATGAGATAGAGGAAAAGTTAGTTGAGTTTTTTCTCATCACTCAACTGAAAGTTTTTCTGAGTAATCAAAATATTGCGCCCGATGTTTCTGCGTGTTCTCCTTCTACAGTAGATCAATTGTGAAATGTTTTTGTACAAGTCTAAGTTGAGAGTTGCTTGACCTCTGTACAAAGTTTTAGCTTCCAATTGTAATCAGGCTGAGTGAATTAAGTGTAGGAACATTCATATGTGAAGTATGTTCACAGGTTCCTAAAACAGGCGCAGATTTCGAACTTAATGTTTTTTATCATTTCTCCCAGCACAGTTTAAAGTTTTGCATGAGTGAGGGCTTAATCTTTAAGTTGGAAGATAAGCTACTCATGTCTAGAAGCATTTTGGAAAACGGGTTCTATTCAAGGAGAACCAAGTCTTAAAAGTTACAGGTGTAAAATCGACTATTCTGAATGACAGTTTCTGACATAGGTAACTTGAGAAGTTGATTTCTCAAGTTATACTTAATCTTTTGAAGTAATTCAACTTGGAGTAGATGCGCAATCTCTAGAGATACTTCGTACAAAGTTTCATCAAAAACTTTACACATTTGATAGGTCAATGTGGAGAAATAATGCAGCAGACTTTTCTGTGTTTCATCTTCTTCACAGATTTGTTAACCTTTTGATAGTTAGTAATTGATCCTCTAAATGAGTGGAAGGTTTTGACTTATTCTTGGTATAGAGGTGCTCTAATCACAAGAATAGGTTGTTCTTTTGGAGAATAACTTTCTCCATCAGTGGTATCAGAGCAGGAGACATCAAATTGAGGAAAGGAGGATCCCGACTGCTGCAGATTCAAGAAATTCAATACTTGAAGGACTAAGAAGTGAAAGCTTGGAGTCAAAGCTTGAGGAGAAGACTATTTGACATCAAGAAAGGCAAAAGGAGTCTAATTCGAAGTAAAGGTACATACATTGTTTGTAAAGCTTGAAGATTTTAATACACAGGTGGACACAAGATGGGAGAAAGCTTGCAGATTGATAAGCTAGATAGGGAGAACTATCCAGCATGGTCCATGAGGATGGAAGCACACCTCATGAGCAAAGATCTTATATCATTTATTACAGGAGATGAAGAAAAACCAGAGTTTGCAGATCCTAGTATTCCTACTAGGGAAGAGCTTGCAATGTTGAAGACTTGGATGAGAAAGGATGCTCAAGCAAGGAGTATCATCTACATGGCTGTAAATGATTACCTTTTACCTCACATCAGAGGTTTGGAAAGTGCTACAGATGTTTGGAATGCCTTGGAAGAGCATTTCCAAAATACAACTAAGTCAAGGAAGTCCTCACTATGGGCTGAGTTCACAACCTTCAAGAAGAAGAGCTCACAATCAATTTCAGATTATGTGGCAAGGATGAAAGATATTGCAGATAGCTTGGGAGCAGTGGATGAAGACATTGAAGAGGAAAAGTTGGTAAGACAAATACTTACAGGTTTGAGAGGAGATGAGAAGTGGAAGCCTTTTATATTGTCCATAGAATTGTCACTTGACCACTTTACTCCTGATCTTAATCAATTGCTAGGACACATGCTAACCTTTGAGCAGGATCTTAAAGGAGACAATGATAGAAGTACAAGTCAAGCTATGTACTCCAAAGACAAGAAAAAGAATGGCAAGGGAAAGCAATCAAATGATGATGAAGGAAATTGAAATCAAGCTAACTTCACAAAAGGAAAGATGAATTTCAGAGGTAAAGGAAGAGGAGGTAAGAACAAAGATAATGCTAAAGCTTGTTGGATTTGTGGCAGAACAAATCATTTGGCAAATGATTGTTGGTATAACAATCAAAATGGTGGAAGCAATAATCAGAATTATAACCAAAGAGGTAGAGGAGGCAGAAACCAAAGAGGCAATTTCAGAGGAAGAGGTGGTAGGACATCATATGGTAGAGGGGGTGGAAGAAACTTTCAATCTCAGTCCTACAACAATAATTATTACAATTATGCATCAGATCAGAAGGATGACATGACTCTTATCTTGAATGCAACTCATGAATCAATGGGAGAAGATCAAAGAGTGTTTTATATTGACTCAGGGTGCAGCAACCATCTGAGTGGGAATCTATCTTTGATGACTGATATGGAAGCAAGGGTGAATGGACATACAGTTCAGACAGGTGACAATACCAAACATAAAGTGGAGAGCATTGGATCAGTGAAGACAAAGAGTGGAAGTACACTTCTGAGCAAGGTACTTTATGTTCCTACTATTCCTAAAAATTTGATAAGTGTAGGGCAAATTGTGGAGAAAGGATATGAGGTAAGATTCACAAGTGATGGTGTTTATGTACAAGATCCAAATCAGGGATATAGAAACATAATTACAGGTAAAAAGGAAGGAAGATTGTTCACTCTCAAAGTCCAAGGTAATGTGGGACATGCATTATTTACCTATGGAAGTCAAAAGGTATCTGAATTAGACCTATGGCATAAAAGGCTAGGTCATTTCAATGAGAGAGCTATAAAGGAGATGTCAAAGAATCAGGTGGTGCTTGGATTGCCAAACATTGAAGGGCAACATATGGTGTACAAGTGTGAAGCTTGTCAATTAGGTAAAGCACATAAGAGTTCTTACAACAAATCAGGATACAAGCATTCAAATATGCTTGAATTGGTTCATACAGATGTATGGGGTCCCTCAAGGGACTATAGCATAAATGGATCCAGATATTATGTGTTGTTTGTTGATGATGCAACCAGGTGGATTACTTTGTATGTAATCAAGGATAAATCAGAAGTTTTCAAGACATTCAAACATTTTCATGCTTATGCAGAAAGGATCACAGGACAAAAGCTAAAGAGGTTAAGATCAGATGGAGGGGGAGAGTATTTCTCTAAAGAGTTTGATGATTATTTGTGGAATGCAGGTATCAAAAGAGAAGTAACTTGCAGGTACTCCCCTCAACAGAATGGAGTAGCAGAAAGGAGGAATAGGACTCTTGTAGAGTTTGCAAGAGCCATGATGAAGGAAAAGAATTGTCCAAATTACTTATGGGCAGAAGCCATTAACACTGCAACATACCTTGTGAATAGGTTGCCTTGCAAAGCTTTGGATGGAAGAACCCCTTATGAAGCATGGTGGGGTAAGAAGCCTACTCTTGATCATTGTAAAGTATTTGGATGTATTGCATATGCTTATGTTCCTTCACAATTAAGACATAAGCTAGAACCAAAAGCAGAGAAGTATGTGTTTATTGGATATGATGATAGACAGATGGGTTACAGGTTGTGGAGTCCATCCACAAAGCAATTTCTTGTTACTAAAGATGTGACATTTGATGAGCAAAATATATGGTATACAGGATCACCAAATGAGTTTGCAGGTGTTTAAGAAATACAAAGGAAAGGAAAGGCAAAGGTAAAAGTATATGAAGAAATTGTTGATGAAGTTGACTCTAGAAGTAGAGTGCAGGATCATGTAGAAGAAGGGCCAAGATTTGATCCAGAATCAAATGAGGCTGAAACTTCAAGAAGTGCAGAAATCAGAAGATCTACAAGAGAAAGGAAAGAACCTATAAGGTATAGTTATGATACATCTTTCCTAACAACAAAAGATTATGCCTACATTGTGAGAACAGAAGAAGATCCAACCACTTATGAAGAAGCCAAAGGTAAACAGAATTGGGAGAAGGCAATGCAGGAAGAGTATGATGCTCTACTTGAAAATGAAACTTGGAAACTAGTACCAAGACCAAAGAATCAGAAGGTCATTGGATGTAAGTGGGTATATAAAACAAAGAGGTTTGCAGATGGTAAGGTGTCTAGATATAAGGCTAGACTTGTGGTCAAAGGTTATGCCCAAACTTATGGGGTAGATTATGATGAAACCTTTAGTCCTGTTGCTAAGATGTCTACAATTAGAACATTGATTGCTATTGTTGCTTGCAAGGGATGGAAATTATCACAATTGGATGTGAAAAATGCATTTCTAAATGGATACATTGCAGATGAAGTATATATGGAGCAACCAGAAGGCTTCATGGAATCAATTGGATCAGATTATGTGTGTAAGCTCAAGAGAGCTTTATATGGGTTGAAGCAAGCCCCAAGAGCTTGGAATTACAGATTGGTCAAGTTCTTGAATGAATGTGGATTTCAAGCATCAAAGGAAGATAGTAGCTTGCTAGTGAAGGCAAGTGAAGATGGATACATTTACATGTGCATTTATGTTGATGATATTATTGTTACAGGAACAGATGCTCAAGGAATCAATGAACTTAAAAGACAAATAGAGAAGGAGTTTAAGATAAGTGATTTGGGAAACTTATCTTATTTTCTAGGAATGCAGATTGTGTATACTCAACATGGAGTATATGTTTCACAAGAGAGATACTTGAAGAATCTTCTAGTCAAGTTTAACATGGAAGATTGCAAGACCTCAACTACACCATTGGAGGTAAATCATAAATTAAGCAGGTATGGAGGTGAAGAGTTCAATGATATGAAGAAATATCAGAGTTTGGTAGGTAGTTTAATTTATGCTACCTTGACAAGGCCAGATCTATCATATGCAGTAGGTGTGTTGTCACAATTTATGCATTGTCCAAAGAAGACTCATTGGATTGCAGCCCAAAGGGTACTCAGATATATCAAAGGAACCCTAAGTGAAGGTTTGTATTATGGTTTCACTTCTGACACAAGAATCAAAGTGTTTAGTGATGCAGATTGGGCAGGTGACTCAGATGATAGAAGGTCTACTCATGGGTATCTCTGTTATGTTGGAGATAAGTTAGTTTCTTGGTGTTCAAAGAAGCAACATACAGTTGCTTTATCATCCACAGAAGCTGAGTATAAGGGAATGGTAGAAGCTGCAAAGGAAGTGATATGGTTGAAGACCTTGATGAAAAGTTTTGAGATTGATCATAGTATTCCAATAATTTTTGGAGACAATATGAGTTCTTTGTATTTGGCAGCTAACCCTGTTTTTCATGCCAGGACTAAGCATATAGAGATTCAGTATCATTTCTTGAGGGAAAAGGTACTAGATAAAGAGATTGAGGTGATGTACACTCCAACAAAAGAACAAGTGGCAGATATGATGACAAAGAGTTTGGATGGACCTAAGTTACAAAGGTTCAAAGACATGGCAAGTATCAAGAAGACAGAGAAAACCTCAATTGATGATTGAGGGGGAGCTGTTGGTGCAGACCAATCACCAATTGAAGGCTTGGAAGATTAAAGGATGAAGGAAGAATCAATTTCTAAAGTGTGGAAGAAGATTACATTCAGAGGATAAGAGAAGTGTACACATATGTACATTAGTTTAGTCATAGCTGACTTAGATCTTTTGTTTAGTAAGAATCATGTACAAATTTATCTATAAATATTTTGAGAAAAGTCGGGGCAAGTATGAGAGCATATGTGACAATAGTTAGAAGTCAAGAATGAGGGAGATAGATGTCATGAGATAGAGGAAAAGTTAGTTGAGTTTTTTCTCATCACTCAACTGAAAATTTTTCTGAGTAAACAAAATATTGCGCCCGATGTTTCTGCGTGTTCTCCTTCTACAGTAGATCAATTGTGAAATGTTTTTGTACAAGTCTAAGTTGAGAGTTGCTTGACCTCTGTACAAAGTTTTAGCTTCCAATTGTAATCAGGCTGAGTGAATTAAGTGTAGGAACATTCATATGTGAAGTATGTTCACAGGTTCCTAAAACAGGCGCAGATTTCGAACTTAATGTTTTTGATCATTTCTCCCAGCACAGTTTAAAGTTTTGCATGAGTGAGGGCTTAATCTTTAAGTTGGAAGATAAGCTACTCATGTCTAGAAGCATTTTGGAAAACGGGTTCTATTCAAGGAGAACCAAGTCTTAAAAGTTACAGGTGTAAAATCAACTGTTCTGAATGACAGTTTCTGACATAGGTAACTTGAGAAGTTGATTTCTCAAGTTATACTTAATCTTTTGAAGTAATTCAACTTGGAGTAGATGCGCAATCTCTAGGAGATACTTCATACAAAGTTTCATCAAAAACTTTACACATTTGATAGGTCAATGTGGAGAAATAATGCAGCAGACTTTTCTGTGTTTCATCTTCTTCACAGATTTGTTAACCTTTTGATAGTTAGTAATTGATCCTCTAAATGAGTGGAAGGTTTTGACTTATTCTTGGTATAGAGGTGCTCTAATCACAAGAATAGGTTGTTCTTTTGGAGAATAACTTTCTCCATCATGAAGGATGAAAAGATTTTTGAGGGGTATATATTACATGGCTAGAGGGTTGGGCTATAATACATTGCTTGGGTACCCAAATCTGCATGGGTGTGGGTCGATTGATAAGATACTTCTTGGCGATCCAAATCTGTCGAGTACTTGTAGAAGAAGATCGAGGGGACTTTGGATGCGAACTCTGCTTCTGTTGCAACTTTATCCTGTTCTCGTCTGCAGTGTTGCCAATAGCCTGTGGTTGCTGTCCTTTTGGCACCCATATTTGTTTCATGCCACTTGTTCTGTGATGTTGATACTGCTTCTTTCCTTGCCTTGTCTGGTGTTGTCGTGGGTCTGGTTTCCTCTGTTGTGGTTGACTCCTTTGTGGTTGGGTTTGAGAGGTCCATTGGACGCTCTGCTTTGGAAAAGAAGGGAGATCCAACACTTGCGTGACCTGCCCATTAGGAAGTGATTCGTTCTTTATCTTTAATCTAGGCCAGTCCACAGCAAGTTTGGAAGGATGAGCACCGCAGGGTGTTGTGCTCATTTGGCCGCTGATGCAACCCACCTGACTGCTGATTGTGTTCATCTGCCCTAGCGGTTGGGTAGCTGCCCCTTCTAGTTTGCAGGAAGTCCCAGGGAAGATCTCCTGTCGTCCTTCTGATTGACAACTGTCCATAGCCAAGCCCGAGTGGGTTGGTGTAGACGTAACGTGACTGGTCTGACCCAAGATCTTCCGGTAGGGTCTAGGGTTACAAACCTCAATCGGAATGCCGTTAGGGAAGTCAAGCGGTATCACTCGCTTCTGTTCTAAGGTTCCAATCTGTAAGGAGCCTTGTCTAAGATTTAGGTCCACTGAGTGATCGTATAGCCAATCTTGGCCAAGGATTAGGGGTTCTATCAGGTCGTCGTCATGGCACACTAGTAGCTTCGCTGTCATAGTCACATCCTTAATGAGGATAGGAAGGTCCACCTCACCCATGCAAGGGGTTTCCATGCCTCCTAGGCCTATGAGGTATGCCTCAATTGGCCGCATTTCTATTCCTGAATCCTTATAGTGGGACCATCTAATAGCACTAGTCGCAGCACCTGAGTCAATTAAAGCCCTGAGCTCTTGGCAAGGGTTGCAGTGCTCTAGCCTAACTGTAATGAATGGTCTCCTGTCCACTATACTAGGATGAGTGGTTGGCTTTACTTGACACATGGCCATGGGATATCTGGGTGTAGTTTCCAGATGGTTATAATGTTCTCTCCCTAGTCCTTGTCTTCTTAACTTCATGCGTTTAATGCGTTCTATTGCTTCTGCCTGAGCTTCCGCTCGTATTCTATTTTCTTCCTCCTTACGCTTCTTTGCCAACGTGAGTCGTCTAAGCATATCCTCAGTAAGAGGTTCCTGATATAGCCTGACTCTACAGCCACTAATATAATTAGGCATTATATCTCCTTCTAAAGTGGCTAACTGTACTGCTCCACTTGTTGAGAGTCTGTTAATGATCATAGGTCCATAACCTCGCTTTTCTAACTTACGTGCGTGTTGTTTCAGCGTATATACTAGAACTAAATCTCCTTCTTTTAGGCCTTTATCTATCACATGTGCATCAAAATACGCTTTCTGTCGCTTCTTCGCTGCATATATTCCTGCTGCTGCCTTTAGCCTGGTTTCTCCTAATCGTTCCAAGTCCATTATTCTCGCTGATAATTCATGGCCGGTCCACTGATGTTCTTGTGTAACCTTAAGGGTCGGTATCAAGAAGTCCAAAGGAAGCACAGCATTCTGACCAAAAACCATCTGAAAGGGAGTTGCATTGAGTACGGTCTTGTAGGCCACTCGATATGCCCAAACAGCGTGGTGTAACTGTTTGTCCCAATCTGAACGTTTGTTGTTCACGAGTTTCGTCAGTAAGTTACAAAGGATCTTATTAGTGCTTTCAGCCTGACCATTGGCCTGAGGATGATATGGTGCGGATTTCTTGTGAATCACCATAAAATCCTGTAACAAATATTCAATGACTTGGTTTAGAAAGTGAGTACCTCGATCGCTCACTAACTCTATGGGCAATCCATATCTTGTAAAGACATTTTCAAATAAGAATTTTGCAGTTGTGTGTGCATCATTCTTTTTTGTGGCTTTTGCCTCTACCCATTTCGTAAGATAATCTGTGGCAACAATAATGTATTCCGCATGTGTACCTTTTGCAGGGGGGTTAATGGGTCCTACAAAGTCTATACCCCACTTAGAAAATGCACGTCCGCCCATCATGGGTTTCAATGGCATTTCATCTCTGCGAGTAGGAAACTGAGTTCTTTGGCACACATCACATCTCTTTACATAGGTATGAGCATCCATGTGAAGAGTGGGCCACCATAATCCTGCAAAGAGGATGGCTTTGATTATCCTATCGGGTCCAAAATGACCTCCTGCAACACCTTGGTGTGCAGTCTCTAGTATGCTCAGATAATTGCTTTCATGAACACATTGTCTTAGGTATCCATCTCGTCCTCTTTTGTATAGGTTATCGCCAATAAGTGAATAGTCTTGAGCTTCCTGCTCTAGACTGCGTTGTCGAGCTAAGGTCATCCCTTGAGGGAATGTGTGCGTCCTCAAGTATGTCACTAGTTGTTCACTCCAGTCTGGTGTGAGAGACACATGATATAGTGTAGCATGCTCTACTGGTGGTCTTTCACAACAAACATGGCATTCCTTACACAACTTGTAGACATCTGCTTCCATCGAAGGCCAATATACTCCTAATCTATGCAGAGTCTGTAATGTTCGATGTTTTGAATGATGTTGCTTTAATGCACCTATGTGTGCTGATTGCAACCAATTCGTATGTTCTGATTCATTTACACAACAAGCAAGAATCTTTTGATTATCCTGTTTATATATGCTTCCTGCCATTATTTGGTATCTCTGAGACTTGGTGATCTCTCCTTCTTTGATCTTTATCCTAGGATTCTTGGGTCCGTATGTCAGAATAGGGACTATAGGTTTAGCCCATTCTGGTGCTATCTCAAGGTTAAACAAATATGCATCTGGTAGATCATCCACTACTCCTTGAGGAGCTTCTCCTGAGGTTAATCTTGAAAGGTGGTCAGCTCTAAGATGTGTCTTTCCTTTCCTGACTACTACTTCAAAATCATACTCCATGAGTAATAGAAACCAACGTATCAATCGTCCGGTGTTACATGGTTTGTTGACTAAGTACAATAGGGCTTGATGATCTGTAAAGAACTTGAATTTGTTGGCCAACAAGTAGTGTCTAAACTTCTTTACTGCGTAGATCATCCCTAATCCTTCTCGTTCCGTCATGGTGTAATTTCTTTCTGCTGCGTTCAATTGTCTGCTCGCGTAAGCTATGGGGAGATCTATGTTACCTTCATTCGTGGGTTGTGCTAACATACATCCTATGGCATAATTGGATGCATCCACATGTACATGGAATGGATTACTCCAATCTGGGGTAGTCAATATAGGTGCTGAGCACAAACGTCGTTTGAGTTCATTGAATGAATTTTCACATTCATCTGTCCATTCAAAATTGGTTAAAAGGGAGTACAAAGGCTTGGCTATGATTGCATACATGTGTATGAATCTCCTATAATATCCGCAATGGCCCATAAATGCCTATACCTCTTTCACATTAGTTGGTCTAGGTAATTCTGCAATTACTTTCACCTTTTCTTCATCCGTAGAGATTCCATTTTTTGACACAATGTGTCCTAGAATTTTGCCTTGTCTGACCATGAAAACGCATTTTTCTGGGTTCAAACAAACCTGATATTCTCGACATTTGTCAAATATTTGTCTTAACTCTGGGATATGTGTCTGTCTTACATTTGAATGTGCACATAAGTCATCGACATAAACTTCCAAACTCTTGTTGGTGCATTTTTCCCAAGCCTACATGCTTGATATGCTTGATATTATCCTCATTTGTAAGTCACATGAGTAGTCATGTGAACAACCTCTTGTAAAAGAGTACATTTTATCTCTTGTAAATGGAAAAAGAAAAAAGTAAATGGATGGCTTACCTCATCCATGATGTAAAAGCAAATTCGTGGCTCCAACTACCAAAATCACGAATTTTTGAGCTGAGGGAATCTCTCCTAACTTTGGGGATCACTTTTAGGTGGAGCCATTCGAATTCGAATTCAAAACTCCCTCCAAGAATTGCTATAAAAGGAGCAAGAAGGAAAAGGCGATTAGCAAGCCTTGTACGTGACCACTTGATGTCATTTTGTAGAGATTGAAGAGCTTACTCCATAGCTCTATCATTCTACTCCCATTGTGCAAAGATTCATTGCCAATGTGGTTGTAATCATATGTGAATCTATACATTTATTATCATCTACCTCTCTGTTTTGTTCTCTGCTATACTCACTCAGAGCAGTAACTTCAGAAGGTCATATCTCGAGTTTTACTGAACATTTTTCATTGTTTTAAAGTGCGTTGGATAGCTCTCACTGTCTAGTTTCTACCTATAAATTTTCAAGGTCATTGGATTTATACTTTTGGAGATATCTGCATTTTACTGCTTACTGGTCTATCTCTGCAGAGCCCCGAGAATTGTGGGAATGGTCCAGAACTTGATGAAACTTGTTCTCAGTGCTCAGTCCATCATTTGAAGTGTTTTAACTTGGAATAGGAAGCTTGCTAAGTCTATTTGCTATGCCCAAAAGGAATTTTTCTAATTCCTTCCAGGTTGAGAGCACTGTTCATTTTTTCCAGCAGGTGTATGTCCAAAAATAGCAAGTTTTGGGAGCTAGTCATTTCGCAACTTGTCGGTCTTGACTTAAACTTTTGGGATACATGTTCCAAAGTACTTGGCTGATATTTTGGTGGATTTAGGAAGCTCAAAGGGTCTACTAATCAACTCTGAAGTCTCAGTTGGCTGGTGTGAAGCTGGTTGTAGCGGCACCTACTCATCTTTGGATTGCATCCACCATCTCTCTTCACAGTGGTATCAGAGCATAGTCAAGCAACATGGGAGATGGATTTCCATCAACAATTGACAAATTGGATCGAAACAACTATCCGGCATGGTCTCTAAGGATGGAGGCTTACCTTCAAGGGAGGAATCTATATGGATTCATATCCGGAGATGAAGCAATGCCAACCATGAGGAACAAAGGGCAACCATCACATGAAGAAGTGGAAGGACTTTCGAATTGGTGTTCGAAGGATGCACTTGCAAGGTCCTATATTCTAAACTCAATCTCTGATTTTCTTTTACCTCATGTCAAGGGATGCAAGACATCAAGAGAAACCTGGAATGCACTTGCTTCTTTCTTCTCTTCCAACACTCGAGCAAGGAAGAACCAATTGTGGATGGAGTTCACAACAATGAAGAAAAGCCCGAAGCAAAATGTGACTGATTATGTCACAAAGATGAAGGAGATTTCCGACCAACTTGGAAGCATTGGAGAGGTAATTGAAGAGGAGCAAATCATAAGACAAATCATGAATGGAATCAAAGCAGACGACAAGTGGGAGTCATTCACAACAGCCATGGATTTATACATGGATATGCATGTACCCGACCTCAACACACTCATGGGCCAACTCTTCACTCATGAAGCAAAGATTAGCAAAGGTGGTGAGTCCTCAAGAGGTAATCAAACTTCTGCCTTATATTCTGATAAAGCTAAGGTCAAGGACAAGTCAAAGAATAGAAAGAATGAAGATGAAGGAAGCTCTTTCCAAGCAAACTTTGCAGGTAGAGGAAGAGCTAGAGGAAGAGGCAGAAGTGGAAAGCAAGGCAGGGGGAGATTCCAATCATCTCAACCTTGCAACATATGTGGCTTATCTAACCATACTACTGAAGAATGTTTCAGGAACCCGAGGAACTCAAGAGGAAGAGGATTCAATAGAGGTGGCTATGGATCAAATAGAGGCAGGTACAATGGAGGCTACAACAACAACTACTACAACAACAATTACAACAACAACAACAACTATCAAAGTGGCCATAGAGGAAGAAGAGATTACAATAACTATGCAGAGGACCAAAGTCAAGAAGATTCATTATTGATTATGAATCTATCAACGAAGAAGGGTAAGGATGATGATCACATATTTTACATTGATTCGGGATGCTCGAACCATGTAGCAGGAAATGTGGCTTTACTTTTTGATTTGGAAGATCCTCATAACAAGCATGAAGTGCAGACAGGAGATGACACAACGCACTCAGTGGAGAAGATAGGTAATGTGAAGACATCAGATGGGAATATGAACCTCTTAAGCAAAGTCTTGTATGTCCCTACAATTACCAAAAATTTAATAAGTGTTGGACAGATTGTTGAAAAAGGATTGCAGGTTAGATTCAATCGATTTGGAGCATATGTTGAAGACCCAAGGCAAGGCTTTCGAAGGATTGCCAAAGGAGAAAAGACAGGAAGGCTTTTCACTTTTGAAGTGGAAGATACAAAGAACATAGCTTTGTTTAGCTATGGATCTCAAACTCTAACAGAATTGGAGATATGGCACAAAAGGCTTGCTCACATTGGTGAGAGGACACTCAAACAGATTTGCAGGGACCAAAGTGTACTTGGTTTGCCTAATATCACAAGGCAACACATGATTTATAAGTGTGAAGCTTGTCAACTCGGCAAGGCTCATAGACAACCTTTCAATAAGAAAGGATATATGTATCAAAATCCTTTGGATCTAGTGCACACGGATGTGTGGGGTCCAAGTAAGGAGCCATCTATATCAGGCTCAAGATATTATGTGTCTTTCATAGATGATTGTAGCAGGTGGACCATTCTGTTTTTCATGAAGCACAAGGATGAAGTGTTTAATTGCTTTAAGAAGTATATTGCTCTTGTTGAAAACCAAACAGGTAGGACTTTGAAACGACTCAGATCAGATGGTGGAGGAGAATACTTCTCTTTTGAATTTGATGCCTTCTTGCATGAAAGAGGCATTAAAAGGGAAGTCACTACAAGGTATACACCCGAACTCAATGGTGTAGCAGAGAGGAGGAACAGAGCTATTGTCGAAGCTGCAAGGTCCATGCTCAATGAAAAGGGATTGCCGAACTACCTATGGGCAGAGGCTGTGTCGACAGCCACATATCTCATAAATAGACTTCCATCTAAGTCACTAGATGGAACCACTCCATATGAAGTGTGGAATGGAAGAAGACCTAGTCTAGAGCATTGTAAAATCTTTGGATGCTTAGCCTATGCTCACATTCCTTCTCAAGTAAGAGGGAAATTGGATCCCAAGGCAGAGAAGTGTGTATTCATTGGTTATGATCAAAACCAAAAAGGATATAGATTGTACAATCCAACCAATAAAGGATTTTCTGTGAGTAGAGATGTAATTTTTGATGAAAACAAATCATGGTTTGATGATGACAGGAAAGTGAAGCTGCCGTATGACTTGGATGAAGACTTTCCCTCACTTCAACCGAAGGAGCCAAAGCAGATTGAAGAAAGTGATTCGGAGATTGACCTAGAAGACTTGGAAAGACTAAAGCTATGGAAGAACAAAGGTAAAGCAAAGATGCAGGATGCTACATATGGACCCGAGAGCTCACATCAACCACTTAGAAGGTCTTCGAGGGAGAAGAAGAAACCAGAGAGGTTTGGTTATGATACTTCTTTGGTCACCAAGCACTCAATCTACATTGCAAAGGATTCAACCAATGAAGAACCTACCACATTTGAAGAAGCACAAAGCAAGAAAGCTTGGAGAGATGCAATGGATGAAGAAATGGAAGCCTTGAAGGAGAATGACACTTGGGAGCTTGTACCTAACAAGCCATCTATGAAGATAATCGGATCTCGATGGATATACAAAATCAAGAAGAATCCAGATGGAAGTATAAATAGACACAAAGCAAGGTTAGTTGCTAAAGGGTTTGCTCAAACCCATGGTATTGATTATGAGGAGACTTTCTCTCCTGTTGCAAAAATGCCTACAATTAGGGTTCTCATTAGTCTTGCTGCATCTAGAAATTGGAATCTTTATCAACTTGATGTAAAGAATGCTTTCTTGAATGGATGGATTTCTGAGGAAGTGTATATGGCACAACCTCCTGGATATGAGGATGCACATCATCCTAACTATGTATGCAAACTAAAGAAAGCTTTGTATGGATTGAAGCAAGCTCCAAGAGCTTGGAATTTCAGATTGGTTACTTATTTGCAGGACCAAGGATTCAAAGCTAGCAAGGCGGATACCTCTTTGTTCATAAAGAGGAATGGATCTGAAGTGATCTATTTATGTGTGTATGTTGATGATATTATTATCACAGGCAATGATCTTGAAGGAATCAAACAGGTAAAGAGTCAAATGAAGGAGGAGTTCAAAATAAGTGACCTCGGACCACTCACTTATTTTCTTGGATTGGAGTTGATCTACACAGATTCAGGTATATACATCACACAAAGGAAGTATGTCCATGACATGCTCGTCAAGTTCAAGATGGAAAATACAAAGTGTGCAGGTACACCTATGGAGCAAAATCATAAGCTTAGTGCTTATGAAGGAGAGCCAATTGAAGACATCACAAGCTATCAAAGCTTGGTTGGAAGTTTGAACTATGCAACACTCACAAGGGTGGATATATGCTATAGTGTTAGCATATTGAGTCAGTTTATGCATAAGCCGAGAAGACCACATATGGAAGCGGCCAAGCGAGTCCTCAAGTACCTAAAGGGGACCATGAATGAAGGTTTGTTCTATTCATATACTTCAGATATTGAGCTAAAGGTCTACTCAGATGCAGATTGGGCCGGATCTAAAGATGATAGAAGAAGCACATCAGGGTATATATCATTTGCAGGTTCAAAAATCATTTCTTGGTCATCGAAGAAGCAACCAACCGTGGCATTATCTTCTACTGAAGCTGAATATAGAGGTTTGGCTAATGCAACTCAAGAAATCATGTGGTTAAAATCTTTGTACACAGATCTTGGACTTCATTCTTCAACACCTCACATTTTTGGTGACAACACAAGCTCACTACATCTAGCAGCTAATCCGGTATACCATGCTAGAACCAAGCATATTGAAGTCCACTACCATTATGTAAGGGAGAAGCTAATGAGCAAGGATATTCAACTATCCTACGTCTCTACAGATATGCAATGTGCAGACATGTTGACGAAAGCTCTTGATGGTACGAAATTAAGTAGATTCAAGTTGATGATTGGTTTGCAGGAAATCAAGGACAATTGAAGACTTATTTGGAGGCCAAGCATGTTAGGCTTGAGGGGGAGCTGTTGGTGCATTTTGCCCAAGCCTACATGCTTGATATGCTTGATATTATCCTCATTTGTAAGTCACATGAGTAGTCATGTGAACACCTCTTGTAAAAGAGTACATTTTATCTCTTGTAAATGGAAAAAGAAAAAAGTAAATGGATGGCTTACCTCATCCATGATGTAAAAGCAAATTCGTGGCTCCAACTACCAAAATCACGAATTTTTGAGCTGAGGGAATCTCTCCTAACTTTGGGGATCACTTTTAGGTGGAGCCATTCGAATTCGAATTCAAAACTCCCTCCAAGAATTGCTATAAAAGGAGCAAGAAGGAAGAGGCGATTAGCAAGCCTTGTACGTGACCACTTGATGTCATTTTGTAGAGATTGAAGAGCTTACTCCATAGCTCTATCATTCTACTCCCATTGTGCAAAGATTCATTGCCAATGTGGTTGTAATCATATGTGAATCTATACATTTATTATCATCTACCTCTCTGTTTTGTTCTCTGCTATACTCACTCAGAGCAGTAACTTCAGAAGGTCATATCTCGAGTTTTACTGAACATTTTTCAGTGTTTTAAAGTGCGTTGGATAGCTCTCACTGTCTAGTTTCTACCTATAAATTTTCAAGGTCATTGGATTTATACTTTTGGAGATATCTGCATTTTACTGCTTACTGGTCTATCTCTGCAGAGCCCCGAGAATTGTGGGAATGTTCCAGAACTTGATGAAACTTGTTCTCAGTGCTCAGTCCATCATTTGAAGTGTTTTAACTTGGAATAGGAAGCTTGCTAAGTCTATTTGCTATGCCCAAAAGGAATTTTTCTAATTCCTTCCAGGTTGAGAGCACTGTTCATTTTTTCCAGCAGGTGTATGTCCAAAAATAGCAAGTTTTGGGAGCTAGTCATTTCGCAACTTGTCGGTCTTGACTTAAACTTTTGGGATACATGTTCCAAAGTACTTGGCTGATATTTTGGTGGATTTAGGAAGCTCAAAGGGTCTACTAATCAACTCTGAAGTCTCAGTTGGCTGGTGTGAAGCTGGTTGTAGCGGCACCTACTCATCTTTGGATTGCATCCACCATCTCTCTTCACAACTCTTGCATAAGAATTCCTTAAAAACATGACACATGAGTCGCTGGAAAGTGGCGGGTGCATTTGTTAAGCCAAATGGCATCACACGAAATGCAAATATGCCCCATTCAGTGGCAAAAGCCGTCTTGTGTTGGTCCTTTGGAGCAATGGCTACTTGATTATAGCCTGAGAATCCATCAAGAAAGCTGTAAACTTCCTTGCCCGCAACTCTTTCCAATCGATGTTCTGTGATGGGAAGAGGATAACTGTCTCTAATCGTGGCGGCATTAACTTTTTTAAGGTTAATACACACACGCAATTTTCCATTCTTCTTGGGCACAGCCACAATGGGGGATACCCATTTGGTATGCTCAATTTCGTAAATGAATCCTGCTTCTATCAAACGATCTATCTCCTCTTTAATCTTCGCAGCGTAGTTATCATTGTACGTGTAAGGTTTCTGTTTTGTAGGTTTTGCATCTGGAGTCATAGGGATTCTATGAGAACATATATCTGGATCTACTCCTTTCAAATCTTTGTAACTCCAAGCAAAAACATCTCTATATTCGCGCAATAGGGCAACGAGCTCTTCTTCTTCTTCAGTTGTCAAATCATGCCCTATGTATGTACATTTTTCTTCTTCTCCTTCGATAGCAACTATTATTTTCTTGGTTTTCTCTCGGTTATCATATACTTGACCGTCATTCGCTTTTCTATTAGGCATTCGTACCATGATTCTTCTATCTTCGATTTCATATTTCTTGAAGTTCTCGGGTACTTCAAATAAAGATTCTTCTTTTTCTGTCATGGTATCTTTCTTCTTTCTTTTCTTGCCTTCACTTTTGGTAGTCACTTGAGTGGTTATTCTCACGTCATTCGTAATTTCCTCATGTCTCTGAGTGTGAGTCTCTACCTCGAAAAAATATTCTTCCTCTGATGCAAAGGGTGGGTCCATGATAATTGATTCTAAATCAAAATCGCTTGCATCCTCAAATGCCTCAGTGTTAGGTTCACACTCTTCTAAAATTGCATCGCACATGATTGGCTCTATCGTGAAAACTGAAATGTCATAGCCATCCTCGTCATAGTGGGGTGTCCATTGTTCTTCATTGATGGCTACATCCATGGTTGCTAGGATTTCCGCCCAACCATGGGGTTCAAACTCTTCGTCAGGGAAGACTACAGGTGCGTAGGCTGGGTCTTGAAGGGTTCGTGGATGTTGTTCTGCACCTATGGTCCTGGCTTCTAACCTTTCTTCTTCCTGTTTGGCTACTTTACACATCCATAAATGAGTATCCTCATGCAACCAAGAAGGATCTGATTCTAATGAGTGCACAGATTCCGTCTCTACTGGTGTCTTATGGATGGTATTCCATTGTATTGGGGGTACATCTCGATGTGAATAGTCTTTAAGATTGACTTTGGTAGTCACTCCTAAATGTTGCAAGTACAAAGAATTAGTTCCCCAATCTTGTACAATTTGCAACTGACGCATGAATGGTCGTCCCAATATCATCTCATATGCATGATTTTTTGCAAAGTCACAAATGGCAAAGGTATGCTCAAATTCTACACCACAAGTGGTGAGTGATATGCCTTCTAATAGGCCTAGTGGTTTTTCTATGTGTCCGTCAGCCATTTGTAGCTTCATCCTGGTGGGTCTCAATGCTGGCTTGCCCCAACGTTTCCATAAAGCGGTGGTAGCGATGGCTACTCCGGCTCTTGAATCTAGGATGGCTTTCGTGGTGTAGCCCTTATGGGTTATCGGAAGATAAGTGTTACCTTCCTCTCCTTCGCTTACATCTCCGATCTTTTCTACGGGTATTTCTGGTACCTTCTTTTGTGATCCTATTTGTGAGGGAATAGTAGCAAGCTCAAGGAATTGATTTGCTACATGTTTCCACAATTCTAGTTTTACCTTTAATAACTCCTCCAGAGTAAGGTTACATTGTACTTTGGTATTCTTGATCACTTCCGTGTTTCTAGGGATTACTGATTCTTCATTCCTCACTATTATCGTGGGTGCTCTCATACTAATAGACTTTGCTTCCCAAGGTCCTGTGAACTGAGGTAATTCTTGTAAAGAATTAGATTCAAATCTTGTGTGTTCACTCAGTTGTTCTTCCTCTACATCATCGTAAATAGAGGGAATGTCTTGGGGAAATTGTTCCTGCAAGTCGTCTATTTCTTGAATAGGAGGATGAGTTCCTTGTTCTTTTCTCCATTTCTCTTCTTGTATTTCTCTCAAAAATTCATGTGAGTACCTATGTATGGAAGACAAATTGTCTTGACTTTCTGAGTTGGGTACTTGAGACAGGGATGGTGCATTCCTTTCCTGTGTCTCTGGGACAATAGGGTTCCTAGGCTGATCCTTTTTCTCTTTGCTCTCTATCAAGTATTCTAGCCTCTCCATTAGTCCTTGAAAGTGTAATTCCGGTTTTGCCATGTTATTCCAATTAAGATATCTAGAGGCTTCAAACAAAGCTTGTGCTAGTTCTACCATTTTCATGCAAAGTTTAGTTCTCTCAATTTCTAGATCAGCTCGTGGGTAGTTTTTGCTCATTTAGCTACCTGAGGTCCCTCTTTTAATCTAGCCTGATATGCACGAAACATCATGTCTAGATTCTCTGGTATGGGTTCCGCCAAAACTGATCCTGATTTTTGAGCTGGATTCTCTTGATTCAATTCCTGTGAAGTCAATTCTAGGATCTTGGCTCTAGATTCCTTTAAACTTCCTTCCAACTCCGTTATCTTTTTACTCCACTTTCTCTTTATTCTTTCTCTAGAATCTTTCCAAGATTTTGTCTTTTTACTGCTAGATTTTGCAACTTCACTACTTCCAGCTATTTTCTCCTGATTAAGCTTTTGGTTTTGTAAGAGCGCCTGGGCTCTTGTTATCGCTTGGATAGGCACGTATGTAGGGTTGGATCCATCTGCGTTATTTACAATACCTATCACGTTGATCGGTGTCACATTCAAAGCATTAACAAGGTTCTTAGGACAATCTTTGATTATGTGCTCTTTGCCACAATCGGCACAGAAGCCTTGTATGTTATAGTACTGTGATTGTCCTGCTATCGGGGGATGTGGACAATCCTTTATGAAATGATCTCCTTGGCACCTAAAGCATGGTCCTCTAGGGCCCTGTGGTCTTTGTTGTCTCAATTGGGGCCGTGGATTTGGGTTTGTGTACATCACATTAGCATAGTCGGGCTCCCAATTAGGTTCCACTGGTGGACTATCATAATGATATGTCTCCACATGTTCTGGTGACTCTGTGTAATATGCGGGTGGACTATCTACATGCGTAGAGTCAAAACTGTTTGAGTGTGGGTCACTCTCTGTGATCAAAGGTGAAGAAGGCACTAAGGCCCTACTTAGATTCTCTTCTGCAGCAGCGTATTTCACTGAGATGACATTCGCTGGTGGGGGTGGCTGCTGAGCTAAGATAGGTTGAGGTCTCTGTTGAGTCTGGTATGGGTAGTTCTGAGTAGGCCTATAGTAATAAGGCTGAGCATTGTATTGGCCTTGATACCTACCTGGCTGCTGGTATGTTTGCGGGTAGTTCTGTCTCACGGTCTGTTTGTTGTATGGGCAGTCCTGAGCCGTATGATTCGTGTATCTTCTCTCAATTGTGCAGTATTGGCCACTAGGGTTGGCTTGTGGTTGTGGTGCATTGGGGCACACATTTGCCATATGGTCACCACCACAGTTGTAACAACGCTTGTTCATTAGCACCCTAGGTTTGCTAGAAACTCCTAGTTTCTGGGCCACTTTTTCTGCTAGGTCTTCCATCGAGTTAGACAATTTCGTGGATGCTAGAGATGAACAGTCTGAGTCCTTATAGACCTTTGAGAGTTCCAACTCGTCTCCTAAGTTGTCCTCAATGTCTATACAAATTCTTACACATTGCTCTAGCGTTCTAGGTTCTTTTAGGTACACATAGGAGCGTAGTTTAGAGCTCAACAAGCCATCTAAAAACAATGACACTTGCTTGGTTTGTGAGGGTAGCTCTTGCATTGGACATCGTTCAACATATTGTCTAAACCTACGTCCTGCCAGTCTTACTGTTTCTTGAGGGGTCTGTTTAAAGCTATGAATCAACGAAGACGTGTCATGTCTAATCCCACTTTTAGAGAATTCGGTGATGAATGACTCTAAAAAGTGATGGATGTCTCTAAATTGCCTTTGTTGCAATGGCTGGAACCAAGTTAAAGTTGTATTCTTTAACGTTAGTCCAAATGCGTTGTATTGCGTGAACATGTCTTCAACTTGTTCGGCTCTTAGTACTTGCTTGAATTCTGCAACGTGGTCATAGGGATCTCTTGTCCCATCAAAATAATTCTTCATTGATTTCACTAATTGAGTGGGTCTCAATGTTCTTGCGTGTTCACGTGGTCTAGGTAGAGGAAAATCATCTCTACCACCTAGTATTCCATGATCTCTTTGTCTATCTACTCTATTAGTGTCTGTGGTTGTTTTATCTCTCCCTATGGGATGAGTGAAGCTTACTTCCGATCTCTCTTTATTTCCCTCTCTTTGATTTCCGTGGGCTGAGGATGTTCCTGCCCCTTGTTGACTTGTGTTCATGTTTGTTCTAGATGGAGGGAATACCAATTCACCTCTCCATGTGTATGTGTTTTTAGCGCGGTCAGGCACAACAAAGACTCTTTCTGAAGTCTCATCCAGGTATACGACCTTTCCAGGTGTATCCGGGTCCTTGAACTCGTATATAGTGATGATACCTACCTCACTAAGTATTTCGGTCTTGTATCTCCAAAAGGCTTTATCAGTTTCTTTATTTACAAACAACTCTATGCTTCTGTTGTCCTGAGGGATCCAATCCGGGATTAGTACTCGTGTCAGTACAGATTTCCCTCTAGGTGTTCTAGGCTCTTCTAATGGTTCTTTTCCTTGAGATTTTGCTTCCGTCTCTGGTTGAATCACGCCAAACTCGTTGGTATTGTTTGGCTGCGTACTTAAGATGTACATCGTTCCTTCTTTGTCTATGTACGCGTCTCTCTCGAATTTCACCACTAGATGTTCCAATCCAATGGGTTGATCGGGGTTGTGCATTTGCACCACTTGCCTTCGCAAACCATCCTCATAGATGCGAGCACCTAATCGGTTGGTTCGGAGAAACTCTAGTTGCGTTCTATAGGGTCCTTCTGGTTTTTCTAAATAGGCTACATTCGACCCTCCTTCTGGTCTATCTGTGCTAAATGCCATTTCGGATTCGCTGGTATCTGAGCTCTCGTAGGGATAACTAGTGTTCAATTGCTGAGCCCACGATCAAGCAGTAGTTCTTACACTTGCCTCTGATGATCTAAGGCTTCGTCGGTCTGACTTACCTATATGTTTGCCCGATCTAAGGTTCATTAATTTTCTTCCTTGCACACTCAGTACACGCTCAGATCGTCAATGATTCTTTGTTATTACTGTCTTGATTCTTTTTAGATTCCTTTAGATTCTTGTCTTAATATATGCGTCAGGAATTCGACTTTCCGTTATAATTTTGAGTTCTCGTTCCATCAGACTTATGTTCTTTCCTTTAGGTTTTCGTGTCACACACCTTTACTTTAGTCTTGGACTTGACAAATTTAATTCTCTTGAACTTGAGGCGTTCCTATCGTCTTTAATCCACAACACTACCGTTTATCCTAAGCTAAGAATTGACTGAGGGGGTTGAGTAATCTTCCAACCTCGAGTCCGCTTTTCTGGTTGCTCTGATGCCCAAGAAGCCGCGCTTCCCAAGCTTTATGCCCTTCACTGCCTTGCCTTGGTTGCCTTCGATTGCCCTTGCTAGACCTGGAAAAATCCAATATTAGACCAATTCACAGTTGGATGATCAAGCACTTGAGTATATACACCTTTTAAGTCCCTTCCCTTTTGCCCAACTTTTCAATGTTTGCCCCCTGGCTTTCTAGTCCCAAACTAGGTCAACCTCAAAATAGTTTATCTAAAAATAGACGTATCCTTTAAGAAAAAAACAGTTGAAGTCACGTAGTACTCGTCAAGAGCTTTCTAATGAGCTATTAAGCTCAAAAAACGGACTTCGGATGAAAAAGTTATGACCGTTCAGGCCCTGGGGGGTAAAAACTGACAAACAGGTTTTTCTCCAAATATGAGCTAAGGGGTCTCCTATGAGTCTAATCACCCAAAAATTTCCCAAAAATAGCCCCAAAATTGGCCAAAAAATGAAACCCTAAAATTTGCGATGGGGGTGCACAATCACGATGGTCTGAGACAATCGCGATGGTCTGGGACCGTCGCGATGGCGTGAGAGTGCACCGTCGCGATGGCGTGGGATTGCACAATCGCGATGGTCTGAAAATGCACAATCGCGATGGCGTGAGATGGGACCGTCGCGATGGCGTGAACTTGGACCGTCGCGATGGCGTGGGATTGCACAATCGCGATGGCGTGAACTTGCACCGTCGCGATGGCGTCAGTCAACGGTCAACTTGGACAATCGCGATGGTCCAAAGTGAACCGTCACGATGGTCTGAACGCGATGGTCTGGGCGCGATGGCGTGAGCCAATCGCGATGGTCTGAATTTTTGAAGTGTCGCGATGGTGTGAGGGTGTCTTCGCGATGGTCTGGAGTGCACCGTCGCGATGGTCTAGATTGCCACGTGGCACCGTCGGCGCCATGGCGTGAGCCAATCGCGATGGCGTGACACAATCGCGATGGTCAGAGACCGTCGCGATGGTCCGGCCAAGCCGTCGCGATGGCGTGAGCCAATCGCGATGGTGTGACACAATCGCGATGGTCAGAGACCGTCGCGATGGTCCACCAAACTATGATTTTTCCAAATGCAAGTGTGGATTCCTAGAGGCGCTGGTGTCGCCTACACGCTGGTGTGGTCGCCTTCTCCAAATTCCGAACTTTGCAGACCATCGCGATGGTCTGACACAGTCGGCAATTTCTGACAGAAACTGAAAATTTTACCTTTTTGCAGCCTTCCTGATGCACTGGAGCTCTGTACCTGCAAGAAAACTCAAGAAAATAGAAGTACACACAAGCACAAAAGTTCTCTCTCACTCTCTCGCATGCACAAATGAGGGGGAATGAGGAGAATGGGTGGATATGGTGAATTTTCTGATTTTTTGGAGATGAAGATGATGATGCGGTGATGAAGATGGAGTGTGGGGGAGGTGAAAAACACTAAAAACTAAGTAAAAACAATAACAAAAACTGAAATTTTTACCTTCCAACGCCACTTCTTGCTATACTCTTACCAACATTCGTCCTAGACTCGATCCCCGGCAACGGCGCCAAATTTGGTGTTGCTCTAGCACAATGGTGAGAACCACGTTAAGAAGCTCCACCTCCTTAATGTCAATCCGTGGAAGAGATAGGAGTGATATGAAGATCGTGAATGTGAGATGAAGTGAGAGTGAAGGTGAGAAGCATAGAAATGCACACACACCTACACACACACTACGAAGAGACAAGCAAGACACAATGGAAGGTGAGAAATGAACTCTATTACTCAAGAACACTATTACAAGCTCAAAAGAACTCTAATCTCAAACAAGCTAACCTCAAAAATGAGCTCTCTAGCTCTTTTTATAGTTTCTAGACTAGTTTTGACCGGTTTCACATCTAGTGACCGGCCTAGTTAAAAAATAGGTCCTAGATGCTATTTGGAAGGGTAAACGGTATCTAAAAATAACGAAAATTGGTACGCGCCTTCTACCTAAGCTCCTCAAGCTCGAGGACTCCTCGACTTGCACCAAATGGAGCTATGGATTACAAAATGGGGTTTTCTTTGTTACATATGTTACAATTAGTGATAAAAATCACTGTTGAATGTTTTGAAAAGTGATAAAAAACATATTTGTTTGAGAAATTGATCCGACTGGCTCCCTGTTCCGTCGTTACATGCTTCCATGTCGTCTGTGCCTCTGGCTGCTTCCAACACCAGGTGTCAAGCATTGGTAGATAGTTAAGCATATTTTTTGCTACTTGAGTGGTACATGGCTACTTAGTATTGTTCGTAAGCATAATAATGTCTAGCATTCATGTTTTCATACATATATACAATCATTTGATTGCAAATTGTGGGAGACTAAATATCAAATATTGTTATTGTCAATGGAATGAGTTTTTATTGACATCAAACATGATTGGTATAATAGCTTTATAACAATTGTCAAAAACAATACAATTTTTCAATTTTCAAATCGATTTTTAGCTACATCTATGCATGATCTACACAGCAATAATATTCACACTTTAGAAACATATATGATGTTTCGTTATTGTACCCAATTCTATATATAAAAAAGAAGCTTTTATCTTTAGTATTGGATAACTTTGATCATGCATAAACATTATTATTAGAGGCAAATCATTATCTTATTTAGAAAAAAAAAATTACAAGACTCCATAAAACTTTTTGGTGCTATGTTGGTAGGAACAAAAAGTGTTCAATATTTTTTTGCATCCAATGTTCATATTCAAAGTTGGAATATGATTCTTTTTTATTTTAAGATATTATATATCATTTTTGTCAAGAGAAAGGAGATAAGGAAGAGGGATCTCACACATTGTCACATACAAAGAGAGGATCACACACATATTGAAGCAAGGAAGAATGATCTTCTCTTTTCTTAATAGCATTTTCCAATGTTTTACTTGAGGCAGCATCCAACTTTGAATTCTAGTACAATGGCATACATAGTATCTTACAATCAGCCACACCATATTTTTGAAGCATACTCAAGGTATATTACCTTTGGAACATCCATATGCGAGTTTTTATATATACGAATTCAATGCCCAAAAGGGAGCGCAACACCAAAATTTTTCTTGTTGAATTCTTGCATAAGAAGTTGTTTTACCTCTTTCATGCTTTCTTCATTATCAACACCTACAATCAAGTCAACATAAATGTCCATGGTTATGATGGCATCACCAACCTTCCTTGCATATAATGAATGATGTGCATCACACATAGAAATCTAATTGAAGTTAAATAATCAACAATTAGTGCATGCCAAGCATGAGGGGCTTGTCTAAGCACATACAAAGCCTTCAACCTAAAAATATATTGAGGATAGCTTTCATATTTCATTTCCATAAAGTGCAAACATCTCCTCATCCATAGCATTCTCCTAATCTACATTTGCGATCATATCTAGAGAATAAGAGAATTCAATATCTTTACACTAACTTAGTCATGCAAGCACAATGATGAGTTATGTAACTATCATATCTTAATGGTTGCATTGAATTTCTCATCCTCCTAGATTTTTTTGGTCCTTGATTGCTTCTTACTGTATCATTTGCATGTTTTTGTTCTTACTTCTAAAGTATTCATGAAGAGTAACCCAAGTTCCTCATCAAGACTCTTTTTCAAACTGCTTGATTCTCCATTAATATCTTCAAAACATGTAGATGTTTTATTACGATCAGGAATCTTCTCTTGAACTTTCTTGGATGTAGTTGATGAATTTATTGGATTGAAATTTCATCCCAATCTTCCACTCCGTGGGTTTAAGTTAAAACTATTACTAGATGACACATCTATTCCACTCAAAATTTGAGACTCTACACTTGAATTTTCAACACTTCCTTCATCATTTGAGTCAAGTTGAAGTCCTTTTGCATCAACATAAAAGCTTTTCATGTCATCAAACACCACATCTCTACTTACCTTCACCTAGAGTGTGATTGAATTGTAGCATTTATATACCTTTTGCTAAAAAAAGTATCCAACGAAGAAACACTTTTTTTCTTTTGGGTCAAGCTTCGTCCTCAACTCATCTGAAAGATGTACATATGCAATGCACTAAATACTTTTATGTATGATAAGTTTGTCTTTTTACCTATAAACTACTCTTCAATTACAATTTGATGTGTAGCAAATATCAAAGTTGAATTCATAATAAATGCAAGAGAGTGCATAGCTTTTGCCTAATAACAATGAGGCATACTTTTTTCAACCATCAAAGCTCTTGTTCAATCTGCACTATTTTTGCATTCAACAATGTTGTTACATTGTGGTGTACCTACATGAAGATTGTCTTTGAACTCCATGACTCCTTAGAAAATTATTGAATTCATTTGATATGTATTGACCTCCCTCATGAGATCTTAATATTTAAATGTACTTTCTTGTTTGCTTTTCTATCATAGCCTTGAAATTATGAAAGTGAGTACATACTCCACTCTTCTTCTTCATGAATTATACATATACTTTCTTTATATGGCCATCAATGAATGTAACATAAAACCTATAACCTCCCATGGATGTGGTCTCTACAAGAACCCAAACATTTGTATGCACTATCTCTAGCACATTCTCACTAGCATGCTTTGTCATAACAATTGACATGCTCTGCATATCTTTTGCATCTCTATAGCCTTGAATTTTGGTAATCTCTTGATAAGCTCCTTTGATTGCATCAACTTTAGCCTCTGCAAGTTTGCATGTCCAATTCATTTGTGTCATATCTCTATATCAACAATAATATCTGTGCCTTTTCAAACATGGCTACATTCATTTCAAAGGTTTTCACATTCAAGGTAAACATTTTACCCACTTTGTTCCCATTATAAATCAGCCTTCCATTCTTCTTGTACTCTTCCATATATATGCCATCAAAAAAAGTTGAACCTGACTTATAGTATTTTATCAACCATTTTTCCAAGGAAAACCAAGCTCTTTGTTATGTTAAAAACTTGCAATACATCAACATAATGTTTTATCTTCCTATCCTCCATGCACAATGCTATGTTTCTTGTGTGCTCAATAGGATGTGATGTGTCATTACCCATTCCAACAAATCCAAGAATGGATGATTTTTGTGAACTAGTAATTCATTCTACATGGTTGGACGTGATTTGAAGCACCCAGATCAACATGCCAGATATTACCATTTGATTTTGAAACATCAGCAAACATTGTGTTCATCATATGATATTAGACCATAAATAATTTCTTTGAATCATCTACACTCATGGACACGTAGTTGTTTCGTTGCTTTCAATCATTTTGATTCTTCAACCTGTAATCACATCCAAAGTGACCAATTTCACCATAATTCCAACAACTATTATTATCATTACCTGAATCATTTCTTTGGAAATTTATGTCGCTTCTTTGGCTCCCTCTACTTTGAAATTATCATCTAGCTCTTTCATTGATTTGTTGTTAACCTTCATCATAGTTAATTGTTTCCTCATCCACTCCCAAAGCCTTTGCCTTTGTCTCTAGCTCTTCCTCTATCAAAGTAGAACACTTATTCAGAACTAACTTTTCCTTGGGAGTTTGAGCCTTCACCAAGATTTTTTTCTTCAATTTTCAAAATGGAGATGAGATCATATCAAATTTTAGATATTCTTTCTAGTTTGAGTAGAAGTATTACATTGCTTATATGCAACTCCCAAACCATGAAGACACACTTCAACCTTATCATCATCATCATCATCATCTACATTAATGCCAATAGATGGAAGTGACTCATATATACTTTTGATTTTTAAGATGTAGTCAGTTACCAACATGCTCTTTTTCTCCCATGCATGTAACTCCTTCTTGAGTTGCAATTCTTGTGTCTTTCTATGAATCTCACAAAACTATTTCAAGCCTCTTTTGGAGTTTGGCATCTTGTATGCGCCCAATCATGCTATCTTGTATGCTAACAAGCTGCTAATACATTACCTTTCTTGCTCATTGATTCCACTCTATATATGTTCTTAATTGGTATGTTGTCTAATTCCTCTCTAGTAACTGCAGAGGATTTTCGTTCTCTTTCAATGTACTTCCAATCGCCTTTTCCCATTAAGAAATTCATCATTCAAATCTCCAAGCATCAAAGTTGTCCTTGTCAAACTTATCGCTCACAAGTTCACTCATTCCATCACCATTTTCCTTTTCTACAACAATTTACGCTACTATAAAAACACTAGAAGCAATAGCTCTGCTTAGACACTATCACACTATTAGATTTGACAATACATGCTCAAAAAACATAATTTTCAATGTATCAACAATACACAGAATCGCTTGAAATTCTGGATACCTTGCAATTATGAATGAAAATCAACATAAATTTGAGTCAAAAAACTTAACAAACCCAAATTTTGTAGCGATTTGAAATCATTCTTAAAGCATACATTCATCGTTGACCGTTTTCACGACCTCTCTAACGTCTGACTGGCTCTGATACCATGTTAAGAGAAAGGTGATAAGTAAGAGATCTACCATACATATTTGTGTGAAAGGAGAGGAGCATATACAAATTGAGGCAAAAAAGATTTATCTTCTTTTTCCTTTTCTTCTATTACATAAAAAGAATGTAGAATAATGATCTAATAACAATACAAGTGCAATATAACAATACATAAAGAAAACCCTAATGTCTACAAACTTGTATGGCAAGAAACAAATATGGCATCACTCTCAATAGATTAATTCAATGAAGCTCACTAAAAATATTCCTAACATATATCTACATAACCGCTATACATGTCAAAGAAAAGAAATAATGGTAGTATCATCCTCGATCATCACATGTTGATCTTGATATTGCAATAATTTTATGATGTTTTTTTAAATTGTCCATAGTGTTCGACATTTATAAGGACAAAAGTTTCAATCTAGGAACCAACTATGTGAAATGACTTGATATCCTCTCAAATTATGTGAATTTATTATAGTGTTAGGACTGGTGCAAGAGTAGTACACCTATAGTTTTCCATTTTTTTCAAGACCAAGATTGTTACCATCCTTGAGAGCCATATCATATGATTATATTTTATTTTATCAAAAAAAAAATTCATAATGGGAATTCATGAAGAAGATTAGGATTATGACCACCACCTACAAAAGAGAGAACTCTCCTCCCAATCTTATGCCTCAATATTTAGCTCTCCCCAAGTGTCTTCTTATGTTGGAAGGTTGATACTATTTATCCGAGTATCACCCATGTAACTACAAGTGCTCCAAGTGTCCCATTTAAATGCCATTAGAACCTTCTAAAAGCTTGGGCTTGGCTTGGAGTAATATATACTCAACTCTCCCTGCTCTCTGCAAGACTTGAACCTTTAACTTCCAACTAGAAACTCAAACAACTTGACCAAAAATTATACTTCAATCCAACAACCGAAATTTTGGATAAACACAAGACCAACCAAATGATATTCAATTTCAAATCCATATGAACCAATGAGATACTCAATTGCTTTATAACATTATCATTTGATCAATCTTGTGTTGGCCCAAAATCATGATGTTGGATTCAGCCATAAGTTTTTGTGCTCTTGAAACAAAGTAATGAGGTGTAAAAATGTGGTTAAGTTGTTTGAGCCTCCAGTAAGTCTTGGGTTCAATTCTTACAAGGAGCCAGGAGAGCTAGAGTATGGTTACTCAAACCTAAACCCAAACTTCTAGACTATTGTACAAGACTAATGTTTTTTCCTAGCAAAAAAAAAAATCATATAAATGTTTTAACTCGATTCTTTAGTAGTATTAGTATATGAGCACATACTATCTATGGCCTCTATCCCATCCCAAGCACCTCCACCACAAGAAATCTCTTGATGCTTGTTTTCCAAGTGTTATTTCTTTTTCTTGCTTTGGTATCTTTCTTTTGATGTTTGTTCCCCTTTTGTTTTGTGTATGTTCTTTACGCAGGCCATTTCTTCTTGCCTTCGGCATAAACCATCTCCCTCATAGAAGTGCATGAAACTTACTTCACACCATGCTTGTAATAAACTAATACACATTCAAGAATATTTTAGAGTTGATCAAGCATTAACAAATTGACTCCAGTCCCCCCCTAGCCTCTATCCTAAGTCTACAATACATCAGACCCAAGCTGAACAATAAATTTCCAAGATCATCTTGGCTCGTGCGATTCCTTCCTACCTCCTGCATTTGCAAGCATGTAAGCAATGCTTCCATGCATCACAAGAAAAGATTGGACAGATTATTCAGTACATATCCTTGCCACTAGGACTCGTGTCATCAATGCTCCATGCACATACCTTGTCTACCAATCTGAAGTTGATTTGTTATCTCTTCCTCTATTTCATTGCATGTTATGCACTTGGCTCTGTTAGACTTGGTCGGTATATGTGCTCCACAGGCCCAAACATCTGGTTTTGTTTACCACTTCACTTACTCTCATGCTAAATGCATTATCGTGTTGAAGTCATATTGACCAATCAACAAGCTTATCAAACTTCTATGAGCCATTCATTGTCTTTGCTCTCATTCCAATTGGACTATCCAAATTCATTAACCTCCGTTCGAGATGCTCACCCAGCCAGGATGGATCCAAAATAAGAATGTGTTCACCTTGAGTTTTCGTTTTGTTTTCTCAGATGCCAGTCCACCATTCTAGTCAAAACTGACCTGTGAGTGACACAGGTGTGTTAAGAGGTCTGGGACAATAGTATTGTCAAAGATAGGCCTTTTAATTACTTCATCAATGTGAAAGGGAAAGATGGACAATTGTTTATAGATCCCTAAAAATATGGCCAAGAAGTACGATCAGATGTCTGAAAACCTCTCACAAACAGCTACGAGATGAGATCATCCCAGACACAATCAAAGGTGTCCTCTGCTCCTTCATCCAGAAGAACCATTTGCAGAAAACCAACCTCGATCTAAGAACAGGCACCAAGAATTGATTTGAGATCAAATCTTTTTCTTATCTTATTCATCAACTTTCATGACCATCTGTAATCTACTTATCAATTACCACTATGTATCTTTGTTATTCACTTGCCAGATAGCATATGTACGTTTTCATTATCTAACATATTCCTGAACTTGTCAGAATGCCATCACCAATGAATCCAAACAATCAACAATCATTTTACATGTTCTTTTCAACCAATCTTGTTGCTACTTTACGCTAGCAAATGCAAAGTGTGTGCCAAATTAGTCAAGTGCCCCTTTCACTGTACTCAAATCTATGAAGCACTGTAGACATGTCGCAGATGCTCTTAGCAGATTGACAGATGTTGTAAGCCTAGTACCATATCCAAAGGAACCCTACAAACATTATGTTCAGCTTCATCCTTACAATCATTGTGAGCAATCATTTGCCAATGTCATCCTAATGATCATTGTGAGCAATCATTTGGAATGGCATGCCTTAATACAGTGCAGCACCCCACCCACATCATAGGTCAGTCTAACATGGTAAAGTGGGCTGCATCGATTCCCAAAATACATGTTGAGAGGTTGGGGAAACCTTTTTGTTGCTCAACCAGCAGCAAAATGAGGCTCAGTAAGTTTTGGCTCAAGTTGTCCTAACATCCGATATCCATCCAAGCAAGACAAAATACCTATTCAACATCTTGCTGACATATGCCACTCTCCCATCCCCTTCAAGCAAGACAAAGCACCTACATAATGTCTTCTTGGCAGTGCCTCTGATTAGATCCTATAATGGTTACTTGCAGCCAGGGTTTTTGAGCTACATAAAATTTGGCACATGATCATGCCATCGAAGCACATGAAACCTTCAGTACATATCTCCATGACAGCAACTTCTGGTTCAAGCCAGAGGAAACAGAACTACCATCCCTGCCTGCCCTACTTACCTCCCTGCCTCTTCTGGCTTGAGTTGGAGGAAAATGTGATGATATTCAACAACCCCCTCTGAAAAAGAATAACATCATTGATAACTGGTATTCTCTTTTTTTCTGTACTCAATGGCCCCATAAAAGACCCAACATCAAACACCCAACGAATCTAAGTGCTCAATACCACTTCATGTATGTTTCTATATGTAACCCACCAAGATGATGTCTGTTTCCCCGACATCATACACAGATTTGCATGTTAATGGCCATCATGTGTTCTAAGAGAACAATCAAAAGCAAACCTTGATTGTTCTGGAACCATTATAAAGCCAGAGATAGCTATTATAGTATGCAAATAGGATACAACATGCCATTATAATATATTCATGTTTCACTTCATGATTGTAGAATGATATGTTAAAGTAGAATAAGATACATCATACAACAAATGTAGAATCAGAAGTTTACAAAAACTAAGCCCCTGCAAAATAGTGTATGCCTTTATGCCTCTTATTGTTGTTAATTTTATGTTACACCCCACCTCGTAAGGTAGAGGCACCCATACATTTGGATATGCCCGAAGGCTGAACATGTCCATTGAGCGGGACTTGAACCCAAGCACTCTGCTCCACATCAATCTCTATGTTGTATGCCCATACTTGTTACCTTACCCATTGGGAACCTTTTCCAGACATCAGAAATAAAAAGGTTAGTAACCTCATGTCAGATAAGCATTTCTGACTTGACCCTTGGGATCATTGTTAAATTCATCTACGAAATAATATAATTTATATTGGATTGCATGTAATATGGCCATCATGCATAAATGTATTATGTTTTAAATTTGAATTTGATTGCCGATTGTCAATATGTAAGTAACAATTTTTTCAATTTTTTTCTGACAAAGTTTAATATCATGTCAGAGATCATCAGAAACAGTTTTATCAGATCCATCAAAAGATAGATTCGCATCAGAAGTCAGAAGCCAGATTCATGTCAGAAACAACTATGCATATATGTAACAACACGGTGTTCAGTTATAACTCCTTTCTCTGACAATATCATGTCAGAGATCATCAGAAGCAGTTTTATCAGATCCATCAAAAGATAGATTCGCATCAGAAGTCAGAAGCCAGATTCATGTCAGAAACAACTATGCATATATGTAACAACACGGTGTTCAGTTATAACTCCTTTCTTTGACAATATGAATGCAGAATTGTATGCTATAATGCACAAGCATATGGTCAGGTATGGTTTCATGATCATCCTAGGTAAAGGTTAGGAACAGAAAAGATGTTGTGGAAAGTGCAAACTACCATTACTGCTCAGTATATATGTGTGTAAAAAAAAGCATTGATAGTGAGTTTTGATAATAAAATACTCAACAAAGAGCATATGACTTGTGAAAAATTCACTCCAAACTCCAGGCCCCAATTCAACTGTATGATTTTCATATATGTAAGAAGAAGCATTGATATTGAATTTCAATCATACGACTTGTGGAAAATTCACTTCAAAGTCCATATAATTCTGCCGTATGATTTTCGTATACGGAAGGCAAATGAATGTAACCTTCACCAGCTGTCTATATCAAAATATGTTGCTGCAAATCGACAGAACATAAACAAAATAGTTTATGGATCTAAGCTGGCAAGCACTTTTCATATATATATATATCCAATGCTAGCAAACACCGGTCTTTCACATGGATGTTATGAATCAGCTGCAGCCACAGATGGAAGATTTTCTGCTTCATCTATCCCCAGTTTAATCTTAACAAAGAGAATGCTGTTAGTTTCCAATACATTAAGTCCATGCATTCATAATAATCTGCATAATTCTGGATAGGGAAGAAAAAAAGAGAGAGAAAGCACAACTTTCATACTAAGAAACATACAAATATTTTGCAACCATTGGAATAGAAATTGTTTGAATCAAACCTGTTCAGATGACTCCCCCACTGACAGATGAGAACTGCTCTCCAAACGGGATATCCGATATTCCAAATCTTTAAAAGACTTGTTTACCTACCTTACCATAAAAGGGTTTCAGTGGAAATGTATGAATAATGAAAAAATAATATGAACAATTAACTTGTTGACATTTGGATAATCCAATCAACTGTAGACATAGACAAGGGAACTATAGATAAAACTGAAAGGCACAAACAAAAACTTAAAATAAACAGTGGTAATTACGACTATTCTTCAAAAAAAAAAAAATTGCAGAAATTGCTTTTGATAACCTGTGCCTACATACTGAAACGAATCCCTGTTACATACATGCAGTTAGTATATCTGCCGCACAGATAAATATGGAGAGAAACAGGCACCAAAAAATTCACATTTAGTATAAGGATAGGTAAGTTGAAGCTGTCCAGTGCAGCAGCATAGCAGCAAAATAAGCATATACAAGAGATTCAATGATATTGAAGAGACAGAACAATGCATAGTTTTACATAAGGTTGAGTAGGTCTACATGACAAGAAGGATCAACAGGTCCACATGATAAACTGATCATACATGAATCAGCTGATAGAATGGTTTGAGAGAAAATCCCAATATATAGAACAGGCTGAGTCCAGTGCGCACACATGGGGTTGAAAAGAAACATGCATGAGGATGCTCCAGGTATACCAATGTGCTTCATATCGAACTCTTATGATAAAATATCCTATTGCCTTCTATACATATCCTGACTATATGTGGTTCATACAACAGAAAATAATAACTCTAAATTCATTAGAGCTTATTGTTGGTAATACCCTAAGGATGTGCCACATTTGTATATTGAGACTCCTTTGTAGCTGTCTGAAAGAGCTATTCCTTTTTCCTTTTGGGTTCATGGTTGACCACATTACAAGCATTTGTAAAGCATTATTCAAACATTGATTGCCTTGGAACACTAGAAAGACCCCAAGATCCCTAAACAATCAAGTTGTTGGTAAAAAAAAGGCTTCCCACCAGCCATATCCATTGATAGGGCCTCCAAATAGCAAACCTTTCTCTCTCAGCCACATCTGCATTCTCTCTCTATTTTTCTCCAAAAGGACATGCATTTCAACGAGTCCAAGAAAGGAGTTTAACAAATTTCAACATTTCACAAATACTCTTCACCATTCCAAGACTCAAGTTTGAAACACTTTGTTGATAGATTGAAGATAATTTTCCCTATCATGAATGATGACACTTTTATACACTTGGGAAACACCAATATTTTATCTCCCTACTGATCCCATCATTTCATAACCATTTGATGTTAGATTGAATACAACTTCCTACCTTGAACCAAATAAAATAGAAGAATGACTATGAAATCGACAAGAGACGAGAATGTAATGAGCAGCCGAATGCTACTCTTAAAATAAATGTCTACTTGATGAATGAATAACAATACAATGTGTGTAATATACAAAATCTGAATATAAGGCTTAATGTAAGAAGGTTTTAGGTACAAACATATGAGAAAAGAGTACCGAAGAGTTGTAAGGAAGAGTGAGTGTGCAAGAAATAGAAGAATAATAGGAATGTATGTAAGGAATAGAGCCTATGTGCTAGAATACGATGAAAATCTGCAACCCTAACAGAGATCAAAATTTTTCCTCTGCTATAAGGAAGGAGCAATACTTTTCCTAACTAGGAGGTAGTAGAAACCTGGTGCAGCAGCAAGAAGCGAAAAAAACCTGAATATATGCAACCACTTACAAGATTCAGCTGGCTGTTGGCACACACTCCAAAGTATGTGTATGAGAAGAGGGTGGGAGCAAATCATTAAGAAAATCAACAAAAACACCTCCAATCTGCTCCTAGGACAGCTCCAATACCTAAATCACAATTGAGGATGCTCAAATGTGAGTGTGAGATGTGTTAGAAGTGAGCCGACAGCATTTTTTTATAAGATTTTAAGCCATCCACGAATTTTTAACTAAAAAGCAACTTTTCGTAGCTTTTTAGTATGCTTTTGATGAGTTTGCATAAAGTTTATTTCCTTTTGAAGTAAAAAAGGAATTTGTGAAATTCTCTTGGGAAATGATATGAGACACCTGATATATGGTGCTTTCCTTGATCTAGAGAATGAGAGCTACAAGATGATGTATTTCATTTTTTAAAAGCTTGAAACTCATAATTAGGGTTAAGGTTTTGATGCCCTAAATGATCTCTAATGGTCAAGTGATATATATCATTAGAAAGTTTTTGATTAAAACATTTTGAGCATGTTGACCATTTGGACCATTTGCACCATTCTGAAAATTAGGGTTTGGACCCCTCAATGTGACATTCACTTGTAGGAACATAGGTAAGCTCAATGTGCTTCTTAGATACCTCTTCACGAATATAATCATAATGAACTTCAATATGTTTAGTCCTTGCATGATGAACAAGATTCTTTGCAATACCAATGGCGCTTTGACTATCTGAAAATATTTGCATAGGAAGATGAACATGAACATCAAGATAACTTAAAATTTTATGCAATCAAATAACCTAAGCGTAGCTCTAAAAGAAGCCTTATATTGTGCTAACAGTTTTACAAGTACTCTAAGGCAAATGACCATGTCATAAAGAGTTCCCTAAACTGGTTTCAAAAGAGGCAAAGACGAGAGAGGCTCGAATGGTTGTTGCAGAGGCCTCTACACCTAAAACAAAGTTTGTTAATCTTGTTCAAAATGAAGAATAGGCATTTATTACTCATTGCAATTATGACCCATCTTCTCATCAGCAATGTATGATTGTAGTAGGCTCGGATGTTTGGTACTTTCATAGTGGTGCAACCAGACATATTACCTTGCAATGTAGTTTCTTCACTTCACTTGAGCCTTCTCCTACAGAGAATATTATCACATGTGCTAACAACTCTTATCCTGTCATGGGAATTGGAAAGATCATTATGACTACTGCTCATGACAGTTCTATCACATCGTCATATGCCTTATATATGCTAAGGATAAAGAAAAATATGTTATCAGTTTCAGCACTAGCCAAGATTGGCTTGGTTGTCAAATTTATGATGACAGATTCTTCCAAACATGCATGGGTTTATCCATTGAAAGCAAAGTCCAAAGTGTTTATGTGCTTTAAACAATCCCAGATTATGGTTGAAAATATGTGAAAATGAATTTATCCTTTGATAAGCAAAGTTCAAAGTGTTTATGTGCTTTAAATAGTCCTTGGTTATAGCTGAAAATCTATGAGGATGTACAATGTCACTTCATATGATCCAATAACTAAGGCCCTGAAGACATTAGGGGCCAAAGATCCCATGTCTTCATATCATTACTGAAACATCAATCAAACCTTCGCAAGTGTTACTAGGGGTAGACAACCATGAAAAATAAAATATGTATTTAAACGGATAAATGCATAGAAAGCCAAGTCAAGGTTTCAAGCTCCCAATGACCAAAATCATGAGAATCAACATTATCATCACATCATCATGTTATGACTTAAGATAAGGTCCCAAGGCACGAATACATACACATTAAATCATATATAACAAAACTTTCAAACTTCCTCCTCCCCTTTCCAATTTATGATTAATCTAATTGTCATAGATTTTCCAACTCAAACATCTTAAAGGAAACCAAAACAAAATATCCATATGCATTCATTCCAAGTATGATTCATCGATTGTGGAGATTGAGATCATAACATTGACTAGAATCCTCACAATGATGAGAATATTATATATATATACCAGAATGAATCCAGGCAAACCCCAAATTCACCCTCAAATGAAAGTGCAACTATAAGCTCATGGTAGTCAACCACAAGACTATATAGCATGTCAGCTCCATTATGCACAATATCGACTCAATATTATGACATCCCCACTAACGTCATCAGTGCCCAATAGTGGGTATAGAGCTCCAAATGAATACATGCTCACACAGTGTGCAATTGATTCTACCATTACAATAGAATTGAGTAAATCTAACATGGAGCTAAAATATGGAACCAGCAACCCTTTCTAAGTAAGTGGATACATGCCAAATAAAAATCAAAGTTTGGAAGTTCACAAGTTGACATGACATGATAATTATAATTGCATGTTAATGTCAATTGCAAAGATATTCCACAAGTGAAAAACATATGTAATGGTTGTCCAAACTCCTGTTTCGGGCTCCCATAAACGGCATTTTGTTTTTTAGCGTTTCTGAAATGCAAAAACGCATTTCTTCATTCTTCTTTTCTTTGTTTTTCATTTAGTGGAAGTTTACATAGATGAGAGTTTGAGTTATTCTTTTAGGCCTCTAAAAGTTAAATGGACCCTGTTTGGCAAAGGGGAAGCTTCTGAATGAGTTCATTTTGGAATTTGGGTTCCCTAAAGCCTCTTGTCCTCTACTTGAGTTGATTTAAGCATAGTGTGATAGTACATACTACGCTATAAGTCATGTAACATATTACATGCATTGATGTCAAATGACGCTATATAGTGTACATTGTTTAGCTAATAGACATTGCACTCATTGCTCACATGTGAGTCCTTCGGACAACATGTTACATACATACATACAGACATACATATGAACACACAAACACATACACACTTTGAGCATAAATGCATCAAACTTCTTATACCATTGTCTTGGGGCTTGTTTCAGCCCATATAAGCTCCTTTTCAGCTTGCATACCAGAAGCTCTTTTCTTGGAATGGCATATTCTTCTCGTTGTTTCATGTGAAGCTCTTCGTCTAAATCACCATGGACTGTTTTAACATCCATTTCGAATAACTCTAAATCCAAGGCAGCTCTGAGAGCAAATAACACATGTAACATGGTCATTTTAACCACCGGAGAGAACACCTCTTGGAAATCTTTTTGGGCATATCTCTTAGCAACCAGCCTTGCAATCAACAGTTTTGATTTTGTATACCCACTTGTTGGGAATGGTCTTCCTACGTTTGGGCAACTCAACCAAATTCCAAGTATCATTTGCATGCAAGGCCTTTATCTCTTCCTTCATGGCTAACTCCCACTTCTTCTTGTGCTCACATAGCTTTGCCTCTTTATTCGTGAGAGGCTCACCTCATTTGATAGCATAATGTAATGTATAAAGGGGTCATATCTGTTCACATGCCTCCTGACGTGTAGATCTTCTTACTCAATGATCCACATTCTCTGGCAATGGATTTACATCTTCCTCATTGTTAATGGGCTGTTAGTACATCATTTTCAGCCCTGTCTTCAGCATGAATAGGTGGCTGCATATGGCCGTCAGGAGGCTCATTTGGCTGTCCAACATCATCTGGCTCAATAACCACTGGCTCATTTTTATTCCCAGCCAAATGTGGTGCGTCCTGAGGGTTCATATCAGATTTAACACGTGGCTGTATATGCTGAAATTTGACCTTTTCATGGTCACTTTTAAAGGCACAATCATTTTTAAACAGCCTTGCCTCATTAAATACAACATCCTGGCTGTGTATTACCTTCTAAGCTGAAACAACCAATGTTTCCCATAAATCAGGTAAAGTCATCAACAAAAAGATGGCCTTAAACTTATCATCAAATGCAAGTAATCCGGAGTCCTTCGATTGCGAGAGAGTACATGTAAAAGAAGATAAGTGCTCACCTACACTTTTTGACTCATCAAGCTGCATACACACTAGCTTACGCATAAGATGCAATTGATTTATAGGTGTGGTATTGTCATAGGTGGACTTAAGCTTCTCCCATACTACAAAAACACTTCTAAGGCCCTTTAGATCCACTAAGATTTCATCTGATTCAGCCATCTTCATATAATTGAGGCCTTCTTGTTAGGTTCGTCCATGCTATATATGTCATATCTTCAAGCTAGACTTCCTAAAGAGCCTCTTCGCAATCTTTAAGAAAGAGGATGCCAAGCATTCTCTCTTTCCATAAATCAAAGCCACTATCCTCAAATTTTTGACATCAAAAGAGGTAGAGGTTGTGTTTGCTCACTAAGAGCTTCAAAATTTCACCAAAACATGTAAAATTCACCCGTTGTCCTATGTGCAATCAAGTAACGAAACTATAGCTTAGAAATTGAACCCAAAAACTATTCAAAACTTGCAAAAACCAATTTCTGAAATCTCTACAAAAAAATTATAAAATTCCAGCAAGCTGCAATTGCATCAAAAACAACCAATTTGTTGTTTTACAACCACAAAAGGCATACATACATGCAAAACAAAGTCAATGATTGCTTGTTTTCGCAAAAGCCCAATTTTTGGGGCAATATGACCTGTAAAATCAGAGAAATGACCTGCTAGGATTGTGGAAGTAAATATTCTAGCAAATATTTACTTCCACAATCCTTACACATGTACTCCCACTTGAAATGAGAGAGAATTTCTCCAACAAAAGGACCCGTAAATGAAAAATCAGCAATGCAGTTGCTAAAAATGAACTATGGGAATACAAGAAGCACAATAGAAGAGGTTCTCTGCGATGAAACTCTCTGAAAAACTCAAACTTTGCTTCAGCTTTGTTTCGGGCTGAAGTAATCCTCCAAAAACAACACTTTTATCGCGAAAATTAAAGATTTTCACGATGAAATTCCCCCAAATGCAAGAAAAAACCTTAAGCTTAGCATAGGCTGGAGTAGAAAAGCATTCAGAGAAACTTTGTTGCGATGGAACAGCTCAACGCTCTGTTGGAATTTGAGGCCCCAAGATCGTTCCAGTACTAAAACCTTTTGAGCATACACACTTAATTAATTAAGATGATAAGTGAGAGAGAAATAAAGAGATCTTGACACAAGATTAGGGAACGTACGCAAGATGCTTACTCACTAAAAAATAGATGACCAAATTACAACATGGGAGTACTACTCAACCATATAAAGTGGTGCACTCACTAATGGAAGAATATCCAAGAAGAAGATGATACAAAATTTAGATTATGTTGAAATAATCTAAGTGTGTGAAGTGAATGAGCAACGAAGTTAAACTTATTCTCACAAAATAGTGTAACAAAATTGTAAATCAACCAACCCCGATTTTGAGATTAGGGTAGAGAAACCCTAAAAACAAAATATAAGGTTAACTCACAAAAGATAGTTACCACCACCTTGTAGAAGACTTCTTACTTCAAGAGAGTAGCCTCTCCTTCACCAAATCTTTACCTCCAAAGCTTCGGAATCTTCAAACTCTAGCTTGAGATCTTTGACTGATGATTTTCAAGTGTGTGCCCACCATGTTCCTTTTATAGGTTAAGTCTCCATGAATAAAGCTATAGTGAAGGACTTCTCAATAAAGCTAAAACGTTCGCATCACCAATAAAGCAAACACGTAGCGCAAGATAAAAAACTTCCATCATTGTTTTACTTATGATCACGTGCTTTTGTTTTACGCCAAAAAAATAGTGAGTGTTAAAAATAGAAGTCGCCTTTGCTTTTCATGAGTTTTCAAAAACTCATCGCCAAACTTGCTTTTGGACATGACCTAACTTTTCATTATTTGAGCACAATTAGGGTTTGACTTTTCTTCCAACTCTGACCTCTGATGGAAAAATGAAGCATACCACTAGATAGCTCTTGCCAAGCTCTATCTATCTAGCTTCAAAAAGTTTTTCCCAAATTGTTCAAAAATGCTAAGTCCCGAAATGTGATTTGTCGAAAATGTACCAAATGTACATTGATTTCCAACAATCCCTCCTTCAATGTCATATTGGTACAAGCTTCAGTAACCTGCAAAGCTTCTCATGACTATCTCTCGTCAATGCTTTGGTAAATATATCTGCAACATTCTCACTAGAAGGAACATAGACTAGCTCAATATGCTTCTTAGCTATTTGCTCTCGAATATAGTGGTAGTGTACGCCTATATGCTTTGTCCTTGCATGATGCACTGGATTCTTAGCTATAGCTATAGCACTCTGGTTATCTGAAAATATCTGAATGGGTTCATGTACTCTCACATCAAGATAACTAAAAATCTTCTGCAACCAAACTGACTCTAGAGTAGCTGTAAATGATGCACGATATTTAGCTTCACACGATGAAGTGGCAATAGTGGGTTGTCTCTTTGAAAGCCATGAGATAAGACAATCTCCAAGATAAAAACAAAATCCACTAGTACTTTTTCTTGTGTCTCTATCACCTTCCCAATTGGAATCTGAAAATCCTTTTAGTAACAAATGTCTGGAACTCTTTTGACAAGTATTCTCCACCTCTATCACTTCTGAGAATCTGGATAGTTTCTTGATTTTCATTTTCAACCATAGCCACAAACTTCTTGAACATAGGAAAGACTTATGACTTCAACTTAAGACCATAGATCCATGAGTATCTCGTAAAATCATCAACGAATAGAACAAAATACCTAAAATCCTAAATAGAGTATGCTCTCATAGGTCCATTCACATCTGAATGAATAATCTGCAATTTCTTGGTAGCTATAATATGACCATGTTTCTTGAAAGGTAGTTTATGCATCTTACCTTCAAGACAACCTTCACATATATCTGAATCATCTGGTAGCTTGAATGAGGGTAAACTCTCAACCATACCTCTGTCTTTGATACTTTTGAGAGCTCCAAAACTAATATGTCCAAATCTCTCATGCCATAGCTTCATATCTTCCACCGGTGATGAAGATTTGACCGCATATGCCTAACTGATTTTTGACAAAACAAAGATCCCTCCTTGCAAGAAACCTAGACATTTCATAGCAGTTTGTCAGAAAAGGATTGAAGCAAAAAAGAAAAAGGCATCAGGTAATGTTGCACAAGATGATAAAAAAGAGAAACCTCAAGGTTATTCTTATGCCTGTATCATCATTGAGGAAGTAGCATTTGATCAGGTAGCTTTACAAGTTCTTTCAGCAGATCCTTGGATATTTAATTCAGGTGCTACAAAGCATATGACAAGTTGCAAAGAAGTATTTTCTTCTCTTTCCTATTCTTCAGGAAGAAGAGTTACTATTGCAGATGGCAATGATTTGGATGTTGTAGGAATAGGTACAATAACCCTAAAGTCAAGAGAAGGTGGTAATTTTCAGATTTCAGATGTTCTATATGTACCTAATATCAAGAAGAATCTGCTATCTATATCTGCATTTTTAGGTGATGGATACAAAGTTGTATTTGAGAGAGATCTTTGTAAGATCTTGTCACACAAAGATGAGAAGTGTATTTTGCAAGGTGAGCATAAAAGAGGGATTTTTATTTTGTCAAAAATGAGTCAAGCATATGCTGTCAAATCTTCGTCACCGATGGAAGATATGAAGTTATGGCATGAAAGATTTGGACATATTAGTTTTGGAGCTCTCAAGAGTATCAAAGACAGAGGTATGGTTGAGAGTTTACCCTCATTCGAGCTACCAGATGATTCAGATATATGTGAAGGTTGTCTTGAAGGTAAGATGCATAAACTACCTTTCAAGAAGTATGATCATATTACAGCTACCAGGAAATTGGAGATTATACATTCAGATGTGAATGGACCTATGAGAGCATACTCTATTCAGGGTTTTAGGTATTTTGTTCTATATGTTGATGATTTTACGAGATATTCATGGATCTATGGTCTTAAGTTGAAGCCAGAAGTCTTTCTCGCGTTCAAGAAATTTGTAGCTATGGTTCAAATTCTCAAAAGTGATAGAGGTGGAGAATACTTGTCAAATGAGTTCCAGACATTTCTTGAGTAAAAAGGTATTACTCGACATCTTACTATGCTTATACTCCTCAGCAGAATGGTGCTGCAGAAAGGAAGAATAGAGTACTTGTTGAGATGATGCGGAGCATGATGGTGTCCAAGAAGCTTTCACCAAAATTCTGGTTTGATGCAGTACATATAGCTAATCACATTTTGAACAGGTTCTCTACAAAAGCTTTAAAGGTAATCACACCTTATGAAGCTTATTATGGTAAAAAACCTAATGTGAGCTATTTCAGAGTATTCGGATCACTTTCTTATGTACATGTTGAGAAAAAGGATCGTGGCAAACTAAATGTAAAGGCAAGGAAAGCTGTTTTCATTGGATATCCTGTTGAGAGCAAAGGATGCAGGTTTTATGTTCGAGAGACAAGTGAAGTTATCCTTTCACACAATGCATATATTGTTGAAAATAAGATATACAATGAAGAAGCAGAAATTCCAGAGTTCATTAGTGAAAATGACTAAGGATTTTTTAGAAGAAACTTGTATTACATGTTCAGCCATATCAGGAGGGAGTTAAAATTCCTAGGATTGAAGAAAGAGGAATTTCACAACCTTCTACAGAGTCAGTTCCACGTGAGACTTTAGTTCCAGAAATGGAAGAAAGTACTAGAGTTCCAGAAAGTCCTAGTATAAAGACTTTTACAGGAAGAACAAGGAGTCAGACTAGACAACAACAACAAAAAGATCATGTAAGTTTTGCTGAAGACTTTGAGATTCATGATATTTTAGCACTCACAACAGTTGAAGATGAACCTGCATGTGTTAAAGATGCACTTAACATTCCTATTTGGAGAAAAGTTATGCAAGAAGAGATTGATTCTATTCATAAGAATCAAACTTGGCAGCTATGTGAGTTGCCAGAGGGAAAGAAAGCTATAGGTGTAAAATGGATCTTCAAAATCAAATGGAAAGCAGATGGTACTATTGACAGGTACAAAGCCAGATTAGTTGTCAAAGGATATGCACAACCAAAAGGTATTGATTATGATGAGACATTCGCTCCTACGTCTAGGATGACAGTCATTAGGTCAATACTTGCATTAGCAGCACATTTTGGTTCGAATGTATATCAACTTGACATAAAGACTTCTTTTCTAAATGGTGATTTACATGAAAATGTATATATTCAACAGCCATAAGGTTTTGACGAAACAGGTAAAGAACACTTAGTGTGTAAGCTTACAAAAGCTTTGTATGGATTAAAACAAGCACCTAGAGCATGGTATAAAAAGATACACACATATCTTTTATCCATTGGTTTCCATAACTCAGATGGAGCTCCAACTCTTTATGTCAAAGTTGAAACAGGTTTGATGATTATAGCAATCATTTATGTGGATGATATTATAGTCACAGGTCCCGGAGATGAAGATTTGCAGATGTTCAAGGAATAGTTGAAGAAAACATTTGATGTGAATGATTTAGGAATCTTGCATTATTATCTTGGGATTCAGTTTCTGTTTAAAGATGAGTGTATCTATATGACAGAGCACAAGTACATTGAGAAACTAATAGAAAGGTTTCAGATGACTGATTCTAAACCTATGCAAACACCTATGGATCAGAACGCGTCTTTACAAATAGTAGCAGATGAAGAGTCATTTGATTCTACTTTATATTGTCAGGCAGTTGGATGCTTGATATATCTTTGTAATACACGTCCAGATATACAGTTTGCAATTTCTCAAGTATCAAGGTTCATGCAAAATCCGACAAAGGTACATTAGATAGCAGTAAAGCAGATCTTAAGATATCTAAAGGGAACTTCAAATTATGCTATGGTATTCTCGAAATCTACACATTTATTACTAAAAGAATTTTCAGATTCTAATTGGGCAAGAGATAGAGACACTAGAAGAAGTACTAGTGGATTTTGTTTTTAGGTTGAAGAAGATTTTTAGTTATCTAGATGTAAGAGTACATGAACCCATTCAAATATACCCAGAGTGCAATAGCTATAGCAAAGAATCCAATGCATCATGCAAGGACGAAACATATAGAGGTTCACTACCACTATATTCGAGAACAGATAGCAAAGAAGCACATTGAGCTGGTTTATGTTCCTTCTAGTGAGAATGTTTGCAGACATATTTACCAAAGCATTGACTAGAGATAGTCATGAGAAGATGTGCAAGTTACTGAAGCTTGAACCAGTATGACATTGAAGGCGGGATTGTTGGAAATCAATGTACATATGGTCCATTTCCAGCAAATCCAAATTTAGGACTTAGCCATTTTTTTGTATAGTTTGGGTAAAACTTTTTTTAGGCTAGATAGATAGAGCTTCGCGAGAGCTATCTAGTGATATGCTTCATTCCGTCATCAGAGGTCAGACTTGGGAGAAAAAGCCAAACCCTAATTTCTGCCCAAAAATGGTGGAAGCATATTTATGAGGTTCTAAAAGTACAAAACTCTTGAAAAGTTAGGTCATAAGCTAAAGATGGCAAAAGCACTTAAAATTGAACGATCAAAAATAAAGCATCATTAAAAAATAGCGATAATTTTTTAATTCGCCAAAAAAAGCTAAAAATTGAGATTAAAAAAAAAACGATTATGGCTTTTTAATTTGCAATCCTGATTTTTCGCTATTTTGGCGACTAGCTTTATTCATGGGAGGTACAAGGCTATAAAAGAGAGGTCATGGGCACACTTTTGGACAATTGAAGCTAGGGTTGATACACACATTGTGTCAATTTTATAGTTCTGAAGCTTTGGAGGCTAAGGAGAGGTGAAGGAGAGGCTACTCTCTTGGAGCAAGGAGTCTTCTACAAGTTGGTGGCAGCTAAATTTTGTAAGTTAATCCTATTTTCTGTTTTTAGGGTTTCTGAGCCCTAATTTCAGAATTAGGGTTTGCTGATTTTCAGATTTGTTGCACTTTCTTGTGAGGTTAGGTTCACTTCGTTGCTAATTCGCTTCACACACACTCAGATTATAACAGCATAATCTGAATTCTGTACATCATCATCTTCTTGGCTATTCTTCCATTTAGTGAGTGCACCATCATATGGTTGAGTAGTACTCCCATGTTGTAATTCGGCCATCTATATTTGTGAGTAAGCAATTTGTTTACGTTACTTACTCTTGTCTCAAGATCTCTTTCTATCTCTCACTTATCATCTTGTGTAATTAAGTGTGTATGCTCAAAGGTTTTTAGTATTGGAAGAACATGGGGCCCCAAATTCCAACATAAAGACCTAAATTACAATGAATCCTAATATTCATTAGATATAATGTGTGAGAATTCAACGATTTGTTCAAATTGCATTCTCCGACACTTAGGTATAAGATTCTATTTAATATGCAATTATTAAACACTAGATCTCTTCTTCAATATAGAAGATTTCCAAGTATATAAGATTCTATTCGATATGCAATTATTAAACACTATATCTCTTCTTCAATATAGAAGATATGCATCAATCAAATCTACCATACAAGATTCCCAAATATAATAAATAGATTCATACTACCTATCCTATTTTGCCACCATTGAAGAATCAAAAATAAACAAAATGCCTTGATTTATAGTAACATGTACATAAGTTAAAGCTTACAATGTATAAATTACTTTAAGAATTCAGGCTACCATACGAACTTTTGCAAATGTGCTAACATATTCTTTGCGAACATGGGAGCTTGTTTCCAAAAGGGAGCTTGCCTACCATCTTTGTCAATCATTGTGTCTATTTAGGTGCTCAATGCATGTCTTTGGAATACAATTTGATGTCAACTATGTTAATGAAGAACAAATTTACTTATGGAGTACATAATAAACTAAGTATTCAACTATTTCTATAGGTAGTACCCAATACAATCAGCTTTCATCTTTAGTTTTCCAATCTACATCAGGGCAAAAGATACTCAAGATTTCATATTCCCAAATTCAAAAAACATTTGTATGGTTTCAATGAAACAATAAAGCCCTAATTTGTTCCTCTACTAATGGAAACGTATAGGTTACACATAAACCTATGTGAACAAGTTCTTCATTAGATCGCATTGATCAATGCAACTTAGCTTCCGTATCCTCCCATCATAAATATATGATCTTAATCTTTTCAATTGACAATGACATGTTCTAGGCATAGTTATTTTCCGACATGTCCAAAAAAAATACAATACGTATGAAAACCTGTGTATGGTTGAAGTATTTGATTTATGTAAATGTGATTTTTCCCTTCTCTCATCGATTCCAATTGAGGATAAATCCATACCAATTTCATGTTGTTTTGATGTGAATTCACTCATATATTCTCTTCCATCATACTCATACATAGATACTACACCTTGAGCTATAATAGCCAACAACATTATGTTCTTTTATATTACATTATTATATATATAGGATTCAGGTTTTCAATGCCTTTGTGCTAGACGTATGGCATCATGTATGATATTTTTGAAGAGATTCCATACTTTATTCATACTTCTTCACCCGTAGGTGTTTGCCGGATGGTTCTCATATGGAAAAACTATGGTTCTAGGTGCTCAAAATTATCAAAAACATTGCAACATTTGCTAGAAATAATGAACACTCTCCCTTAGCACTACAACTAACATAATGATATAATTCATGTATATATGAATCTAACCTAATATCCATCTTTCACTAGTGTTATAAACTTTCCGTTATCTTGTCAACATGAACCTCAATTGCCTACCAAATCTCTTTTTTTTTTCAAAATAACCATAACTCAATCTTCAATTTTATTCCCTTAAGTTCCCAAGCAAAATAAAATTGATGTTTTTAAAGTTGTCTTTGAGTTACATTAATGAGTGAATTATGAAACTTTATGCGAGGGAAATAGCTACATTATCTTTTTTTTTAAGTTCAACATCATGTATGTGAATAGTATTAGAATCTTGGAGATAAGAGAGTATGTGAATTCACCAAATGCACAGGTTGCTTTGTGTGCAAATAGAACATAAAGATCGGACACAAGTGGAACCTTCTGATAACCAAATATATGTATTCTACACATCATTAAAGATACTGAAAAAGGAGGAAAAAAGAAGACACAACAATCCACGAACCAAAATAGATAAAATATCAATTAACATAGATAAAAATTTATGCAACTATCCATATTGCTGGATGTGATAGGCTACAAGGGATGTTGTAAGCCTATGGAAAGTGCTAGATGGAAAGAAACGAAGAAAATATGTGCACCTCAACACGACTATCATAAGCTAAAAGAGGGGGAAAAAATAATAGTAAAGAAAAAAATCTACAAGTGAAAGGAGGGATTAACTTCTCATATACAGTAGAAATTAGAATATAATGAAAAGAGGGCATAAATACAGATAGGCAGCCCATCATGGAATTTGTGAGTTTGTGTTCACTGATTCATATGAATGAAATGAATAGTAGAAATCATTCTAGAAGTAAAACTTTGATAGAGCATCATACAACTAGTTTTGTAGGAGAGGAAAACCCTATTCATTCATGGAAAGTAGCCAACCATCTTTCTCGTTTTGAACCTTGGGGATTCAACACTTGAGACACAAATTAAGCTCGAAAAACTATGATGATGCTTTTTAATAGGTACAACGATATTGTACAAGATTAGCCCCAAAACAGCGCTCTCTCTGCTAAATGTTTACAAAAGACTATACAGTCTTGTCAGTGAGTGTGGAAAATCTTAATCCAAACTGCCGATTCGTGTGTGTGTGTGTGCAAGAAAAAGAAAGTTATGCCCCTGCACCGAGCAAACATTTCAGTGAGTGTGGAAAGTCTTAATCTAAACTGCCAATTCGTGTGTGTGCGTGTGTGTGTGTGTGTGTAAGAAAAAGAAAGTTATGCCCCTGCACCGAGCAAAAATTTCAGGAATAAAAGCTTCTCACGAATGCATAGTGGCAGCAAAAATTTCATCACGCATAACAAGTGGCGAGGATCAAGAAGAATGCATATCAAATGGAAGTTTATTTGAGTAGCCCTCTGTGATGAAGTCACATTGTGATTGCATACGTATTGATAGGTGGCCGAATATGTACGTAGAAGCGCAAAAATACCTGAGCAAAAATAGCGTGATTTCCATTGTAGATCTCAGACTGCACGAAATAGAAACCAAGAGCTGCCGCGGAGGCGAAGCCCGCCACGAAAGAAGCCAAACGGGTTCTTAACACGTACATGGTGCGCACCCTCAGCCAACTACTCGCAGCGATCACTATTACAAAATGGGGCTGTAATGAAATAATTCACTGTCACGGGGCCACCTCCAGCCAACGCATAGAATGACGGGCCACGGCCTGTCTAAATTTCAGTGATCTACAATTTTATTCAGTATCAAAAAAGAATACAAGCATAATAAACTCTAAGAAAGGGAATTTACATGGGTAAGTTGGATTCGAATGGGTCATACAAGTGAGAGTTGTTTAGCTTTTTAGTTTTTTTTGTTGTTCATATGATCATATTTCCAATAATGAGCCTTTGATTCCTCCAAAATTAATAGTGTGTCTTCAAATTAATAGCGTAGGAATTAAGATTCCAAACTTTCTTTAAAAAAACAAAAAGGAAAATGATGTTCTAGAGTTCTAAAATATGGGTCGCTATGAGGGGTTTGGGACCTTAGAGGAAGGTTGTTCCGTAGGATCATGTTTTGTACTCTAGGGTGAGCATATTTGAGGTTTCTCTTTCTCTCGATCGTTGTTTGGTTCGAGATCATCATGGCTCACTGATGGGATCGGGTGCACAACAAGATTGATATTGACAGTAAGCAACAATATTGGATGGGATTGCAGCTCAATACAGTTGGAAAGCACATGTTGGTAACCACCTTTCTCATCCCCTCCACCATCTTTTTCCTCTCATGTCGAAGGCGTTATGACAAGGAGATCACAAGCTTGAAGCGAGTTGTAGAAACTTCTTATGGATCACGAGATCCTAATAGAAGGGGTATCCCCAATATCATATGGGACATTTGTTGCCTCTCCAAGGATAAGCAAGGCTTGGGCATCCTCAATATCATGGTCATGGCTGAGAAAATGATTGCCAAGTGGATGCTCAAGGCCCCATACAATCATTTGGGCCCATTTTCATATTCAAAGACAAACATCATCTTTCATTGATTGGCTTCCCCCCAATGAAAAAACCACGACATCTGTATGCTCCTCTTCTCTCCCTTTAAGGTTTCCCTCAGGGGCTCGCCTCTATTTAGAAAGTTTGAAACAACTTAGAAATACATTGATGCCGTAATCCCAAGTGGAAGTAGGCACTTGGTATTGAAAAAAATGATTCGATGTGGTTCACCATCATTGATGCGATTCCCATAAGAAGAAAAGATATTCCGAGAGTAAATAAGTTATGATCCAAAGGTATCCACTATTGGATGTGTTACAAAGTACTTCTATGACATGAGCGCCTCAGTAGCTCACAAAAATCTGAAGTTGAACATTGTTTGGTCATTCTCGTAAGGCCAAATATCTCGAGATTAGACTAATGCATAGGTTCATGTGTTGTGTAAAACAAGTGTTCCACTTAGCATAGTGGTTAAGTCTCAAGGACGGGAAGGAGGAGGTCTTGCGATCAACCCATAGGGAGCATGGGCAGAGATTTTTGCCCAAAAAGCTCTACATCCTTTTAACTCAAGTTAACATGAGTTAACTTGACTCATGATTAGCGAATTCTGTTTTAGATGTAGAGGCATTTACAACAACCATTCCAGCCTCTTTCTTCTTTGCCTCCTTTGTAGCCAGTTTAGGACAACTCTTTATTACATGATCCTTTGCCTTATAGTTGCAAAATTATTTTTGCCTTTCTAATTGCTTATCAGCTTTTTCTCCCTTCTTTAATTGTGAAGCATTAGAAGATTTATGCTTACTAGTAGATGAGCTCGATTTACCTTTGCAGTTCTAACTAGCCAAGAAATCTTGATCTTCAACACACATGATTGTCATGTTCTGTCTAGACTAATATTCCCACAATGTACACTCACTTGGAAATACATTCAGTATTCAGTATTGTGTTGTTCTACAAGTTTCTTCTTCTTCCTTGTGTTGTTTGTGTGCTTCATCATTCCTGGATCTCCAACAATTGGTATTAGAGTAGTTCGTCACTTGCTCTAGGGCATCACAGACACCCCTCTAGTTATAGTCTCAAAATTGCAGAAAAATTGGTGAGCATACTCCAGGTGATTAGTGTTGACGACATTATTTTTCCTACCTCATTTCCATTTGTATCTGCATGAGTGCAGCTCCATCATGTATCAAGGAGACTCTCCATTTTCATTTCGTTCCATTTTATATTGTGTCTCATTGTATTTGGGTACTTTGCCATTTGTTTCTACCATTGTATTCATTCTCCTTCACGGGGAGTTATCCCACTTATGATGTACTTTGGCAAGTTCATTTCTGAACCATGTGAGTTTTCCCATTTCATGGTCTACTCACTTTGAGTCTCCCACACTCTTTCATTTTGTGAGTATACTCTTCTTTTCATTCTGCTTTTGCATGTGTACTCTCTGCATGGTATTAAAGCATTAGATGGAGGTCTTGGTGGTGCGTTTGGTGATCATTTTGGTGGTGATGTTGCTGGAGTTTTGGTGGTTTGCTTTCTCCTCATTGAGAGAAGCCTTTTGCCATCAATTTTCCCTCCCTCCCACCCTTTGTGTGGAGAATTTGTACCAAATTTTTTCCATGTGGCATGGCAGTTTTGTGGAGTTCATAGTGCATTTCCATTTTTTTTATGTGGCTATAACCACTGTTTCCTGCTCCTTTCCCTCGAGTCATCTTAGTGTTAGCTCATCTTTTAGTGGCATTCCTTTGTAGAACCAGCGTTGTCTCTATGCGTCAATTAATCACACTAGAAAATCCAAGCCATTCTTGTGTTTATGAATACTTTTGCTTGCATTTGTTGTGTGCCCTTACTATCTCAAAGGAGCTGAAACGAGGCATCCATCATTGGCAGTGCACGATCAGCATCATTGATTTAGCACAACACCACAAATCATCTCTCTATGCTAATATCAAGCAGTGCAGTCCTAAGCTGCTTGGTTGGGTGGTTGGACCTTTTGCCTCTTGAGGCGAGGGCGAGGGTTCAACCCCCACCAGCAACATGTAAGGGACATGTTATCATGGAAACCTTGTATCTTGTGGCTGATGTGCCACCGTTTATTCTGCTTTGCGGTAGATGTGACCACAGTCTAACTCAGCTATGTAAACCCCTGTTCTTGTGGGATAAGGGGGGTCCCATGGATACTATGCCCTTCCTTGTACAATTGCAATTTCAAAGTTAAAGCCTGGAGGAGTAGGCCTCGGTTGAACCTCCATTTTTTTTTTTAAATATCAAGCAGTGTTGTGGCCTTAGTTAACAGTAGCATCCCTTTCTCTGAATGAGAAGCCTCAACCTCTGAAAGAGAGAGAGTGAGAGAAGGAAAGCTTCGGAATAAGCGAGACAACAAGAGAGAAAGATATCCTTCATGCAACTCTCTAACTCTGTCAGACAATGATCCCTGTGGATCAATGTCTAGTGTGAGGCTCGCCTCAAAAAAAACATGTGAATGATGTGTGCGCCACTCTCCTCCCATCCATTTATATCCTCTTGTATCTAAAATAGCAGTGATCTTGCCATGTGGCCAGCATGCAACACTCATCCCCACTAACCATCAAATACCTTAGGATATACCCCCAAGCTTAGGACCTTGGCTAACTAGCCCTCGTCCCACACACACATGGAATGGTCTCTGTAGACCAATGTCTGACACTCTCTTCCCCTTCTAAAGATCATTGTCCTCACCGATCAATTAGGGAAAATACTTGTGAACCAGAGCTGTTGATTCCCAAGTAGAGTCACTAAGTGATAATCCTCTCCAGGCTACCAGATACTCTTGGATGACACTATTCCTTAACCGTTTCTGTCTCCTATCTAGTATTCTGTCTGGAGAATTATCTGCTCTATCGGTTTCTTGCAAAGAAACAATACCCTCTATTAGATTATCCTCCCTAGATATATACTTTCTTAGTTTACTGACATGAAACACTGGATGGACTCTGCAATCTGGAGGAAGCTCTAATCGGTATGCAACATCACTCGACTTCTTTACTATCTTCCAAGGTCCACATTACCTTGGTGATATCTTACTACACTTCCCTGTGGACAATGAAGTAGATCTAGTTGGTACCTGAAGGAAGAATCGGTCTCCTTCCTCAAAGGATCTAGGAGATCTTTTCCTATCAGCATATTCTTTTGCTCTATCAGCTGCTTGCTCCATCTTGGCTTTAGCTATTTCAAGGTTTGCTTGGAGATTCGCTAAGAACTCGGAAGCACTAGGACATTTCTTAGGCATTCCTATGGTATTGGGAGCAGTGGGATTCATGCCATAGTTCATCTCAAAAGGAGACATCCCAGTCACCTTGTGAGGTCTATTGTTATAAGCAAACTCTACTAGTGGCAAATAACTATCCCAATCTGTATGTCTCTCAGACACATATGCCCGCAACATATCCTCTAGAATTTGGTTGACCCTCTCGGTCTGACCATCTGTCTATGGATGATCACCACTATTCATTTTTAGTGACACTTTCAATTTTTCAAATACGAACTTCCAAAAGTGTCCTGTAAATCTGACATCCCTATCTGAGACTATGGATGTAGGTAACCCATGCAATCTGAAAACATGCTGGATAAATAAGTCCACTACCTGTGGAGCTTCTATCGTCTCCTGCGTAGGTATAAAATGAGCCATCTTGCTCAGTCTATCTACCACAACTAGGATTGTATCCCGCTTCCTTTGGGTCCGCGGTAACCCCACTATGAAGTCCATGGATATACTATCCCAATTATGATATGGAATTTGTAAAGGATGTAAAAGACCTTGTGTCTTTACTCTTTCTGCTTTGTTGACTTGACACATAAAGCATTATTGAACATAAGTATGGATATCTTTGGCTAATCCAAGCCACCAAAATGTTCTTCTAACAAGTTGTATTGTCTTGTCAACACCAGGATGTCCTCCGCAGGGAACATCATGGTTATCATGCATGACTTTCTTTCACAAATCCTAGGAATATGGCACACAAACCTTTCCTTTCCGCTTCACTATTCCATTCTTCTGTGAGAAATTAGAATACGGAATGGACTTGTTTGCTTTAGTAGAAGAAGAAACAATTGGAACTGTCCCATCTCCTAAAATAGAGTCATCACTAATGGCTCTAACTATATGTAACAAATGTGGATGTTCCACCTATGCTTCCTTAATTTCTTGAAGCAATGAGCTTTCTAAAACTGTAAAGCTCATTTGATACATTATACAAGATAATGCATCAGCTACTATATTTTCTTTGCCTCTTCTATACAAGATTTCCATGTCAAATTCCTACATGAGCTAAGCCCAACGAGCTTGTCGGCCTCGAAGATCTGGCTGACTACAAAAATACTTGAGTGTATGATGATCTGTGAATACCTTAAAGTCCACACCATAAAGATAGTGTCTCCAAACTTTAAGTGCATGCACCACTGCATACAACTCTTGTTCATGCACCAGCCAATTGCGTTGTGCACTACTTAACTTCTTACTTTCAAAAGCTATTGGCCTTCCATCTTGACTCAAGACTACGCCTATGGCTATGCTGCTAGCATCCGTTTCTAACTCAAATGGTTTTTGAGGATCCACCACTTTGAGTATAGAAGCCTCTAAAACAGCTTGTTTCAGGGTATCAAACTCTCTTGCTTCCATGCAAATGGAATTTTGCCTTGAAGCAAGTTCCTCATAGGTGTTGCTATCGACAAATATGAAGAAATGAATTTCCAAAAGAAACCGAAAAGTCCTAAGAATGACCGTAACTGCCCCTCATCCTGAGGAGTATGCCATGCTAAAATGACTGATACCTTCTTGGGATCCATCTTAACCCCATTGGCTGAAATCACATGCCCTAGATACTCTATCCTCGGAAGAAACAACTGTGTCTTCTCTAGATTTACATACAGCTGATTTTCTTTTACAATATTCAACACAAATCTTAAATGATTTTCATGCTCATGCACAGTCCCACTATACACTAGCAAATCATCCACAAAATCAACAACACACTTTCCTATGAAAGGTCATAAGATATCATTCATTAACATCATAAATGTAGCTGGAGTATTTGTCAAACCAAAGGGTATGACCAAATACTCATAATGACCAAAACGGGTCCTGAAAGCTATCTTATGTACATCATAATCTTTTACTCTAATCTGATGATAACCACTCTTTAAATCTATCTTACTAAACACAATGGCTCCACCTAGAGCATCCAAAAGATCATCAATCCGGGGCATGGGATATCTATGTTTAATAGTGATCTTATTGAGTGCTCGATAATCGACACACATCCTATAAGATCCATCCTTCTTCTTCACAAGAAGAACTGGTGCGGAAAAGCGTGATAGCTGGGTCTAATCAACCCTTTTTGAAGATACTTGTCCACAACCTTGCGGACTTCATTTTCCTCTTGCAAACTCATTCGAAATGGTGGTCGAGCGGTCGGACTCGCTCCTGGTACCAATTCGATTCTATGCTCTATAATTAGCCGACCTTTTCCATACTTCGACTCCTGGTTCGGTCAGTGCACAACCTTCTAGGGAGGCTAAGCAGGTGCACATGATTTAGATAGTCTCAGGAGGAAAGGGAAAAGTGTCTGCTCTAGCTGAGAGGGCATATAACCGATCTATTCTTACCCCTCAGTAGAAAGAGAAGGCAATGAAAGAGGGTTTGTGCTATGGTGGTTTAGGGCAGCACTTGTATAAGGATTGTCCTAAAAAGAAAAAGATAACAGCCACCATAGTCATAAATTTGACTCACGTAGGGGGTGGGAGTGAGGATGAGTTTGGGGATTCCCCATCTCCATTATCATCTCCCATAGTGGCCATGACGGTCACTAAAAAGGTTCCGATTGTGCCAGATGTTGTGCTTTCGCCAGTGGCACAAAAAGGATACCAGTTCCCAGATACTGAGCTTATTTTCATGGGAGGAGTTGTGGCAGGACAGCCTGTCAAGGTACTCTTTGACACAGGTTCAACTCATAATGTTATTAGTTCCCGATTAGTCAAGAAATTATGCTTAGACATGGTACAGTCAGATTATACATATACCGTAGAGCTAGCCGACGGGAAGGGAACTGAGACTTGGGATAGATGAGTAGTTGATCTTCCTATTCAAATCAAGTCCTATGAGGAGAGATTGGACTTTGAGATAGCAAGATTAGCTCGATTCGACATAGTTCTTAGTAAGACGTGGCATGTGAGGAAGAAACCAGTCATTGATTTTGCTTCACATGTGTATCAGTTTGAGCATGAGGGAAGGAGATTACTGATCTGTGGAGAACCAGATCTCCAAGAGACGTGATTAGTGACTGCTACCAAGTTGCTCAAAATTGATTGTGAGTTTATTTATTTTCTATATTGTATGCATTCATCGTGTATTAGGATGAATTCATGCAATCATGGAGACTCTCGTTGGAATGCTCTAGCACTTTTAGGAAAAGTGAGAGCAAAATTCCAAGAGTTGTCCTTGAAAGAATTACAGAAAAGGGCTGATTAGACCTCACTATTCACCCTTTGCAGCACCAGTTCTCCTAGTGAAGAAGAAAGACGGATCTTATAGGATGTGCGTCGCCTATTGAGCACTCAATAAGATTGCTATCAGACATAGATATCCTATGTCCAGGATTAATGATTTTTTAGACACTCGTTGTATTTAGTAAAATAGATTAGAGTAAGAGATCATGATTAGACTCAGTTAATCCAAAGAAGACTCAGTTGGATCTTCGGAGGATAGGGTATCTATCGATGGGGTTCAGGTGGATCCCAAGAAGGTTTTCGTTATCTTAGTTTGGTCTACTCCTCAGAATGAGGAGCACTTACAGTCATTTGTAGGACTTTCCAGTTTTTATTGGAAATTCCTCTCTTCTTATTCGTCGATAGTAGCGATTATGACAAACATGCTTCAAGGCAAAGTTCTTTTGCATGGAAGCAAGAGCAGCAAGATAGTTTTAGTGTCACGGAATGATAATTTTGATACTCTGAAACAAGTTGTTTCAGAGGCTCCGATACTCAAAGTGATAGATTTACAGATCCTCTTTGAGTTAGAGACACATTCTAGTGGCATAAGCCATAGGGACAGTTTTGAGCCAAGATGGAAGGCGAATAGCTTCTGAAAGTAAGAAATTGACCAGGGCATAGCATAACTGGCCAATGCATGAACAAGAGTTGTATGCAGTCGTGTATTCATTTAAAGTTTAGAGACACTATCTTGATGGTGCAAACTTTAAGGTATACACATATCACCATACACTTTAGTATTAGTCAGCCAGATCTTTGAGGCAGTTAGGCTCGTTGGGCTGAGCTCATATAGGAGTTTCACATGGAAATCCTATATAGAAGAGCAAAAAGAATATAGTTGATGATATATTATCATGGATAATGTATCAAATGAGCTTTACAGTTCTAGAAAGCTCATTGCTTCAAGAGATAAAGGAAGCACAGGTGGAAGATCCACATTCGAGCCATCAGTGATGACTCTATTATAGGTGATGGGACAGTTTCAGTTGTTTCTTCCCCTGGCATAGCGAACAAGTCCGTTTCGTATTCTAATTTCTTATAGGAGAATGGAATAGTTAGACAGAAAGGAAAGGTTTGTGCACTAGATTCCTAGGATTTGAGAAGAAAAGTCATGCATGACAACCATGATGTGCCTTGTGCAGGACATCCAGGTGTTGATAAAACAATACAACTTGTTAGAAGAACATTTTGGTGGCCTGGATAGCCAGAGATGTCCACACTTATGTTTAACAGGCTTTATGTGTCAAGTCAACAAAACAGAAAGGATAAATACTCCACGTCTTTTATATCCTTTATAGATTCCAAATCACAACCAGGACAGTGTATATATGGACTTCATAGTCGGGTACCGTGGACCCAAAGGAAGTGAGATGCTATCCTAGTTGTGGTAGATAGATTGATGATCTATAGGGATCATGACTTTGGTCCATAGGGATCAGTTCATGCCCATGTAGGAGACGATAGCAACTCCGCATCAGACATTGATCCATAGGGATCACTGCATGTGATCCACAGGGATCACTGCATGTGATCCACAGGGATCACTGCATGTGATCAACAGGGATCAATCTATTTGATCCATGTCTGCAGATTACATGGGTTGTCGACATCCATAGTTTCAGATAGGGATGTCAGATTTATAGGACCAAGCGTATCAACCAGTTTTTAGAGGATACATTTGTTGAAAGTTTTTCAAGCTCAAGAGTGTGGGAACATGCCCCAAATTGAACCTTCCACATCATCCACAATCAAAGGAGGCTGATTTCCACGAGTTGGAGGCATCAAATCATGCCCATAATGGAAAGAATTTGATTAGAGAAGATTTAGCTCACCTCTTGATGTGATTGGACCTCACTTTTGACATGTATATGCTTTTGATTGGTTAAAGAGGTTAGTATGAGGTCTTTAAAACCTCTAATGAGTTGTATTATGACTTAGAGTCGTGGAAATACGTGCCCAAGCTGCCCCCTTGCTTAAGCACACCCCCTACTAGCTGTTCTCTGCATATTTTGCAGAAATTTCACTTTTACACACTCTATCTATCTAGATGTTTTTGGCAGACCCCCCGGTCTTGTAATTGTTGTTTCTCCTTCATCCGGAATCCATTTGCAATGATTTTTGTCTTGTTGGAAAGCTTATAAGTTCTACTTTGTCTGGTATAAGTCTCAGGTTCAGTGCCTGCACATGTGCAAAGAAATGTCCAGAACAGTGTCTGTCGAGTTAGCTCATACTCTGTGAAGAGATCAAGTTATCTGTTTTGTTGCAGCTGGTTGAGGCATCATCCAGTATCCAAATGGAGTGATTTTACTCTCATTTGAAAGCTCTTAAAGTCTAGTTTATGTTGCAAAATTTCATTTTCAGTCTCTGCATATACTCAGAGAAACTCAGAAAATACAGGACCTATGTCTGAAAAATTTCAGGATCCTAGGAGGGTTCATTTGCTTTTGTTGTGCACATAGGAGTGTTTATCCTCCAACAGTGGTATCAGAGCTATAAGTGGAGTATCAAAGAGAGAAGAAGGAGCTACTGAAGTGAAGTAAAGACTTCATCAAAGTTTGAAGGAAGGAAGCAAAGAACGGGCACGTCAACAACAAGGGGAAGCAAATACATCATCAAATCAAAGACGAAGCTTCATCAAGAGGAGTAGCTCTATTTTTTGAGGTAAAAGCCATCCTTTTCAACTTCATTGCATCAAGGGGGAGGTTCAAAAGAGTTAGGAGGCACCATGGCTGATCTCAATGCTCAGATTGAGAAGCTCGAAAAAGGAAACTACCAACTGTGGCGATTTAGAATAAGCAATTTTTTGATGGGGAAAGGTTTGTGGGGACTTGTGAGTGGTGGAGAGCCAAAACCCTACATAGATGAGGTAAATCCAACCAATGATCAGAGAAGAGCAGTAAGAGAGTGGGATGAAAGGGACAAAAGGGTCATTTTCATTTTATCTCAGCATATTAGCAACTCTATGGTAGGGCATATTCAAGATTTGGATACATCGAAGAAGGTGTGGGAGTGCTTGGAGAGATTGTATTCAACCTCCACAAAAGCTAGAAAAATTCAGCTCAAGAATGAGCTAAATAATCTTAGGAAAAGCCCCTCTCAAGGTGCTAATGATTACATATTAAAGGTTAAAGAGCTTGCAGATGCACTAGGGTCAATCGGTTGTGCCCTAGATGATGACGATCTTGTCGCCCACACCCTAAATGGACTTAGGGATGATGAAAAATGGAGGGCTTTCACAACTTCAGTGTATGTAAGGGACTCTCTTCCTGATTTTGATCAACTAATCACTCTCATGGTGATAGAGGAGATGAACCTTGGTGGTCATAATGCCAAGGATAGCCAAGGGCAATTGTTGTATGCAGGTAGAGGAAGAGGAAGACACAACCGAGGTGCTTCAAGAGGAAGAGGAAGATATCAAAGCAACCAAGGAGGTTAAGGACAACAAGAAAATGCAGGTCAAAGAGGTGGAAGAGCCACAAATAGAGGAAGAGGTGCAAGATTTGGTGGAAGAGGACAAGCCACTTCAAATGGATGCTTTGTATGCGGTAAGCCCGGTCATTTTGCAAATGAATGCTATCATAGAGCTCAAAGACAAGGGAATCAAAGCAACAACAACAACAATTATAGAGGGCAAGGTAATTATGCAAACACATCATCCAGCCAAGGGAATGATTATTTACTTGCCATGAGGTATGGTGAAGATACAACTCAAGCTAGTGAAGATGTATGGTATGTAGACAATGGATGTAGCAATCATATGTCATGTCGAAAGGAGTTTTTTAGTAATTTTCAGGTCCCAAAGCATCAAGGGCATGTGGAAACAGGTGATAACTCAGAGCATATCATTCAACATGTGGGAAATATCAGTTTGGAAGGAAATCAAAGAGCAAAGTGCTTATCAGAGGTATTACATGTCCCTACTATTACCAAAAACTTGATTTTGGTAGGCCAAATGGTAGAAAAAGGCTATCAAGTTAGGTTCAATGAAAGAGGATGTTTTGTTGAGGATCCAAGGGCAGGTTTCAAGCTCATAGCAAAAGGAAAAAAGCAAGGGAGAATGTTCACAATGGACATAAATCAGCCACACCATTCAATGTATGTCACATATGGAGACAAGAGGATAGCAGATTTGGATCTATGGCATAAACGAATAGGTCACATCAACCTACAAAAGCTCAAGGACATGCAAAGGAGGAGCTTGGTAAGAGGCCTACCAAATTTTACATCTAAAATGTTGCATGAAATTTGTGTAGCTTGCCAACAAGGAAAACAATCAAGGCTGCCCTTCAAGAAGAGTACCTATGTAAGTGCAAATGTTTTAGACCTCATTCACACGGATGTTTGGGGTCCAACAAGAGAAGCATCCCTTGCTGGAAATAGGTATTTTGTAACCTTCATTGATGACTTTTCAAGGAAAGTGTGGTTGTATTGCATTAGAAACAAATCAGATGTGTTCCACTACTTCAAGAAATTCAAAGCACAGGTGGAGAAGGAATCTGGCAAGTTTATCAAAACTTTGAGATCCGATGGAGGGGGAGAGTACTTCTCCCATGAATTTTCTGAATTTTTGCAGGTCAATGGCATCAAAAGACAATTTACATGCAGGTATACCCCTCAACAAAATGGGGTAGCAGAGAGAAAGAACAGACACATAGCAGAGGTAGCAAGGTGTATGCTCAATGAAATGAATATGCCGCATTGTTATTGGGGAGAGGCTACATATATAGCCACATTCATCATGAATAGATGTCCTACATCAGGTATACATCATCTAACCCCTGAGGAAGCATGGAGTGGAAGAAAACCTTGCATTTCACATCTTAGAATCTTTGGTTGTATATGCTATGTACATGTACCTCAAGAGTTGAGGTCAAAGTTAGATGCCAAATCTGAAAGGTGTATTTTTTGGGGATATTCTATGGAACAAAAGGGGTATAAATGCTATAATCCCATCACCAAGGAGCTGAAGGTAAGTAGGGATGTTTTCTTTGATGAGTTGAAGCCTTGGTATGCATGCACAAGTCCATTGCAGGCTGAAGACATAGGTGAGACAGATTTGAAGAATGATGATAGAGTTCAAGAAAGCATGGATTTGAGTGGTCCAAGCAACTCATGCAACACAAGGACATCCTCACCATGGAGTGGAAGGCTTAGGGAAAGAGAGACCAGCTCTGAAGAAAGCAAAGTCAAAGGCAAAGAGAAGATTTCAGTTGAAGAAGGAAGCTATGTGGACGAGAGCATGTTGGAAGATGAAGAGATAGAAGAAGTTCAAACTCCAGGAGTGGCTAAACAAAGAAAGAAGATGGCAACCACACCAAAAGGAAGTGAAAGAAGGTCTTCAAGAGTAAGATATCCAGTACAAAGGTTAACATATGATAATTTCATTGCAAAGCATTATGCATACATGACTCAGGTAATCAAGGACAAAGAACCAACTAGTTATGAAGAAGCTAAGGATTGCAAGGAATGGCAAGAGGCAATGAAGGAAGAGCTCAAAGCACTTGATGAGAACCATACTTGAAGCTTGGTACCAGCTCAAGAAGGCATGAAGGTGATAGGTAATAAGTGGGTTTACAAAATTAAAAGAAATTCAGATGGTTCCATTGCTAGGTACAAAGCAAGGTTGGTGGCGAAAAGCTTCTCCCAAAGCTACGGGATAGATTATGATGAAACTTTCAGCCCCGTAGCCAAGATGCCAACAATTAGGACTTTGATTGCAGTGGATACATCAAGGAAATGGAGCTTATATCAGTTGGATGTGAAGAATGCCTTCCTCAATGGAGAGCTTGAAGAAGTAGTCTACATGAGCCAACCTCAAGGATTTGCTAGTATGAGGTACCCAAATCATGTTTGCAAGCTAAGGAAAGCACTATATGGACTAAAGCAAGCCCCAAGGGCCTGGAATCAGAGGTTAGTGGATTATTTATCAAGTTGTGGATACAAAGAAAGTGTTGCAGATCCATCACTTTACATGAAGAAGCAAGGAGACAAGACGGTATATATATGCATCTATGTGGACGATTTGATCATCACAGGAAGTGATATTGCAGGTATTAAAGATATCAAATCAAAGCTAGGAAAGGAGTTCAAGATATCTGATCTTGGAACACTAAAAAACTTCTTGGGAATAGAGGTAATCTATGCACACAATGGCATCTTCTTGATTCAAAGAAAATACTTGTTGGATGTGCTATACAGGTTTGGTATGAGTGGTTGTAAGCCACTTTCTCAGCCCATGGAGCCCAATACAAAGTTGGTTGCAGGTCAAGGAGAGGCTATACAAGATATTACACTATATAGAAGCATAATTGGTTCATTAATTTATGCTACATTCACTAGACCTGATCTTGCATATGTAGTAGGTGTTCTCTCTCAATTTTTGCATACACCTACTCATGATCATCTTATGGCGGCAAGAAAGGTGCTTCGTTACATCAAGCACACCATCAACCAAGGTCTATTTTACTCATATGATGCTGATCTAAGTGTCAAAGGATATAGTGATGCTGATTGGGCAGGTAGCAAGGATGATCGAAGGAGTACATCGGGTTATGTTTTCATGATAGGTACAAAAGTGATCTCTTGGAGCTCTAAGAAGCAACCCACTGTTGCTCTTTCATCCACAGAGGCTGAGTACAGAGGTTTAGCATTGGCTACATGTGAGCTATTATGGCTTAAGAAGCTACTTAAGGACTTGGAAGTGGAAGTGCAGGAGTTTCCTCTTTATGAAGACAACATTTCAAGCATCTATCTAGCTAACAATCCCATGTTTCATGCAAGGAGCAAGCACATAGAGGTTCATTACCACTTCGTTAGAGAAAAGGTGATGGCAAAAGAGCTAGATATAAGGTATGTGAACACTAAAATGCAGGTTGCAGACATGATGACAAAGTTTCTTGAAGGTACAAAGCTTGGAGGATTCAAGGAAGCTATCAACATAAGAGACATAGGCTGAAGCAACAAAGGAAAAGACTTGAGCTTGAGGGGGAGTGTTGAAAGTTTTTCAAGCTCAAGAGTGTGGGAACATGCCCCAAATTGAACCTTCCACATCATCCACAATCAAAGGAGGCTGATTTCCACGAGTTGGAGGCATCAAATCATGCCCATAATGGAAAGAATTTGATTAGAGAAGATTTAGCTCACCTCTTGATGTGATTGGACCTCACTTTTGACATGTATATGCTTTTGATTGGTTAAAGAGGTTAGTATGAGGTCTTTAAAACCTCTAATGAGTTGTATTATGACTTAGAGTCGTGGAAATACGTGCCCAAGCTGCCCCCTTGCTTAAGCACACCTCCTACTAGCTGTTCTCTGCATATTTTGCAGAAATTTCACTTTTACACACTCTATCTATCTAGATGTTTTTGGCAGACCCCCCGGTCTTGTAATTGTTGTTTCTCCTTCATCCGGAATCCATTTGCAATGATTTTTGTCTTCTTGGAAGGCTTATAAGTTCTACTTTGTCTGGTATAAGTCTCAGGTTCAGTGCCTGCACATGTGCAGAGAAATGTCCAGAACAGTGTCTGTCGAGTTAGCTCATACTCTGTGAAGAGATCAAGTTATCTGTTTTGTTGCAGCTGGTTGAGGCATCATCCAGTATCCAAATGGAGTGATTTTACTCTCATTTGAAAGCTCTTAAAGTCTAGTTTATGCCTGCAAAATTTCATTTTCAGTCTCTGCATATACTCAGAGAAACTCAGAAAATACAGGACCTATGTCTGAAAAATTTCAGGATCCTAGGAGGGTTCATTTGCTTCTGTTGTGCACATAGGAGTGTTTATCCTCCAACAACATTGAGGGCATATATGTCTGAGAGACAGATAGATTGGGATAGTATGTGGCACTAGTTTCATTTCCTTTTGAGATGAACTATGGCATGAATCCCAATGCTCTCAGTACCATAGGTATGTCACATAAATGTCCTAGTGCTTTGGATTTCTTAACAAATGTCCAAGCAAATTTAGAAATAGCTAAAGCCAAGATGTAGCAATAAGTTGATAGGGCTAAAGAGTATGGTGATAGGAAAAGATCTCCTAGATCCTTAGCGGCAAGAGACAAATCTTTCTTCAGGTACCAGTTAGATCTGCTTCACTGTCCACAAGGAAGTGTAGTAAGCTATCACCAAGGTTTTGTGAACCTGGAAGATAGTTAAAAAGCTAGGTGAAGTTGCATACTGATTAGATCTTCCTCTAGATTGTAGATTTCATCCAGTGTTTCATGTTTCTAGGGAGGATAATCTAATAGAAGGTCTTGTTTCTTTGCAAGAAAGTAAAAGCACGGATCATTCTCCAGACAAGATACTAGTCGGAGATAGAAGCAATTCAGGAATCGTGTCGTCCAGGAGTATTTAGTAGCCTGGAGAGGATTACCACTTACTGACTCTACTTGGGAATCAGAAGCTCTGGTTCGCAAGTACTTTCCCTCATTGATCATTGAGGACAATGATCTTTAGAAGGGGGAGAGAGTGTCAGACATTGATCCACAGGGATCACTGCATGTGATCCACAGGGATCATTGATCCACAAGGATCAATCTATTTGATCCACAGGGATCAATCCATGTGTGTGAGGGAAAAGGGCCAGCTAGCCAAGGTCCCAAGCTTGGGGGATACCCTAAGGTGCTTTGGTAGTAATGGGAACTACTTTGGTAGTAATGGGAACTACTTTGGTAGTAATGGGAATAAGTCTTGCATGATGGCCATATGTTCACACTAGACTATTCCAGATCATTGCTATTCTTAGAGTATATCATTGCTATTTTTAGAGTACAAGAGGGTATATATGGATGGGAGGAGAGTCACACACATCATTCAAGTCTCTTTCTAACAAACTCCTTGACTGAGAGATAGAGAGAGAAAGAGCTATTGTATTGTTTTCTATTCTATTTCTATTGTTGTGAAGGACCGAGTCTAAAGACCCACTGAGGGTGATGAGAGGGTGATTAACCTTCTTTGTAATGCCATCTAAACTTTGTAAAAGCTTCCCTTGCTTTGTGGGATTTGGGGGGTCCCATGGGCACTAGTCCCCTTCTCTTGTACTTTTCTTTATTTAATTCAAGTCAGGGAGAGTAGGCTAATGCCGAATTTCCTTTATATATTAAAAAAAAAGGACCAACTAACACAAACCTTGGAGAATTAGCTCTATCGACAAGCACAGAGAGAGAGAGAGAGAGAGCACGAATCTCTTAGAGCCGTGACAATACCATTCATTTCTCCCTTTGCTAATCGTTTTATTTTCCGTAAGTAACAAATACCCATGGCAATTGACATCATTGATGATGCCAATCATTGCCTACTTTAAAAGGTCATTTGTATATCCACAATAAGAGCATTTTGGTTGGGTCATATACATTATATTAATGAATAAGCTCCACCCTCTTTCAAGTATTTGGTTGATATTTTTTTTCACATAAACCATCTCGTTAAAGAAGCACGATATTAACAATAAGGGATTTTAACAAGTTCTATCTCCATTTCTATAATCAAGGCTCTAGTACTCCTAGGCAGATGGCTAAGGTTCAAGTCCCGCCCGGGGCTGGATGCCTCAAGAGTTCCCCAAGATGGGTGCCTCTACCTTAGGAGGTTGGATGTGTGTCTCTTTCCATTCATTGTACTCTCAAAAAAAAAAGGCTCCAATACTTCAAATCTATTGGTTGTAGAACTCTCTCTCACACGTACTTGATATTTGGCACGATTCCTCTTCACCCTACCATCTTCTATTATTTTCTAAGGATACTTTGATCCTTATTGTATTAACTATATTTTCACTCTTTGCCCAACATTGTAACCTGTCACTAAGGATTGGTTTGTATTTTTCAAGGGTCCAACCCTCATTGGTTTGTATTTTTCAAGCGTCCAACCCTCATTTTGCCCCACCATTTGGCTCACGTCGGCATTAAGTGCCCTACTCTTGTAACTTCAAAATATAAGGAAGACTCCATTGTGTGTGTGCTTTGGGAGGCAAATATAATCCCCCAAGTGTATCTCTCTCACTACATTTTGGGCTACTCTAAGCCCCCCTCCCAGGTAGCACCAAGTCTAGGGCTACTCTAAGCCCCAAGGATTTCTATTTTTTTCACAAGCGCTACATTGAGCCCCCCATACCTAATCTCAAATTTTGGTGTCGATACCATTTTGCAAGTGAGGTGATTTATTTATGAAGTTCTATGACAACCATATCTACAATCGCAAATGGAACATCTTCAAGTCAATTGTACTTACCCTCATTTACGCCAATTTTCATGCCAGAAGATCAGAGATTGTGTAGCACAAACTATAATTTATGGAAAGATATGTTAATTTATGGAATAATGGAATGTTATATGGATTTTAATGTCTTGAGGGTTTTAATGTGATTTGTGTTTTGATTTAGTAGGTGAAGACTCATGAGGGCGTGAATGGGTGTGGACTTATTCATATATTTAGAAGAATATTTAGAAAATAGTATTCTAGTTATTTTTGTAAAAATGATAGATTGCTTTAGAAAATGATGTTTTTGTAAAAATAGTAGATTTTCGTAAACAAATAATAATAGATCGCTTTAGAAAGCGATGATTTTATAAATAAAGTAGATTTTCATAAATGCATTCTTTTCAAAGCGTTGCCCTTATGTATCTTCTATTCAAGACAAAATGAAAAATACCTATAAATACATATGCTATGATAGACTCGTCCATAAGAGTATGTGGGGGGAGGTTGTACTCAATCTGGTGTCAAGTCTGTTGCCTCTTTCTATTTTCTTTATGCTTTTGTGAGATTTTGTTTCTGTACTAGCCTTTACGTACGTGCATCTCCGAGATCCGATCAACAGTGGTATCAAAGCTAAAGCATGTCTGCGGAGGTGGTTTCTTGGCATCTGGTTGTGATTCATGTCGTCCGTTTGTGATTCGACATCTGCCTCGATCGTCCGATCGAGGTTTTCATTTATGAAGTTTGTTTGTTTTTTGTTTGCCAAGTGTGTTTTTTTTTATTTTTTGCAAATTAGTTACTGTGCATTGTGCTCACTGTGACATTGTACTCACTGTGCTCACTGTGAACGTGTACTCACTGTGACTGTGTACTCATTGTGCTCACTATACCCACTGTGCTCATTGTGCTCACTGTGCTCACTGTACCCATTCTACCCCCTGTGCTCACTATACCTATTGTACCCACTATACCCCTTGTGCTCACTATGCATTATTCATTGTTTGAGTTCGGTTTAGTTATCAAATTAGTTTATCAAATTCATCAACTTAGGCATAGAACTATGGCATAACTTTGGTATCTTTGGCTTCTTTGACATTCATGGTTCTCTTGGTTCACTTTGGTTCCCTTTGATTCCATTGGCAGCCGTTGGCTACATGCGAATCAATTCTAACTTATGAGTGGCAATAAGTGCTTAGTTATTTCCCTAGTTAGCTTACTTATTTCTCTAGTTAACCTACTTAGTTCTTTATTTAGCATGTAGGGGATTTGAACATAAAACCTCATACTTCCAAGAGATAAGCTTTATCCACTAGCCTATTTTCACTTATTTGTTGATATATTTAGGTACTGATGTGTGTGAACACACTAGGACCACCGTGGCACTTTTTTCCCTCTTAAGGAGGTGCTTGTATATATGCCTATAGTCCTAACGAGTTACTTATCTTTCTACATTCTCTGCTAATACATTTAGTATTGTGTGTTGTGCTTCAAGCTTCTTCTTCCTCCTTGTGTTGTTCGTGTACTTTTGTAGCCCTCGAACTCCAACAATTAGTATCAGAATAGGTCGCCGCTTCATCTAGGACGTTGCTAACACCCCTCCAATCACAGTGTCGAAATCACACGAAAATTGGTGAGCATACTCAAGGTGATTAGGTCATCAAAACATCTTCGCTCTATGGTGCCAAAATCATAATATGAGCTCGTTTCAACCTTTGAATGCACTACCACAGTGCTTGTGGAGGTTATTTCATCTTCTTGTTCCAAAGATATCTACAAGTTTTGGTTCACCAGTGTAAGCGCCTCGAAGTCTTCTATAAGTTTAGCGAAACTTGTCAGAGTAGTTTTGTTCATCTTTTTCAGATACAATAATTTTTTTGCATCAGGGTATTTTAGTTAGTGGCCATGATTGAAAGCAATGATGTATTTCATATGTTGGCTATTGGGGATAAGTTGGATGGTACAAATTACCCATTATGGGCTTATATGATGCATCATGTATTGGTCACAAAAGGACTATGGAATATTATGCAACGTGTTGAAAAATGTCCTATTACACCTACAAATACAGGTATTGAAGTTGATGCAGATGGCATCGAAGATTGGCGATATTCTGCAGATTCATGTTCATGCTACAACTTCTGCTACACCTAGTGCAGAGCAAATTTGTTGGGATGGTAGAGATGCTCAGGCATATGCATTGATAGCCTTGTCTATCAAAGGTGCCATTATTCCTCACATTCGCTCTTGTAGAACAACTAAGGATGCTTGGGATACACTTACCACTTTATAATAGGCAAGGAATGAGGCTCGTGTTGCTTACCTCCGAAAACAGTTGGAGAGTGAGCACATGAATGACGGTGATTCCATGGATAGTTTTCTGACAAAGATCAAAGATTTGAAGGAATAGTTGATTTTTGTTGATGAAGTCTTATCTGACAGTTCAGTTATGGAGACTGTTATGAATGGTCTTCCCAATTCATATCAGAGTTTTGCTTCTGCTCTTCGTTTGATGATGAAATGCAATCCAAAGGCCTTAACATTTGAAGAGTTTGTCTCTGTTCTATTGCAGGAAGATCAGTCTAGGCAGAACAAGTCCATTGTGCATGTTGTAGATCAAGCTTTCTTGGCTAGTCAGAAGGGCAAAGATAAATGGAGCTCTTCTACTAGTAAGCAAAAATCTGGTAATTCTACACAATCAAAGAAGGATGACAGAGATGACAAGAAAATAGAAAAACAAAAAATATTTTGCAAGTACAGTAAAGAAAATGATCATGTCATAAAGAATTGTCCAAAACTCGCTACAAAAGAGGCAAACGAAAAGGAGGTTAGAATGGTTGTTGCAGAGGCCTCTACACCGAAAATAGAGTCTACCAATCTAGTGCAAAATGAAGAATGGGCATTTACCACTGTTTGCAGTTTTGACCTATCTTCTCCTGAATAATGTATGTCTGCAGTAGACTCAGATGTTTGGTACTTTGATGGTGGGGCAACCAAACATATTACCTCATAGCGCAAAATCTTCACTTCACTCGAGCCTACCCCTACAAGGAATATTGTCACATGCACCAACAACTCCTCTTATCTTGTCATGTGAGTTCGTAAGATCATTCTGACTACTGCTGGTGGTAGTTCTTTTACATTATCGGATGCTTTATTTGTACAAATAGCTGATCAAGGACCCCAACATATTTGATTGTGATGTATGTGGCAACATTGAGCCCTCATAAAATGTGGAGATAGTGTCATATAGATTGATAGCCCATTAAATATCACATTTTATATTTCTTGTATCACATGTAAGCATTGCACTTGTGACTTGATCATGATTCACCATTTGATGTAAATTTCAGATGATGATTAAAGTTATATTCCATAGCATGTGATGCATCATAAACTTCTACAAGTGAATTATTTTAATCTAATCTGAATATTTGATGTGCTTATGTAGAACGTCTTTTCAAAATGCCACAAGTTTTATTTACATGTATGACACATGAGTGTAGAATGTCTTTTCAAAATAAGTGAGTTATTTTAATCTAATCTGAATATTTGATGTGCTTATGTAGAACGTCTTTTCAAAATGCCACAAGTTTTATTTACATGTATGACACATGAGTGTAGAATGTCTTTTCAAAATGCCACAAATTTTATTTACATGTATGACACATGAGTGTAGAATGTCTTTTCAAAATGCCACTGCAATTTTTTTTTTTACATGTATGACACATATGAGTAAATAAATTTTATAATTTACCAAATATATGTGTCCTACACATCATTAAAGATACTGAAAAAAAGAGGAAAAAAGAAGACACAACAATCCACGAACCAAAATAGATAGAATATCACTTAACGTAGAGAAAAATTTATGCAACTATCCATATCGCTAGATGTGAGAGGCTACAAGGGATGTTGTAAGCCTATGAAGAGTGCTAGATGGAAAGAAACGAAAAAAATATGTGCACCTCAACACGACTATCATAAGCTAAAAGAGGGGGAAAAAATAATAGTGAAGACAAAAAAATCTACAAGTGAAAGGAGATATTAACTAAAAGAAGTGATAGATTATAATGCGAAGAGGGCATAAATACAGATAGGCAGCCCATGATGGAATTTGTGAGTTTCTATTCACATGAATGAAATGAATAGTAGAAATCATTCTAGAAGTAAAACTTTGATAGAAATCATATATGAGGCGGAACATTGAGAAAGTCTTTTACGAGCTTCCGCCTTATTTGAATACATAAACACTGGAAAATTTGGAAATAAAAATTATATTTATCACAATTCTATGAATAAAAAGGGATAAATTTCCACGTGATTAAATATGTACAGAGGAAGAGGGGGTCGGCACTTTATTTAACAAAAGTTCCGTGAGGTGGCAAAGGATAGAGCAAGGTCCTCTACCCTTGTCTGAATAGAGGTAGCCACATGGCAATTAATGAATGGACGCTCGACGCAATTTTCTGTTCCCTCCGCCCCATTTGAAATGCACCTAAATTTCAGTCATCTATAATGTTATTCAGAATCAAAAAAGAATACAAACATGAATAAACTCGAAGAAAGGGAATCTACATGGATAAAAGTTGGATTCGAATGGATTTAACTTTTTAGTTTCTTTTTTTTTTTCAATAATGAGCCTTTAATTCCTCCACATTAATAATGTGTCTTCAAATAATGTGTTACTTGGTTTAGGGCTGTTTTGTAGATATTAAGATTCCACAATGTTACAATTTCACTTATACTTTGAAGTCAATTCAAGGTCAAAATTTCTTTGAAAAAAAGGAAAATGAGTGTTCTACAGCTCTAAGATATGAGCGGTTTGGGACCTTAGAGCGGTTTGGGAACTTAGAGGGAGGTTGTTTCATGGTATCATGTTTTGTACTCTAGCGTGAGCCTATTTGAAGTTTCCCTTTCTCTTGATCATTGTTCGGCATCCCTATGGGGTTCGAGATAATCATGGCTCGATGATGGGATTGGGTGCAAAACAAGCTTGATAGTAAGCAACAATATTGGATGGGATTGCAACTCAATGAAGGTTGGAAAGCACTGGTTGGTAAACGCCTTTCTTATCCCCTCCACCATCTATTTCCCCTAATATCATATGGGGCATTTGTTGCCTCTCCAAGGATAAGCATGACTTCGGCATCCCCCCAATGTAAACTACTTTTGAGTGTTTGAGAATGAAGCATTCATACATCTGCCCAAGGAAGATTGACATAAGTTAAAATCTAAGTCCAAGAAACATCTATCCTTTGGCTTTAGTGAACAATCTAAGGCTTATAGGTTGTATGATCTTGAGTGAATAATCTAAGGCTTATAGATTGAATTAAGTTAAAATCTAAGTCCAAGAAACATTTATCCATTGGCTATAGTGAACAATCTAAGGCTTATAGATTGTACGATCTTGAGAACCACTCCATAAGCATTTCAAAAGATGTCATCTTTGATGAAGCTTCAAAGTACTCAACCAAAGATCCAAGTTCAAGTTTGAGTCCATCCATCTACACTTGAGAAGGGGACACAATTATTTCTAAGCAAAACTCAAAAGCAAGTACTTCTCACCAACCTAGGATATCTCAAAGGCTCATCGAGAAGCAACAAAGAGAACAAAGATACTATGTGAATTATGCACTTATGCATCAGATTTAGGAGATTCTAGAGCCTTCCAATTTCAGAAATTGCTCAAGGTCAACCTGAATGGGAAGAAGTTATGCAAACAGAGATGGATGCAATTGAAAAGAACAACAATTATACAATTTTTCCAAAACCTTCAAATCATCAAGTTATTTGAGTTAAGTGGCTATACAAAGTAAAGTACAAATGAGATGGTACTTTGGAAAAGTATAAATAAAGACTTGTAACTAAGGTTTATCATTAAAAGCACAACATTGATTACGAAGAATCCTTTGCCCCTATTGCAAGGTTTACAACTATAAGATTCATTCTTGCCTTAAGTGCATGCTTCAAATGGCCCATTTACCAACTTGACATCAAAAGTGCTTTCCTAAATAGAGATCTTCAAGAATTAAGTATACGTAGAACAACTTGAAGGTTTCAAGATCAAAGGTAAGGAAGATCAATTATTCAAGTTTTACAAAGAACTTTATGGACTTAAGCAAGCTCCTAAGGCATGGTATGAAAATATCCAAAAGTTCTTCAAAGCAAAAGGATCTCAAAGCAACAACTCCAATGCTAACTTATACTACATGGAATTCCCACTCCAACAAGGTTCTATCAGGGACAACAAACTCGAGAGGGGGGGAAGTGTTGGCACTCAAGGTCAAGCAGAAGGTGCAAGAGCGCGTCAAAGAAGTGGACACACAAGAAGAGGGAGCATGTAGGCCAACAAGTATATGTCAAATTTTCAGAAGAAACTTCTACAAAAATAGTGATTTTGATCACTAAAAACCATTGTAAATATCATTTCATATTTTTCTAGCTCCATTTTTTTCAAGCTGAGGAGTCCTTGAGGTTGAGGATTATTATAAGTACCTATGTATCAATTTCCTTTTTTTTTAAATTTCATTTGAGCCTTCAAATAAACCCTGGAACTTAATTTTTAACTAGGTCGTGTTGGAGCAAGCCTATGACAAGCCTAAGTATTGGCTTGAGTCTCACAAAGTCATTAAAGAAGCTTCAAAATGAAGATTATGTAAAGTTCACTTGTGAACTACCTCTTGTAACTTTTGAAGAGTTTACTTAATGTAAAAGTAAGAGAATCTTAAGTGGTTGAGCCCACATGATCAAGAATGGAAAGAGGAGCCACGAATTCGTGATTTGTGGTAGGTAGAGAATCAAATCAATCATTGATTGATTGGAAAGTGATTGAGGGAAGTTAGCCTCCCAAACTCAACTATAAATAGATGGCAGTTTTAGTCGTGGTTAGAGAGACCTATGTGAAGACCTCCAAGAGCTGAGCTTTATGCCATTTCAAGGTGTGATTACAAAGCACACATATGTATCAGTAAGTCATTGTATTGTACAAGCAATATAGTTTCATTTTTATGATTATTTGAGGTCATCTTTCCATGTTCTTGTGATGTGTACTACTCACTGCCATTACTCTCAGTTTTCTCAGTCAGCTTGCAGAGATGTTTTCTCTGAGCTTGGTGCATCATTTTCAGTGATTTAACTTGGTAAAGTTAGCTCTATAAGTCTACTATATGCTCAAAAATTTTCATGTCATTTGGATGTTGCAATCTTCAGTTATGTTCATTTGAAGTCAACAGGGTCTGTTCATCTTCACTTCTCTGTCAGGTACCCGACTTTTTCAGTCATCTTGTCAGAGTCATTTCTCAGTGTTTACTCATCCAAATTCAGTGATTTCAAGCTTTTTGGATTCCGCTTACTGTCTAGTATAAGCATACAAATTTTCATGATCATTGGATTCTTACATCTTGAGTTATGTTAATTTTTCTACTCACTGGTCTATTTCTGTAGCAGCCCGTGAAAATCGGGATGATGTCATCACTTGTTAAAAGTCATTCTCAATGTGTGGTTTGTTATTTTTGATGAGATTACTCTCTAAAGTTAGCTCTTTAAGCTACCTAGCCTTCCCCAAGAGGAATTAATCTAATTGCTGCTGTGCTCAGAGAATTATGTAAAACACTGGACAGGTGTATCAACCAAGAATAGCAAGTTTTCACCTCTGAGCTAACTCCAACTTATCTGTTTTGATCTATCTTTTTGAGAGTGATCTTCCAAGGTACATAGGGTGTCTAATACATCCATTGGCAAGCTAAAAGGGCCCACCATCTACTCCTGGAGTTCATTTGGCTGGTGTAGAGCAAAGATTTTGCAACACCTCTTCATCTTCAACACATACCTATCCATCTCTTCACAGTGGTATCAGAGCAAGGTTGGACAACATGGCAGATGGATTTCCTTCATCAATTGACAAATTGGACAGAGGTAACTACTCAGCTTGGTCATTAAGAATGGAAGCTTATCTCCAAGGTAGAAGTTTATATGGTTATGTGACTGGAGATGAAGTTATGCCAAGTTTCAGGAACAAAAGTCAACCAACACAAGAAGAGCAAGAAAGATTGAGCACATGGTGCTCCAAGGATGCACTTGCAAGGTCTTATCTCCTCAACTCTATCTCAGATTTTTTGTTGCCTCACATTAGAAGTTGTAAGACATCTCAGGAAGTGTGGGATGCACTTGAAGCTTTCTTTTCTTCAAGTACTAAAGCTAGGAAGCATCAACTATGGCTGGATTTCACAACTCTCAAGAAGGCTCCCAAACAAAATGTGACTGATTTTGTCACAAAGCTCAAGGACATAGCAGATCAGTTGGGAAGCATTGGAGAGGTAATAGATGAAGAGCAAATTGTAAGGCAGTTCATCAATGGCTTGAAGGCAGATGACAAGTGGGAAGCATTCACCACAGCTATGGATTTGTACATAGACATGCATGTACCTGATTTCAACACACTCATTGGACAACTACTTACTCAAGAGGCAAAGCTTATCAAAAATGGAGAAAGCTCTAAAGGTAATCAATCCTCAACTTTATACACGGATAAAAGCAAGTCTAAAGATAACAAAGGAAAGGCAAAGAAAGTGGATGATGAAGCAGGTACATATCAAGCTAACTATGCAGGTAGAGGAAGACATGGCAGAGGTAGAGGAAGAGGAGGTAGACAAGGCAGGGGGAGATCCCAAGACTCCAACTCATGTTCTATTTGTGGATTAACTAATCATACAACTGAAAATTGCTTTAGGAATTCCAGGAATCAAAGAGGTAGAGGATACAGTAGAGGAAGTTATGGCTACTCAAGAGGAAGGTTCAACAATTATCATGGCAACTACAACAACTACAATCATTCAAACTATCAAGGAGGCTACAAAGGAAGGAGAGACTACAATAACTACACAGAAGACTCAAACAAAGAGGATTCATTATTGATCATGAACATGGCTATGCCACAAGGTAAATCTGATGAGCATATTTTCTACATAGATTCAGGTTGTTCAAATCATGTGGCAGGAAATGTGGCACTCCTATCAGATTTAGAAGATCCAAGGAATAAGCATGAGGTACAAACAGGAGATGATACAAAACATCCTGTGGAGAAAATAGGCAATGTCAAAGCACCTGATGGAAACATCAACCTACTCAGTAAGGTACTCTATGTCCCTACCGTAGAGAAAGGGTTGCAAGTCAGGTTCACAAAAGCAGGAGCATTTGTTGAAGATCCAAGTCAAGGATTCAGAAGAATTGCAAAAGGTGAAAAGACAGGTAGATTGTTCACATTTGAATTACAGGACACTAGAAACATTGCTCTCTTTAATTATGGTAGTCAGACACTCACAGAATTGGAAGTATGGCACAAAAGGTTAGCACATATTGGTGAAAGGTCATTAAAGCAAATTTGCAGGGACCAAAGTGTACTTGGACTCCCTAACTTGTCAAAACAACATATGATTTATAAGTGTAGTGCATGTCAGTTTGGAAAGTCTCACAGGTTACCATTCATGAAGAAAGGTTATATGCATGGAGATCTCTTGGAGTTGGTTCATACAGATGTATGGGGACCAAGCAAGGAAGCTTCAATATCAGGATCAAGGTATTATGTTTCCTTTATTGATGATTGCAGCAGATGGACTATCCTATTCTTTATGAAACACAAAGATGAAGTTTTTTTCATGTTTCAAAAGATATTTGGCTCTTGTGGAGAATCAAACAGGTAAATCACTAAAAAGGCTAAGGTCAGATGGAGGGGGAGAATACTTCTCCCATGAGTTTGATTCTTTTCTTCAAGAAAGAGGAATCAAAAGAGAAGTAACTACAAGGTACACTCCTGAGCAAAATGGAGTGGCAGAAAGGAGGAATAGGACAATTGTTGAAGCTGCAAGGTCTATGTTAAATGAAAAGCATTTACCTAATTACTTATGGGCTGAGGCTGTATCTACAGCCACTTACTTGATTAACAGGTTGCCTTCAAAATCCCTTGATGGGATGACTCCATATGAGGCTTGGAATGGAAGAAGACCAAGTTTAGATCATTGTAAAATTTTTGGATGTATTGCTTTTGCTCATGTTCCTTCACAGGTTAGAGGCAAGATGGATCCAAAAGCAGAAAGGTGTGTATTTATTGGATATGACAACAATCAAAAGGGCTACAGGTTATACAACCCTACCAACAAAGGATTCTTGGTAAGCAGAGATGTAGTTTTTGATGAGAACAATTCATGGTATGAAGATTCATGCAGGAAGGTCAATTTACCATATGATCTTGAAGAAGATTTTCCAAAGCTTGGTAGAGAACAATCAAAGATTGAAGAACAAGACACCTCAGAGGATGATGAAGAATGTCAGATGGAAAAGATCAAAGCATGGAAGTCTAAAGGTAAAGCAAAATTGCAGGAACTTGGACATGAGGCAGAATCATCAAATCATGGCTTAAGAAGATCTATGAGGGAAAAGAAAAAACCAGAAAGGTATGGGTTTGACACCTCATTAGTAACTAAACATTCTATCTACATAGCACAGGACATAAACCAAGAGGAGCCATCATCATTTGAAGAGGCCAAAGCAAAAACAGAATGGAAGCATGCAATGAAGGAAGAGATTGAAGCACTCGAGGAAAACAACACTTGGGATTTGGTGCCCAAGACTTCATCCATGAAGGTAATAGGCTCAAGATGGGTCTATAAACTCAAGAAGAATTCTGATGGTTCCATTAACAGGTATAAGGCAAGGCTTGTAGCAAAAGGCTTTGCACAAACTCAGGGAATTGATTATGAGGAGACCTTCTCTCCTGTGGCAAAGATGCCTACTATTAGGGTTTTGCTTAGTATTGCCTCTTCCAAGAATTGGAAGATACTTCAACTAGATGTGAAGAATGCATTCTTGAATGGTTGGATAACAGAAGAGGTATATATGGCACAACCACCTGGTTTTGAGAATCAAGTTTATCCTAATTATGTGTGTAAACTTAACAAAGCATTGTATGGTCTCAAGCAAGCTCCAAGAGCTTGGAATTTCAGGCTTGTTTCATTCTTGTAGGACAAAGGCTTTCAACCAAGCAAAGCAGATCCTTCACTCTTTATTAAAAAGAGTAATTCCGAGGTCATCTACCTATGTGTATATGTAGATGATATTATATTGACAGGAAATGATGCAGATGGTATGAAGAAGATCAAAGATCATATCAGAGAAGAGTTCAAGATAAGTGATTTGGGTTCACTTACCTACTTCCTAGGTTTGGAAGTTGTCTACAAAGATCATGGTTTGTTTCTCACTCAAAGAAAGTACATTAAGGACATGTTGGCAAAATTCAAGATGCAAGATTGTAAGATTGCAGGTACTCCAATGGAGGTTAATCACAAATTGAGCTCACATGAAGGTGAACTCATAGAGGACATCACATCATATCAAAGTCTAGTGGGTAGTCTCAACTATGCCACATTGACAAGAGTAGATATATGTTACAGTGTGAGTGTGCTAAGCCAATTTATGCACACACCAAGGAAACCACATATGGATGCTGCCAAAAGGATACTCAAATATCTCAAAGGAACCATAAATGAAGGACTTTACTATCCTTATGTATCTGATTTAGGTTTGAAGCTATTTTCTGATGCAGATTGGGCTGGCTCCAAGGAAGATAGAAGGAGCACTTCAGGTTATCTTACCTTTGCAGGTTCAAAGCTTATTTCATGGTCATCCAAGAAGCAACCCACAGTTGCTCTCTCTTCTACTGAAGCTGAATATAGAGGTCTTGCCATAGCTACACAGGAAGCTATGTGGATGAAGACATTATTCAAAGATCTTGGATTGGAGTTTGGAACTCCAACTATTTTTGGTGACAATATGAGTTCTATTCACTTGGCTGCTAATCCTATTTTTCATGCAAGGACTAAACATATTGAAGTTCATTATCATTATGTACGAGAGAAGATCCTAAGCAAGGAGATTCAAATATCATATGTGTCCACTCATCAACAATGTGCAGATATTCTAACTAAAGCATTGGATGGTACAAAGCTTTGCAAATTCAAGGCTATGATTGGTTTGCAGGTAATCTTGGAAGATTGAAGACCTCAAGCATACTTGGCTTGAGGGGGAGCTGTTGGAGCAAGTCTATGACAAGCCTAAGTATTGGCTTGAGTCTCACAAAGTCATTAAAGAAGCTTCAAAATGAAGACTATGTAAAGTTCACTTGTGAACTACCTCTTGTAACTTTTGAAGAGTTTACTTAATGTAAAAGTAAGAGAATCTTAAGTGGTTGAGCCCACATGATCAAGAATGGAAAGAGGAGCCACGAATTCGTGATTTGTGGTAGGTAGAGAATCAAATCAATCATTGATTGATTGGAGAGTGATTGAGGGAAGTTAGCCTCCCAAACTCAACTATAAATAAATGGCAGTTTTAGTCGTGGTTAGAGAGACCTATGTGAAGACCTCCAAGAGCTGAGCTTTATGCCATTTCAAGGTGTGATTACAAAGCACACATATGTATCAGTAAGTCATTGTATTGTACAAGCAATATAGTTTCATTTTTATGATTATTTGAGGTCATCTTTCCATGTTCTTGTGATGTGTACTACTCACTGCCATTACTCTCAGTTTTCTCAGTCAGCTTGCAGAGATGTTTTCTCTGAGCTTGGTGCATCATTTTCAGTGATTTAACTTGGTAAAGTTAGCTCTATAAGTCTACTATATGCTCAAAAATTTTCATGTCATTTGGATGTTGCAATCTTCAGTTATGTTCATTTGAAGTCAACAGGGTCTGTTCATCTTCACTTCTCTGTCAGGTACCCGACTTTTTCAGTCATCTTGTCAGAGTCATTTCTCAGTGTTTACTCATCCAAATTCAGTGATTTCAAGCTTTTTGGATTCCGCTTACTGTCTAGTATAAGCATACAAATTTTCATGATCATTGGATTCTTACATCTTGAGTTATGTTAATTTTTCTACTCACTGGTCTATTTCTGTAGCAGCCCGTGAAAATCGGGATGATGTCATCACTTGTTAAAAGTCATTCTCAATGTGTGGTTTGTTATTTTTGATGAGATTACTCTCTAAAGCTAGCTCTTTAAGCTACCTAGCCTTCCCCAAGAGGAATTAATCTAATTGCTGCTGTGCTCAGAGAATTATGTAAAACACTGGACAGGTGTATCAACCAAGAATAGCAAGTTTTCACCTCTGAGCTAACTCCAACTTATCTGTTTTGATCTATCTTTTTGAGAGTGATCTTCCAAGGTACATAGGGTGTTTAATACATCCATTGGCAAGCTAAAAGGGCCCACCATCTACTCCTAGAGTTCATTTGGCTGGTCTAGAGCAAAGATTTTGCAACACCTCTTCATCTTCAACACATACCTATCCATCTCTTCACAGGTCGGACACTAGGTCTGTACAGGATCAAAACTAGTCAAAAAAACTATAAAAAGAGCTAGCAAGATCATTTTTGGGGTTAGGTGGTTGGAGAGTGAACTTATTCTTGAGCATTGTAAATTTTGTTTGAGTTTGCTAATAGAAGCTTCCATTGTTCATATCTTTATCATCTTGCCTTGTGTGCATGTGTGTGTGCATGCATGTATGTGCTTGTCACTCACATTCGCTCACCACAATTGCTCACGATCTTCATATCCTCCTCATGTCTCACTCAGATATTCTCTTTCATCATACTCATACATAGATACTACACCTTGAGCTATAATAGCCAAAAAAATTCTGTTTTTTTATATTATATTATTATATATATAGGATTTAGGCTTTCAATGATTTTGTGTTAGATTTATGGCATCACGTATGATATTTTTGAAGAGATTACATACTTTTTTTCATACTTCTTTACCCGTATGTGTTTGGCGTATGGTTCTAATATGGAAAGACTATGGTTCTAGGTGCTCAAAATTATGAGAAATTCAATCGTCAATCTGATTCCTTTAAGTTCTGAAGCAAAATAAAAATTGATGTTTTTAAATATGCGCCTTTGAGTTACATTAATGAGTGAATTATGGAGCTTTATGCGAGGGAAATAGCTAATTATCTTTTTTTTTAAGTTCAGCATCATGTATGTGAATAGTATTAGAATCTTAACGTAGAAAGAAAAATATTGAATCATCCATATCGCTAGAAAAAAAATCTACAAGTGAAAGGAGGGATTAACTTCTCATATACAGATAGGCAGCCCATCATGGAATTTGTGAGTTTGTGTTCACATGAATGAAATGAATAGTAGAAATCACTCTAGAAGTAAAACTTTGATAGAGCATCACACAACTAGTTTTGTAGGAGAGGAGAACCCTAGTGTAGCTCAGTGATGAGTAGCACCTCCTTTAATGTCAATCCGGGAAGACGTGAGGATGGTATGAAGACCACGAGCAAGTGGAGGCACAAGTGCGTGAGTGAGAAGCACACAAGCATGCACACACATACACACACACGCGCACACACGGCAAGACAAAGAGTGAGAAGCAATGGAGTTCTTAGATTACTTTCAAAAAGCTCTTACCAGTTCATTTCAATTACAAGCTAACCTCAAAAATGAGCTCTCTAGCTCTATTTATAGTTTTTGACTAGGTTTTGGCCTTGTCCAGACCTAGTGTCCGGCCTAGTTAAAAATTAGGTTCTCTACCCTATTTGGAGGTTCAAACGAAGTCTAAAAAATGTGAAAACTGACAGGTAGATACTTCTAAAGCTCCTCAAGCTCAAGGACTCCTTGGCTTGCACAAAATGGAGCTACAAAAATGTGAAATGGTATTTACAAGGGTTTTTAGTGATGAAAATCACTATTGTTGTAGGGATTTCTTCTAACATTTTGATATACATTTCCTGGAGCTCCCTACTTGCTCCTTCTCCTTGTGTCCACCTCTCTTATGTGCATAAATGTCTTGAAAAAATATTGGCCTACTTGCCAGATTGTCGTTGACTGCTCTGTCTGCTTATACTTTCTCTTCTCTCTGACTCCCTTCTTAAGCTTCCTTGCCTAGTGAGTCCTTCAATTCCAACACCCCCCCCTCTCTCGCGTCTGTCGTCCCTGACAGACCCTTGTTGGGTGGGTCGTTGGATGTAGTACTCAACAACGTCTTGTGCTAAGTGATGTTCTGCAATCCGCAACCCTTTGGCCAAGTCCGTGAGTAAAGCATCCCAATCTACCGGCCCGGGAACCTCTGGATGTGGTATACGTAACTTTTCTGAATTGAGAGCTTGTTCCACTGCAAACAACTGCAATAAATGTGATGGTCTGGGAATGAATATCTCTGAGTGATATTCCCAGAATCCCGTGACGAACATTTCTTCAAACGTCTGTTTGAAGCAGGCTGGTAGATACTTGATGCGCGCGTGCCATGCATATACAACATTAATAGATGGTGTTGCACTCATGTCGTAGACGAGGTCCTGATTACCTTCATTAAATCCAAGAGCTGACAGATGGGGCTCCTTGACATTTTTGAAAGTCCTGAAGGTAACCAACATGAGTTCAAAAATTTTAAGGCACATTTGGGCCATGACATCTGGTACATTTTTAAACCTGACCCCCCAATGTCGAATCGTCGAGATCATGTATCCTATGGTAGGTTGACCTTTGGGTGGTGCTAAGTAAACATAATTGAGCCATTTCTCACATCCTTTCTTTGTCAGCACCATTTTTGTGTATTCCGGCCATGACCTTCTTCGAAACACAGGACAGTAGCATGGGTTGTATTTGATGTACAAATGCATGTTATTCCATGTTCTTACCATCTCTGGGTAGGTTTCTAGTAGACGAATCCTCCACATCGGTTGATGAATATTGCCCTGCTTGGCACTTGCTGGGATGTCGTCCGGTGCGAACTGTGTAGCCGAGGTTGGTTCTTTTGATGTGTGACTCTTGATTTCCGCATTGTAATCCGCCATTAGGACACAGAAAGGAACATACAAATCGTCGGATGTGCCGATCCACCTATGATGGGAGAGATTCCTAAAGTAATCCGATTTTATGACTACTTCTTCCAAGTGTGACATAGATGCTATCTGAACTGCCACTCTATCATCATGGGTTGTGGCCACTTTCTCTAACCTCTGCATCCATTCAGGAGCCTCTATCTCTATGGTGTCCATGCCCTCTTCTGTTTGCTTGCCCCCTGGTGCAGGCATGGGAACATACGGATCTTCGAAAGTTTCCTCTATCTCGATTGGCACTAGATCTTCAGGCTCGGGCTCGATAAGGGGAGAGGGTTGACGTTCGTATTGCATGACTTTGCTGCGTAATTCTTCAAGTTCTGCCCTGAGTTTCCTCCTCTCGTCCTTCTTCTTCTTCACCCTCCACATCGACAATTTCTGGTTGTCTGGGATGGGGTTGGTCTATAGCAGTTTGTTGTCCACTAGCTTGGTCTGCCTCGACTTCTGCGTTAACAGCCTCAATGATTCTGGCTACCTCCTCATCAGTTAAGTCTTCTAAAGTGAATCCGTGAGGAAACTCTAGGTCGGTTGGTACGGGTGGGAACACCAGATTAGGTCCGTCAGTGTTGTGCCTTGGTAATCTGATAGTGAAAGGTTGTACCCGCCTTGGGAATCATGGAGTTGTCTCTGGTGTCAATGTCGCACCGCGGGGTTGTGCGCAGGGCATCTGAACGGCGCCTCTCATTTTCTTGGATGGTGGTCCTGCGGAGGATAATCGGCACTGAAACTCTTGTACCCTGGTCCAAATGAGTGCCCTTTGCACTGGTACATCATACGCAAGACATCTGTACACAATCCTGGTCAGAGCACAGCATCCGTACAGTAGAGACTTTTGTTTTTTATACCACCTTTGATGAGCCAAGTGGATTTGGTCGATAATCCAATGGGGCATGTTGATTGTCAAATCAAAGGCATCAGCCAAGTATAAACTAAACCATATCTTTTTAGGTGGCATTGTGAACCTCTCCTGGGCGGGAAATGCAAAGTGCTGCATGACCATTCGCAAATGAATAGCGATTGTAGGCGTCATTGCCACCATGTCTTTTAACTTTGTCAGATTCCTGTTCTTCATATTGTCGGGGACCATAGTCTCTTTCTCCGTAGGAATATGCATACCTTTCATGTGTAGAGCTTCCCTTACCAAGTTGATAGTTAATCTGAAACGCTTGAGCTCATTGCCCCTTGTGAGAGATGGGAGGACAAAGGAGCTGTATCCCTTTTTGTCTTTGCTCGGAGTAAGGGTGCTAATCAAATAAGAGCATCTTAGAAAATCCGGCTCTGGCAACTGGAATTTGAAGTACTCGTAGAGTCCTGCCTTCTTCCATGTAGGTTTCAGTCCTTCATTATTCTGCAGTCTCTCAAATTCCCTAGTGAAAAAGTGATACCTCCCCCAGCGCCCATTGAATTCTATCTCGGCCTCCCACATATAAGTGCCTTCACCTAGGGGTCCTGCCACATCATTGAACCAATGAGAGTTTTTACTGACTGGCATAGTGTGCCCTTGTGGAGGGTTCTGAACCGGTATGGCGTGTAATGCTCTCAATGCTACAGGGCGTTCCTTCAATTCCTCCTCAACGGGAAGACTTTCAATATCCACGACTTGGGGGCTAGTGCCTATCTGGGAGCTTGTTCCTGCCGTATCTGCCATGTTACTTCTTGCCTCCTGATTCTGTGAGAATATAGAAACATGTGTCAACATTGTAAAGGACAAGATAGAACCGTTTTTGTCCCCCTTACAACATTAACATGAGGTTCGGGAGAGATTAGTGGGTTAGTAAGTGTTCGGTGCTTGTGTGTGTAGTTAGGGATTGGTTAGACCTAGGAGCTAAGTGGAATGATGTGGTGTGAGAGTGACGTAGTTAGTAGGTGGGCATGGATTTACAACTGGGGTCTGGGGGTTTATTACAAGTTTTAGGTTGCCAAATGCAATGGATAGGTTTTGATTTTGACTTTGTGGAGGCTCTGGGGAGTGTGATAGGGTATTTACTTGAAAAATGGGGCTTTTTAGGAACCCATTTACAAGTGATTCCACTTGTGCTCATGGAAGAATACGTGTTAGTGCGTGATGTGTAAGACTGGGCCTCAGATGTTCGAGTGAGTGAAACATGTTGTACCGGTTGTGGCCGTGGTGTAGCTATTTGAGCCCGCAAGCAAGCCTTAGGCACCCAGATTTGTCGTGATTGTGGGCTGGCCTTCATTGACTTCTTGGGTACCCAAATAGACTTCACTTTTGCAGAAGAATTAATGAAGGACTTCTTATTAGTGTCGTGTTGTTGACTACTAATAAGAGGTTTTGGGCGTGGGGTTGGCCTGGTCTGAACAGGGAATTCACCTTTTCACCTCCATACTTGTTTCCATGGATGAAACAATCTGCATTGCTCCTTTTTTTGGCATCCAGTATCGGTAGTGTTCTGCTTCTTCTGTATTTGATCTGCCGTTGGTTGTTGCAACCTTCTGGTCTTTGGAAAAGAAGGGAGTTCCGTCCTCTCCCTGGCTTTGTTGTTGAGACAATCCTCTTTCTGCATCATACATTTTTGGACAAGAGTAGCATTGTCAACTTCATGTGCACCCCTGGAAGGACCAGGAGTTTGTGCTTTACCTAGTTCCTTGAGTGCCTCCTTTTCCAATTCAACTGTAATTCGGCTATGATTTACCCATACCTGAAGAAGTCCACTTCTTAGGTTTAGGTTGACTGCATGATCATAGATCCAGTCCTGGCCCAAGACAAGAGGCTCAGTGAGGTCCTCATCTTGACACACTAGTACTTTGACTGTCATCACTTCGTCTTGAATGGACATGGGAAGATCCACCTCGCCCATGCAAGGGGTTTCCACACCTCCCAATCCTATGAGATATGCTTCTATAGGATTGACAGTTAATCTCAATTCTTGACAGTAAGACAATTTAACAGCACTAGTGGCTGCACCTGAGTCAATCAAGGCTCTCACAGTCCTTGCATCCTTTTTTTGTCCTATCTCTAAGGTTATAAAAGGACGTCAATCAATTATCCTTTGAGCCCTGATACCTGAAACTTCACACATAGCCACATGATATCCTTGATCTGCATAGGCATCCGTCCTAGATTGCTCCCTATTCTGTCTTCTCAACTTCATTCTCCGGATGCATTCCAATGCTTCTGCTTGGGCTTCTTCTCGAATTCGCTTTTCTTCTTCTTTGCGTTTCTTAGCAATATTGAGTCGACTTAGCATCTCTTCCGTCAGAGGTTCCTGATATAACTTGACCCTGCACCCGCTTATGTAGCTTGGGAGAATGTCACCTTCTAATGTGGCTAGTTGTACTGCTCCACTTGTTGAGATTCTGTTAATAATCATGGGTCCATAGCCTCTCTTCTCCAGTTTTCTCGCATGTTGCTTCAATGTGTAGACTAAAACTAAGTCTCCAGCCTTCAAGCCTTTATCCTTCACGTGGGCATCAAAGTATGCCTTCTGTTGTTTCTTAGCTGCATATATCCTTGCAGCCGCCCTCAGTCTTGTTTCTCCTAATCGTTCAAGGTCGAAAAGTCTAGAGGAGAGTTCATGACCCATCCATTCATGCTCTTGTGCTACTTTCAGTGTAGGTATTAGGAAGTCCAACGGTAGCATTGCATTTTGGCCAAATACCATCTGAAAGGGGGTGGCTTGGAGTACCGTTTTGTAGGCGACTCGGTATGCCCAAACAGCATGGTGTAGCTGTTTGTCCCAATCAGAGCGTTTATTGTTCACTAATTTCGTCAGTACATTGCATAAGATCTTATTGGTGCTCTCAGCCTGGCCATTAGCTTGAGGGTGATAGGGGACAGACTTCTTATGTACTACCAAAAATTCTTGGAGCAGATTTTCAATAACTTCATTCAAGAAGTGAGTGCCTCTATCGCTAACTAGCTCTATAGGTAGCCCGTATCTTGTGAATACATTCTCAAACAAGAATTTAGCAGTTGTCTGAGCGTCGTTCTTTGTCGTAGCTTTTACCTCTACCCACTTGGTGAGATAATCCGTGGCCAGAATGATATATTCAGCATGGGAACTGGGGGATTAATAGGACCTACGAAGTCTATTCCCCACTTAGAGAATGCACGTCCACCCATCATAGGTTTCAGTGGCATCTCATCTTTGCGTATAGGATACTGAGTTCTCTGACAAACATCACACCGTTTCACATAGGTATGTGCATCCATGTGAAGGGTCGGCCACCAGAAACCTGCAAATAATATTGCCTTGATCACCCGATCTGGTCCAAAGTGTCCTCTTGCTACACCTTGGTGAGCAGTTTCCAAAATCTTTAGATATTCAATCTCATGAACACAAAGTCTCAGGTAACCATCCTTACCACGCTTGTAGAGATTATCACCAATGAGTGAGTACTCTAGGGCTTCTTGTTCTAGACTTCTTTTCCTAACCAGAGTCATGTCTGGAGGGAATGTTTTCGTCCTCAGAAAGGATACTAGTGGTTCACTCCAATCTGGCACTATGGACACTTGATAGAGAGTGGCATGTTCCAGAGGTGGTTTAGTGCAACAGATTGGGCATTCCTTGCACAACTTTTGGACGTCAGCCTCCATAGTAGGCCAGTGCACTCCGAGTCTCCTTAGTGTCTGTAGGGTTCGTTGCTTTGAGTAGTGTTGCTCTAATGCACCTACATGTGCTAATTGCAACCATTTAGCGTACTCATCCTCTTCCACACAACAGGCCAAGATCCCTTGATCTGTGTGCTTGTACATACTTCCTGCCATGATGTGATACTTTTGGGCTTTTACTACCTCTCTATCCTGTGTGTTTATGACTGGGTGGTTAGGTCCGTATGTCAATACTGGCACTAATGGCTTAGCCCACTGCGGTACCACTTCCAAGTTAAACAAGTAAGCATTAGGAAGATCATCTGACACTCCTTGTGGGGCTTCTCCCGATGTGAGCCTAGAAAGGTGATCTGCTCTCAAATGAGTCTTCCCTTTCCTTACCACAACCTATAAATCATATTCCATTAGCAAGAGAAACCATCTTACTAATCTTCCTGTATTGCATGGTGTAGCTCAGTGATGAGTAGCACCTCCTTTAATGTCAATCCGGGAAGACGTGAGGATGGTATCAAGACCACGAGCAAGTGGAGGCACAAGTGCGTGAGTGAGAAGCACACAAGCATGCACACACATACACACACACGCGCACACACGGCAAGACAAAGAGTGAGAAGCAATGGAGTTCTTAGATTACTTTCAAAAAGCTCTTACAAGTTCATTTCAATTACAAGCTACCCTAAAAAATGAGCTCTCTAGCTCTATTTATAGTTTTTGACTAGGTTTTGGCCTTGTCCAGACCTAGTGTTCGGCCTAGTTAAAAATTAGGTTATCTACCCTATTTGGAGGTTCAAACGAAGTCTAAAAAATGTGAAAACTGACAGGTAGATACTTCTAAAGCTCCTCAAGCTCAAGGACTCCTTGGCTTGCACAAAAATGGAGCTACAAAAATGTGAAATGGTATTTACAAGGGTTTTTAGTGATGAAAATCACTAATGTTGTAGGGATTTCTTCTAACATTTTGATATACATTTCCTGGAGCTCCCTACTTGCTCCTTCTCCTTGTGTCCACCTCTCTTATGTGCATAAATGTCTTGAAAAAATATTGGCCTACTTGCGAGATCGTCGTTGACTGCTCTGTCTGCGTGTACTTTCTCTTCTCTCTAACTCCCTTCTTAAGCTTCCTTGCCTAGTGAGTCCTTCAATTCCAACACCCCCCCCTCTCTCGCGTCTGTTGTCCCTGACAGACCCTTGTTGGGTGGGTCGTTGGATGTAGTACTCAACAACGTCTTGTGCTAAGTGATGTTCTGCAATCCGCAACCCTTTGGCCAAGTCCGTGAGTAAAGCATCCCAATCTACCGGCCCGAGAACCTCTGGATGTGGTATACGTAACTTTTCTGAATGAAGAGCTTGTTCCACTGCAAACAACTGCAATAAATGTGATGGTTTGGGAATGAATATCTCTGAATGATATTCCCAGAATCCCGTGACGAACATTTCTTCAAATGTCTGTTTGAAGCAGGCTGGTAGATACTTGATGCGCGCGTGCCATGCATATACAACATTAATAGATGGTGTTGCACTCATGTCGTAGACGAGGTCCTGATTACCTTCATTAAATCCAAGAGCTGACAGATGGGGCTACTTGACATTTTTGAAAGTCCTAAAGGTAACCAACATGAGTTCAAAAATTTTAAGGCACATTTGGGCCATGACATCTAGTACATTTTTAAACCTGACCCCCCAATGCCGAATCGTCGAGATCATGTATCCTATGGTAGGTTGGCCTTTGGGTGGTGCTAAGTAAACATAATTGAGCCATTTCTCACATCCTTTCTTTGTCAGCACCATTTTTGTGTATTCCGGCCATGACCTTCTTCGAAACACAGGACAGTAGCATGGGTTGTATTTGATGTACAAAGGCATGTTATTCCATGTTCTTACCATCTCTGGGTAGGTTTCCAGTAGACGAATCCTCCACATCGGTTGATGAATATTGCCCTGCTTGGCACTTGCTAGGATGTCGTCCGGTGCGAACTGTGTAGCCGAGGTTGGTTCTTTTGATGTGTGACTCTTGATTTCTGCATTGTAATCCGCCATTAGGACACAGAAAGGATCATACAAATCGTCGGATGTGCCGATCCACCTATGATGGGAGAGATTCCTAAAGTAATCCGATTTTATGACTACTTCTTCCAAGTGTGACATAGATGCTATCTGAACTGCCACTCTATCATCATGGGTTGTGGCCACTTTCTCTAACCTCTGCATCCATTCAGGAGCCTCTATCTCTATGGTGTCCATGCCCTCTTCTGTTTGCTTGCCCCCTGGTGCAGGCATGGGAACATACGGGTCTTCAAGAGTTTCCTCTATCTCGATTGGCACTAGATCTTCAGGCTCGGGCTCGATAAGGGGAGAGGGTTGACGTTCGTATTGCATGACTTTGCTGCGTAATTCTTCGAGTTCTGCCCTGAGTTTTGTGACCTCTTCGGATGTGTTGTCTGTGGCTGTGGCTTTGCTTGGTGACTCCTGCTGAGTCGCCAGTTGCTTAAGTAGATCATCCCTTTCTCGTTCTAACGCTGCATGGGCCTCCAAGAGGTCGGCATGGGTTTCTAACACAGTTTTCATATTTTTTGAGGGAATGGCCTTGAATTTTTCTGGGTCGATTTCCTGCGATTGGAACTATTGTTTCAGTGGCCGTATAGACAAAGGAAGTGGAGATAGGGTGTGTGGGTTGTGTGACGGTTTGTGCTTTGGTATGGGTAGTGGACTCTGAGGCGGTGACGGTCGTGGTTACACTGGTTGTGGGAGGTGAATGTGGTGGAGTTGGAGGTAGGGGTGGCAACGGGGGTGACGGAGGTGCACTTGATACATGGGTTTCCTCAGTATCGTGGACAGTGTGTGCGGTGCCCGTGGTTGTGGATGTGCCTTGTGGTTCTGATACTAGTACATTCATCTGCTTTCCTGCTTGAGGGGGGCATCTGCCATATCTTCGTTCCGTTCTTCGTGCTTGTGCAAGGGCGGTATGCACCGTTTCAGGTACTCCCAAAGCCTCAGATATCATGTCAAGCGTGGCGCGGTATTGCTCGTCTACGCCTTCCTCCTCAAGGATTTGATTCATGAGGGCCTTGCCTGCTGCTAGGGACAGTCTATGTTGCTCTTGCACTCTGTTCATGGTATCATAGAGCTTCTTCAATGCCTTCGTGTAAGCGGGGGCACCTTCAAGTACCTGCAGGGCTTCCTGATCATATTCCTGCTCTTCTTCCTTGGATTGTCCATCATGTTCCTCCTCTTGTCCTTCTTCTTCTTCACCCTCCACATCGACGATTTCTGGTTGTCTGGGATGGGGTTGGTCTGTAGCAATTTGTTGTCCACTAGCTTGTTCTGCCTCGACTTCTGCGTTAACAGCCTCAATGATTCTGGCTACCTCCTCATCAGTTAAGTCTTCTAAAGTGAATCCGTGAGGAAACTCTAGGTCGGTTGGTACGGGTGGGAACACCAGATTAGGTCCGTCAGTGCTGTGTCTTGGTAATCTTATAGTGAAGGGTTGCACCCGCCTTGGAAGTCGTGGAGTGGTCTCTAGAGTCAATGTTGCACCACGGGGTTGTGCGCAGGGCATCTGAACGGCGCCTCTCATTTTCTTGGATGGTGGTCCTGCGGAGGATAATCGGCGCTGAAACTCTTGTACCCTGGTCCAAATGAGTACCCTTTGCACTGGTACATCATACGCAAGACATCTGTACACAATCCTGGTCAGAGCACAACATCCGTACAGTACAGACTTTTGTTTTTTATACCACTTTTGATGAGCCAAGTGGATTTGGTCGATAATCCAGTGGGGCATGTTGATTGTCAAATCAAAGGCATCAGCCAAGTATAAACTAAACCATATCTTTTTAGGTGGCATTGTGAACCTCTCCTAGGCGGGAAATGCAAAGTGTTGCATGACCATTCGCAAACGAATAGCGATTGTAGGCATCATTGCCACCATGTCTTTTAACTTTGTCAGATTCCTGTTCTTCATATTGTCGGGGACCATAGTCTCTTTCTCCGTAGGAATATGCATACCTTTCATGTGTAGAGCTTCCCTTACCAAGTTGATAGTTAATCTGAAACGCTTGAGCTCATTGCCCCTTGTGAGAGATGGGAGGACAAAGGAGCTGTGTCCCTTTTTGTCTTTGCTCGGAGTGAGTGTGCTAATCAAATAAGAGCATCTTAGAAAATCCGGCTTTGGCAACTGGAATTTGAAGTACTCGTAGAGTCCTGCCTTCTTCCTTATAGGTTTCAGTCCTTCATTATTCTGCAGTCTCTCAAATTCCCTAGTGAAAAAGTGATACCTCCCCCAGCACCCATTGAATTCTATCTCGGCCTCCCACATATAAGTGCCTTCACCTAGGGGTGCTGCCACATCATTGAACCAATGAGAGTTTTTACTGACTGGCATAGTGTGCCCTTGTGGAGGGTTCTGAACCGGTATGGCGTGTAATGCTCTCAATGCTACAGGGCGTTCTTTCAATTCCTCCTCAACGGGAAGACTTTCAATATCCACGACTTGGGGGCTGGTGCCTATCTGGGAGCTAGTTCCTGCCGTATCTGCCATGTTACTTCTTGCCTCCTGATTCTGTGAGAATATAGAAACATGTGTTAACATTGTAAAGGACAAGATAGAACCGTTTTTGTCCCCCTTACAACATTAACATGAGGTTCGGGAGAGATTAGTGGGTTAGTAAATGCTCGGTGCTTGTGTGTGTAGTTAGGGATTGGTTAGACCTAGGAGCTAAGTGGAATGATGTGGTGCGAGAGTGACGTAGTTAGTAGGTGGGCATGGATTTACAACTGGGGTCTGGGGGTTTATTACAAGTTTTAGGTTGCCAAATGCAATGGATAGGTTTTGATTTTGACTTTGTGGAGGCTCTGGGGAGTGTGATAGGGTATTTACTTGAAAAATGGGGCTTTTTAGGAACCCATTTACAAGTGATTCCACTTGTGCTCATGGAAGAATACGTGTTAGTGCGTGATGTGTAAGACTGGGCCTCAGATGTTCGAGTGAGTGAAACATGTTGTACCGGTTGCGACCGTGGTGTAGCTATTTGAGCCCGCAAGCAAGCCTTAGGCACCCAGATTTGTCGTGATTGTGGGCTGGCCTTCATTGACTTCTTGGGTACCCAAATAGACTTCACTTTTGCAGAAGAATTAATGAAGGACTTCTGAAACAATCTGCTTTGCTCCTTTTTTTAGCATCCAGTATCGGTAGTGTTCTGCTTCTTCTGTATTTGATCTACCGTGGGTTGTTGCAACCTTCTGGTCTTTGGAAAAGAAGGGAGTTCCGTCCTCTCCCTAGCTCCGTTGTTGAGATTAGCCTCTTTCTGCATCATACAGTTTTGGACAAAAATAGCATTGTCAACTTCATGTGGGCCCCTGGAAGGACCAAGAGTTTGTGCCTTGCCTAGTTCCTTGAGTGCCTCATTTTCCAATTCAACTGTAATTCGGCTATGATCTACCCATACCTGAAGAAGTCCACTTCTTAGGTTGAGGTTGACTGCATGATCATAGATCCAGTCTTGACCTAAGACAATAGGCTCAGTGAGGTCCTCATCTTGACACACTAGTACTTTGACTGTCATCACTTCGTCTTGAATGGAGATGGGAAGATCCATCTCGCCCATGCAAGGGGTTTCCACACCTCCCAATCCTATGAGATATGCTTCTATACGATTGACAGTTAATCTCAATTCTTGATAGTAAGACAATTTAACAGCACTAGTGGCTGCACCTGAATCAATCAAGGCTCTCACAGTCCTTGCACCCTTTTTTTGTCCTATCTCTAAGGTTATAAAAGGACGTCGATCAATTATCTTTTGAGCGCTGATACCTGAAACTTCACACATAGCCACATGATATCCTTGATCTGCATATGCATCTGGCACAGGTTGCTCTCTACCTTGTCTTCTTAATTTCATTCTCCGTATGCGCTCTAAGGCTTCTGCTTGGGCTTCTTTTCGAATTCGCTTTTCTTCTTATTTGCGTTTCTTAGCAGTGTTGAGTCGACTTAGCATTTCCTCTGTGAGTGGTTCCTGATACAACCTGACCCTGCATCCACTAATGTAGCTTGGAAGAACATCACCTTCTAAGGTGGCCAGCTGTACTGCTCCACTTGTTGAGATCCTATTAATTATCATGGGTCCGTAACCTCTTTTCTCTAGTTTCCTCGCATGTTGTTTCAAAGTGTAGACTAGTACCAGATCGCTTGCCTTCAAACCTTTATCTTTAACGTGGGCATCAAAGTATGCCTTCTGTCGTTTCTTAGCTCCATATATCCCTGCAGCCGCTCTCAGTCTTGTTTCTCCTAATCGTTCAAGGTCAAAAAGTCTTGAGGAGAGTTCATGACCCGTCCATTCATGCTCTTGTGCTACTTTCAAAGTAGGTATTAAGAAGTCCAATGGTAGCACTGCATTTTGGCCAAACACCATCTGAAAGGGGGTGGCTTGGAGTACCGTTTTGTAGGCCACTCGATATGCCCAAACAGCATGGTGTAGCTGTTTGTCCCAATCAGAGCGTTTATTGTTCACTAATTTCGTCAGTACATTGCATAAGATCTTATTGGTGCTCTCAGCCTGGCCATTTGCTTGAGGGTGATAGGGGGCAGACTTCTTATGTACTACCAAGAATTCTTGGAGCAGATTTTCAATAACTTCATTCAAGAAGTGAGTGCCTCTGTCACTAACTAGCTCTATAGGTAGCCCGTATCTTGTGAATACATTCTCAAACAAGAATTTAGCAGTTGTCTGAGCGTCGTTCTTTGTCGTAGCTTTTACCTCTACCCACTTGGTGAGATAATCCGTGGCCACAATGATATAGTCAGCATGGGAACCCTTAGCTGGGGGATTAATAGGACCTACAAAGTCTATTCCCCACTTAGAGAATGCACGTCCACCCATCATAGGTTTCAGTGGCATCTCATCTTTGCGTATAGGATACTGAGTTCTCTGACAAACATCACACCGTTTCACATAGGTATGTGCATCCATGTGAAGGGTCGGCCACCAGAAACCTGCAAATAATATTGCCTTGATCACCCGATCTGGTCCAAAGTGTCCTCCTGCTACACCTTGCTGAGCAGTTTCCAAAATCTTTAGATATTCACTCTCATGAACACAAAGTCTCAGGTAACCATCCTTACCACGCTTGTAGAGATTATCACCAATGAGTGAGTACTCTAGGGCTTCTTGTTCTAGACTTCTTTTCCTAACCAGAGTCATGTCTGGAGGGAATGTTTTCGTCCTCAGGAAGGATACTAGTGGTTCACTCCAATCTGGCACTATGGACACTTGATAAAGAGTGGCATGTTCCACAGGTGGTTTAGTGCAATAGATTGGGCATTCCTTGCACAACTTTTGGACATCAGCTTCCATAGTTGGCCAACGCACTCCGAGTCTCCTTAGTGTCTGTAGGGTTCGTTGTTTTGAGTAGTGTTGCTCTAATGCACCTACATGTGCTAATTGCAACCATTTAGCGTACTCATCCTCTTCCACACAACAAGCCAAGATCCCTTGATCTGTGTGCTTGTACATACTTCCTGCCATGATGTGATACTTTTAGGCTTTTACTACCTCTCTATCCTGTGTGTTTATTACTGGGTGGTTAGGTCCGTATGTCAACACTGGTACCAATGGCTTAGCCCACTGCGGCACCACTTCCAAATTAAACAAGTAAGCATCAGGAAGGTCATCTGACACTCCTTGTGGGGCTTCTCCCGATGTGAGCCTAGAAAGATGATCTGCTCTCAAATGAGTCTTCCCTTTCCTTACCACAACCTCAAAATCATATTCCATTAGCAAGAGAAACCATCTTACTAATCTTCCTGTATTGCATGGCTTGTTTACGAGGTATAGCAATGCCTGATGATCAGTAAAAAATTTAAACTTATTTGCAAGCAAAAAATGTCTAAACTTTTTAACCGCATACACCATGCTTAGTCCTTCTCTCTCCGTGTTGGTATAATTTCGTTCAGCTGCATTCAATTGTCTACTAGCATAGGCAATTGGAAGATCCATATTACCTTCACCAGTAGGTTGAGCAAGCACACACCCAATAGCATAATTGGATGCATCCACGTGAACATGGAATGGCTTATTCCAGTCTGGAGTGGTTAAGATTGGTGCTGAACATAATCTTCGTTTAAGCTCCTGGAAGGAATTCTCGCATTCATCAGTCCACTCAAAGTTAGTCAGAAGTCCATACATGGGCTTTGCAATGACAACATACATGTGAATGAACCGGCGGTAGTAACCACAATGCCCCATGAAGGCCTGTACTTCCTTGACGTTCTTTGGCCTAGGTAACTCGGCTATGGCTCTTACTTTCTCTTCATCGGTGGATATGCCATTCTTTGACACTATGTGTCCTAAAATCTTACCTTGCCTGACCATGAAAACGCACTTTTCTGGGTTTAGACAGACTTGATATTCTCTACATTTGTCAAAGATTTGTCTCAGTTCAGGAATATGGGTTTGTCTGATGTTGGAATGAGCACAAAGATCATCAACATAGACTTCTAAATTCTTCCTCAGGAACTCCTTAAATACATGGCACATCAGCCTCTGGAAGGTTGCTGGTGCATTGGTAAGCCCAAATGGCATTACTCTAAAGGCAAATATGCCCCATTCAGTGGCAAATGCCTTCTTATGCTGATCTTCTGGAGCTATGGCTACTTGATTGTAGCCCGAAAATCTGTCGAGGAAGCTGTACACTTCCTTGCCTGCTACTCTTTCTAAGAGATGCTCTGTGATAGGAAGCGGATAGTTATCTCGAATTGTGGCTGCATTAACCTTCTTCAAGTTAATGCATACACGCAGCTTTCCATTCTTCTTGGGCACCACTACGATGGGAGATACCCACTCAGTGTGCTCAATTTCATAGATGAATCCAGCTTCAACCAGTCTATCTATCTCCTCTTTGATCTTGGCAGCATAATTATCATTATATGTGTATGGCTTTTGCTTAGAAGGTTTGGCATCCGAGGTCATGGGGATAGTGTGTGAGCAGATGTCTAGATCAACACCCTTCAAATCCTTGTAACTCCAAGCGAATACATGTCTGTATTCTCTTAGCAAGGCTATCAATTCTTGCTCTTCTTCTTCCGTCAGGTCATGGCCTATGTAAGTGCATCTCTCTTCTCCCTCTTCCATGGCTACCACTATTTTCTTGGTGGTCTCTTTGTTATCATAGGCCGCCCCTGATTGCGCCTCTTGTTTAGGCATTCTGATCATGACTCTCCTGTCATCTATCTCATACTTCTTAAAATTTTCTGGGACCTCAAACAAAGATTCTTCCTCTTCTGGTGTGACTTCTCTCTTCTTTTTTTTCTTTCCTTCTTCCTTCGGGGTCACATGTGTGGCTAGTCTTACATCACTTGTAAGCTCTCCATACCTCTGGGGTTGAAATTCTACTTCATGGAAGTATTCTTCATCTGATGCAAAAGGTGGATCCATAATGATTGACTCTAGATCAGAGTCATTTGCATCCTCAAATGCATCAGGGTTAGGTTCACACTCTTCTAACACTGCCTCTCCCATGATTGGCTCTATGGAGAAGACTGAAATGTCATAGCCATCTTCATCACAGTGAGGTGTCCATTGTTCTTCATTGATGGCTACATCCATTGTTGCTAGGATTTCTGCCCAGCCGTGGGGTTCAAATTCCTCGTCAGGAAAGACTACCGGTGCATAGGCTGGGTCTTGAATTGATCTATGTGTTTCTTTTGCACCTACCTCTCTGGCTTTTTCTCTCTTCTCTTCTTCTACTGCTACTTTGCACATCCATAACTGGGTGTCTTCATGCATCCATGAGGATCCTGACCCTATGGAATGCACCGATTCTGTATCATCTTTGGCTCTATGGATGGGATTCCATTGGATGGGAGGGACATCTCTATGAGAGTAATCTTTGAGATTCACTTTGGTCGTAACACCTAAGTGTTGTAGGTACAAGGAGTTGGTTCCCCAGTCCTGTACCACTTGCAACTGTCGCATAAATGGTCTTCCCAAAATCATCTCATAGGCATGGTTCTTGCTAAAATCACATATAGCAAATGTGTGTTCGAACTCAACACCACATGTGGTGAGAGTTATTCCTTCTAACAATCCTAAGGGTCTCTCTATGTGACCATCGGCCATTTGTAATTTCATCCTCATGGGCCTGAGTGCTGGTTTGCCCCAGCGCTTCCATAGGGAAGTGGTAGCAATTGCAACACCTGCGCCTGAGTCTAGAATGGCCTTGGTGGTGTATCCTTGATGAGTGATAGGAAGATATGTGTTTCCCTCTTCGCCCTCACTCATGTCTCCTATCTTGTCCAATGGTATTTCTGGCACTGTTCTCTGGGATCCTACCTGGGAACGAGGTTTTGTTATCTCTGGTACTTGTTTGGCTACATGTTTCCATAGCTCTGGCCTTACTTTGAGTAGCTCTTCTAAGGTGAGGTTGCATTGTACTTTAGTGTTTTTCACTACCTCTGTGTTCCTAGGTATGACTGAGTCCTCATTTCTTACCATGACCGTGGGTGCTCTCATACAAGTGGATTTAGCTTCCCATGGGCCTGTGAAGTGGGGTAATTCTTGTAGAGAGTTAGACTCAAAGTCTAATTTTTCCTGAGAGTGGGTGCTCTCCTGCTCCTCATAAATGGATGGGATGTCTTGTGGGAATTGGTCATGTGCGTCATCCACAAGTTCAATGGGAGGAGGGACTTCACTTTCTTTAGCCCATTTGTCTTCTTGAATCTCTCGTAGGAATTCTGGTGTGAATCGATTCATAGAAGATGATGTGTCTGGCTCCGTAGAGTTAGGCACATAGGCTTCAGGCACATAGGCTTCCTGGGCAGGAATGCTTACTCTTTCACTTGCCCTGTCCTTATGTTGAGAGGCGGGTTCCTTTTCTGATTGTGCAATCAGCTTCTCTATTCTTTCTAACAGTCCATCAAAGTGCAACTGTGTCTTCGCCAAACTAGAGATGTTAAATGGGCGACTGGCTTCAAACATGGTTTGAGCCAATTCCACCATCTTAGCACAAATTTTGGTTCGTTCTAGCTCTAGTTCTGCTCTAGGGTAACACTTTTCATGATTAGTTACATTTGGTCCTTCTTGGATTCTGGCCTGATATGCTTTAAGCATCATGTTTAGGTCCTCGGGAGTGGGATCTGCTAAGACTGATCCTACTCTCGGGGGTGGTGGGTTTATGTGAGGTGGGTTGGAAGGTGGCGGTTCGGATGGAGTTGGGAATGGTGGAGGTGATGGAGGTGGGGCAGTGTGAGAGGGAGTTTGAGCTATGAGTTCAGTTATCCTGGCCTTTGTTTCTCTCAGGCTTTCCTTGAGTTCACTCATCTTTTTTGCCCATTGTCTTTTCATTCTTTCACGACTATCTCTCCAAGCTCTAGTCCTCTTCTTTGTCATGCTCTTCGTTTCACTAACATCTGGGCTCTTTTCTTGGCCTACGCTTTGGTTCTGTTGCAAGGTTTGGGCTCTAGTGATTACTTGTACTGGTGCAGTGGAAGTCACACTCCCTGTGGAGTCTACAACTAACCCAATAACGTTGATAGGAGTGATTTTTGGCATATTATTGGGGTTCTTTGGGCAATCTCGTAAGAGATGCTCCTTTCCACACTCCTGGCAATAGCCCTGGATCGTCACTGATTGGGTTTGGGTAGGTGCAGGCATGGGGCAATCACGAATGAGGTGATCCCCCTGACATCTGTAGCATGGTCCTCTAGGGAATGGGGGTCTTACTTGTCTAGGTTGAGGTATAGGGTAGGGGTTTGCATACATGACGTTTGTGTAATCTGACTCTCAACTAGGTTCATTTGGCTCGTCACTATAATAGGGCTCCCCATGTTCAGGAGACTGCATCTAGTAGGCCTGGGGGCTATCAACATGTGTAGAATCGAAACTATGGTCACTCGGGTCACTTTCAGAAAGCAATTGGGTTACCGGGACTATAGCTCTATTCAAATTATCTTCTGCCGCTGCATACTTTACCGGAATTACATTAGCTGGGGCAGGGGGTTGTTGTGCTAACACGGGCTGAGGCCTTTGTTGGGCTTGATATTGTGATTGATAATTTTGTTGAGGCCTAGTATACTGTTGTGGTGGGTATTGACTCTGGTATCTGCCTTGTTGAGGGTATGGCTGAGGGTAGGGTTGCCTAACCGCTTGCTTATTGTATGGGCAGTCTTGCGCGGTGTGATTGGTGTACCTTCGTTTTATGGTGCAGTACTGGCTACTAGGATTAACTTGGGGTTGAGCCATAATGGGATAGACATTCGCCATATGGTCGCCTCCACAAGTATAACATCTTTTCACAGGGGCAAACCTTGGGATTTGTTTGCTAGAGACACCTAGTTTCTGAGCTACTTTCTCTGCTAATTCCTCAATTGATGTGGATTGCGAGGAAGAGAGGCTAGAGGCACTATCTGAGTCCTTGTAGATTTTGGAAAGCTCTAGTTCCTCCCCTAGGTTATCCTCGATGTCAATGCACATGCGTACACACTCTTCTATAGTCCTAGGGTCCTTCAAGTACACATAAGATCTCAATTTTGTACTTAGCAATCCGTCCAAGAATAGAGCCACTTGCTTAGCTGGTGTGGGTAGCTCCGAATCAGGGCATCTTTCAAGATATTGCCTAAATCTTCTTCCTGCAAGTCTCACGGTCTCTTGAGGGGTTTGCTTGAAGCTGTGAATCAGCGAGGAGGTATTATGTCTTATGCCACTCTTAGAGAATTCAATAATGAAAGCCTCTAGGAGTTGGTCTATGCTCCTGAAATGCCTCTCGTTCAGTGGTTGAAACCACGTAAGGGCAGTGTTCCTAAGGGTTAGACCAAAAGCATTATATTGTGTGAATAGGTCCTCTACTTGTTCAGCTTTCAAGACTTGCCTAAACTGTGCCACATGGTCATAAGGGTCACCCGTGCCATCGAAGTAATTCTTCATGGACTTCACCAGTTGAGTTGGCCGCAGGGTCCTAGGGTGTTCTCTAGGCCTTGGCAAAGGAAAATCATCAGCATTTCTTCAGTTTCTTGGGTCTCTAAATCTCTTGGTTTCCCCTCTGTCCGTCCCTGTTCTCCTTCTTTCTCTTCCCTGGGGGTCGGCAAAGCTTACTTCAGGTCTATCTCTACTTCTATCTCCTTGGACTCCATGAGCCTGGGAGGTCCCGGCTCGTTGGTGACCAAAGGACACATTAGACCTTGGTTGGGGAAAAACAAATTCACCCTTCCATGTGTAGGCATGTCTGCCATGCTCAGTGACCATGAAGATTCTCTCTGATGCATTGTCCAGGTAGGTTACTTGGCCTGGGATATCAGGGTCTTTAAACTCATAGATTGTGAGGGCACTCACTTCCTGAGGTTGAGCAGATTTATATCTCCAAAAAGCCTCATCGGTTTCTCGGGTTAAAAGCAGATCTATGCTTTTATTATCCTGTGGAATCCACTCTGGAGTCATGATTCTGGTCAAGACAGATTTACCCCGGGGAGTTCTCGGCTCTTTCTCTAAATTTCCTTGTTCTATATCACCCATGTCGGTCTCTGCAATCACATTTCCAAACTCGTCTGTTCTATCAGGAAGAGTGGTGACTACATAAATAGTCCCTTCTTTATCTAGGTATGCTCCATTCTCAAACTTCACTACCGGGTGTTCTAGTCCATGGGGTTGATCGGGGTTCTTAATCTGGACCACATATCTTCTCAGTCCGTCTTCGTAGATGCGAGCACCTAGACGATTCGTCCTGATGTATTCCAATTGAGTCTTGTAAGGTCCCTCTGGCTTTTCTAGATAAGCCACCCCTGAACTACCTACTGGTCTCTCCATGTGATAGGACATCTCAGAATCACTTGTTTCTGATCTGGGAGTGTATGGGTAATCACTCAACTGCTGGGCCCAAGACCTGGTAGTGTGATTGACACTAGCTTCAGAAGATCTGAGGCTTTGTCTGTCTCGGCCTAAGTGTCTGCCTGATCTAAGGTTCATATGCCTGATTTATCTACCCCCTTGGACCCAAGCACACTCTCGTTGCCGGTTAATTTGCACCAATCACTTTGTTCTTTTGAGTTGAATATTATGTTTATGATCTTGTCTGAAATCGCGGCGTCAGGAGTACTTAAGTGAATTTCGCACTTGATAAGTGATCGACTCCAGTTTACCTTTTGTCCCTTAAGGTTTTCGCACTTAAGACCTACTTAATTCTTGCACTTGGTTGATTAATTCTCTTGGACTTGATTTGTGCCTAACGTTGCCCTAATTAATTACCACACCTAAGTCGTACTTAGCCTAGGCTAGGAATTGACAAAGGAGGGTTGAGAGATCTTCCAACCTCAATTAGCTGGTTGACCAGACTGCTACACAAGCCCAGGAAGCCTTCTCCCAAGCTTGGTACTCACCCTTGCTAGCTTGCTTTGGATTGCCTTGAGTGCACACAATGTTCCTGCAAAAGCTCACCAGTCAGTATAGCTCTATTACCACAAGTAATTGAAAGACACACATCAATATTTTCAGTCCCCCCTGGAGTAACTCACTGTACCCCCTCAATCTTAGGACCACCTAGTCTCACCTAAAGGCCAACTTGAAAATACATGTTCTAAAACTCCACGTATGATTCTACAAAAAACCAGTCGAGGTCCACGTAGGATTTTCAACAAGCTTTCCAACAAGACCAAAATCTCATCAATCGGAGTTCGTATGGTGAAGTTATGACCATTCAGGCACTTAGGGGTCCAAACAGGCTCTCAGGGTTCAGGAAATTCCTCCCTGGTTTCTAGGTCTTTTGCCCACTCCTAAGGCTCTCATATCCTCCCAATGTGTCCAAGATTAAACCCAAAGATACCTCAATTCAGTCAATTAATTTACTCTAAATTTTCATGCGTTAAGCCCATGTATCGCGATAGGTCGGGTCGAAGTGTCGCGATAGCTCGTGAGGTGTCGCGATAGCTCGTGAGGTGTCGCGATAGCTCGTGAGGTGTCGCGATACTCCCAAGTGTCGCGATAGGTCGTGAGGTGTCGCGATAGCTCGTGAGGTGTCGCGATACTCTCAAGTGTCGCGATAGCTCGTGAGGTGTCGCGATACTCCGAGGTGTCGCGATAGGTCGTGAGGTGTCGTGATACTCCCAAGTGTCGCGATAGCTCGTGAGGTGTCGTGATAGGTCGTGAGTGTCGCGATACCTCGAGGTGTCGCGATAGCTCGGGATATGGTGAATTTTTCAGTTGTGTCTAGTGATCCTAGGAGCTCTCAGCCTGCGCAGTGTCGTGGTGCACTCGGAATTGTGATTGGGTGAAGTTTTCGAGGTGTCGCGATAGCTCGAGCTTGACGCCTCGGGACCTGTGCAGAGGAAATCCGTACCTGCTGAGCTTGCTGGAGATGATGATGAAGCTGAAGCCTGCAAGAAACATGCAAAAACACACAAAAACAAGCACACACACTCGCTCTCTCTCAAACTCGCACACAACAAATGAGGGGAATGACAAGGAAGAGGGAATATGTAGTGGAGAAGGAGGTGGAGGTGGAGATGGAAAAGGAGGTGAAGATGGAGATGGAGATGGAGAAAAATCAGAAATTTACCGACTACTTACCATTCCAATGCGTCCTCTCTACGTCTTACCAACACACGCTCGTCCTCAAAGCTCGAATCCCCGGCAACGGCGCCAAAATTTGGTGTAGCTCAGTGATGAGTAGCACCTCCTTTAATGTCAATCCGGGAAGACGTGAGGATGGTATGAAGACCACGAGCAAGTGGAGGCACAAGTGCGTGAGTGAGAAGCACACAAGTATGCACACACATACACACACACGCGCACACACGGCAAGACAAAGAGTGAGAAGCAATGGAGTTCTTAGATTACTTTCAAAAAGCTCTTACAAGTTCATTTCAATTACAAGCTACCCTCAAAAATGAGCTCTCTAGCTCTATTTATAGTTTTTTACTAGGTTTTGGCCTTGTCCAGACCTAGTGTCCGGCCTAGTTAAAAATTAGGTTCTCTACCCTATTTGGAGGTTCAAACGAAGTCTAAAAAATGTGTAAACTGACAGGTAGATACTTCTAAAGCTCCTCAAGCTCAAGGACTCCTTGGCTTGCACAAAATGGAGCTACAAAAATGTGAAATGGTATTTACAAGGGTTTTTAGTGATGAAAATCACTATTGTTGTAGGGATTTCTTCTAACATTTTGATATACATTTCCTGGAGCTCCCTACTTGCTCCTTCTCCTTGTGTCCACCTCTCTTATGTGCATAAATGTCTTGAAAAAATATTGGCCTACTTGCCAGATCGTCATTGACTGCTCTGTCTGCTTGTACTTTCTCTTCTCTCTGACTCCCTCCTTGCCTAGTGAGTCCTTCAGTTCCAACACATGGCTTGTTTACGAGGTATAGCAATGCCTGATGATCAGTAAAAAATTTAAACTTATTTGCAAGCAAATAATGTCTAAACTTTTTAACCGCATACACCATGCCTAGTCCTTCTCTCTCCGTAGTGGTATAATTTCGTTCAGTTGCATTCAATTGTCTACTAGCATAGGCAATTGGAAGATCCATATTACCTTCACCAGTAGGTTGAGCAAGCACACACCCAATAGCATAATTGGATGCATCCACGTGAACATGGAATGGCTTATTCCAGTCTGGAGTGGTTAAGATTGGTGCTGAACATAATCTTCGTTTAAGCTCCTGGAAGGAATTCTCGCATTCATCAGTCCACTCAAAGTTAGTCAGAAGTCCATACATGGGCTTTGCAATGACAGCATACATGTGAATGAACCGGCGGTAGTAACCACAATGCCCCATGAAGGCCTGTACTTCCTTGACGTTCTTTGGCCTAGGTAACTCGGCTATGGCTCTTACTTTCTCTTCATCGGTGGATATGCCATTCTTTGACACTATGTGTCCTAAAATCTTACCTTGGCTGACCATGAAAACGCACTTTTCTGGGTTTAGGCAGACTTGATATTCTCTACATTTGTCAAAGATTTGTCTCAGTTCAAGAATATGGGTTTGTCTGATGTTGGAATGAGCACAAAGATCATCAACATAGACTTCTAAATTCTTCCTCAGGAACTCCTTAAATACATGGCACATCAGCCTCTGGAAGGTTGCTGGTGCATTGGTAAGCCCAAATGGCATTACTCTAAAGGCAAATATGCCCCATTCAGTGGCAAATGCCATCTTATGCTGATCTTCTGGAGCTATGGCTACTTGATTGTAGCCCGAAAATCCGTCGAGGAAGCTGTACACTTCCTTGCCTGCTACTCTTTCTAAGAGATGCTCTGTGATAGGAAGCGGATAGTTATCTCGAATTGTGGCTGCATTAACCTTCTTCAAGTTAATGCATACACGCAGCTTTCCATTCTTCTTGGGCACCACTACGATGGGGGATACCCACTCAGTGTGCTCAATTTCATAGATGAATCCAGTTTCAACCAGTCTATCTATCTCCTCTTTGATCTTGGCAGCATAATTATCATTATATGTGTATGGATTTTGCTTAGAAGGTTTGGCATCCGAGGTCATGGGGATAGTGTGTGAGCAGATGTCTGGATCAACACCCTTCAAATCCTTGTAACTCCAAGCGAATACATGTCTGTATTCTCTTAGCAAGGCTATCAATTCTTGCTCTTCTTCTTCCGTCATGTCATGGCCTATGTAAGTGCATCTCTCTTCTCCCTCTTCCATGGCTACCACTATTTTCTTGGTGGTCTCTTTGTTATCATAGGCCTCCCCTGATTGCGCCTCTCGTTTAGGCATTCTGATCATGACTCTCCTATCATCTATCTCATACTTCTTAAAATTTTCTGGGACCTCAAACAAAGATTCTTCCTCTTTTGGTGTGACTTCTCTCTTCTTTTTTTTCTTTCCTTCTTCCTTCGGGGTCACATGTGTGGCTAGTCTTACATCATTTGTAAGCTCTCCATGCCTCTGGGGTTGAAATTCTACTTCATGGAAGTATTCTTCATCTGATACAAAAGGTGGGTCCATAATGATTGACTCTAGATCGGAGTCACTCGCATCCTCAAATGCATCAGGGTTAGGTTCACACTCTTCTAAGACTGCCTCTCCCATAATTGGCTCTATGGAGAAGACTGAAATGTCATAGCCATCCTCATCACAGTTGGGTGCCCATTGTTCTTCGTTGATGGCTACATCCATTGTTGCTAAGATTTCTGCCTAGCCATGGGGTTCAAATTCTTCATCAGGAAATACTACAGGTGCATAGGCTGGGTCTTGAATGGGTCTATGTGTTTCGTTTGCACCTATTTCTCTGGCCTTTTCTCTTTTCTCCTCTTCTACTGCCACTTTGCACATCCATAAGTGGGTGTCTTCATGCATCCATGAGGATCCTGATCCTATGGAATGCACAGATTCCGTATCATCTTTGGCTCTATGGATGGGATTCCATTGGATAGGAGGGACATCTCTATGAGAGTAATCTTTAAGATTCACTTTGGTCGTAACACCTAAGTGTTGTAGGTACAAGGAGTTGGTTCCCCAGTCCTGTACCACTTGCAACTGTCACATAAATGGTCTTCCCAAAATCATCTCATAGGCATGGTTCTTGCTAAAGTCACATATGGCGAAAGTGTGCTCAAACTCAACACCACAAGTAGTGAGAGTTATTCCTTCTAGCAAGCCTAAGGGTCTCTCTATGTGACCATCAGCCATTTGCAATTTCATTCTTGTGGGCCTGAGTGCTAGCTTGCCCCAACGCTTCCATAGGGAAGTGGTAGCAATTGCAACACCTGCGCCTGGGTCTAGAATGGCCTTGGTGGTGTATCCTTGATGGGTGATAGGAAGATATGTGTTTCCCTCTTCACCCTCACTCATGTCTCCTATCTTGTCCAATGGTATTTCTGGCACTGTTCTCTGGGATCCTACCTGGGAACGAGGTTTGGCTATTTCTGGTACTTGTTTGGCTACATGTTTCCATAGCTCTGGCCTTACTTTGAGTAGCTCTTCTAAGGTGAGGTTGCATTGTACTTTAGTGTTTTTCACTACCTCTGTATTCCTAGGTATGACTGAGTCCTCATTTCGTACCATGACCGTGGGTGCTCTCATGCACGTGGACTTAGCTTCCCATGGGCCTGTGAAGTGGGGTAATTCATGCAAAGAATTAGACTCAAAATATAATCTCTCCTGAGATTGGGTGCTCTCCTGCTCCTCATAAATGGATGGGATGTCTTGTGGGAATTGGTCGTGTGCATCATCCACAAGTTCAATAGGAGGAGGGACTTCACTCTCTTTAGCCCATTTGTCTTCTTGAATCTCGCGTAGGAATTCTGGTGTGAACCGATTCATAGAAGATGATGTGTCTGGCTCCGTAGAGTTAGGCACATAGGCTTCAGGCACATAGGCTTCCTGGGTAGGAATGCTTACTCTTTCACTTGCCTTGTCCTTGTGTTGAGAGGCGGGTTCCTTTTCTGATTGTGCAATCAGCTTCTCTATTCTTTCTAACAGTCCATCAAAGTGTAACTGTGTCTTCGTTGAACTAGAGATGTTAAATAGGCGACTGGCTTCAAATATGGTCTGAGCCAATTCCACCATCTTAGCACAAATTTTGGTTCGTTCTAGCTCTAGTTCTGCTCTAGGGTAACACTTTTCATGATTAGTTATGTTTGGCCCTTCTTGGATTCTGGCCTGATATGCTTTAAGCATCATGTTTAGGTCCTCGGGAGTGGGATCTGCTAGGACTGATCCTACTCTTGGGGGTGGTGGTTTTAGGTGAGGCAGGTTGGAAGGTGGCGGTTGGGATGGAGTTGGGAATGGTGGAGGCGGGGTAGTGTGAGAGGGAGTTTGAGCTATGAGTTCGGTTATCCTGGCTTTGGTTTCTCTTAGGCTTTCCTTAAGTTCACTCATCTTTTTTGCCCATTGCCTTTTCATTCTTTCACGACTATCTCTCCAAGCTCTTGTCGTCTTCTTATTCTGGCTCTCAGTGTCACTAACCTCCGCATTCTTTTCCTGGCCTAAGTCTTGGTTTTGCTTAAGTGTCTGGGCTCTCGTGATGACTTGTACTGGGGCTGTGGAAGTCACACTTCCTGTGGAGTCTACCACTAAGCCAATCACATTGATAGGAGTGATTTTTGGCATATTATTAGGATTTTTTGGGTAGTCTCGTAAGAGATGCTCCTTTCCACACTCCTGGCAATAGCCCTGGATTGTCACTGACTCGGGTTGTGTCGGTGGAGGCAAGGGACAATCACGAATGAGATGATCTCCCTGACATCTATAGCATGGCCCTCTAGGAAATGGAGGTCTTACCTGCCTAGGTTGAGGTCTAGGGTTGGGGTTCGTGTACATGACATTCGCATACTCTGTCTCCCAAATAGGTTCACTCGGTTCCTCACTGTAGTAAGACTCACCATGTTCAGGAGACTGCATGTAGTAAGCCTGGGGGCTATCAACATGTGTAGAATCGAAACTATGGTCACTCGGGTCACTTTCAGAAAGCAATTGGGTTACCGGGACTATAGCTCTATTCAAATTTTCTTCTGCCGCTGCATACTTTACCAGAATTACATTAGCTGGGGCAGGGGTTTGTTGTGCTAACACGGGCTGAGGCCTTTGTTGGGCTTGATATTGTGGTTGATAATTTTGTTGAGGCCTAGTATACTGTTGTGGTGGGTATTGACTCTGGTATCTGCCCTGTTGAGGGTATGGCTGAGGGTAGGGTTGCCTAACCGCTTGCTTATTGTATGGGCAGTCTTGCGCGGTGTGATTGGTGTACCTTCGTTCTATGGTGCAGTACTAGCTACTAGGATTAACTTGGGGTTGAGCCATAATGGAACCGACATTCGCCATATGGTCGCCTCCACAAGTATAACATCTTTTCACAGGGGCATACCTTGGGATCTGTTTGCTAGTGACACCTGATTTCTGAGCTACTTTCTCTGCAAGTTCCTCAATTGATGTGGATTGCGTGGAAGAGAGGCTAGAGGCACTATCTGAATCTTTGTATATCTTGGAAAGCTCTAACTCCTCCCCTAGGTTATCCTCGATGTCAATGCACATGCGTACACACTCTTCTATAGTCCTAGGGTCCTTCAAGTACACATAAGATCTCAATTTGGTGCTTAGCAATCCGTCCAAGAATAGAGCCACTTGCTTAGCTGGTGTGGGTAGCTCCGAATCAGGGCATCTTTCAAGATATTGCCTAAATCTTCTTCCTGCAAGTCTCACGGTCTCTTGAGGGGTTTGCTTGAAGCTGTGAATCAGCGAGGAGGTATTATGTCTTATGCCACTCTTAGAGAATTCAATAATGAAAGCCTCTAGGAGTTGGTCTATGCTCCTGAACTGCCTCTCGTTTAGTGGCTGAAACCATGTCAGGGCAGTGTTCCTAAGGGTTAGACCAAAGGCATTGTACTGCGTGAATAGATCCTCCACTTGTTCAGCTCTCAAGACTTGCCTAAACTCAGCCACATGATCGTATGGATCTCCAGTGCCATCGAAGTAGTTCTTCATGGACTTAACTAGCTGAGTCGGTCTCAAAGTCCTTGTGTGCTCTCTAGGTCGTGGTAGAGGGAACTCATCCGCATTTCTTTGATTCCTGTGAGCTCTAAGTATCTCAGGTTCTACTCTATTTGTTTCCATTCTTGTTCTTTCTCTGCCCCCTGGGTTGGCAGAGCTTACTTCTGGTCTATCTCTACTTCTGTCTCTTTGAATTCCATGAGCTTGGGATGTTCCAGCTCCAGGGTGACCATAGGATACATTCGATCTTGGTTGGGGGAAAACGAATTCACCCTTCTAAGTGTAAGCATGTCTATCATGTTCTGTAACCACAAAGATCCTCTCTGAAGCGTGATCCAAGTAGGTCACTCTGCCTGGGCTATCAGGATCCTTAAACTCATAGATCATGATTGTTCCTATATCAATTGGCCGATCAGATTTATACCTCCAAAAGGCTTCGTTAATCTCTTGGTTCAGAAGCAGATCTATGCTCTTGTTGTCTTGGGGAACCCTCTCCGGTGTGAGGATTCTAGTAAGAACAGATTTCCCTCGAGGGGTCCTGGGCTCCCCTCCTACATTCCCTTGTTCTAGGTCATCTATGTCCGATTCTGGGACTACATTCCCGACTTCATCTGTCCTATCTGGGTGACTGGTGACTACATATATTGTCCCTTCCTTGTCTAAGAACGCTCCGTTTTCGAACTTGACAGCTGGGCGCTCTAGTCCAATAGATTGGTCAGGGTTTTTAATCTGGACCACAGATCTTCCTAGACCGTCCTCATAGATGCTAGCACCTAATCGGTTGGTCCTAAGGTATTCCAGCTGCATCTTGTACGGGCCTTCTACCCTGTGCAAGTATGGCACTCCTGAACTTCCCGTAGGTCTGTCCATGCCTTGAGACATCTCTGATTCACTAGTATCAGAGCTAGGGTAGTATGAGTGGTGGCTCAACTGCTGGGCCCAAGACCTAGCAGTGTGGTTGACACTAGACTCTGAAGACCTAAGACTTTGTCTATCACTCTCCCTAGATGTCGCCCTGATCTAAGGTTCATAAGCGTAATTGAATAGCCCAATTTTGCCCAAGTACAACCTCGTTGCTGAGTTCTTTTGTATCAGTCACTTGATTCTTTTTTTGGTGGATTACCGCGTTTATAATCTCGTCTGATATCACGTTGTCAAGTATACTTGAGTGTATTTCCGCACTGTAAGTTGATCGTTCCTCGTTAGATGCTTTCCTTTAAGGTTATCGCATCACGAAGAGATTATGTTTAATCTTGAACTTGAGTGCATAGGTAGTCTTCAACTTGATTGATGCCTATCGTTGCCCTGACTTACTCCCAACACTAGTCGTTCTTAGCCTAAGCTAGGAATTGATAGAGGGTGTTGAGGATTTTCCAACCTTGAGTTTCTTTCTTTGTATTGTTGCCTTGGTGTGCCCAGGACGCGTGTTCCCAAGCTTGCACTTACTCTTGCTTAGAATGCCCTCAAGTGCTCTTGCTGGATCTGTAAAAGTCCCACAATTACCTCAAGACTTAGATTCAAATGACACAATAGACCACTTTCATGCATGTAACTCACAGAACAAATTATCCTTTGCCTTTATGGAAAACAATCCCAAGGACCCTTCAGCTTTCCTACCCCGGGGGATGGTCAACTTCAAAATACCCTATCTAATAATAATACACACACACATACACACTGTTGGCAGTGGTCAGGGCGGTCAAGGACTTACAAGACAAGGGAGCCAACGTGAAGGGCCAAGCAGGCAAAGCAGTCAAAGAAGATCTGGCAAGTAGGCCATCATTTTTCATGAAGCTGAAGGTCAAGGACAAATCATAGGAGCACATCAAAGAGGTGGACACACAAGAATAAGGAGCAAGTAGGGAGCTCCAGGAAGTGTATGTCAAATTGTTAAAAGAAATCCCTACAAAAATAGAGATTTTCATCACTAAAAGCCATTGTAAATACCATTTCATATTTTTGTAGCTCCATTTGTGCAAGACAAGGAGTCCTTGAGCTTGAGGAGCTTTAGAAGTACCTAACTATCAATTTTCACATTTTTAAGACTCCGTTCGAGCCCCCGAATAGGCCCTAGAACCTAATTTTTAACTAGGCCGAACATTAGGTCTGGACAAGGCCAAAGCTAGTCAAAAACTATAAAAAGAGCTAGAGAGCTCATTTTTGGGGTTAGCTTGTTGTAGAATTGAACTTGTAAGAGCACTTTTGAGTAATCTAAAGAACTCCATTGTCTCTCTCTCTTTGTTCTTGCCTTGTGTGCGTGTGTGTGTGTATGTGTGTGCATGTTAGTGTGCTTCTCACTCCCACACTTGTGCCATCACTTGTTCGAGGTCTTCATACCATCCTCACGTCTTCCCGGATTGACATTAAAGGAGGTGCTACTCATCACTGAGCTACACCAAATTTTGGCACCGTTACCGGGGATCGAGCTTTGAGGACGAGCGTGTGATGGTAAGATGTAGAGTTGTGACGTTGGCATAGTAGGTAATTTCTTTACTTTCTTTTCTCTTTCTAACTTCACCATCATCATCACCATCATCATCCTCACCATATCCCACCTCCATCTCCATCATCGCGAAAATTTCAGTTTTTTGATCATATCTCCTTTCCCCTTCCATTTCCCTCATTTCACTTGTGAGAGAGAGCGAGAGAGCGAGTTGTGTGCGCTGCTTTTGCATGTTTTTTGAGTTTCCTTGCAGGTTTTTGCTGTATCCTCCTCTCTAGCAGGCTACATAGGTACGGAAAAGCTCGGCCCTGTCTCTGTGTCGCAGAACTCTGTCGATCGTGATCGACAGAAAAATCGCTCTTTTGGTAAAACAAAGTACACCACAAGAACACTCATGATGAGCACTTTGCAAAACACTAATCAAAATTAAAAAGTTCCTTAATCCTCTGTCAATCGGGACCGACACTATCAATCGTGATCGACAGCCACGATCGTCAGACTCTGTCAATCGCGACCGACAGACTCTGTCAATCGCGACTGACAGACCACGACGGACTGCCATGTAGGACTCAGCCAATCCCGATCGACACCGTCGATCGTGACCAACTGAAAATTCATGATTGACTCAAAGACTCGTGTTGCCACGTGTCCATCGCAATGGACACATCACCGATTGACTGAAATTACGGAGAAAATTGTAGAAAAAGTGTCGATCACAATTGACACTGTCGATCGTGATTGACAGGACTCACGCCTGACTCTGTCGATTGCGATTGACACCATCGATCGCGATTGATGTGTCGATCGTGACTGACAGGGCCCGATGGACACCTCTATCAATCACGATTGACAGACCTGTCGATCACGATTGACATGCATTTTTGGCCAAATTTCTAGGGTTTTTTATTCCAAGTTTTTTGGGGGTAAATTTTACGCATACTTATCAAGCAATTAGTGATTTGTGAGGTCCCTACACTAGTAAATTGGGAAAAATCCTGTGAACTGTTAGCCTGTTTGAGCCCTATGTTAACCCTAGAACCCTGAACTATCATAACTTCCTCATACAAAATCTGTTCGGGGTGATCTTAGGCTCGTTGGAAAGCTCATGGGGATTATTAGATATAGTAATTTTAAGTGGACCATAACCAGGGGGAACCAAACTAAGGGATCTCTAGAATTGTTTTCCATAAAGACACGGTGCAAATTGATATGTGAATTACATGAATGAAAGTGATTTTTTATGTCATTTGAATTTAAGTGTTTTTAGGACTTTTACAGGTCCATTGAGAGAACTAGAAGGCATCCAAAGCAAGGGCATTCCACAAGCTTGAGAACGGGGTTCTTGAGCACCAAAGAGCAAGGGATCAGCAAGTGAGGTTGGATTATTCTCAACTCCCTTTGTCAATTCCTAGCTTAGGCTAAGTGCGAGTAGTGCTAGAAGTAAGTCAGGATGATGATAGGCATCTGTCAAGTTGAAGACAATTAAATACTCAAGTTCAAGCATAAAGATAGTCTCTTTGCGATCAATAACTTAAAAAGAAAAGGAGTTAACGTGGTACGATCAAATTAAAGTGCGGAAATTAACTCAAGTATTCCTGACGACGTGATATTTGACAAGATCATAAACATGATAATAAACTAAAAAAGAACCAAGTAATTGATACAAATTGAGCTGCAATGAGATTGTACTTTGGGTAAAAATTGGGGCTACTCAATTAGGCATATGAACCTTAGATCGACATCTAGGGAGAGATAGACAAAGTCTTAGGTCTTCAGAGGCTAGTGTCAACCATATTGTTAGGTCTTGGGCCCAGCAGTTGAGCCATCATTGCCACTACCCTAGCTCTGAAACTAGCGAGTCTGAGATGTCTCATGGTATGGAGAGACCCACAGGAAGTTCAGGTGTGCCATATTTACACAAGGTAAAAGGCCCTTACAAGAGGCAACTCGAATAGCTTATGACCAACCGATTAGGTGCGTGCATCTATGAGGATGGCCTAGGAAGATCCATGGTTCATATTAGAAACCCAGATCAACCCATTGGATTAGAACATCCAGTAGTCAAGTTTGAAAATGGAGCATACCTGGACAAGGAAGGAACCATATACGTAGTCACCAATCACCCAGATAGGACAGATGAATTTGGGAATATGATCCTTGAGACGGACATAGGTGACCTAAAGCAAGGGAACATAAATGGAGAGCCTAAAACCCCTCGAGGCAAATCAGTCCTCACTAGAATTATCATGCCGGAATGGGTTCCCCAGGATAATAAGAGCATAGACCTGCTTTTAAATCGAGAGACTGATGAAGCCTTTTGGAGGTATAAGCCGGATCAACCAAATGAGGTTGGAGCACTCACTATCTACAAGTTTAAAGATCCAGATAGTCCAGGCAAAGTGACCTACTTAGACAATACTTCAGAGAGGATCTTTGTGGTCACAGAGCATGGTAGGCATGCCTACACTTGGAAGGGTGAATTTGTTTTCCCCCAACCAAGATCTAATGTCTCTTATGGTCACCCAGGAGCGGGAACGTCCCAACCTCACGGAACCCAAAGGGACAAAAGTAGAGATAGGCCAGAAGTGAGTTTCACTAACCCATTGGGAAGAGAAAGAATGAGAACAGAAACGGATAGAATGGAAATTGAGAGACCTAGAGCCACAAGAAACCAACGAAATGCTGATGAATTCCCTCTACCGAGACCTAGAGAGCACATAAGGACTTTGAGACCTACACAGCTAGTTAAATCCATGAAGAATTATTTCGATGGCACTGGAGATCCATATGATCATGTGGCTGAGTTTAGGCAAGTCCTGAGAGCTGAACAAGTTGAGGACCTATTCACGTAGTACAATGCCTTTTGTCTAACCCTTAGGAACACCGCTCTTACGTGGTTTCAACCATTAAATGAGAGACACTTCAGGAACATAGACCAACTTCTAGAGGCTTTCATTATTGAATTCTCTAAGAGTGGCACAAGGCATAACACTTCCTCACTGATTCATAGCTTCAAGCAAACCCCTCAAGAGACGATTAGACTTGCATGAAGAAGGATTAGGCAATATCTAGAGAGATGTCCTGTTTCTGAGTTACCCACACCAGCTAAACAAGTGGCTTTATTCCTAGATGGACTGCTAAGTACAAAGTTGAGATCATATGTGTACTTGAAAGACCCTAAGACCATAGAAGAGTGTGTACGCATGTGCTTCGACATTGAGGATAACCTAGGGGAGGAATTAGAACTTTCCAAAATCTACAAAGATTTAGATAGTTCTACTAGCCTCTCTTCCTCCCAATCCATATCTATTGAGGAACTCGCTAAGAAAGTAGCTCAAAAACTAGGTGTCTCGAGCAAACAAATACCCCGATTCACCCCAGTGAGACGATGCTATACATGTGGAGGTGACCATATGGCGAATGTATGTCCCATTATGGCTCAACCCCAAGTGAATCCTAGTAGCCAATACTGCACCATAGAACGGAGATACACTAATCACACTGCACAAGATTGCCCATACAACAAACAAGCCGTTAGGCAAACCTAGCCTCAGTACTATCCACAATAGGGAAGATACCAAAACCAGTACCCACCACAACAATATGCAAGGCCTCAGCAACCCTACCAGCCGTAATATCAGTCCCATCAAAGACCTCAACAACCTCTTGCTCCAGCCAATGTTATTCCCGTAAAGTATGCAGCTATAGAAGAAAATTTGAATAGAGCTATAGTCCCAGTAACTCCATTACTTTTGGAATGTGACCCCAGTGACCATAGCTTTGAATCTACACATATTGATAGCCCCCAAGCTTACTACATGCAGTCTCATGAACATGGTGAGTCCTACTACAGTGAAGAACCGAGTGAACCTAGTTGGGAGCCGGAGTATGCCAATGTTATGTATGCAAACCCCAACGGTAGACCTCAACCTAGGAAGGCAAGACCCCCTTTTCCTAGAGGACCGTGCTTTAGATGTCAGGGAGATCACCTCATTCGTGATTGCCCCCTTCCTGCACCTACACAACCCCAGTCAGTAACAATCCAGGGTTTTTGTCAGGATTGCGGGAAGGAGCATCTCTTACGAGATTGCCCAAAGAATCCCAATAATATGCCAAAAATCACTCCTATCAATGTTATTGGGTTAGTAGTAGACTCTTCAGGAAGTGTAACCTCCACTGCGCCAGTGCAAGTGGTCACTAGAGCTCAAGCATTGCAGCAAAACCAAGGTGTAGGCCAGGAAAAGATTCTTGATGTTAGTGAAATGGAGAGCATGACAAAGAAGAGGACTAGAGCTTGGAAAGATAGTCGAGAAAGAATGAAAAGGCAATGGGCAAAGAAGATGAGTGAACTCGAGGAAAGCCTAAGAGAAACA